>CM066215.1:5189402-6389402 GCA_033675125.1 Athetis lepigone | reverse complement strand
TGTTATCCAGTTAACAATTTTGCAGTAAGTTTCTACTTAAATCCCTTAGGACCTTTTGCTCTATGCCAATGATGTTCTATACAATAAAGACGTAGATATCGGACTAGCGCGTGCAAATTGTTGCAGTCAAATTCAGACAATTGTTGTAATTTCACTTAGTCGGCTAATAGCAGCGAGCGAAGTAAAGCGTGTCCGTGGTGTGACAATATAATCTAAAATGCCGAGCTGTGTGTTAAGAAAATGTAAAAACTATGGTTCCAAGATAAATAAGAGTGAAGGAATTTCATACCATACGTAAGTAAGATATAAAATTACGTCTTTTTGTGTTTTTTCACGATTTTATTTCTCATTTACAAATAAATTTCGGATTTTTAATATGACGGTTCGAAAAGGATAGAGAATATGATGGCAACTGCAGCGCGACAAGGACAAATAGCATATGTCATCATAACATTATGACATTGTCATAGATTAATCAACCAGAAGCGAAATCGTAGGCAAAATACATAGCGTTTGTAACCGCTCGATTGCGCAACCTGAGTTTTCTTGTTAGTTAGTGAGCGTCTTGCTAAAATAATATTATGCTGAATATTCAAGTCGGAGGTCTTATTACTTAAAGGGATCCTATTTTCCAAGTGGCGCGATCATCAGTAAAAGAACCCAAACGATTCATCATTTATACTCATTATCGATCGCTGAGTAAGTACACAATTTGTCAAAAATCCCTTCGGCAGAACTCAAATACAGGTACTGTTATTTATTTAGAATTTGTTTGTAATTAAAAGCACTGCAGACCCACCGTACCCCTGGCCGTACCCCTGGTGGTACGGTGGGTTTTTTAAAGTTAAACGATACCACTGTACGAAGTGAACGTAGTGCTGTGCTGATGAAGATACTAGACGGACAGAAAATAATAAACTGTTATCTCGTATGACTCATTCATTAGTTAGGTAGGTACATAATTGATGCGGCAATAATGCATGTTGCATGTGCGCAATTCTAACTCTTTAGTTAAACCGTACATAATACATTTTTTTCAAACGTTCATGACAGTTGACATTAACACTCGACATATAGAAACATAAAGAATTGTAAAAATAAAAATTTAATTGATTCGAATTATTGTGGAAAAATCTATAATGGACGATACTGAAATAAATTTCATCCAAATAAATGGCGGAACCGCTCTTCTTTGTGGCAAATACCGCTATCATCGCCACAAAACCTATACTAACGGCTCCATGTTATGGCGGTGTTCATCTTACATTAAGAGTAAATGTTGTGGCACTGTAACGATTGGAAAGGTAGTTTTTGATTATTTTTTTATTTTGTTTCTTTGTCATTTTGTTACAATAATATACTTACACAATATATTTTTTTAGGATAATAAATTAATTAAAAATACATTTCATAGATGTGTAGTAGATCCATCTGCTAATGAATTGTTAAAGGAAAAGTGTAAATTGCGAGAAATAGTGGTTTCATCTGATGCACCAATCGAACAATTATATGAGAGGAAAAAGAGCGATTTCAAAGACATGGGGATGAATTTTGCTATAGGGAAACAATATCCTCGGTATGAAAACGTTAAGCACTTTCTTCAGAATGCTAGAAACAAATCTGCACAAGTGTGTAAAAGTGTATCCAACAATTTAAGAGACATTGAAGTTCCAGTACAATTTCATAATTTCGTTTTGGCAGATTATTACTGTGACGAGTTAGGCAAGCAAAACCGCATCATAGTTTTTTGCTCGAAGGAATCGCGTCAGGTAATTCCAAATATTGTGGAATATTTTGTTGACGGTACTTTTTATAGTTGCCCAAAACCATTTTCACAATTATATAATATTCATGGTGACACGGGAAGTGGTGCAGAAACTACTAAAGCGAAACCCTTAATATTCGCACTTATGTCGGACCGAAAAGAAGAAAGTTATATTATTTTGTTTAACATGATAAAGTCTCAATTACCTGAGTGGAACCCACGTAAAGTTCACACAGACTACGAAAGAGCAGCGATGAACGCCATTTTGAAAGTATTCCCAAATATCACATTGCGAGGGTGCTATTACCATTGGACTCGTAACATGTGGAAGAAAGGGAAGTCTTTTGGATGTACGAAAAATAAACCAGGACGAAGAATAGTTGCCCTGGCAAGTGCCTTGCCACTTCTTCCTGACTGCGAGATTCAACATGGCTTTGATTATGTGAAATCTGAGTCCTCTGGGATAGTACAAATGGAAAGATTTATACAGTACTTAGAACAATATTGGTTTAAGACGCATTCGTTTAATGTAATAAGCGTATTTGGTGAACGCCATAGGACGACCAACATTTCAGAAACGTTTCACTCCAAAATTAATAAACGTGTCAACAAGAATACTGTTACATTGATGCGATTACTCAAAGTATTGGAGCATATCCATACATTGGAGATGATTCCAAAAAAGAGAAGAAAGGATCAAATCATCAATGATGACTTCATCAGAGACGTACAGTTACAATTTATAAATAAAGAAATTTCAATTGGTCACGCATTAGAAAAATTGCGTACATAACTAATTATTAAATTGTATGTGTATTTTATATTCCTAGCACGACGGGCTGTACTGGGGCGGCCGTTGCAGGTGCAGAAAACCTCAACGGCGCAAATATAATAACCTTATTGGGAGTTATATGTTTGAGCCGTTGAAACACTAAGCCCATGGGGTCCGAGTGCTCATTGAGAATTTCGTGACAGAAAGAGGTTGGCCGACACTTCCCGTGACCAGAGGGCTGGTCAATTCTTAGGTCACAGAATCAGCATTGCCATTCAACGTGGCAACACAGCCAGTCTTATGAGCAGTTGAGCACTTTTTCCGCTGACAGCAACGCGGATGAATTTTTTGATGCCCAATGATCTTTGTATACCTACTTATTTATAATTTATAAGTAGATATATTTTATTGTTAGATTTGGTTTAAAGCTACGGTATAAAGACATTTAATTCTCAAAAAAGAACATGACGGGTCACTTACAGACAAAGATACAGTCTCTCTGTGATCACATAGCGTTATACCTGCAAAACACCATAATTAAAAGGTTAGGTGACATTTGGCGTTAGTACCTAGTTCTAACGTATTCTTCTTGGGCTTTTTTAAATGTATACCATCTGTTACTGTTTAACATATCATCAGGTATTTCATTAGGTATAAAGTTTTGCTCCCTCATAACGTATATTTTTCCTACCATAGTTAGTTTTAGGTTTTCTTAATTGAATTTTGTCTCCTCGTCTCGAGTTATATTATTATGTGAAAATTTTCTTTTTATTTTAAAGTTGCGATTGTGTGTCTTGCGTTATTATTTCATGTATTAGAATGCATGTTTTACGTTTATAGAGTTGATTAATTTTTTGTATTTAAGATTTGTTCAGAAAAAAAATGAATAAAATGATTAAATATAATTATTGTTGTTAGAAGTAGTTTTAACTAGTGTTACAACACTATAACCTGGTGGTATGGTTTAACTTTGAAAAACCCACCGTACCACCAGGGGTACGGCCAGGGGTACGGTGGGTCTGCAGTGATTAAAAGATCACTATTTTGTTTGTTGTTTTATTTAATAGATCATACCTATTGTTATATTCAATGTCTCTTCTGTTGGCAAATCCGCATACTCTATGATTCATTAGTTTACTTCAAACGCAACACATTACATATAACTATCTCTTTCTGTATCATAAGTTCCGTATTATCTATCGCAGTCGTAGTTGAAAACTACTATAATCCTATATGTCAGTACTTTGTATGACAACGCAACAATACAGAACGTAGCTCAGTATGAACGTAGCGTATCTTCTTTTAAATATCATTGCTCTATGCCACTACAACCGCAGGTCACCATGTCACTGGCAACAGAAATACGATTGGCCTAGGTACTCAAACGATGTATTGCTAAGAAGAGCAAACGGTTTCACGACCGTTTCGCCAGATTGGTTGCGGCCAAACTTTGTGTAGTTACTAAAGAAAGAAACTCTGCAGTGCACTATTGAGATTAATGCCGTTCGAAAGTAAAACGTCTGTAGGTCTGACAGGCATGTTTTCAAAAAAAGTATCTTAAAATTGGTATCAGTGTGTGACAAGCGTGAGATCGCATCCTATATAGACGAATTTATGCGGCCAGGATCACGATCCTAAGGATATGAGTGAAACCGCAGCAGACAGCCTATATTTAGATATTTACCAGGGGCGAAGCTACCGTCGTATCAGCTGTATCAATTAGATGGGGTCCTGTAGCTACAAAGGCCGTCCTATTTAAGCTAGTGGTGTAGCTAGTTACGGCTTTGTACCTGGGCCTCCCCTGGACACCGGGCGATTAAAATAACATGCAATATTTTTCAAATGTCTTAACCGGGACGGGGATCCCCAGCCCGGTTCCCCGGCGACATCTCTGGTAGAATCTGAATATAAGGCTAAGCGCGCACCGCGATAAAAAATCGTTGCGATTTTTTTAATGCGTAATAAAATCGCAAACTACAATGCACTAATGCAAACGATTTATTTTCGCAATGCGCGGATTGTAGTGTATTTCTGTGGTTCACAGATTTGCGATATTTTTTCGCAAGGATTTTTTATCGTAGTGCGCGCTCGCCCTAAGCAGGTTTTGTGAAGGTAAACGACGGCCTGTCGGGGCTGCGGGTTGGATTGTTCGAAAGAGATACCTACCGCGGCCCTGGACACAGGGCCAAGAAGGATCATAGTTGAGTTTTAGTCAGTAGAAGTCTGACACTCCATTCCGCTCCGCCCAGAGCGGGAGGAATTATTTGATGATTTCCCATCCCACAAAAAGGCAAACGACGAGTTTACTGATCAACTATTCATCCATAGCCGAGCAGCCATCAGAAGAACTTCATGAACTGTGTCAAAAACGTCCGCAACACGCTCAGTTGTCTGGAGCGCAGCATCAAGAAGTCAAGGGAATATGAACAAAGGTTGTTACACTGTAAAGGTTCTCATACACACGCTCATGGCGTCAACGACTGGTGGGAAAGTGACCCATCGGAAAGAAAGAGTTTCAAGTGTTCTAATACTACCTGTGAGTTTCAGAACATTTGTTTCGTATTTGTTTACCTGTTTAAGTAAAGGAACTTTGATTTGGAGAACTTATATCCATACTGCGTGATCTTCCCTCAATCATCGGGTCTTGCTGTTCAAATTACGAGCGTCTGATCCGCCTTATTCTTGCCAGTACGCTATTATTATGCCCGAGCCAACAAAAATCGTGGCTGAACGTCCGGTAAACTTGTCGTCTCCAATAGTTTTATTGGATCGCCATTGGTGCCGATTCTCTTGTCCACAAACTAACGTAAATTTAAGTTAAATGCATCTTTCTCTTTCCATTTCTTAAAGAAAAGGACAGAAGATGCACTTTAGTTTAATCCTGTCAAATTAGACAGCGCCGGAAGAAAATTGACGTATATTTAGACGCCATGTTTTGAAATCGCGTCTAAATTATCTATGGAGTGCACGGATGGAGTGTCTAAATTTGACAGGACTTAACTAATATTTTATCTTCTGTCCTTTTCTTAATTAAATGGAAAGAGAAAGATGCACTTAACTTAAATTTACGTTAGTTTGTGGACAAGAGAATCGGCACCATTATGTGACCAGCGCGGCGCTAAAATACATATGCCAATATGCATTCGACACGTTTGTCGCCCCTGTCAACTCGTCTTTATGTGAAAGAGCTCTTCGTACCTATGTATATAGTTCAATATATAGCTTTTTTGGTTTTCAAATAGATACGAGCAATTCGTCAAAAAGTCGAGAAGCTTGCACTGACACGTGGTCTTCAATGAGCATTGTTTGTCTGCAGTACCAGTAAGTGCCTATTTCTGAAAACCTACCAGCAACAAAAAAGTGGTGCCGGATTTTGTATGAAGGAAGACGCACAACTAAGTACAAGTACTACTTAAAAAAAGTACTTAAGTGAAGTACTTACGCGTCCTATCAACTTTCCGCGTCTGCTCAGCAATACCCGAATGGACCCGAATAATTGCGGAAACTTAATTTGATTACTATCAGCCGTTCTCATTCGGACGTACGGGACCTTGGAAAAAGTGTACCTACCTTAAAGGTAAAGGGGGTAAAATAAAACAATCAATCATCACACAGTCTTCAAGTAAGGAAGGAGTCATATACTCATGTCCGGAGGCAGGGGTGAGGGGTAGGGCGTTTAGTCGAATACCTATGGATACCTATTATGTAAAAATCATTTCAGATACGAAGAACTAGCGAAACGATACAAAGCCCTAATACAAGCATATGACGAGCAATGTAACGCAGTCAGTATGCGAGACAAGCGCCTGGAACAATGGCGGGAGAGCGTCAACGCTGCGCGCGCGCACCTCACGGATGCGCACAAGGCGCTGCTTACCGTCGGAAAAAAGTATCTTGCGCTGCAAGACAAGAAGAAGGCGCAGGTATGTCTTATAATATAATACTTCTTTTATTTGCGATAATTTAGTTGTGTTATAATACTAGCTTTTTATTGTGCTACAGCTGAACAAATGCTTCTTCTCCTGAGAAGGCACGAGTTTTGATCACCACGCTTACGCTTGTACGATACCTGTAATAAAAGTAAACTATACACTATCGCTAACACCACCCATGTAACAAGATTTTATGTCTGTAGGAGTTTAATTGTTATTGCTGTACACATATCCCCATAATTATATGAGCTACTTAATGGTAGGAAAGTGCAGCATCATAAAATAGTACTTAGGTGACTTGTATGTAAGGTTTACGGTTTACCAAGGCCGCTGCCAGCCGATCATTCAGCCCATGGAGAGGTCACGGGCCGGCTAAGTTGATACATTGAAGGTAAGAAAGTTGTACGTGGAGTCAGAAACAACTCTCAACCCCTGGCCATAAAAACATAAATCCTACTGCTTAGAAATATAGCTCCTACTCCGCGAGTTCGTGGCCCTTGCCTTCCCGTAAACCACTTGCTTGCTAAGAGTTATTGTGTCATTCTCGGAACGGTATCTTTGCCTACTGTAGATATATTAATAGACGTTTTGGAAACAGAAAAAATGTTACGAGGAACGTTTGCTGGGTATGAGACGATCTTTACATGACATGATGGACGCCACAACTCATGCGCAGATGAAATTCGACGCAAGGCTTGAGAATTATATGGCAAATGAAAGCGATTCGGATGCTGCACTCCTGCTTAGTGAAGTAAGTCCAGTATTATTTTTTGATTGATAATACCAAGTCTCTACATATTACTATTCAAAAGCCACAGCCGTTCAACAGAAAGACAGACAAATAGAAACTATATAACTTTTAAAGGCTCCGGTGTAGCATGTGGCTCGTAGCGTGTAGCCGTACTAGCCGTAGCAAGCAGCGACCGAACGTAGCGTGTAGCCGTAGCACGTAGCAACATAGCGCGTACCCGTAGCCCACAGCGACGTAGCGTGTAGCCGTAGCACGTAGCAACATAGCGCGTACCCGTAGCCCACAGCGACCTAGCGTGTAGCCGTAGCACGTAGCGTTTAGCCGTAGCACATAGCAACATAGCGTGTACCCGTAGCCCTCAGCGACGTAGCGTGTAGCAGTAGCACGTAGCGACGACGTAGCGTGTAGCCGTACCACGCAGCAACAAGAATTTAAAACATATTCAACGAAAGTAATTTACGACTTAGATTTTTTTATCAAATGTTTCCCAGATTTGTAACCTGGGCAGCTAGTACACACAATTTTTACTTTCAGATACGTAAATGTAACCTCATGTTTCTCGAAAACATGCGACTGAAGGCTCTTTTAGAAGAAATAATTCCGGGTCAGGTTAAATGGCAAACATGATTCAATTAGTTTATCATATTTTGTATAGTAAACACGTATATTAAATGAAACGAAATACGTATAAAGTTTTATTTGTCATAACACAGTATACCTACCTATTAAAATAACTAGACTTATTATTATCTACTTATGTCTTACGCACCTATGATTTAAAAGCATACTTATATATTTTCTTTCAAATGAAAACATAATATTTAACTATAACAAAAAAAAATATTATTATATTCACGCGGAATCTAGAAAAATATATACTTATTACATTTTATTTTTTGTTTCACACTCTGCTCGATTGTCATTTTTATCCGGCGGCAATCCACCATCGAGTGTTAAAACAAACTAACCTCTTTGTACAATAATATAATTAGTAACACTATATTGGCAAGTATACGATAATAATTAGGGACGTTAGAAAACTCGTAGCCGAAAATATTGATTATCCGAAATTAAGATCCAAACGGTTTTGAAAAGTTTTGAGTAAGTCTAAATAACATACGTTGCCATAACGTATGTTATTTAGACTTACTCAAAACTTTAGGTTCTTACCCGGCCGACCTCCAGACTTTTTCTGTGATTGTAGAACTAAATCTAAAAATAATGTAATCAGGAATTGTCCAAAACTCTGATTAACTGAAAAAACTGCCATGACTTTATTCCGGATTTATTTCAATTGTTTAATATATAAGTATCCGCAGAATTAATATTATATCCGTATTCAAAGTATCACATCCATAACATCCCTCCGGTATACCGCCGTTTACCCGAATTTTATTTGCCCTAATTTCATTTGCCATAATAGTCAACAGCCATAATATCATACGACATAATACTCATTTGCCCTACTCTCATTTGCCATATTAGTCACGTGCCAGAATCATTGTTTCCCATAAAGTCACTTACCATAACATCATTTGCCATAATCATTGTAAGCCATAATTATCACATGTCCTAATTATCACATGCCATAATTATGATATGCCATAACATAATTTGCCATCGACATCGGGTGTATAACGGTTGTTTATATCAAGAGAAATTGGATGCAATTGGGACTTTGGGGCACCCCGACTCGGACAGGTTAGGTTAGAAGGGGATGGCGGGGTCGTGTGAGCGAGCGAAGCGAGCGAATAGACCCCGCCATCCCCTTCGTGGTTATTTTTTTATAAACCACACAGAAGTAGGAGCCCCGCGAAGCGGGGCTCCGTCGACCTAGCCCACCATCAACCATGCACAGAAAAAAAAACCATTACGGGGCTTAAATATTTGTCTAATACTTGTTATGCCTTTTAAATATTATGCCATTTAAATATTATGTCTAATAATTATTATGGCACATAAAAATATGGGAAACAATACTTATGGCATTCGTATCTTATGGTATCTAAAATTCGGGCAATTAAAAGTATGTCATATGTCTTTTAGGGCAAATGAAACATTCGGGCAAATGAAATTCGGGTAAATGAAATTCGGGAAAATGATGATTATGGCATATAATCTTCGGGCAAACAATAGACAACCCATCCCTCCCTGATAATAACAACAACATAGAACTTAAACCTAATCTAATCTACGTGTTTAACTTTGGTTTCCTCATCACTAGTGCTGACAATCTGCTGTCGTTTGATGTAGCACAGCACATTGATCCACACAAATGATGCAGAGGCGACGTACACGACCCTCAGATGCGAAGGGATGAGGGAAAAGTTGATAGTCTGCACCGGAATCCAGAACGTTTGATTGGCTATGAAAGCAGTCTTGTATTTCTGCCGAAACTCTTGAAAGATGTCTTCTTTTCTCTCCAGAACACTTAGAACTGTAATGATAAAATTGCTGTTAATGCTTATGTGGAAACCTATTGAAAAATCTTTTTAGTAGCACAGATAACTAGATAAGGGTGGTGATCATACATTATAATAAAAGAGGTAGGACTTTTGTTGTACATTTATTTTTATATCTACAGCCGATCTATGTCCTACAGCTGGGCAAGGCCAAGCCAGGCCAAGCCTTATTTACCGAAATGTAAAAAAGGGTCTAACCAAAATTCCTTGAATTTATTTCATCAAAATATTCAAGGGTTCTCTTCCAAGCAATTAGAAATTGAATTATTTTTAGAAAAAACAAAGTTCGATATAGTTTGTATAACTGAACACTGGCTGAAAGCCTATGAAATGTTAATTAGTTATGAGAATTATTCAGTGGGAAGTTGTTTTAACCGGACATCATTAATGCGTGGGGGTTCACTAATTCTAATTAAAAATTGTGTTAAATTTAAGTCTCGTCAAGACATCTAGTTGAACTTTCAGTTGAACATATTATTGAGCTGTCCTGTGTTGAGCTGGATAAGCATGTCATAGTGTGCGTTTACAGACCCCCAAACTATCAAAACTACTCGATATTTGAGTCGATAATGGACGATATTTTGACCAAACTTTCAACGAATGATAAGGCAGTAATCGTTTGTGGTGACTTTAATATTAATATTTTAGAAAACAACTCTAATAGCAGTAGATTAATAAGTCTCTTCAAATCATTTAATTTGTCTAATGTTTTCCTAGAACCAACACGTATTACTACAACTACTGCTACATGTATTGATAATATTTTTTGTTGCTGCAACTACTTAGATAAAGCTATAATAAATCTTCTTCCTTCCGATCACACTGGGCAAACCGTTACCTTTGAGGCCATTATACCACTACAAAAAGTGCAGATACAATCTAGGCCGATAACATCTGGTAATCTAAATAAATTTAATAGCACTTTGATTACTAAATTGAACGGTCAGGACTTTAATATGTACGATGGTAATATTTTGTATAAAGATATATTTTCAGTAGTGCAGACAGAGTTTAATAACATTTTTAAGAAAAAATCTAAAACTATTTCCCATTAGTTTTTGTTCACTGATTGGGCAACTACTGGTATTAGGAAAAGTAGGGAGAGACTGTTTGAATTGTATGGCCTTAAGCCTTATATTAACACAGATACCTTTAATAAGTATGTGTCTAGTTACTCAAGAACATTTAAAAGTACTTGCAAGGCAGCCAAAGCTTTATTTATTAGTAATAAAGTCAAATCGTCAGAAAACAAAATAAAAACCGTTTGGAAAATTATCAATCATGAAACAAATAGAACTAAAAAACATAATAAGGATTATATATTAGAGACTTCTCGTGGTCTTATAAGGTCTAATAGTGATGTGGCTCAGGAATTTACAAATTTCTTTACTAATATTCCCATTAAAACCACTGAAAGTTTAGATTCATCGCCATCACTTGCTGCTGATTTACTTAGGGCGAATGTTTCAGCCTGCCCAATGGAATTTAATTTTAAACGTATTACTCCTATTGTCGTTGTAAAGGCTTTTAAGCAACTAAAAATCAAGGCTACCGAAGATCTATGGGGCATGTCTACTAATGTTTGTAAATCGATTATTGAGACAATTGCACCCTATTTAGCTTTCATATTCAATTTGTGTATAGACCAAGGGGTCTTCCCTGACTTAATGAAGCACAGTAAGGTTATACCCCTTTTTAAATACGGAGATAGCAAAAACACAAATAATTATAGACCTGTGTCTGTTTTGCCGGTTCTTAGTAAAGTGTTTGAAAAAGTGATGCTAAATCAACTGCTTAGTCATTTTAACTGTAATAAGATTTTACATAATCAACAGTATGGATTCACCAAAGGTCGTTGTACAACTGACGCCGGAATTACTTTAATTAAACATATATTTAAGGCATGGGAAGAGTCGCAGGATGCCATTGGCATTTTCTGCGACCTCTCCAAAGCGTTTGATTGCGTTGATCACGAAACATTACTTTTAAAACTCGAGCATTATGGACTCAGTAAGATAGCCATTAATTTTGTTAAATCATATTTAAATGATAGGCTGCAGCAGGTGCAAATAAACGGGGAAACTTCTTTGGGTCTAGAGGTAAAAATGGGAGTACCACAGGGATCAATTTTGGGTCCGTTCCTATTTTTAGTAAATATTAATGATTTACCAAGTATACTGGAAAACCAACCGCAAATGGTGTTATTTGCGGATGATACTTCACTGATTTTCAAAGTAAACCGACGTGCACAACACTTTGACGATGTAAATAACGCCATGCTTAAGGTTCATAATTGGTTTACAGTAAACAACTTAGTATTAAATGAAAAGAAAACCAAATGTATAAGATTCACATTGCCAAATGTTAGAGGTAGTGAATGTAGTGTTGTATTGAATAGGGATGTGCTAGAATTCGTTGATAAAACTGTTTTCTTGGGAATTACGCTTGACTCTAAGCTGCAGTGGGGTCCTCACATAACATCTCTGGCAGGGCGGTTAAGTTCAGCTGCATTTGCTGTAAGGAAGATCCGTCAATTAACCGACGAGAGTACCGCGAGACTGGTCTATTTTAGTTACTTTCATAGCATCATGTCTTACGGTATTTTGCTTTGGGGACGCGCTGCAGATATAGATTCTATCTTCATTCTGCAAAAGAGGGCTGTCAGAGCTATCTATAACCTCAGCAGACGCGAATCACTGAGAGAATTGTTTAAACAAATAAACATCATGACGGTTCCCTGCCAATACATTTATGAAAATATTATGTATGTCCGTAAAAATCTTCAGCTCTTTAGTAAAATAAGTGACAGGCATAATATCAATACAAGAAACAGGAACAAATTAGACCAGCCAAGTTTCAGATTGTCCAAGGTACATACTTCTTTTATGGGGTATTGCGTTAAATGTTACAATAAAATACCTCTCAATATTCTTCAATTAAATGAAAAACAATTTAAAACATGCATTAAACGCACACTATGTAGTCAAGCATACTATAAATTAGAGGATTATATTATAGATAAAAATGCTTGGTTGGGTGCTGGTCCTGCTCCACAGCCACCTAGTCTCTCAAATTAGGGATGTTTGGAAGAGAAATATTTTAAATAGATAAATTGACATAAATAACTTATACTGTTATACTTATTTTTGGATTTCAGATTGAAACTTTAGTTTTATATAGGTAATTTAAAAGCATTATTTCCAAAATTAGATATTTTAATCTTTATATAGGTTATTATTTTTATAGGTTTTTTTTTTAATTTCACCCATTTACATTTATATACAGTACAAAACTTTGGTTTGTGTAATTTAGATGCATATTTGAATTTTTGTAAATGTGAGTACGATGCAATGATTTATTACGATAGTTCTCTACTGACACAAATAGACATGGCAGTTAGGAGCATTGTCATGCTCGCTCAAAAAGTCTCGCTGATGGTGGCGAGTGCGTTGGATCATTCGGTTCCCTTCAAAATGGTTGAGCTAAATGGTGCTGATGCCACGCGTCATGCTCGTGAACGGGCGCTGTCAGTTGAGATGGGTCATCTCTTAACTGCCATGACTTTTTATTTTAACTTTTTATTTTAATTTTTGTATTAATTTGTTTATTTTGTTACATACATTGTTTTCACATGTAGAAGCAACAAAAAGAAAATGTAACCAAGATTTTGTAAAAAATGATTTTTTTAAAAGAGTGTCCGTGGAGTTTCTTGCCTGTTCTTCTCCATAGAGATCTACGTTTTGGAACAGGCAATTAGCGTCACTTTCCTTTTCGGACTGACCGACCGACTCTTTGACAATTCATAAGTACCTGTAAATGGTCTAAGTGAAATAAATGCTTTGAATTTTGAATTTTGAATTGAAGGCTAAATCTTCTAGTTAAATATCTTTTTTTGAGCCACCTCAAATTCACTTTGTCTCATTTGTATCAAAGACGTAGACGTAAAACGTTTTTTATGAAATGTTTTTGAAATCTTTCTCTTTTATATGTTGTGTCTCTCTTTACATACGTAAAAAAAAGAAATTAAATATATACAAAAATACACTCATGTCGAAAATTTCATATCTGTTTCCTTACCTAATAAGCGTTAATTAAACATTCAAAGCAGAATTGATTATGACAGAGCATTGAACTAAAAGTTAATTATTTAAAATTTCGTCAGTAATAAGTTATCTAACACAAAGGGCCATGTTACGTTACTTCTGTGTATATTCTCATACATACTACATACATCTGGCTCATGAATATTCACTGAACATAGTAGCTTTTGTTTCGTTTCATATCGTAAAAGCAAGTTATAATGACCTACTTAGCTAGATATTATCAACTTAGTGTAATGTTGATATTTTATTATTTTTACGTTTCGTTTTTTTTTTTGTATTTTAGATGCTGAGAATATAAAATACTACCTTTCGTCCGCGTGATTGTCGATACTTCCAAATCCTTTCTTAGTGGAAATCTACTCTTTACAAAGAATATACCCTGCAAGCTACATGTCTCTAGGTTCAGCGGTTGAGGTTTGCGCTGATTTAGATCAACAGTCAGTTACTATACTATATAATTATACAATGCGTTAATGAAATACAATAACCCAAAAACCTCGGACACCCCAACCGACTTTTATACTAAAAAAATGATATGACGTATACTTAATTATTTATTTTCATAAATTATAGTAATAGATATTTGAAAATGTTGTTGTCGCGCTACTTCTTACAGACTCGTAGCTCTATCGCCGCGCTGCGGTCAACGAACACGGGAGCACACAGTGTACAGCGTCGTTAAAAAATATTAGAGGCGGCATGACAAATAATATTTTTTTGGAAAAATATAACCTACTAGCTTCTGCCCACGGCTTCGCTCGCGTTAGAAAGAGACAAAAGCCTATGTTACTCTCCATCCCTTCAACTATCTCCACTTAAAAAATCACGTCAATCAGTCGCTCCGTTTTGCCGTGAAAGAAAGACAAACAGACAGATAGACAGACAGACAGACAGACAGACACACTTTCCCATTTATAATATTAGTATGGATAATAAAAAATATTGTACTTATTCGTTTTTGCTGCCGATTCTAAACAAACTAGTTTTGGGTTATTTCATTAACACATTGTATATGAAATGGTAAACTGACTGACTGACTAAACTGCAGATTTTTTGATATTTCAGCCTATTTCCAAATTACGATGGCACGGTAGAGACGGTCAATTTTTTCTCGGCTAAAGTCATTTCTTAATTTATTGAAAACGCCTCAATAAGATACACCAACACCAATTAATGTATGAGAGTAGAATAAGACAAAAGTACACCAAAAGAAATACTTACTTATAAAAAAGAGCGCCAACAACGTAGGCGTCATAAGAAACTGGTCACACACTACTTTTGTCAGAACTGTCTTGACACTCGTCCCGACGAATTTCTTGTCAAGGAATTTGTACCTGTGAAATATAAAAAACAGTATTGAAACTAGTACTTAGGATTAACGTAGCTGCTAGACAATTTAGTCTTAAAGCAAAAGTCAGTTAGCGAGCATAATGTCCTATATTCGATCGGAGTTTCAAAGATGTTATTGAATTATCTATTAGTATTTTTTTAGTTGGCTAGAGTTTGAATTCTTGACAGATTAGTTATTTATAACTGAGCAAACTTTTTTTAGATAACAGACGTTCACATACATATGATTATTTTTATACTTCACTTACCAAACATATAGAGTGGGAGCGTAAAGTGTGCTACCAACAGTGACTACACGCGCTCCCGTTGTGAAATTGTAGTCCGGCTTATCTGGCTGTAATTAAAAACATTTAAAACTAAACCAAAACATATTTTATATTACGTAGGATTATAACTATAACCCAAGGATTCATTGTGTGCTGACTAAACAATAATATGTGTGGCTTAACCACACACAAGTGTTAACGTGGTATTAGTGACGGGCCTGTTGGTTTAGTGGTTAGTGTTGTCGGAAGTCGTGAGTTCGATCTCCACTCAGGACAAACTTTTTGTGATGAGCACGATTGTTTGTTATATCCCAGTCACAGTATTATTTATAAAATGTATATGTTGTATAACTATTTTTAAATAGTTAGTCATTTGGTGTAAATGTCTAGCTAGGTAGACAGCCCCAAGCCCGCGTACACTAGCGTAACCAGTTCAGGATGGTATCACAGCTATGGTAGAGAAATTAAACCACGCATTAATGTTTGTTACTCTTTCACGCGAAAACTACTCAACAGATTTTGGTTAAAGTTCACAGAAATATAGCTTATACATCAGATTAACACGGGCTTCATAACATCACGCCATGAACGACAAGAGCAGAGAAAAAACCTAATATAATGCGGATGACAACTAGTGACTCAATAAATGACTGACCTAGATCCACATTTGCATTTCAGAACCCGTGCCTAGGTTCTCAATTAAAATTTTATATAATTTAAGCTCAATTTGTGCGTGTCTACCGTACGGAACCGAGACCGAAATTATTTTAAACAAATGATTTGAACCGATTAGTTGTTGATAATTCGGTCAGCCAATCACAGCAGCTGAAGTGCCCTTGACAATTGAAAGCTAATTAATTTTCGTTCCGGAAACCGAAGTTTAGTTGGGAAGATATTTTTTCTTTTTAGTAAAACATTGTACCCAACGAAATTTTCTTCGGTGTAGATACAACATAATTATATATAAAATAATATATTATTGTAATAATGTGTAACACAAAGTAAGTACTTAATTATTAGAAAATTAACCAAATACGTCCTGTAATGTAAGTATTATCGGCATGCGACATACAAGACCCAGTAGATATCGACAAATAAACATGGCTGCTATGACGTCATCACGCTGGGATAGTAATGGACACATACGCGCATACGCAGCAGTGGTAGCGTGGCCGAGCGGTCTAAGGCGCTGGTTTAAGGCACCAGTCTCTTCGGAGGCGTGGGTTCGAATCCCACCGCTGCCAAGAATTTTTTGCTCTTTTTGTATTTTCCTGTACATGTTTGCGTATGTACAGTTATGCAAATAATGTATTTTAATAGAACGCTTCGATATATTTTACATGGTTATATATATATTACCAAATCATATAACTGATGAAAACATTTACATTGAGATAAGACGGAGATAACATTTTACTATTTTAATTACTTTACAACTTTTACAAGCATATAATTCAGCTAGTAAGTTCACAATTCTTCAAAAAGTGTGTCATAAGGAACACAACTACTTTAATTGTCTCATAAAATAAAATATTTAAATAAATAAGTAATATTATGTAAGTTATAATTAAAGATATTTTTTTATATTTTTTTTTCCATATCTATACTAATCTACGAGTATACTAATATTATAAAGAGGTAAAATTTGTAAGTTTGTAGGTTTGTAAGTTTGTATGTAGGGGGTAATATCTGGAACTACTGGTCCGATTTTTAAAATTCTTTCAGTGTTAGATAGCCCATTTTTCGAGGAATGCTATAGGCTATATACCATCACGCTACGACCCACGGGAGCGGAGCAGTAACGAAATATGCGGGTGAAACCGCAGGGGGCAGCTAGTATTATTTAAAAATAAATAAAACCGAACTGTTGATAGAATAAATAAATAAATAAATATCTTAGGACAACTAACACACGGTCATCTGTTCCCAAGCTAAGCAGAGCTTGTGTTATGGTAAACAGACAACTGATATACATAATTAAATACTTTCTAAATACATACATATTGTAGATAAATTACACCCAGACACAGAACAAACAATTATGCTCATCACACAAAGTTTGTCCTAGGTGGGAATCGAACCCACGACCTCCGGTTTAGCAGTCAGCGTCACTAACCACAAGACCAACAGGTCCGCCAAGAAGAAGAACAAAACATATAGGAAAAGATAAAATTATTGACATTCATTATTAGGATCCGGTTAAAAGCGATAATATTTTGCACATTTTTTGGCCGGAAAGGGCGGTAATTTGCGTCATTAACAGTAACTTAGAACAAATATAGCAGCAGCAGTCCCCTTGACACGCCACGGGCTTAACTTAAGTTTTCGCATTAGTTATTTTCAGCAGTCTTCACTCACCAAGTACATCTTATTGAAGGTCTGCTGTGTGAACTCTGCAGCGGAGTAGAAGGTGGCGTACACCGTCAGATTAGTCAGCACAGGGCGCTTCTTCAGGGACCGCTGAAAGATGTGCTTTAAGCTGCTCAGCATGGTAGCCTCGGAGCGTTTATGTGACCTGGTAACAATGGAAAAAGTTCTATAGGTTTCTGGAAAATTTTGCTCTAGTTTTCACTGAGGATTTTCAAAATGAAGGATCTCTATTTTATACGTTTTAAATTTTAAAGGCGGTTTTTTTTGTAGGGAATTTTTGGAGGGTTTGAACTCGGCCAAGTACAAATGTGATTTTTTTTTAGTTCTTATAATACTGTTTGTTTATTTTGGACCACACAGACATCGTTGAAGAAAAGTATCGCGGAAAACCTGGACTTAAAATAATGCCTGTACGTCGAAAATCGGCAATCAAACTTTTTAATCCATTTTTTTTTAATTAATATGCTATTCATTCATTGAATACCGTGAATGACTAAACGTCGCTATCACCGTTGACCTCTGCGTCATCATTTCAACCTTACCTAATTAGCATTACGCGTGCATTGTATGTTAGTGATACTAATTTTTATTGTTACGTAGTATTGGTATATACCATTTAGCTTTCTACGTAATATGCAGTAATGTGTCTAAAACTGACTTTACCTAACGAGGTTTAGCCTATTCAAATTCTCATTAACGGCAAAAGTAAGGCATGCCTATAAGATGTTGTAACAAATTATACGGCTGAATAATCTTCTTATTCAAATTAAATCTCAAAAGTTATTTAGGAGTATCAACTCAAAATTAAAAAAATATAGTTTCGCCCTCATCTAGATTAAAAAAACTACTATTTCTAGTTTTCATTACTTTTAACTTGATCATTCCTTATGCACAGCTAATTTTTGTGATGAAATGTACTTGTTCTGGTCTTCTAATACGATTTTAGATTTAGGCAAAATTGCATGGCCATCAGTTTCACTAGTAGTGCTAAACTGAACAATTTCACTTTCGTGTATTCATCTGCCTAGCGTTTTCTCTACTATATAATTATGTTGGGGTCGGCTTCCAGCCTAACCGGATTCAGCTGGATACCTATGTTTTACGTGAATCGCCTGCCTATCAGACCTTGAAAACCCAGTACCTAACTGGGCGGTAACACGGTACCCCTTGGTTAGACCGGTCAGACTTTCTGGATTCTGGCTGCCCGCCATAATAAGGGTCATTTTTTTATGGGCTACGCCATCGAGGTCTTAATCAAATTCGGTTCTAAGAGGATTAGAGTTACCTTTTTCTCAAATGTAAGTGACTAAGCCCTGTAGTGAAATTGGCTAGTTTTAATATGGTCAACCTTAATGTAAACAATATAAAATATTAACAGTCATGTATTAAATTGACAAGATAAGAATTTTGTAATCAGAGAACTGTTATTATTAAACACTTTAATATTATTGCCAACCTTTATGTAAAGTCAACAAAACACAGAAATATGAAGAAAAATGTTTTAATCCGTCGAACACACGTGATTCGAGGCACAATAGAAAGACAATAGCAGCGCGACAGCCGGCTGTCACTTGGTCGTCGAAAGGTTAAAACGGTGTTCTAGCTATGCTATATAAATCTAGCAATATTTTACTGTCTAATCAGGCTGATTTATACAGATACAAATGATCAATACAAAAAATTCATTAAATAAAAAAAAAACAATTACCCGTTGTTAAATTCTAAAATCATTCCTGAATTCACCTTTCGAATTCAATTCAGTACTTACTAGAATAACAACTTATACCTCTACAGAGTTCAACCTTCGCTGTACAAAATATGGCGATCTCCTTGACATAATAATTATATAAAGTTCAAAAAAGGAAAATGGTTTATCGATGAAATATGCGCTTTTGTGAGTGATCGACTGATGACGGTAAGTTAATGATAAAGATTAAAAAGCTTACCTCAATAGGTTCTAGCAACAGCAATCAAGTGTGCTAACCAATTTGTTCGTACATAATCTTTCTACTATATTTAGATTCATTTTGATAGGCATAAATTGAGGCAAATATTGTTTACATTCCAATTTTGTCTGACATTAGCGGGCCATCCACTAACGTTCATTCCTGCCGGAATGTACAATCCTTACGGAATGAACGCCAGTGGATTTGCAAGAACGAGAAAGAATGACGGTATTAAAATCCCACCACCCGTCCCGTCGCGACAATCCTTACGGAATGAACACCAGTGGATTTGCAAGAGCGAGAAAGAACGACGGTATTAAAATCCCGCCACCCGTACCGTCGCGACAATCCTTACGGAATGAACACCAGTGGATTTGCAAGGACGAGAAAGAACGACGGTATTAAAATCTCGCCACCCGTACCGTCGCGACGGGCGCGACGCGCTCTGTGATCAAGTTAGAGTGTCTGTTTATTTGTCCGGCGTGATTGAGCGCTCGTTTGTAATCATTTTGTGTTCGTATTCGTCCCGAACGGACGAATAGGAATTCAGGCGGACTTAATGCCTAAGTGTAGGGCCTGAGTGCCCGCTCAAATCGAGCGTCCAGCAGGGCGGGGTCCATATCAAACAGATGCATTAACACGTAGGTGTCCTGAGTGGCGACCTAGCGGCGCGAGAACAACTTCCACGCAACGCTGCACGCTCCGCTCAACGCTCTTCACTCAGTTCGTACACTCAGGCATTTTCTCCCAGTCTACCTTAGGGTGATACAGAGACAAATCATGGTAGATGCAAAATGCAAAGGTACAAAAATAATACCAAAATTAAATATATATATTTACATACTATAGTACTAAATACATATAGGTACACTCACATAAACATAAAGAAAAATATAAACATAAATATATAAACATAATTGTTGCAAAATGAAAATAATCCTTAAAGATTATTTAAAATGACGAGCATTCCTTTCAAATGACAACAATCTTCATAAAATAGTAGGATTGTCACCATCCACACACGCGCAATCCCTCGGTATGGCTGACAAGATGCAAAGTGACAGGAATGTACATAAACGAGTGGATGGTCACTGAAGGATTGTTTTTCCTGCCGGACTGGCGCGTCGTGATAAAGTCAGGGGAAAGAACGAAGGATTGTGGTTTAGTTAGTGGCTTCAACGGTTTTATTTTATCCCGTCGCATTTCTGTACGGATTGCACGACGGGACAAGCCTGAAGGAATGAACGTTAGTGGATGGCCCGCTATTGACTGTTGAAATTGGGTCATTGTTACTGTAATATTTATATATTTTTTAAGTTTTAAGATTACTCTTATTTTTTTTTTCTATAGAAGGTATAATAATTTCCGAGTTATTCAATGCCAAACCGCGAAGAAACATGTACAGAGGAAATTAAACTTTGCTCTTATCGATAACAATAAATACCTACTCGTGAACTGAGATTGAAGCAAGTTAGAACGGAAAAATCTATTTGGACTCGTAATAATGTACATCCGATCTCCTGTGGCGAACTATTTGCCACCTGATATTAATATATCCAGTATTTAATTTTTATTTTCATTTATTTAACCCTTCTACATCCTAACCTGCCAAAAAAACTCAAATTAACCTATATTTTTGATATGGGTCGCCGCTGGCATTGAACTACGGCAAAATTTTTGGTGTTTCTAATTACCACAATAATTTTACCTTCAAACATCTGATGGCAACATATTTCAAATTCACTTTATAGGGGTTTTTTATATAACAGTCTACAAGGATTTGAACGAGTACATAGCAAACTCCATATAGAATCTTATGAGCATAACCACGATAGGTAAACCACATAAGTACTAAACAACATGCAAATCATAAGGAGGATATCAATGTGATTTTCAATACCTAAAGACTATAAAATTATAGAATCTCAATCACTTACAGTTGACTCAAAAACTTGCAATTTTGAGCTGCTCCTCTCGGTAGTAACAAACACTTATTGTTTCCACTATCAGTAATGTAATGTGAATAAACAGAGAAATTATTTACGTCGTGATAACGTGCGCAGGCGACTTATATCAGCTGTTATTCGAGCTGAACTGTCCCCTACGTTACCGTATAGTCCGTTGACAATTGACTTCAATGGAATAATTAAATGAGTATAGCGTCGTGTTCGTTGAACATTGACTCCTTGTTTAACAATAAATCTGACCGTGAATGGGACTTGGCCTAGTATGAATATCTAATACTACTTTATTACTCCCTTGCAAGATATAGTCCTCTCTGGCTTATTTTCAAACAGCGATGGCATAAGCATTAATCATCATCACCATGCTTTCTCAAAGAGTTATCATCATCCTACTAAAATCATAAATGTAAAAGTTTGTACGTATGTGTGTATATTTGTTACTCTTTCATGCAAGAACTACTGGCCGAATTTTAATAAAACTTTACAGAAATACAGCGTATACATCAGAATAACACATAGACTACATAACATCACGCTATGAACTACGCGAGCGGAGCAATAATCAAAAACATAACACAATGCGGGTAAAACTGCGAGGGACAGCAAGTCAGTCATACATTCTTATACAGTTTTCCTACGATGTTTTCCTTACTGCACTGTCAGTGATGCCTAGATAAACTTTGTATTTCATTCGTCAAACATAAATACATTCGCACAGCTGGTAGAGGCCTAGGTTTGAAATCATAAAAGTCAAAGTCAAAGCATATTTATTTAAATTAAACCCTAAAGTAAAGATGCAATTTTTAAGGCATAAGAGAAAAAAATCTTTTACCGCTGTCATTTAACTTAGCTAGTTGTATAAAGAAAAATTATAAAGAAACTCCATGCTTCGTACTAAAAATAAACCAAAATTGATAAGCCATATATTTTTAAACCTTCAATTAATCATCCGACAGAGACATTTAAGAGGTAATCACTACACGTAATACATACTTAAGTCATGTTCGGCAACTTTTCCCACATCTCCACGTGCGTTTATTATGGTGCCTCACTCCGTGTATCCATGGCAATTGTTGACCGAAGTTTATACTGGTACGATATCAATAACACATCCATTTTCTATGCATTACCACCATTACTAATTTTAATAACGCACGACAGACTTCCTTAACAAAACTTTTCTACAATAACACGAGGGCCTGAACCACTGCTCTCGTTAGAGGCAATCTGGAGAGTGGCGGAAGCAACCCCCGTCAGTCAGCTGTCCAAAACATTAGCTCGCGCAACAAAATCTGGTTTTCTGCGCAGGTATTATTCTAGAGACACATCTGTATAACGGATAATGCTGAGGTCACATCTAGAGGCTCTAGCGAACATTCTGATGTCCTACATAACCGTAATACGAGTTTCTGTGATTTTTCTATGAATTCACAGCTCGTTTAAGAATAAGAAACTGATGATGAGCACACAATACAAAAAAGACTTGCTTTACAGCTACTAATTGTGATAAGCGTTGTCTAGACTATGTTGAAAGCTACACTCATTTAGGGCGAAAATTTGTTTTAGAAATTAGTCATAGCCCAGGCAGTGTAGCGACAGCTTGGTACGGTCCAGAGTCTGACATCCGCATAATCAATAACTAGGACACAAAGTTTAACATCTGATATGGGAAGGTAAAGCGATATGTTAAAGTTATAACATTAACATGGGTTTAACAGAGGTACAGAGACGGTTTTCTATGTGTGTAAAATGTAAGAACATTTAAACTATGTTAATTGAGTATTCCATTCATAACTCCTTTGTATTTTATATTGGAACTTCTACTCAAATTGGCGCGAACAGCTGATGCTTGTATTTTGTATTGTGTTTCCGAGTCTGTTAAAGCATGATTTTTTTTAGTATTCATTAGCTGAACTTAAAGTCTGTTTTTCTTTTATTCTTTCGGGCTCTATGTTTCAAGTGTTTATTAGTCATAGATTAAAATGATTAAGACTCTATTTTTATACTCAATTGCATGTTTTCAGTCAAATTCTACTACACGTTACATAAAAATTGAATTTAATATAACGAAACACAAGCTTGATACGGGACGCATTTCAAAATTGGTTTAAATTTTGAAATCAAAATCAATATTTTAACAAACTCATATTACTTGAGTAATATGAATTTGTTGCAACAATGACACTAAATCTGAAACAATACTTCAGTAAACACATAGTCTTTTAAAGTCATTTTGCCAACAGGCTATAAATATTTCGTCATTAAAACCCCCTTTTTAAGTTTAGTTCCCAATTCAGCCTTGCGTTCCATTTCACCCGTTTAACTCCGTACCATCATCATCCTCTAATGCATCTTCTCCTAAAAATGTTCTGCAATGTGTGCCGGACACAAACCACAAATAAAAACTTACCCAGAAAGTAGGGATGAGACGTATTTACCAAACCAGGTTTGAAAACCAGGGCTTTGCTTCAAAGTACGGCGCCCTGGTACGAAGTAAAAAATACTTGCAAGTATGTAAGTATTTTTTATGCTATCGGGCACCGGCAGAACTAGAAAATACTTTCATAGGAAATTGATCCATGTTACTCTTTACTATAAGGAGCACAACTGCATTTGCAAATAAAAATACTTTTGTTTCTAAGTATACTATTTTTGAGGATCCGATTATAATTCTAATTTATATTTGCTTACGAATCAATTTCCCATGAAAGTTTGCTTCAAAGTACGGCGGCGCCCTGGTACGTAGTAAGAAAAACTTGCAAGTATGGAAGTATTTCCTATGCTATCGGTACCGGCAGAGCTAGAAAATACTTTCATAGGAAATTGATCCATGTTGTTCTCAACTATAAGGAGCATAGTTGCATTTGCAAATAAAAATACTTTCTTATCTAAGTATATTATTTTTGAGGATAAGATTATAATTCTTATTTCTATTAGCATACGAATCAATTTCCCGTGGCAAAAGTGTTGGCGTTGACGACCACTAATGCCGCGACCGCGAGCCCTTTACTGCACTGAAATACGCATTTGGTATAAAATACTTTCAAGTATTTTAATACCTGGTTTCTGACCCTGGTATTTGTTCAAACTCGTACTTGCAAGCCCTGGTATTAATATTTGCAAGTATGTCTCATCCCTACCAGAAAGAACTATAACCGAAGTCTATTTTAGTAACAGAGAAAGTATACTAATATCTCTTAGTTTAATAACTACAAAGATACAGAGGTAGTGACTGCGGTGGTTACATTATGATAAGGCACGCCTGAATTACAAAACCAACAACTACAGAATGATTGCGCTGATAAAAGATAATAGCTCTTAAGTGCAATGACGTATTAACCGGTTAAAACAAATAAACAGTTATTTTTCTACAAGCTGTTCCCGCGGTTTTATCTGCGACAATAATATATTATTAAACTTACTTCTGAATTTAATCAGGTATTCGTCGTGTCGCCCTTATAATAACTATCTATATTTATATAAAATGTTAAAATAACTGACTAACTTATTGTGAAGAGGAACGGGTTTTTGGACATCCAATCTTACTTCCACTCGGGCTAAGATGGAGGCAGAAACTAGTAATATACAAAAGCACATCATCTCCCTAGCCTTTCCCAAGTGTGTTGGGGTCGGCTTTCAGCCTAACTGGATTCAGCTGGATATCAGTGTTTTACGTGAAGCGACTGCCTATCAGACCTCCACAAACCAGTAACCAGGCGACACACGGGTGACGTGTAATGGACATACCCTTTGGTCAGACTGGTCAGACTTTCTGACAACCTGTAACGACCGTTAGCCGTGAATAGCACGGGATGTCAGTATTTTCCAAGATAAACTTTAGAAAGTACATTTGAATTGAAAGAGTCACATTGGTACTTCCCCGGATTCGAACTCACAACCTCTCACAAGAAGGGCGGGCGCCTTAACCACTGAGCCATCACGACCTTAGCAGAAGCAATCGACACTATAAAAATAGTATATACCTACTCTGACAATAGGGAAGATGCAATATTTTTATTTTTGATTTGATTTTAAAGAATTTCATGTAAAATAGACCACTAATATATTAAAAAGTTAAAATGTTGTAATTTATTGTAAAAAAAAGCGGTTTTAAATTGTCAGTTTAAACTTCCGCGCGAAAACGGACCAATAGTTCCGATGACGTCACTGCAGTGACACTGTATCTCTGGTTGTATTGTTCTTCTCTAATTTTTATAACTTTTTATTATTTTTTTGCCATTCCAGATACTTTTATTGCTAAAATTTGAAAATAAACTATCAATCAACATCTCGTGGTCATAATAATACCGCATGAAAGCATGTATGCAATGCTTTTTTATGCAGAAAAGCATGTTCACTCATGTTGATATCTCCAACACCAGACGGGGTTACAAACTTTGTATCACATAGTTTTGGTGGCTGAACTTCTGATTTTAAATATTTGAAGAATCTGGATTTATGGAATCTTTACCTCCGGGACCTTGTATCATGGCCATGGCAGACGGAGGCTTCAAGCATATCGAAGGTGTGTTATTTCAGTTGATTAGACCATTAGTGAACAACACTAACAAAAGTTCAAAAGATGAAGTACTACAGTCGAAGAAAATTGCATGCCTTCGAAATCATAATTAAAGAGTCATTAGAAAACTGCGCAAATTTGCTTTTCTAAAGCTAATTTTTGTTCCTACAAACAATGCTGTTATATATAAAATAAAGAGGATTTCTGTTTACTTTGACAACTGTGGGGGTGCGTTCCAAAAAGGGTAAGAATTACACGGAGTAGCGCGAAAGTTACTCTAAAGCGTTCCGCTGGCTTTATTTATTAATTTTTATTACCTATGAAACATCAATCGGCAATATTTTCGCAGTGATCGCGCGATTAATCGCTTAACATAAAAAAAAATCGTATTATGTATGAATCGATTGCTAATCGCTCGCTGATTGTTCTAATGCACTTATTGCTACGATGACGATAAAGTAGCAATCGCAGACATTTAGATAATAATAAAATAAAACAATTTTAGAAATATGGACCTTACCAAGAACAAATAATATAACAGCGTTTTATGTAATATTAAATTACCTACCGTGTATGTCTTCTATTTAATAACCGTAAATTACATGTAATATTTTTTTATATAATCAAAGGCAATTTGATATTGAATTAAAATAAATCTCGATTAAGATTTCATTGTAAAAACTCGATTGTATCACATCACTATTTATTAGGAACTAAAAACCTGCAACACTGGAAATGTCATTTTTCTGACTCGAATAAAAATCCTACTATAACCTCTTTTTAATTTTCGAGTGAATTCCTCGCACTTTTTGGAACGTGCCAGTGACGTCATTCCAGTCGCTTAACGCTGATTGGTGTTTTAAATTACGTTTCATTTCATGTAATTTCAAATTCATATTTTATTGATAAAAATAAACATTATGCAAAAAAAAAAGTTGCAGAGGCCCTTCATTTACATTTTTTCAACATTTTATTAATAAATTTTTCAATAAATACGATGTTTGCATCTTCCCTATTATATTACCTATACAAGCAGGCTGTCACTCATGTTAAGCTGCATCTTTAATTACTGTTCCTGTGGGCGATAGCGTGATAATAATGTAACCTACCTATGTGTTTTCTAATGTACAGGCTTTATTACTTAAAAGTTTCATCAAAATTTGTTCCGTAGCTTTTGCGTAAAAGAGTATCTAACATCCAACTATCCATCCTCACAAACTTTCACAGTGATAATATTAGTTTTGCTAAATATAAACTCACAATAAAAGTTTTGTTGGGGGTTGTTGGTTAAGAAAAAAGGATATATTAAAAAGAAAAGGATATTTTAAAAGGTAAAGCGGGCAACTTTTATTTTAAATTGACTTTTATCATTTATTTTATTATCAACTTAAAATAAATGGTCCAATAAAAAAAAACTTATTTGCACAATGGCAAGGGGAAAAATGACCATATGGCTGGCAGCATTGCCACGATTCTTTGATCCAAGAATAGGGTAAGTTAAGCTTGCAATATCCAGAAAAAGAATAAGCATTCAGGCTTCGAAACCTAGTTTTTTTAACCCCTGGGGTTAAAAAACTAGGTCACGAATCATGGCAATGCTGATGAGAGATCCAAGATGTCTCTAAGTCTCTACAATTATGTGAGAGAGTGAAGCTCTATCGGGCTCAGTATGGGTACGGCATGCGGCAGTACTCGTGATACAGAAATATCTTAATTTTTTCAATATGTGCTGATTTCATGACGATGTTCTTTTACACTGCTTTCGCAAAAAAATTAATCATGAGTGAGGAACACGAGAAAAATGCACGCTTGCTTGGTTTGAAACCAACGACCAACAACGCAAAAGTCGAAACGCTACACTGGGCCACAAGACTGCAAACTCGTCTCACAGTGCAATCGGATAATCACCGTCTTTTCTTTGTGAATTTCTTCACACTTGCCAAGTCAATTGTCAATTTCTACCGACTTCCATCTGATCTGAAGCATAAAATGCAGTGATTTAGAAAAGTTTATTATGCAATGTTTTTAAAACTGCACAGCAGACGGTAGAGTCGTAGAATACTACCAACTCGTAATGTTAAAAATGTGAATCGTACGAACGTGCGCCGGAGTGGGGGGCGCCGTGGTTGCCCGTACCAGGTAACAGGAGGTACGGCGGCACAGTGCGCCGTGGTGCCAGCTCTGTGGACAAAAAATATTTTAACAAATGTTAGTGGGTTATTTTTACTTCTTTTTCGATTTTAATATTTTAAGTTTTTATTTAAGTATTTATACTTATATTTCTATTATATTTCTATAATTCATGTTGTTGTTTTCACCGTCATTGAAACATCAAAATTAATTGCGGAACCCACGGTCTTAGATAACTGGCAATGTTTTTTATATAAAAAACTGTAATGAGAGTACCTATGTCCCTTCAGTTTATTTTACAAAACAGTCACACAATTAAAAATCTTTGTTAATATGTGAAAGCAAATCATTTACTGGAAAACTCTATCATTACCCATTTTCAGATCTCTTACATTTATGCTCAGTCATAAAAAACATACTAATAATTCAAAACATTTTTGTCTGAAAAGTGGAACACCGTGCGTTCTTGAAGCTTAGCGGTTGTCCTCCCTCCCACGTCACCGCGTATCTCTTTCTGACAACATCTCGCTATCTCTGTCTAGCAGCGTATTCAGTCACCGCGGAACTCTGGCGTATTTCACAGGTGTGTTGACCGAGCGCGTGATGTTAGACGAACGTAAATAAAACTTCTAACAATAATAGTGCTGAAATTGTGAGAGTATATAAGTGAAAAAGGGAAGTCACTTAAAATAGCTGCAGCCGTGTTAATGATTTGACGCTGTTTTCTCCAATCTGTGTCCAAGTGGTGCGTTTCGAAACAGTGACAACAAGTTTTTCTTGTGTTGTGTGTTCGGTCCTTGGGTTGGAGGCTTTATCATCGTCTACGACGCTCGTCCCGCGGCTTATTACTTCGGCGGATTGTACGTGGTCAAGGTATGCATCTTAGCTTTTTAATAGAGTAAATAAATGTAGCACATAAAAAAATCAAGTTTCTGATTAGTTCCACGTCACTGAACAAGTGTAACTTTTTAGAAACAATAGAAAGAATAAACTTTATAAATACTTTCGAATTATTATTGATCTCTACAACGTTAACGCAAGTGGGAGAGACAAGCATCCAAACATTTTTAATTATTGAAACTCAGCATCTAAATGTGGTAATTTTTTTAAACATAACACTAATACGAATCGTGATCCTCATAACAAAAAAAAATCGTTCCATCCACTTGTTACTTTGGGTACGTCGTCGTCAGGTGCTTTATTTACAAAGAGCACTCAAGTGTAATGTGTTAGAATGGGGAACGTTATCTGTTTACTCAACTACCTGCCCCAACACAATCCCACGCAACGAACCTGACATGTCAACACTATCATTCTTATTTTAATCATAATAAAAGCGCTTTCTCTCTGTTAATATACGTATGTGGAGCAAAACAGTTTTTACTTGGACTGAATTTTGGTGATCCACTGACCACGAATCTACTTAATATATTTTATTTTTACACCTCTTTGTAAAGTTACCATCCATTAAAAATAAATATTTTGTTAAGCCGTAGCGTCCATGACCGCACGACCGGCATTCCGCCAATGCATCTCTCTTGTCGTGACTCACCTCGATGGCACGTCACCGTGATGTCACTACCTCCTGATCTCAGGTAGATTAATTTGCAGGCACTAAATAAACCAAGTAGTTTACCGCTTTTGTCAGAACATAAGATGGTCCATAAAAAAACATTGATGACGCTCATCGTTGGCAAATTGTTTCATTCATTAAAATATGCAAGTTTTGCTAATAAAATATTCTATATTCAAGGCTGACGCTCACTACAATTCTTATTCATGAAGTTGCAGAAGCAGATGTTATTAAGACATACGAAACATCACGCAAACTCTACGCTTAACTATAAAATTACACACGTGTTAACCGTTCAAATTAAACAAATGGTCGAATTGAACTAGGTAATTGCTTCTCGTAAAATGATATCATATTTTTATTATTAGGTTTATAGCCGACACTTCGTTTCCATTCAGAAATATTACCAATTCCTCGACGAGGTCACCAGCCTTTCAATAAAATTGAATTATCTATGAATACAAATCTAATAGGTACCTAACTTATTATTTTTTACTAACTCTGACCCCTACATAACACGATTAAACCATAAAACTATAGGTAACTGCTATCATAGTCTTCAATCCGATCCTTTGACTGTTTCAGTAATCGTTCAATCGACCGAAACGAACTAGAGTTGTTACTGCTATGGCTTTTTGAGGGGCATGAAAGGCACAAAAAGGTCGATTACAGTTCAATCGGCATTCGTTTCTTGTTGAGAATACGAGATTAGTTTGATTCACAGAAGTTTGTTCGACGTAATCGATTCAACTCAGCAATATCTGTTATGCAACTGAAGAAAAAAACAAAACAATTTCTCTTTATTTTCTACCTGGTTTCGCCTAAACGTGCATTGAAAGTAGTAATTTCAAGAGAACCTGATATTTGGTTAAGTTTTCTAGTAGCATAGACAAGCTTGTCTAAACTTGGTGCATAGGTTAATAGATAAACCCTAGAACAGATAAAAGAGATCTGTTCCGTGAGATAAATAATGTTAAATATTCATAGTGGAGAATTGTCTTTGAGCCATTATAATGCGACATTGTTCTTGACACAGACAAGATATTGTTAAGTGATAATTACGCACTAACAAACATCAACAAAGAAAGAAAGAAACAATAAATGCGTTAATGTAGGTCGTCCTAGTTTATTTCGATGGGAAGTTTACTACTCGCTCAGTAATAATAAATCAATCGTTGACAACAGCCACGACTAAACGAGAATTAATTTTACGTCCCATTACCTAGTTCCACTTCAGATTCTAACCATTACTATTCCAAAAGTAAAATAAACATTTCATTCTATAAATAAATCAGTCGCAATTCTTAATTGTTGAAAAACATGAACACATCTCAGTTTAGAATAGCCCTGTGTTTACAAATTATTGTTTCAGTTTATAAACTTCGAACTAGTGGTCGCACACGCATTCCGTGCGCTGTGACCAGCCATGTGCCTCCACAACAATGGTAATTTCACATTAATTTGAATACTCGACATTTTTTCCAAGAAATTCATCATTTGTACCCGTATGTAATATTCGGGTCAAATTACGAAATGATTTCGTTCTGATTTGAAATGAATGCAATGATGTGGTAGATTTGATATTTTTTGCACTTTGTTTCTTATACACACATATTTTAGGTAAATCCGCAAACATCTTTAAGACAAAAATAATATCGCGTTATTTGGCATAGCTTCAACAAATATCTGTTGACTTTCCTAGTGCTATGTTGGACTGTTTGTGAAATTGTGACGTCAACATATTAGATAGAGTCAGCTCATCTCATTTACGAGCCGACTCACGTTTGTGTATTCCAACAAGAGAATTTTTGGTGTCACATTATTTATAAGTACTGTGTTCAGTCTTGATAGCTCCGGGCGGCATTTGCAGTGAATTAAATCATTCAGAGCCATAACACACCGGTGAAAGTGCAGCCCAGTTTAACACAGATTTATGCGAGTTACCCTGATAGCCAAGCTTTTACTTAGTTTGCTTAATTTAACCTTAAACTAGTTCTTGGGTAATGGACTACGCTCTACTGCAAAGATAAGTGGTAATTGACAATTTGTGCAATGAACAAGTGTTTGCACATGCCCACATGCTACGAAACTTGGCATTAATTTACCGATATTAAGCTGAGAATAATAAACGTTAGATATAATGTGCTTTATACTACGTGCTTTGGCTTAGAAATGCTGTCACCAACCTAGGTTGGCTAGATAGAATTAGAGAATAGCTAAACCAGAATTCGTCCTGAGCAACGTCTATTAATTAATCTCGACTTATTTTAATAAATAAGTCAAGAATGAAGCGTGTTTTATTCTTAACATCAAGCATTCAATGATTTTTCTAAAGGGTAGCCATGAATCGGCAGTTTCTTTGTGATCACATTCGACCTATAGACAACGTTTGCGCAATGCATCTGATCCACGAAGTAGGTATATCTGATTCAAACTGGAGAAATGACTATCCGTCCCGAATTACCCGTTATAGTGGGTTCAGTTTTATGACGGGTTGCGCCGTGTGCGGATTCGAACTCTATCCCATCGAATTTAGAGCATTTTCTCAGTGAATTTAGAGACGTGTAAGAGAGTTCATAGATAATGCGTGCTATATTTACTACTTACACAACGTGTCACAGAAAGGTTAAATACAAACTGAGTGTGGACTAATTTGAAATTCAAATTTTAGGTCAAAAATGTGTGTATGAAAAGAGATTTTAAGCCTCCATTTAAACCTTCATTCATTCATTCATTAATTTTTTTTAACCTTCATTTAAACTATCTGGAATATTTTGCTATGTTTTTGTGGTTGAATCTTTATTTACAACATTTGATTTTAACAATCTATAGAAAGCTTACTGGTGGTAGTTAAATGTTCAGATAAACTTAAAAAACATAAATAAATTAAAAACATTGATACTTGCCTAGTTTTTGAACCAGCATCCCCATGGAAACCTCATGTATGATTCACAGGCGTCTAAGCCGCTAGGACTAAATAAAAATAAATTTCTTTAACCATAAACATACACACTCCTTTTCGTACAGGTAAACAAATTATAGCATCATTACTCAAAGACATAATTCACCCACTGACCAAAATTATCGGCCTCACTCACACAACCATAACATCAAATCAGGAATCAATCAATAGCACCGCTATTTACTAGAATTGGTCACAAACAAATAACTATGTTTGAGGAGGCATGAGCTTACAGAAGTAGGGTTGCCAATCGTACTACTTATACTGCTTGCTGCGGTTACATCACCAATATTTTAAGTCTTCGGTTCCTATTCCGATCCCATGGGTCGTAACGTGATGTTAAAACCCATTCGTTATTTTGCTATATAAATCATATTAGCTGTATATCCATACTTCCATACCAGGTAATATTATAAATGGGAAAGTGTGTCTGTCTGTCTGTTTGTCTTTCTCACGGCAAAACGGAGCGACGGATTGACGTGTTTTTTTAAGTGGAGATAGTTGAAGGGATAGAGAGTAACATAGGCTACTTTTTGTCTCTTTCTAACGCGAGCGAAGCCGCGGGCAGAAGCTAGTTAGCTATATTACTGTTTACTGAATTCTGAAATATTACAACAAAATCCGTTTTTTTGCACTAAAAAGTAACAAAAAATATCAATCCATCCCCACAAACTTTCGAATTTGTAATATTGCTATGATTCTACTATAAATATTCGGGTTTGTCATAAACTGTTGAAGAATTAATAGTGCGCAAAAATTCACTTTCTACAACGAAACCTAACATATAAATATTTAATGTTAATTTATGAGCGTGCCTGTACATTCATTTTTATTCTTTGCGACAGTTTCATGAAAAGAATACAAGTAACAAACATATATTTCTTTATTTATAGATTTGTCTATAAAATACTTCGTAATTATATTTCTTTAAGCGCATATTTTTTAGGCACTACTTTTGTAGCAAGCATTACATTTAGGCAGCTACGGAACAGAGAAAAACCTCTTTCTCTATTTTGTGTAGGCAACCCTACCCAGAAGGGTCGCTTAACTCGTAAATCGCTTTTGTCTTGCCTCACCTATTATTAGCGTTAACGGCATGCTGGTGAGGAAAGGTCAGGGAAGGTTACCGGGACTATTTCCCACGGCTGTCTGCCAGAGGAAGCCTCACAAAAACTTCAGGAGGAGGAAGTGTCGCGGAACGACTAGCATTCTAATGGGGTGCATTTATTACAGACGTAAGGTATATTTTTATAATAAATGCATTTATATGCTGATTATTAACTTGCTTTACGTGTTTGAGGTATATGTACTTATAAGTAATGTTATTTTTGTTCCTTTTCTGTATTGTAATTTAAAGAGATCAGAGTTCAAGTTTGCTTGTTATTTTTTATGAGAGCAAATGCAAATAAAAATACGTTCCTGTTTCCTTTGGTCTCGTCATAACTACGAACGTCTTTACCGATTTTATTTCTTTTTTTCTGGTAAAACTCAAGAAAACTGCGTTGAAAATAGAATATTTAAAAAATAACTAAAATTTGAATAAAATACAGATGAATAAATAAAATGCAGGTCAAACAAAGGGGCACGCCTCGTAGAGTAATAAAAAAAAACGTTTTGCATTTCGCAATGCAAGAAGCGACGCGCAACTGGTACTTTTCTAATTACCGGTAATAGGTTTACGGCAAAAATGAATATAATTAAACTTATTACCTAGTTTAGTTATGCTCTACCACAATATTAATACTATATTATTATTAAAATTACTTCCAGATTTTACTAGGAAGTCGCTTTTATGCCTACCGCTATAATAATTAATATTATAATTATGTAAAAGGCACACTAAAAATTAGATCATATGTGCACGTAATAAGGTTGGAATTCGACCATTAGATTCATTTATATTATGTTATTGTTGGTTTTTTTCCGATAATCTTTTATTAGTTTTATTTCTTTAATATAAACAATAAAATAGTTTCATAAGTTTTCATTTAGGTTACCTACTGCATGCATATATTTATATACTTCCGACAGCTAAAATAAACTTATTATGTACTTTATATGACCACTTATTAAGCACCTGAATTAAATAAAGTTTTAGTTTATTACCTACGTATGACATAAAACTGTTTAACTACCTATACCGATCTCTACTTTATAAATATTCATAAAGGAAATTGATATCTAGAGCTTTATTTACTTAATCTTGCTTTCCCGAGAAAATATTGATGTATTTTCTCGGAGCAGTCAGTTATGAAACACCGGTCCCATCGTTCGCTTAAAATAATAAAATAAAAATATTGACGTATAAAAATGTTTCTGATATGTATATAACCTAACTATTTGCAAAATAAATATAATTTTACACATTTTTGATCATCTAAGCCGTTTTGGTTCACTGCTTTTACTAATAACCATAGTTAAAGTTAAAAGCAATGAAGGAAACAATGCAGAGCCTAGTACAAAATTTCTTTTGAAATATGGATCTACTGAGATTTTTCCATGACCCGCTTTCTCTATCGAATGTAGAGTTAGACGACTAGCTAGACTGCGGTCGCTGAGGAATTTAGATTACCTTGCCATGGAAATACCTACCTAATTCCATAAAAATACGATTTCAATTTCATTACATCACTCTTGACTTTTTGGCCAATCTCATTTCGCCAGAAACCTTAATAACGTTTTACTCAACCAAGGGTATATCCACCCTTTGAGTCAGGGGGCCATACTATAATCGAAGTCCGATCACCACGAATCGATTGTAAAATTAACAGAGATAGACCCTTGTTCCTCTTGTATCCAAGCTAGCAAACACAGGACCCTCACACTCAGCACTTTGGGACCACGGTAACACGCCTTTTTTTATCTCCAACATTTCTCCAAAGAACTCAATAATCGTTCTTCTTCTTGATTTCGTCACTTAGAAATCAAATGCAGCCCCCTTACCATGACGTTTAAAGTAAGATTGTTTTATCCCTGTTCAGGAGTGTGCAAGTGACAGCGTTAGACACGTTGTCTACTGCCGTCTCTTTCCCACTGAAAGTAATATCAAAGTAATACGCAAAGTAGTAGTAAGGGCTTGTGGTACGCCCCCAGGTATCATAAAAATTGTGAGGATTACTTACCTCTTTCAAACAAACATACAACCTCTTTATAATGTTAACATAGATATACTTAGAACAATCGATTCCACTAATGCGCTCTTTAAAGCTTTCTCGTAGTCTAGAAATGTCATGACAATCGGCACACGAGCATAAATACCTGTAAAAGCGGCTTTCTCGGTGTGACTCAGTTCTTATCACACATTGTGAGCATTGTGCGCGCACGCATGGCATACGATTCAAATGATTTACCATGAGATTATGAACGCATTCTCCACCCTGCTCTAACGATAAAGGAGTGAACGAGAAAGAATATTAAGCGCCATTGCAGGTATTAACAGAATTAAGCGTTGTTTAAGTAAGTCGAGGCAAATTGTTAAACTTGACCCGGCTGTGGGATATTAGCATAGTTAACTGTCTATTTGTCTTTATTTGGGTATTGTTATCATAGTTACTTTTGCAGACACGGTAAGCTATGAATCAGCCCGTTAATGTAATTTAGGATTTATTTTCCTAAAGTTTGATCTTTTATTTCAATCGACTAGGTTACTGATTTTCCTAAGGTATCAGCCAATTGTGCGTAACCTTTTATGAACTCCCTGGACCCTACCGAATTTCAAAAGTGAGTCTGCGTGAATAAGTCTTTACTTCCTTGGAACATTGATCACAAGGTGTCCAGTATGGCATTTCCAAACTGTATTTTTTATTGTTCTTTGTACGAATGGTGAAGGAAATCAGTGTTAGATCGTGTGTTTAGATCGCATCCTGACGTTCTATAGCCTATACTATTCCCCGTAAATCTGACTCTAGTATTATTTTATTCAGTGCAAATACACGATAACTCTATTGAAAGGTAATCAAGACCTTTAAAACTACAACCAATAACCATACCAATGCCTTTCCTGCAATCAATGACCTCAAAACATCCGTAAGTGCTTATTCAATAAGAAGATCTCCTTGCTTCGTTAGTGGCAGGCATTAACCCAAATATATGAACATCGTTAATGTTATCAGTACTTGCTTCAATAGATATTCACTGAGGGTCTGGTTTTGTTGTTAAGAACATAATCTTGAGAAACTCGTGAGCATGTAGGTAAGGATCTGAAATCGCTTATCTTAAGAAACATCCTCAGAAAGAATATTCTTCCTAATATTTTTAGACTTCTTCTTAGCCATTAGACTTCTTTCGTTTAATAGAAGTAGCATCCAATGTCCATCTGATGTTTTATTTATTTAATAGTTGTTCTGCTGTTTGGGAGGACATACATCCAACTAATCAAATTTAAGATCGGTCGGGTGTAATTAACCTGACTTTATTTTTAGAAATGAAGTTCTGCTTTTAAACTGGAAAAAAATGAATACGTCATGTTAGAAGTCAATCTGTACTAATCCGTATCCGTACTAATATTATAAATGCGAAAGTAACTCTGTCTGTCTGTCTGTTACGCTTTCCCGCTTAAACCACTGAACCGATTAGAATGAAATTTGGTACAGAATCTGATATAGTCTGGGACCCGAGAAAGAACATAGGATGGTTTTCATCCCGGAAATCCCGCGGGAACGGGAACTATTTCAAGCGGACGAAGTCGCGGGCAGTAGCTAGTAATAAATAAAAGAATAGCTTATATTTCGAAAATGAGTTGTTCACACATATAAAAATACACATTCATGTCAGAATAAGTTAAAAAAAAACTAATTTAACTCCAGGAAAGCCGTGGTCTCTTCTACTCTTTTATTGTGTCATGGTTAATTTATTTCACATAAATTAATTGTTTATTTGTTTCCTTTAATAGTTTTCCTCAAAACTGATATTCTATTTGTATGTTGTGTTATGGATAGTGGTGTCAGTTGCATATTTGTAACATTTAATGTGTTTGTTTTGTGACTTTTAAATTGACAAAGTATACATATTAATTATATAAACTTGGTTCTATATAATTAAAAAAAAACATATTATAGCTGTTTGCAAATTAAAATTACTTTTGTCTGGTTACTAAACAAGTATCTAGTGTAACTTGTTGTAACCTAATAATGTTTATAAGTTTCGTTTGAAGAAAGAAATCTCTCTTCAAACGAAACTTATTGACATTTATTATTTTACCTTTCTGCTTAAAAAAACGAATACGCGTGCATATAATTATTGTTTTCGAGTACAATAAAGTATAATAAGCCGTACATACTCACAGTTCAAACCATCACCAATAAGTAAGATGATACCCCGATGTTCTGGATATCGGTACATGGTATGTTTAGTGGCGTCAGGCGTGTATCATATTATTCCCTCTACGCGCTAAACCGCCCACTTCCGCCCAATGACAGTTGGTATACAGTTACACGACGGACGGTAACACTCGGTGATGTTGGTAGCCACCATGGCTTATGGTGGTCAGGTCACGCGATCCTTACGCAATAACTGTGAACACATGTTTCACTTACTTAATAACTTATTGCTTGTGTAATTGCTTTCAGCTTAAAGGGGTTGGGTACTCCGAGAATGTCATATCTTATTATGTTATTTGCAATGTAGGTATGTTTTTGACATTTTCTTTGGATAAACGTTGACTGGTTGGCGATTTGATGGCAGGTTAGGGCGGTCGCCTCTGCATGAGGTTGCCATTCGAAACCGGGCATGGCATCAATGTGAATTTTTCAATTCATATGTACACAACTTTGTCTAGCGCTAGGAAATCATCACTGAGAACGATGAGGAAACCTAAATTTATAATCAATGTGAGTCTGAAAACGCTAATGCGCCTTAAACAGCCGTGGTGATAGTTGTAGGCTTCGCCCTGCAGAAATAGGCTGGTATTTGTTTGACATAATTATAATTATTAAAATTTTAAACACTCTCTAAGGTCTAATTGTAGAATTACATACATATTATTAGCGTTAAATTTTTTTTATGTCTTTACAACCCTATTTCTTGTCCTTCTCGGGATGAATAAATGAACTGTTGGTGAGTTTGAAACCTTAACATGTATTGAAAAATGTTTGGAAATAACCTATGAATGAGTTGTTTAACTTCGCTTATTAAAGACTAAACAACACAAGCGCTACGTAGGTAACCTTGATTGTGAATTCACCTTTTAATTCATAACCACTCTAATACGTATAGTTTAGAGCAGTGGTCTTCAAACTACGGCCCGCGGGCCAAATCCGGCCCTCCAGTGTCGTCAATTTGGCCCGCGACAGCCAATGATTTATTGTCATCAATCTGGCCCGCGACAGCCAATGAATCTAGAAATATATTAAGGAGAGAAAAATTAAAACTGGTTTGACCCTTGGAACAAACTGAGAAAATCATTATGGCCCAAAGGCTTCAAAGTTTGGAGACCCCTGGTTTAGAGGAATTTCCAAATTAACTATTACATGATACAACTGATATAGTCAAGGAATTATATGGGCTGCACTATATTTGCGATGTGGTAGATCTTCTAGAATTGTTCATGCTAAAACCACCGAGTAGTGTAACTTCTAAATTCTCGACCTTTCTAGGATAGCATTCAAACCAAACTCAGTCTAACCGGATTTGGCTGAATACAACGTTTTACGTGAAGCGAAGAAAAAGTCACATTGGAACTTGCCCGGATTCGAACAACCTCTTGCTTGAAAGACTGGCGGCGCGGCGCCTTAACCACTCACCAGGCCATCACGACATATTATGTATTTTCTCCTCAGGTACTAATTGCAATTTTACTAAGTTTCTCCAATTAACTAATGACAAAAACTAACAGAAACAAAACACAACCTTTCATATAAAGACACAAAGATAACTTCACCGCAGTCTTCAATCATATATCGATCGGTTTTTCAATAAAGTCAAGGTAAACACGATGCCACTGAATTTCGATCGCTAGATTCACTTTTATTGTTAATTTTTAAACAGTTTTAAATCATGAATTGTGTTTAAATGTGAAACTGGTACGTTATCACGACTAAACCATATTGAACTGATAAGGACGAAATTACACAAAACTTAACGGTTATAACTTTCAAAGGTGCGGGTAAAACTACGAGGGAGAGTTATAAGTAAATCTCGTAAGTCTTAGTTACTGTGTACATATTTTCAGCCTATTACTAGGCCTATAGAAAAGGCTTCACCTAATACAGAGAGGGCACTAGCCCGATCCACACCAAACGACCCACGCTTTGACCGCGCGATCCAGCTACGTATTTAGCATATCGATTCGGATCGCGTAAAACGAACGTAGATCCGCACGCTTGATCATCACGCTTGCTCAATGCGGATTGACGCTTCCAGACTTCAGTTCTATGATATTCAATTGTAAGCCTAGGCTTCTTCACTTATATTCTTCACTGTCTCAACCTCTGTCTACGATATCCGAGATAAACTTTACCAAGTATATTTAAATTGAAGAACCTCTGCACCACAACTTCTTACACGAGATGCAGGCGTATTAATGAAGCGCTGGAGGACCACCTTGAAAAAAACATCAATTTTGATTAAAAATAAATGACCATAAAGATACGTTAGTTTGTGTTAGGTACAGTTTATTCAATTTAGTACAATAACTAGTAGTTTATGTCGTGCGACAATAGAGGTTTCAGCACGCCAATTATTTAAGTTATTATAATGAAAAATAAAATGCTTTTGACGCGACACACCTGAGAAAACACTATTGTTTCCATCGGCGACTGTTGATCGGTTCGCGTCGTTAACAAGTTTACGTGTTCAAGTTACACTTATTGAAATAAATACGATTTTTTTTTACTGTACAAGTAATATAAATAAATATCTTACGACAACTCACAGACTTCTATCTGATCATACCATCCATTCAGCCATCATCACAACTTTCATAAGTACTTATTTTATAATATTAAAATAGAAAGTAGGATTTAAGTATTTACTTTCTCATATCACTCATTACTGACGTTAAAGTAATCAACAAAGGCACTGTCCCTTTCTTTCGTTTCCCAAAATAGTTACAAAGGGTCGCTTAAAGACATTTCAAACCAGTCATGCTTAATTAAGTAAATGATGACATCTCCATAGTATGTCTGTTTTATACATTTTCATTAGCTTTTATTGCTGTAATGTAATAGAGCTGTAGAGATTTCCTTGTTTGTTTCTTTTGACGTCCAAGCGACAGCCGGATGTCGCCCTGTTATTGACTTTCTATTGTGTCTCGAATCACGTGTGTTATATACCCTACACGGTTGCCAGATTTATGTTCAGGCTAAGTAAAACCACGCTACGAAGATCGGAACTAAACCAAAAAAAAAGCGGAGGCCGCGGAGGGCAGCTACTTACTTCGGTTATACTTAAATTGTACATACGAATATATTACCGAAAAAAAACTATGTATACATGCCACAACAACACACCTGTATTCATTCACAAATATGACATTCATAGCACATCCAATGATACAATTAGTAATGCAATTTGCACATCACACTTTACGTAGGTCGCGTTGGCACAAATTAGCAGACACTGACATACGTATGTGCCAAGTGCGCAGTATTTCCTGATCACTTATGTATGTGCAAAAACATTTTAAAATAGAATTTTCAATAAGTATGCATAACCATGCGTAACTGTGTGGTTGCTGACTGATACTTTGTTTTTTCTTTTCTTTCTATTTACGTTTTTACACGTAAATATTTTCTTACATAGATCGAAATTCCACTTCGCCATTGTCATTCTCTTGAAGTACTTGATGCCAAAGAGAAAATATTGATGGAACTTGTAACCGTAACTAAATATGAGTTTTTACATTATTAATACTAGATATGCAACCTGCTGTCATAAAGTCATACTCTATTTCTTTATTGTTACTCTTTATTTACCCTCTGTTAAGACATGTAAATATACATACTACAACTGCTCATCATGTAAAATGAGGCCTCATCTATTAAGCCTGTCTGCAGACTGTCCTAATTCCACAACGACTCAGCTGGATCACTAGTCTTGTGACTGAGAAGCCTTAGGAGGCATGTCAGGACACTGTGAAAAGGAGACTTAATGAGGCTTATTAATATCACAAGTGGATTACTTAGTAATAGCACAGGGTAATAGTGTTATAGGATTAGGACAATAATAGTTTATTCTGACTGAATGTTTTAATACTAGCTAGTACTGAAATAACGGTAAGGTCTTTGGTTTTGCCACTTCTCGCGTGGATCATAGCGTGATAACGTCCATAACCATTACTTATTGGTTTTTGGCATTGGATCTTTAGTTGTTTTCCCTGACTTTACATATTTGTACAAATTACTTTGCAATTTATACACTGCTTGTGCACTGGTCAGGACTGAAAATTGACCCCAAATGGTTCATACCTCATTACTATTATATTAATCGATTATTATAATTATAATCGTCGGTCCCCCAACCCAGGAATGTACTATGTACCGGGTACAAAAGTACCCGGTAGGTAAATATTTCTTGGTAAACCACATCAAGATCACATCGTAAAACCTTTTATATATTTACCAGTCATACTCGTATGCGTATTTAATAGACTTACTAGAAAGTCGCTGCGACATTCAAATGATTTTGATTTACTCACACTAGTTCAATATTCGTATTTCATATGGAATTCTTTGAACACACTGTCGCGATCAAATAGTCATTAAAGTTCGTTGGACGACTACACCATGACATTTCTGTATTTAAACTTGAAGCAAGGATGTCATAAAGTTTAACGGCTCCTGAGATAATAGTTCGAACTGTTACTTGTAATGTCTTTTGAGATTGAGAGAAGTGCATTTGATCTGGATGTCCTACTTGTCTTGTAAATTCGAAAGTTTGATAGAATAGGTGGATGGATGTTTCTTGGGTGTTTGCTTCGCATTCTTACCTTAAGCGCTGAAAGGAATCACTTGGCATTTGGCACGTGTTTTACTCACATTTACTTAGACTAGTTGTTGCCCGCGGCCTCACTTGTGTGCCCGTGGCAAGCTGTCGACTCAACTGATGTTAAGTGATCCAGAAACCTAGCATGGATGCGTTCCCATCTAGCGACAAAAATGATATAGCTCGTGTGCCTGTAATTATATCGGTACCATGTTTTCAAAACGGAACACAGCAATGCTTCTTTGTGACAAAAATACTTACTTTCACTCTGGTAGAACTTCTCCTGATGAGCTCTTTCACAAAAAGCTCTTCTAAAAACTAACCATTATAAGGATCGATAAGAAGAAAAAGTCAGGTTTATATACTTTCAGGCCTTCCACTACACTAACCTAGAGTGGTCCACCAATAAAACACGCACTAATGGCTGGAAGCTGCAAACGAGCACAATCAAACATAGTAATAACACAAATTACGTGCTTATGTAATTTTATGAGGTCTTTGCCCAAATTAGGATCGTTAATTTACACTATTAATAGTTTAGTGATTCTCTGAAACCCCGTAGCAGTTACTGGTAAAGGAATTGGACCAGTTTCTAATTAACTTAAACTATATGCCCTATTTGAGTCAGATAATTGGTTTGACGTGGGAATTTCACGTGGCGTTTATAAATATTGAATGAGTTATGGCACTTGTAAACGGGCCAGGTTTCTTAGCAATTAGCCGAGTAGTGCCATACTTTAAACATTACTGGCTATGGCCTGGCTAAGTACGTCAGTAGCAACTTTTTGATATATGGCCACAGTATTATGTATTTTTATACGTGCTAGTTTTCAGTGCTTCATATACGGGCCTTATCTATTCGGCAATGTACGGTTGAAAACAACAACTCGAAAACGTTGCATTAAATGGTTTTACATTTCGTAGTAAACGTATTCAGTCAGAAATACTCAGCTGTAAAAAGACAATAAAAAAAATGAGTTTTGCATCCGTAGTAGTAGTATGCCCATCGTGCATGCCGTAAAGCCCAGATTACACTAATATCGTCATCATACTAACCTGTAAACAAATAAAAAGTTTCCCAGACACCTAAAAAACTGTTATGCGTGTCCTATTGTGCAGAGAGAGAAGTCAGAATCGTAAAAATATGACAAACCCCTTTGCACAGTTAAATGAATACCAGCCAATCCCTTTAACCGATACAACTTTACTGAACACCTTTAAAAGATCAATGGGAAGAGGCAGACTGACAGCAGCACTAAAACTAAACCTCATCATTAAGATAACAGTTGCATAATCATGTACGGATGTTGGTAATAATATACAACAATTCCTCCATGACTCACTCGTATTTCAGACCGGCCAACAATCGCAACACAGTCTATCAACATTTATCTTAACCGATCTCTCTGTCTCTGCAAACGGTAACTCATTCTGAGAAGTGCAGAGTTATCTTATCTAGATATCTGCGGTATCGGCTGTGCCTACAATATTTTGAGAATGTTCAAGGAAACTGTGCTTTGCAGTACTTATGGAATTTTCTAATGTTACTTAGTTTTCTAAGGTAAGACTGCAGCAGGTCGGAAAAACTCTTATTTCCTAAGATAAAATTAGATTTGTCTCTTGGAATTTACAATGAAAAAAATCGTTTAGAAGATTTATGTTACTATCCGTACTAAAATTATAAATGCGAAAGTAACTCTGTCTTTTTGTCTGTCTCTTCTTCACGCCTAAACCACTGAACCAATTTTAATGTTTGGTACAGATATAGTCTGGAACCCGAGAAAGGACATAGGATAGTTTTCAACCCGGAAATCCCACGGAAAGGGAACTAATACACGCGGACGAAGTCGCTGGCAAAAGCTAGTTTAAAATAAAAATGCACAAAAACGAACTGCCAACCTTGAATACGATAATATTAGAATAGCTACAAAGTATTCCTAATTAAGGAAAAACAAATTATGTTCATAAATATCGTACTCACGATGCTTACAAATATTGGTTAAAAGATAATTAACATAAAGCAAGATATCATCAGGCTTCTTAAAGTACCCATTTTGTCTCCCAAAACATCAAACACCATTCATCATGTACTATGTGAGTTTACCAACAGAATTGGGAGCAGGAGCAAAGTAATAAATACAGATTGGAATCTTCTCCCAAATATGCAGTATCGCATAATAGAGCGCCCCATTTATCACCTTGCCTATTTTAGGATAAATTAATTTGATGCACGTGAGTCTAATGGCGGCGAAAGCATTAAATGATGATGGCCATTCATTAATGTTCTGTTATGTGTCAAATGCAACGTCACATGTGAGAATTAGGAATCTACACGCAATATTTTAGTAGCTGATGTAATTTTTGATTTACCATGATGTTTTTTTTTTGTTAATTTATGTGACATAACTGTTTTTTTTATCAAATAATTTACCACACTATACATATTAAGAGCTAAACCTTTTGAAAATACCACTATTAGCTTTCATTTATAAAAACTGCATTGACAGAACGAAGATTGGCTAGCCTTGGTTTGCATCCTCTTAAAACGCGACCTCCTTGGTAAATGCTAAATAAAATCACCACTTTGGTAAATGCTAAATAAAATAAAGGAAGGTAACCTACGTAGGTTCTAAATAAAGGTACACGACGAGGCGTATCGATCGAATCATTGTTTGACAAACAGTTAGTGCGTTCCTTTGGCGTTGCCCGCTTATTGTAAATTGGCCGTGTCGTACTGTTGACGACCTTCACAAACGCGCAAACTTTTTGCCTCATTGTCAACAATCATTTATAAACGTTTTTACGTAGATGATGTGACTATTTTAACAAACTATTGCCTAGCCTAGGATACGTTGCAAAAAATGGCGGTTAATTAAAGACACCTGTTGGAATTGAAGTTACTAAGTTATATAAAATCTCAAATCTGTTTTAGCTCGAAGGATATCCTATGGGAAGGCATACTGCACTCAACAATCCCCCTTATTTATATTTCGTCTTAAGCAAAAACTGTTTTCACCAAGCCATTTACACGGAGAAAAATAGTAGCAGTTTTACGTAAAGGTTATCGTCCGAGTTACGTCCGGGGAAGTACTGCCATATCTAATTCATCCGCGAAGCAGTGTTGCTGTGTTGCGGTTTGAAAAGAATGGGGGCCGGTGTAAGTACAGACACATGAGACAGGTCTGCTATGTCTCTAGTACTGTAACGCACCAGCGATGTCTTGTCTAGAGACATTGCAGATGTTCACAGGTCTCGAAGGCCACTTACCATCAGGTGGGCGGTTAGTAATTTGCCATTCAGTGACGTAAAAGAAAATGTGTAGGTGTACAATATACACTACACACATCAAAAGTGTCTAGGGATATTTCAATTAAACCTAAATTACTAAAATTCTATTAACTTTTTGTTAAAACATGTACACATTAAAATAAACCTTGTTTAATAGACTATTTAATCTGATAAATAAACTTTTAGATAAAGTTAAATTAAAAAAAACTTAGAAGAAGAGGAAAAACTCAAACAAAATTTCAATCTTAACTTTATTTTTGAAACATCAAAACTTAAACAAAACAACATTTTTTTTTATAAAAATTCTTGAAAACTTAAAATTAATATTCCGTGGATCCACCTAAGACTCTCCTGACACATCTGCAGCGGTACTGCATACTCAAAACAAGGGTGTCAATATCCTGTTGTGGAATACTGTCCCATAATTGCCGTTTCTGAAGCCATGAAGACCAGTCAGAGCGTTATATCCAGGCTTTGGTCATGTTATCGTGTCACGGAGGAAGTGGTGGAACGGCACCGAGGACCTCAACGCATTACAACACATGTACAGGACCGATTCATAGTAAATGCTGCACGAAGTCAACTAAATGCAGCGGCGATGCAATTGGTTCAAAGGCTACGGAGAGAGTATGGTTTGCTGGTAAGCGGTCAAACTTTGAGAAGGCGACTGCATGAAGTCAATCTACGTGCTCGTAGGCCATTTTGGGTATCAGCACTAAGGAGAGGTAATCGAGGAAGAAGATTACAATGGGCTATTGCACACGAAAACTGGAACCATTCTCAATGGTCACTTGTGCTTTTCACTGATGAATCTAGGTTTGGATTTCATCCTGATTCGCGAAGAGTACGCGTTTGGAGAAAACCTGGACGTTGGAATCGACTGCAGCACCCACAACAAGTTCATGCATATTAAGGTGGCACGATTATGGTTTGGGCAGGAATTCGTCTCGGCGGTAGAACGGACCTCGTTTGGATACAAGGCAATATGACTGCTCGAAAATACCGAGATGAGGTGCTAGAGCCTGTAATCTTGCCCCACAAACAGCAAATGGGACAAAATTTCCAGCTAATGCACGACAATGCCCGTCCACATACGGCGCGTATCGTTACAAGTTGGTTACAACAGCATGTTATCCAAGCTTTAGACCGGCCTGCACAATCCCCTGACTTAAATCCTATTGAGCATGCCTGGAATATGCTTCAGAGAAGAGCTCGTAGGAATTTCCCTGTTGATATTGTGCAGCAAAACCAGCTTTTCTTGCATCTTAGCAGGATTTGGGACAGTACTCCACAACAGGATATTGACACCCTTGTTTTGAGTATGCAGAACCGCTCCAGATTTGTCAGGAGAGTCTTAGGTGGATCCACGAATTATTAATTTTAAGTTTACAACAATTTTTATAAAAAAAAAATTTTTTGTTGTTTAGGTTTTGAAATTTCAAAAATAAAGTTAAATTGAAATTTTGTTGAGTTTTTCCACTTCTTCTAAGTTTTTTTTTTTTAATTTAACTTTATCTAAAAGTTTATTATCAGATTAGATAGGCAATTAAACAAGGTTTATTTTAAAGTGTAGGTGTCTTAACAAAAAGTTAATAGAATTTTAGTTATTTAGGTTTAATTAAAATATCCCTAGACACTTTTGATGTGTGTACTTACGTTCTGACAAAGCTTGTTTTTAATGATAGTATCAAACAGTTGTATTTTCTGACGTCAATGATAACTAACACCATTAAAATGGAAACGTATGCTAATTGGATTAGAGATACATCTTTGCTAACAGGAAAATACAACTTATGCAAATCTGTTTTTTGGCTTCGATTCGTTAATTTAGAATCAGCTGGTATATGTTTGTTTGTATGTATGACGTACTTCAAGGTAAAGTCAAAATGGTAGAAGGTTCGACTAAATAACAATATACTTTAAGGAAAGATATTAAGTCTTTCCTCAAAGAAACTTTTCCTTGAACTAGGAAACTTTTTGAGTTTCAAAAGGATAAGAATTTTTGATTTTTTATAGACTTTTTATAGAATAAGAAATATTTCAAACATATATGAATGGCGAAAGAGAGAAAGACGTAACAAATGACGATAATTGAAAGTAAAGGAAGTCAGACAGTTATAGCATAATAGTTGACAGGATGAAATGGAAGATGTATTGCGCAAACCCCCTAGAGCATGAGAGGAAGAACGATACTCTAAACAGAAAATATATAAAAACCTAATAGGCCTAGTACACTGTTTGTAGGTATTATGATTAACACCTATGAAAATCAAGATATAGCTGTGTCAGCTATAATTCCAACGTCACATAACAAACTTATACGAGAGGACAAAACAACGATGAAGATGAATGAAAGAAAATGGAGTCAGTTGCAGGACGAAATAGTGGAAAAAGACTTCAAATATCATGTGAAGCAAGAGATTTTAAACAGACAATTTAAGAAGCCCAATAGACATACAGTAGCTATAAAACCAATGTCATACAATGAACTAGAGGAGAAACCTTGATCTTTGCGACGTAGACATGACGTGGTCAAAAAGGTAAAACGTGCCAAATCACCGACATTCATTGAATGTTAGATAGAATACTTCAAGAAAGACTTCATTAATATGGCTATTATAGAAACTACAGATAACAAACAAAGCAATAGGAATGACACTATTGTTAAATACTTGGAAGGACACGTAGAGAATATAAATGCATGTCATATTTGAAATATTGTCGCTATCCTCTGTCTGTCCCTATGTAAGCTTAGATCTTTAAAACTGCGCAACGGATTTTGATGCGGTTTTTTTAATAGATACAGTGATTCTTAAGGAAGGCTTATATGTATAATACATGCTTATTATAGTAGAGATTTTTAAAGATTTGTAACACCCAAGCGAAGCTGGGGCGAGTCGCTAGTAAGGCATAAATTGAATAATATCTTTACATGAAATTAAGACTTGTCTTTGCGGTTTTATTAGATGCAGAAAAGTGCAAATAATCGTGTAATGGATGTCCCAAATAAGATTGAAATTTGAATTGAAAAGTTGCTGATCGTGACGTCATGTTTCATTTTCAAATTAAACACAAATCTCAATCTGTTTTGTTTACGAAACGCCAGTAGATACGTTTATTCATTAACCCCGCCATGCACAAAACTGCTTTAATTTATTTAAAAACACTAACAATCTATAATATTGAAGAATTGAATGATACACAGTAGAACTAACACAGTTATTTTTAAGCACGTATTCTATGACAATAAACAAATACTGTTTTTTTTTTCTTTAACTAGAACACAAAACATGCAAAGGTCATAGACAAATATTGCTTCAGATTAAGATTTTTCTGAGTCACAAGGCTAGAGTCGTTAGAAAAGTTTGTATGCCCTACAAAAGGGCTACCATAAAGTAACACTATTTGTTTCCGCTTGCCCTAGAAACCTCACAGACTATACAATCAATACGAGTGGGTCGACGGCCTTACAACCTAATATGGAGCAAAGCTATTACGAACTGAAACATGCTTGAAAATCATTGCCCATACACTGTGTTGGTAATATAAGTATTACCGTTGCGAATGGTTTTTTACTTTTAACTGCTCTGTTTTTGCGAAACTATTTTGCAAAATTGTTAAAGTTAGCAACTTTAGTTGAATTTTATGGTCTCGTATACAAAGGGTGAGAAATGGAAATATCTTATTAAGACCCAGCTATCTGTCTATTGATTTCAGGCCATCTTTTGACATTTAAAACACTAAAGTGCATAGAATTCGGGCCGCTAATACAGCCAATGAAACCATTAAAATTAAACGCAGGAAAAAGTACCTTGAATGGGAGACCGCATTCAAGGCATTTTTCATTTATTTTTACTGAAGTTTAACATTCTAACACACTTGATTCGAGATACAACAGAAAGACAATAGCAGCCCGGCAGCCGGCTGTCGCTTGATCGTCGCGTTGAAAGGTTATTATAAAGTAGTACGGACCCCTACGTGTACGAGTCAAATTCATACTTTGCCGCATTTCAGTATTCTAATTTAAAACTTAGCTTTATTTCCAGTAGCTACAATGACCTGCGTAGGTGTATAGATTATTTTTACAATAAAATCAAATCTTCGCTGTCAAATATTTCAAAACATGCAAAGCAATTTTATTATGTTAAGTTTATGACGCCAACAAAACTTTTAAATTGAATTATAAAACTTGTGGTTAGAAAGAAGGCAAGCGCGAGTCGGACTTGCACGCACAAAGGGTTCCGTTCTTATAGGTTTTCCTTAATCTTTTATCAAAGTGATTAAAATGGTTGTTTTTTCAAAAAAGACTTTTTTCCAAAATAAACATCGGGAAATGAACACTAGATATATACATACACGCGAGTGATCCTTTAGGACACACACAGACTTACGAAATGTAACACGCAATGAAAATATTTGTTGTCTACATTGACGCTCAATTAGTGCGCTTAGTGAGCTCGGCTCGTACGTGCGGTGGGCTACACATCTAGCTATACAAAACCAGTATACGCTGACTTCTGATTGTACGAAAAACATACACAATGCGAGGTCTACTAAAACTGGTTTTGTATAGCTTGTTGTGTAGCCGTGTGTACAAACCGCCACACAATGGGAATTCATTTCATGTTATACATAATAATACCAGCCTATACTTAACTGTCCCACTGCAGGGCAAATGCCTCTTCTCGTACAGAGAAGGCACGAGCATTGATCACCACGCTTACTCAAGATGGATTGGTTATTTCGGACTTAAATTCACTACAAGTCATGGTTTCCTCACGAAGTTTTTCTTCACCGATGTCTGTGATGTCCCGAAGATAATCATTAGAAAGTACTTATGAATTGAAAAAGTCATGTGGTACTTTCCCGGATTCGAACCCACAACCTCTTGCATGGGAGGCCTTAACCATGGGACCCTCACGACCTTTTCGTAAACGTAAAAACCCCTTAAAGTAAAGGGCGTATAAAGCCCTTAAAGTTTCCAATATTTATTCAGCCGAACAGAACCATAAAAAAGAAAAAAAGATGACAAAAACACTAAATGCGTCATTTAACTAAAAGCAAAATACAAAGTCGCTTTGGGGAATTACGTTGAGCTCATTTTAAAACATTTGCTATTTTTAGTTACCTGCTTACTTAGCAGATTAAAGCTACGATACCTGTTCATTACTGCAGTAAACGGCTTAAAGCTAGCTTTATTTTTTCAGTAAAACTGTATTATGGTTGTAAATATAAACCGCCGTTGGATCAGTGTCAATCGTAGATCTTTAACAGTCGTTATATATATAGGTAGTTGGAATCCAGAAAGTCTATCAATAAATACAATCAAAGAATATCCTTTTACCCAGTAACTAGATTGTGGACGTCTGTTTTGCAGTCATCCTAACTAAGGCCCGTATTAATAGACGTCACTCAATTCTGAGACGCTCTCAAGTTTATTGCTGTCCTTATTTTTTCCCTTTAGAATGACAAGGACAGCAAGAGACTTGAGAGCGTCTCGGAGTTGAGTAACGTCTATTAATACGGGTCTAAGACTTTGATATTGAGCGGGATCCGGTAAGACTGAAAGCCGTTCCTAACACAATCAGCAAAAGGCTAGGGAGGTGAAGGCGCGGTAAGTAGCTATTCGCGGTGGTGCATCGAATTAATAGAAAAAAGGTCGAAAATATTTTAGCTAATCCGTAAAAATGTAAGCAATTTTGCAGTTTTATTTGAATATTGAAATAAATATAGTTCTGTGTTTTAAAATTTTTAGGTATGTCTTTAGTTTATATAATTTTCTTTGTTATAGATAAAAAATATGATGGTTGTCGCTGAAAAAATTGAGAATTTCGAGACGACAACTTTTTTCGAGGTCTTTTTGAACAATTTTTTTTCGTAGTACTAGACCACATTTGTGAATTGTTTTTGTGTAAATCTTTTCTTTATATATTAGACTATACACTGTATTTTTTTCTGGCTTGTGGTATGTATAGATACGGCTAACTTTGCGACGAAAATCTAAACTTTTACAAGGTGTTTGCTATGGACAGCGCCTTAAGGAAAAATTCATTTTATGCAGTCTTCAAAAATAATTCTAAATACAACCAGATTGCACAAAGTTCTTTCTCAAGCTTACAATTCCAAATATAGTCTCCATTGACCAATGTTAATGACTCAATAGTCATTAATAGCAAAAGAACTATAAACAGAATTAATTAATTGTATCTGCAGTGAATACTAACTAGTTTTATAGCATTATGAATGTATATGTACCGCACTAGAATTTTAATTTTAGCTAAGAACGATCATTAGCAACAGTTGCATTGACCTGCGATTCTTTCGAAAAAACAAATCGTTTACTACATTTTTTCACTATTTGTAATTGTTTACCTAAAATAATTTACGATCCGGAACACTTACGCAAGTCCAGCTTTAATTTCAGTTTTTTCTATCTCCGCTATCTTAATTGCTTTGTTTCTTCTTTCGTACACGTATTTCATCATTAGTGTTGCCAGGTGTTCAGATTTGCGCGGGTCGTCCCGATTTTCAGGGGCCTGAGGACGCGTCCCGTATCATACCGATTGGGACTCTAAATGTCCCGATTAATATTAAAATGAAAAAGTTTTTTATACATATTTAATTTAGGTAATTAATAAAATACTATTGCACTAATCGTTTAAAACGTGGAAATCAAACCCAGACTTAAAAACCCATTATTTTTTGTTTACAGTCCCGATCTGTAACCCTAAAACCCGATTTTTTGACCTCATGAACCGAAATAAAACAAATTGCACCTGGCCACACTATTCATAATGCTTAGTGGTAAAACAAGATGGTAACGAAATTAGCATTTACAGCAGATATACGAGATAGGATGGCAGACTATTGGACGCCGTGCTCCAAAAATAGCGTGCATTAATAGTACGCTTTATTTCCCGAGACTATTTCGCATTGAGTGAAATACGAGCGAATGTGTCCAGTTTCTGGAACGTCGCCAACTGTTTGCCAACGATATAGGCCTACTGGAAGATTTATTAAATTAGACAGAGTTACGTCAAGGTATTTTGTCAAACATAAACGCCTCTCAATTTTATTTTCGCCTAGGTTTGGGACGCACGTCGCTAATATTTATTTTGGATTAAGTAGTAAAATAAGAGCAACTGATAGCAACTTAGTGAGTGCTTTAAAAAGTCTACATTCAGCAGTAGGCTGACATAGGCCGAAGATGATGATGATGATGAACTAGAAAAAGTCCAACTAGCCATTATAAAATTGAACTGTGATTAAAATTATGAAGCTGTCTTGAAGGACAAACGTGAAAGCAATCAAGCAGTTATCGCTTGGTAACTAAATCTTGTAATTGACACCAAAGACAGGTATACCAACCACGGAGCCCATGTAATATGAGCTTATTGGGAAACAGCAGTTTTCACAACATGCGCAACTACTGTTGCAATTTATTACCTAGTTAGATACCTTTATTGGATAACATCCGATTCTCATGGCGAATCTTACATCTGCTTTAAATATTTCAGTAGAAAATATTTATCCGTCTCGTACTACATTTTTTTTTCATAGTATCCGCTTCATTATACCATGGCTGGCTTCTTTCTTTAAAAGAATAATTTGCTTTTGATCTGAAAAGATAGCTTCAGAGAATTGACTTTCACTAAACTTGAACAATAAAGGATCCCTGCTTCTTCTTAAAAGTCGTAGTACTCATCATCTACAAATACAAAAATATCCCTACTAATGTCTTTCATGCCCCCTTTGTTTCTACATCAATTCTTTGAACAGATACTATTTGTCAAACAACGTTCATGTTACCAGGCAACCCTACTCAAGCCGTATCTCACATTCATTACATCCACGGCCGCATCTAATCTGATCTACGAAGATTTATATATCAATCCTTCCTCGTGCTACATCGATTTGAAATGCGAGTTATACTAAAGTCATGCATCAAACGCACTCACGCGCATGCGAGGAGCTCAACACTTTTTATCGACAGATTGATCTACAATAATAATGGAAGATGTTTTATGACCAACACATTAAACTTAAATCAACGATCTAACAAGCGATTAGCTGGACTTTATCGCATGTTTTTTAATTGATTGTCGGCCAAATTAGTGTAATTATGTAAACAGGTGATTTAGTGGAGAAAGGACATCGCTTAAAGTAATAAATACAACAGTTGTACGAATGACTTGGAAATGTTTTAAACTTTTCTTAGAACATGTAGCATGACGCATGTTCCAAGACTGTTGGATTATAAATGACTACAAAAGCTTGCTTATAGCCCACGTCTTTCCTTTTCCTCGCCTGATCATACAAAGGTACATATGTGTGATATTCAAAATGTAAACAAGGTTTTATGGAGACGTCCTGAGGCGTTCATACAAATATAGTCTTGTAGCACAAACATTGAGTCAGAATCTTCCAAACAATAGTTATTAATAATAAGCCTGAAGGTTCACCTTCACCACCGAATCATAAAGTTATAAAAAAACTTAGGCTAGCCGCACACACACAATAATATTGTCAATACAAGATTGTCAATAATCTAGATTCTATCTATCCAATACCGCAATACAGGCCGCACACACACAATATTATTGACAATACGTACTTTATTGTCAATATTATTGTGTGTGTGCGGCTAGCCTATGGATAAACTGCAGTCAATATAGTGTACTTAAACATATTCCAGTCATTAAAAGGTGAACTACTACAGAGGCTAGGGCCCACTGTTACTTTCTTAAAGATAAAGTTGCAAAAGCTTAAGAAATGACGTATTCATTTAACGATTAACCACACGGTAAGCGATAACTTCGAGTATTTTTAGCCAAAACCACAGAACGTGAGAAGAATAATTTCACAAGCTATCATAAAAACGTCACCGCTGTAAACCACTCATAAACAAAAGTTTTACGAGGCGAGGACACTATATTTGGCATATTATGTCACTTTATTAAATTTAACCTAAGTACGCCTACGATAGTTGTAACCTTTTCAATGGTAGGCATGACTAATTGACACGTCATGGAGGCATTGAATCCGCAAGCCTAATACGGAGTGTTAATGTGGTAATGGTATTCTAAAAACACAGGAAAAAGCTTAAATTAAGTTACGAGTAAGTTACTAAAGCAATGCAAGATTAGAAAAAGAAAAGTGTACCCTTACTTTAATGAAGATCTGTCCTTTACTGCTGCAAAGCAGCGTTTCCATGTTCTGGTTTAAAAGAGACAGGTGCCGGTGAAATTACAGGAGGCATGGCATTAAAGTATGATGATATTGCAAGCGTCAATAGACGGCAACCACTTTACATCCAGTGGACCTTTAGCTGATATTATGTAAACAGGTCTAATGATATAAAAACAAGTTAAAATAGAAATAAGTAACTAAGTAATAGATTCTTGGAAGGTAGTAATAATTCTTTTTTCATCATACAACACAATGTCAAGTGTAGCACGTCCATAGTTCATAAGATCACTGCCACTATCGTTGTCAAAAAGGTCATGTTGTCTATCTCTTCCGCTTCTTGAAATGCACCGACATCAAAATTTATCTATGAAAAATGTTTAAAAAAAATCCAGCCAATAATTACGCTACTTTATGAAGAACGCCTCTTCTTAAATGCGAAGGCACAATCGATTGCTCACAACGCTTGCTCAACTCAAGAAATAGCGGTGGAAAGATCTAACTGGATTTCCACCGCGGTTTCTGCCATCATGTTTGATATTTGCTCCGCCCATGTAGGTCGTAGTTTGAAGCCATATGTATAGTCTATGGCTTTTCTCTTATAAATAATTTTGAAATTCGACCTAGCAGTACTTAATATAAGCACGTTTAAGTAAGCAAACTCTTCCGCTTTACTTACTTACTTTACTCGTCTTCTTTCTTTTCTTTTGTACTTGCCTGTATCAACTGAACCCACAACCTCATGTCGTGGCCCAGTGGTTTACTTTGTTATTTTAATATTTAATTTCAATTCCTTGTGATATTCAGAGCACACAGAACCAGGACATAATGTTAAATGATCCGTCACTTGCGGAACTGGTCCACATTTCCCTACATTTGATGTGGTATCAAGTTTATAAACGGATGTGATGTGCCACTGCATAATTCTATCTACATTTTATCGGTTCCATAAACAAGATCTGATATCGCTAGGGTTGCCAGATGGTCGGGATTTCTCCGGATAATCCCAACATTTTGCACAATATCTGACTAAAAACTTTGAGGAACAGTATCTTATGAACAATTAAAAACCAGCAAGTCTCTCGAGACTTGCTGGTTTTTTTTTGCTAGTAACAACTCCAATATTCTATCAATTCTAGGGTTTGTTTAAACCTTCGAACACACGATTTGAGACACAATAGAAAGACAATAGAAGCGCGATAGCCGGCTGTCGCTTGATCGTCGGAAAGTTAAATAGTTCGATCTATTGATTCCACTGTATTATTTAGAGATTTCGAGTTTACTCTTTGTAGAAATCCATCCAGTTCGTCCCGCCGCGCCGTCTCCTTTACTTTTACCTTTTATTCTACTTCAAATCTACTACGGAACAATTAAAACCACTTAACGGTTTCTTACACGATTACATAACAGCAATAGTTGAGGAACTACAAGTGATTGCAGCTGTGAATCAGAGCGGTCTTGCGGCGATGGTGAAGTTCCACGTTCCTCGGAGCGTAAACAAGTAGCCCAATGATTTACACAAACACTTGCTTAAGAATTTACAAACTCTGGACCGGAGAGAGATGTACGTCTCACACGCTATCGAATAGAAAGCCACTGCTAATCAATCAACAGCAAATCAGATTAATCTCTAGCAGAATTTTTTTTTTGCGTCGCAAGACTAGATGTTTAGGCCTCAAAAATAGTTTATTCATATGACGACTTCAGTGATCCCATTTTGTTTGGATTTCCATAATGAGTCCGCCTAAATGCTTCACATTTCGATTAACACACAAGCGTGTAACCGCAAGCAGTCAAAAGAAAGCCGTTGTTGATATTGGATTAGAATTCCTCCACTTTCACGAGAATGCCATTGTTTACTCACAGCGGACTAACAATGGTCCTCTTACAATAGACCATGACATGAAAACAATTCAGTAACGATCTGTGTTTTACGTAAACGATGAAATCTTGGTTAACATTAACAAACAAATCGATGTCTTAATGACTCTTGATGTCTCTGGGGATTGTGAGCCTATTTTTCGATCCATGCGTAATTCGATTACTATGAAAACTCAATTACATAGACTGTTTTGTCGATCTAGTGAATAGGAACTAGATAGGTGTAAACCATATGGAGTTTATCTAGACAGGGTGTGGCCGGCGCCCGGAGTAGTATCGCCAAGTATCGCCCAAGGGAGCCTCCTTGGGCGATACTTACATCCGGCGCCTCCGCGTTCTATAGCAATGACAGCTTCCGATTGCATTAAAAGCCTTTCATGCATCCGGAAATTGCAATTGCAGTCGTACTTACATCAACCATTGAACATGAACTTTGTTGGAGACGTCGTGCAATGCATTCAGTCGCCGGGGTGTATTAACAATTATTTCCGTTCGGTAATACCCCGGCAATGTCCACACTGTTGACTACCGCAAAAAAAGATCAATACATTAAACAAATGATAGACAAAAGATGATTTTGTGGAACATTTCTATCTAGCAATATAATTTTAGTCATAGTTGACAACAAAGGAGGACCGGAAACTAGTCATAGTCACTCGTCTAACACTACAAGTACTACAACAGACCTATTGTGAAACAAAAAGAGGGGATAGATGGCAAAGATCAACTGACGTACTACACTGTTTGAAAGTCATTACACGTTGTTTGATTTTTCCCATCGAGCACCATCGTCGACTTTTACTTGCGGAAGTTGATAAGCGACGAAATAAAACCAAAGTACCAATAAACTTGTTCCGTTACAAAAGAATGCGTACCTTATTGAATAATCATTGACTTTTAATCAACAACAGCAATTTACAATTCAACAATCAGTAGGTTTTCGTACCAGACACGGGTTTCACAAGTTACGACACAAATATCAAACTGCAACTGATACGAATGACATGGATCGCAATCACACCGAGACGGGCGGCCTTACGTTACCTACTAACTACATTAATCATTAGACTACATACTAATATCATAACACTAGTTATTATACTATTAAACAAGTATCCAAGAATATTGACCACAAAAGAAAGCCATCTTCACGCACGACTTGGATCGATCTCTCATCGCAGAAGATATGACGTGACTAAAACTGAAACTTATTTGGCAGTGAAAACAGAACGCATCTATCTAACGCAAGAATGGACTAGTTCCGCAATATTATAGCTCGAAATTCCGATTTTCTAGTCTATAAACAAGAAAAGTATTTGCTCATTTGCTCCTAGGCATTTACGCAACTTCCTCAGCTGCCTTATTAAACATTTCAATAAAAAAAATGTTGCAATGACTAGATTCTCGTTATCATGGCAATAGAATATCTAGGTCATATACTCAAACTTGGCTAGTTAAAGCATAAACGAATCTGTTCAATTATATGGGTAAGAAAAGTAAAAACAAGGAATCAGCTAAATTGTTTAAACCAGCTAAGTGTTTGAAAATTACTGATGTTACGGCAAAATTGTACGTTTCCTAATCCATGGTTAAGGCGCGCCGCGTTCTAATCTCAGAAATAGCATCCAGTAATGCAGACGAAGCAGTTTTGCACTTCTGTGACCTTTCGACGGCACGCAAACCTCGCTTGCGACCAATCGGAGTTACTATAAAAAGAGATAACTGCTATTGGTTATAATAATAGACATACAAAGAACAAAACTCTGCATCTTGTTGAAATTATTTGTTTTGTCTTTCCAGATTCCGCGTCCCGGTGAATTTATTTCGAGAGGTGGACTAAATTTCTGGTAAGCATACTTATCTATGCACTTTACGGAAAAGTTGGTTTATATAATATTTGTGATGAGAAGGCATTCCGGTCACGTCTCATACATCCGTCCAGCACATCCGCACTTGAACGACACTTTTTGTAAGTGACGACATGAAGCCATATCCTCTCACGGTAGGAAATGCAAAAAATCCGGAAATTGTTATCTAAAAATAGACGTACCGAACACTATGTAGTTTAATGAGATGAGTATTATACAATAGTCGCTAGCCGGCGCTTTTTGCATAGTTTTTTATATTGTTGGTGTGACGAATGTGCAACGCCGAAGCCGGGCCATGGTTGCGCAATTTGAGGTCGATGCCTCCACCGCTCCCACAGCGATCGATCTACTAAAACTGTTTATTCTTTTATCGATGCTGGTTTACTAACTAGCCAGCAGGCCGGTATCGTTTGATTAAACACTAGTCGTTTCTTTTTAATATTCATCGTTTAGAAAGTAGAAACATCGAGGCGTAAATGTAGAATCTGCAAAGTTTTCAAGTCTTTCGAGGTGTGAATTGTAAACCCAGTTTTTTCAATTGAGTGAATGAATTGAAATTTTCGCCAGAGGAAGTAGCGTGCCGACTGTCATTTGTTCTCAAGGCCAGTCGTTTTGCAAATGAATCGGCATGATACATGTGTTCTCGGTCTATTTGATTTCTACTTATTGAATTTCTCAAATGTCTGCTATATAATTGGTTAAACGCGAAGTGAGTCGAATGTTGCGTGTTTTTTTGATGAAATATCAAAGAAATTGTGATTTTGGTAAACTTTTTTGAAATCTGATGCCATACGTTTCTAACAACAGCTTGGGAGTCGGCACAAATGGAAATCTCTTTGTATGGAGACAATCGCTCAATTTCACGACATCTGAATCTCTCTGTGGAACAATACGTTTTATTACGGCGGTAAATAAAGGTTAGGTAACAACTTTGGTGTTCGAGTGATGCAGTTTCATTATTGAATTCTTTAAAGTTGTGAAACTTGCAATTTGTAATTTATACTTTGATGTATTTTATTCATCACGCTATAGTACTATGAAAATGAATTTATTTTCACTATTTAAAAGTTATTGTAAGAAAATCTATATCTAGCTTATAAATAAGACTTCATGCACAATGTGAGACTAGCTTTTTTTCTCGTCTTCTTTCCCATGAATGACGGTTATAGAGTATTTATCCATCACGTCGTCTGTACGACGACGTTGATAAAAAGTAGATCTAGGTGACGTACATTCAATTAAGTTGTATACTAAAATTGCTTAATCAAAACAGGTTTAGCGGTTTTGGTGTGACGGCATAATAAACCATCTCATACCTAAGTTTCTGAAGAGCTCGGAAGAAACTAAATCTACTAAAGTCATGCTAAGAGTATGTAGTGCGTTATGTCCCATTTTATTCCGGCTTCCATGCATTTAAATGAACACGGTCTACTAGTTATTGGTAGCTTTTTAAAGAAATACAGGGCCTGCAGCCAGTCGTATAATATAGCAAGTTTTTCCATCGAAGAAAATCAGTTTCCTTGCCTCACTAGTTTCATTGCATCCATGCAACTTTGTTATAGTTGACAGGTTGAGAATTTTAATTATCAATCCGTACTAATATTATAAATGCGAAAGTAACTCTGTCTATCTGTCTATCTCTTCTTCACGCCTAAACCACTGAACTGATTTGAATGAAATTTGGTACAGATATAGTCTGGGACCCAAGAAAGGGCATAGGATAGTTTTCATCCCGGAGATCCCCGGGAACGGGAACTATTATTCCACGCGGACGAAGTCGCGGGCAAAAGCTAGTTTAAAATAAATACGTTAATTCGATCTATTTAGAGTTGCGTGTCTACATTCAGCCTGTTTTAACGGTTTTGCCTTTGCGACGTACAATTGCGGTGCAGAGGTAATGTGGACCCTACTAGGTTTTTGGTGTAGTTCGTGCAGTATCAGACCGTGTTAAATGGTTGTCATATCAGGGGTCCACCATATATTTGATGGTTTTGCTGATTAATACTGAACCAACGTCATTCTTATTTCGACTTTCCTAGGTTAGTGGGACGCCTTAAGGGCGGGTTCTTTTCCCTTTTTTATCATTTTTATTTTTATAAGACCGCGCAGCTGGTGGATTATTTAAAGTTTAAGCTCTGTAGAGTGGTCCAGTGTATCGATCGTTGGCAGTCCACTTATTTAAAACTTGAAACCTAGTTACAAGACCTGCTGTGGTTGGGAATATTGTGGCAGGTTTTATATAAAAAAGATAGCGGTCCCCCGCGGTTTCTCCAACACGTTTTTATTTAGAAATCAACACCAAAGTTTTTTTCAATATGAAAACAAACAAACTCTTCAGATTTATAATTTTAGTACAGATTTAATAAAATATTCATTTTGGTCATCAGAGCGTTTGTCAGTAACCTTAGTGTTTTATTTATTAACTGTTAAGAAATGATCCCGAATCGTTAATCTACTACTAACGTAGGTCCCAAATTTTTACTCTATTATTGACGTGTAGGTCTTCCTTCCTGTCAATATTTTAATTGATGTAAGCGCTATGCAGTATCTGCATTATAAATGTAATGTGTAATTGTTAGGTTCCGTGCCCACGCTAGCAGTAACTATCGCGTCGCGTTTTGCTTTTAATGGCCTAGCATAGACAACACGCAGACTTTATTTACTTCCTCAATGAGAAGCACAGTCGCCTCTGCAGCGGCTGCAGAGATATAAAAGACGTGTTTACTGTAAAAGTATCTTAGTTGCTTGGTTGAAATACAACTTTTTGCTCGTCTGAGGAAAAACTTCTACCGCAAAGCAGCGTTTCTGTGTTCCGGTTTGCACAGTTAGGAATGCTGGTGTACTTCCAGACTTATGCATGAGACATCGTTGTCTGGGCCAGCAACGCGCGGCCTCTAGTATTTCTGATGTCTATGTGCGGTGGTTTTATGCTGTTAAACCTTCGAACACACGTGATTCGAGACACAATAGACAATAGCAACCTGACAGCCGGCTGTCGCTTGTTCGTCAAAAAGTTAATTTGAAAATAAAAAATGCTATAAATATTGTTAGATTTTAAAACAATATAAATATTCTGGCGATATCAATATCATCTCCCTAGCCTTTCCCCAACTTAGTTAGGTTCGGCTTCCAGCTTAAACAGATTTTGCAGGATACCAGTGTTTTACGTAAAGCGGTTGTCTATCGCACCTTCATAACTCTTGGCAACACAAGATACCCCATGGTTAGAGTGACTTTCTTTCTTCTGATTACCCGTAACGGCTGTTAAAATTCTATGAATGAAAACTGGGACCAACGGTTTTACGTGCCTGACTTCAGAGGCACGGGGTTTCAATGATGTCCAAGATAATCAATAAATCAATAAGTAACCTAAATTACAAATATTTTTAATGTTGACACTCTTACAGTGAGAAAACTCAATGTACCTGGTAAAATAACATTAAAAATTGCATTTTTTTAATGTGGGTAAGCGTTAGCACCAAGCCATCAACTTTCACATCTTCGACACAACTTAAAAGTAATTGCTGTCGCTAATAGACATTATGACGTACAACAAATCGCAATACCTGTCTAACAAAGGCTGTTTTTGTGTTTTATGTTCGACTATCGATAATAGCGAGTGTTATATTAGCTCTTATTGCGTAATTATCAATGAACTAGTTGTAACAGTGTGCGCGCAGTCGACGGCCGCAGTCGGCCCTTGCCGGTATCGAATCCTTACTACCCTTTCGAAAAAAGAATCTAAAAAAAATACTAAATCAGTTTGTGAGCAGTGCTAATTCGAATGTTTGAAATTATTTAAATAAAGAATATGGTACCGCGTGTGGTTGCAATAGTAACAAAAGTGCTTATTGTGTGTTCACGTTCGGAGAAAGTTTACACAAATGCTTTAGATCTGGAAACTCCGGCGCATGTAACATAGGATCACGTAACAGACTAATATTTTTTATGTATTTTATGATTTATGAATATCGACATTATCAGAATGTATTTAAAAGGAAAAAGCATTTGTAAGATACGGAAATCTTAAGAATGGTGAATCTTTTGATAATAATCTTAAGAGCAAGACATTGCATGCTTCTAAAATCAGGCCATTTGATGACAGCGGTGATCGCTTACCGATGAAAAAAATAGAATTCTAAAATTGAGCGACCTATTCACCTCACAAAGTTGTGAACAATGTATCAAGTAGGTTGCAATCCATATCCAGTCATCCATAAAGTTATCGAAATCGAAGGAAACCACATTGGTTTTTGTATATGAAGCCAATCAATACATTGTTTGGTAATGTAGTTTGAAGGACGCACTAGTTTTGCGTAAATCGGACGCAAGGAAACGCCAATTTTAATTGCATGTATGTGAGTCAATTATTAAAACGATGTGTTATTTTGTAAGTAACAAAAAAAGTATAATAGCTATAAGCTTTTTAAGTTTACTGAGTAAAACAAAAGATGTTGACACTTGTAATTTAACAATTTCATTGTCATGCATGAGACAATGTAAAGTTACATTAATAATAATAAATAATACTTTGTTTTTCAAAATAATTACAGTTCTGTAATTATTTTGAAAAACAAAGTATTTTATTCATTACATTATTATTCACTTACATATTTGGCTACTTCTCCGTTTTCATGGTAGTAGCGAGATATTTTATAATTTCTATAATTCCTCAACCTTTCAACGACGGAGCGACAGCCGGCTGTCGCGCTGCTATAGTCTTTCTATTGTGTTTCGAATCACATGTGTTCGAAGGTTTATTCTAATCTGGCTTACTATAAATTAGGACGCCATTTTTTTTCCTTACCTATGCTTAGAATCAGTTATAGTTAAATCTTTCAGAAATAAAATATTTTAAAATAAAAAATAAAATAGAGTATCCAAACATGTTTAATAAGTGCCAATCTAAATATTATGCAATGTTATTTGGTTAAAACAAGGACCAATTTAGGCTAAAATGTCTGCATTTTTTGACGGGCCTGTTGGTGTAGGTAGTTACCCTGACTGCTAAGCCGGAGGTCGTGGGTTCGATTACCACCCAAAACAAACTTTGTGTGATGAGCATGATTGTTTGTTCTGTGTCTGGGTGTAATTTATCTATAATATGTATGTATTTATAAATTATATAAGTATGTATACCTATCAGTTGTCTGGTTACTATAACACAAGCTCTAACCAAAGCTTAACTTGGGATCAGATGACCGTGTGTGTGTTGTCCCAGTATATTTATTTAACCCCACCTAGATATGGCAAAAAACAACCGTCTAAATGGTTTTGGGAGACACATTTACAATTCTGTGAAGTTTAATTCCTATCATAAATAAATAAATAAGAGATACACTATAACGTGCAACAGAATTATTGTGTTGACATTTACAGAGATGCCTGTTCAGAGAGCGTTAAGTCATTCGCACATGTTCCATATTCACAGGTTTTCTTAATAAAACAACTAATTACAGATCACTAGATCAGACGTGCGTTTCAGCCAAATTCATACGTGAACATAATTGTAGGTTTCAGATGGCATTTTAAAACGGGCGAACACTCTTAGAGGATATCGTGAAAAGCGTATAATTAAATTGAAACTATAAGACGATTATAAATAGTTTTGTTAGTTTGCAATGATTATTATTGTGTGCGTTACACTTTTAAATTGGTTCTTTTTTGTCGGTAAACATTCATCGAGATTCATAGTGAATGCTTTAGTAGTGGCGCATCGTCATAAAAATACAATGTTAAAAGATATAATCAATTTATATCAGCTATCACAGAAGGCCATGGATATAGCATGAACTGTAGGTAAAATGAGTTTGACATGCGAGCTAATGTTTATGTTGAATCAGGAAAACCAGGTTAGAACACTGATTTCTATTTGATTGGGGTAGGTACAAGGACCACGATGTCCCGTATCTAGATTCTTTTACCCTTTCAACGACTAAGCAACAGCCGGCTGTCGGGCTGGTATTGTCTTTCTATTGTGTCTCAAATCACGTGTGTTAGAAGGATTAACTACCTCTAGATCTATTCTGTAGTTGTTTCAATCTGAGGTTTTAGGTGATATTAGATTGAGATGAGCTGCCATTCAACTATGATGTTAATTTTTTTTTGTTTAAATAATGTTGTTATTTAAATAAATAAATATAAATATCTTTAGACAATTCACACACGGCCATCTAATACCAAGCTAAGCAGAGCTTGTGTTATGGTAACCAGATAACTGATATAAGTACATACCTATATAATTTATAAATACATAATATAGATAAACAACACCCAGACACAGAACAAACAATCATGCTCATCACACAAAGTTTGTCCTGGGTGGGAATCGAACCCACGACCTCTGGCTTAGCAGTCAGGGTCACTGATCACTGGACCAACAGGCCCGTCAATAACATTGATAGCTCCAAGTCTCTAAGTTGATAGTACCTATTATATCATAGAAAATGTAACTTCCATTTGCACTGTAGGTATAGGTACTAAACCGCTCTTCCTAAGTAACACTATATCCGATAACACATTCTTATCAAATACTATGTCAACGCGAGTTTGTTGCAACGAAACATCAACTTTCCAAACGATACCTACAAAATGCGAAATGAAATACACAAATTCCATTAAAATTAAACAATAGATTGTAAGCTTGGCGAACGGAATATTACCAGAAAGATATTTGAGCGATAGGATAAAGTAGACCATTCTCTCCAGCGATTAAATTAAAACTAGCTATTCTAAAACCGATAAATCAGAAATTCTGTTACACTCACAAAGAACCACAGACTTAATTTACGATGAGAAAATCTTTGACAGCGGCATGCATTATTGAGCATAGAGCGATGAAATGATTTCTCACGCATAAAATTTGATGTGAAATTGAACGGAGGTCAAGAAATAAATAGCTTTTGAATAATAAAATTATAGAGATTAAATTGCATCCAGTGACATTAAGTTTAACCACATGAACACACCATAAGCACAAAATAATCAAATCTATAAGCTGCTTCCAATAAGCAAAATCATTCAAGATTTGTTCAAATATCATCTCAGCTATGAAATGAATAAATGTTGGAAAATTTTTGATGTTTTTGACAGTTGGAAATGTCTTTTTAAGAACCCCGATATTGCTATAGGAGCATGAAAAGATTAGACTAACATCACCTTTCATTCAAAACTAAGACTTAATATGAAGTGCATTAAGACCGTAATGATGTGATGAGTGGTATCGATGCTGACGTCGATGTCAGAGGTGGTGGTGCTCCTGCAAAGTGACTCCTACGACGTGTTCCGACTCCTGGAGGCCTGGTGGCGACGACTGCTGGTCCTCGGGAGATTGGTCCTATGGTACTGCCGCCTGCTACACCAAGCTATTTGTGGTGGGCATTTAATACCATTTTATCTTGTACTTACCTGTTTAATCAAAAAAACTTCTACAATCATTTTGCAAAGCTACTGGCCTTTGATGGTGTGTGTGTCCTTTGACAGCCCTATTGTACGAATACTCGACTTGTTTTTATACTTAAAAACTAATGAGCGTGGTTGATTTTGAAAAAAATACATTTCCCACAGCAGGTTACAATACGAACTGGTTACCGATTTGTTACATGATATGACATGACATTTTGAGTAAAAGTGATTTCTCCTATTATTAATATCTCTCGAAGATAGTCGACTCAACACTGTTGTAACAAGTTGAAAACAGGATCCCTGTCTGTAAGCGAAAGAGAAAGTGGATATTGGTCCTTGTACAACAACTGGTCTTCTCTGTATAAATCTCTTTCATTTAGGTAAAGAAGTTTGTAGTGAAACTTACTTCACTTAAATCCATCAAAAATATATTAAAAAACAATAGCACTACATATCGGCCTTCTAGCTGTTTATCAACAGTTTGAAATACCCCCCGCCAAGAGTACTAGCTGCGAGCAATATCAAGAGAAACAGTGTGTTTTATCTTAAACGCTTGTAAAAACAATTAAAACCACTGTTGCCAATGGCCAATCAAAAACTTTGCGCCATAACAATTTTATTACTCACTGAGTAATTTCTCTTTCTACAATTATTATTATTTCTCAAACTTATCTCAGGTAATGTGCAGTATCTCTTTTACTCCAATCGAGTACTAATCAACAAGTGTTGATAAGAAAGATAAGCGCTATCGGACATTTAAATGCTTAGCTACTTTAGTCCGGAGTGGAACAGTTTTATTTAATTAAGTTTTTTTTTTCAAAACTAGTGAAAGTGTGTTAACCGAAATGGACTTAATAAATATTTACTTAGTTAAATCAGGTACAGTTTTTCAGTTTAGTGAAGAAACAGACAATGTTTTCTTAACCGCACATGAAACTCTGAAAGTCCATCTAGGCTAGCGTAACCTTGTTGTTTGGTTATTATTTCTGAAACCTCACCTTGTTCTCAATGGTTTTGTTGCGTGACTCTAGTAGGGTCAATGGCCGTATTTCTTAGACCATATGGTGTAGAAAAATGAGGTATTTATTGCTCTGTGTGGTGTTACAGAGCTGAAGGGGCCTGAGGAGGCAATGATGGCGCCGAGTGTGTTCCAAAGGACCAAGTCGCCGCGCACCTCACCTGGAAACTTGCCCAGAAAATTACAGGTAAATCTAGTCTATATTTACATTATTTACACAATAACATAACCTCACACTAACCTGGTTACCACAGAGTGAGAAAATGCGTGCTCACAAAAATCGCTAGTTAGGTTAGATCCATAAAACAATGCAATAATTCATTGATTATATTGCTATGTGTGCCAATATGTTAATTTACTTTGCACTAAGAGAAACGTGATTAAACTCAAATAGCATCAATAATCATAAGTAGATTATCTTTTTTCGGGTTTCCAAGTAACCTTGAAAACTGTTTAATAATAGATAAGTTCAATCGGAATGTTAGATTCTATGTGTTGAAAATTTGAAATTAATCAGATGTAGCAACATTTTTGATATGGATGATTTAAGCTGCCAATTAATTAGTTAAAGTATGTAAACAAATTAAAAACCTGGCAGACGGCTATGATTTTCATTTTTAATTATAGTAGTATGGGTGTAATCACGTTCGCTGTATTTTTTTTTTCTTATTATTTATTGGATATTTATTGCAACTTTAACTTGTATAACAGACTTCCGTACTAACTTATGTGTATAAAAATATTAATGTGATCTAACTAAGTTTATACATATAATTATCATAATAATATAAAAAAATACAATAATATAATAAACATACTCATGATACTTTATTAAAACGGGTTTTCCGATGGTTAGTTAAGAACTGGTTTGCCATATAGCAAATAACCATCTATTAATAGGAATGCTAGCAATTTGCATATAATAAGTAACTTGATAACTGCGCACACTTCCACGGTTTGATTATTTGTCGAAACAGTATAATCTCATAGAGTATTATTAATTAACTTGTGGTAAACAGTAGCGTATACTTCATTCAAGCCGAAATGCCTGGCTTACACTAATGAGATCACTATTATAAATAAGCTAATAATACGAATACATGAATCCGTCAGTAAACGAATATCTGAAAAAAAAAACAATCCCCTAAACTTTAGTGTCTTACAGGATTTTTCTAAAGCGTAAAAATCTGTTTGACTTGTCCGTACATACTAATATTGACCCCCAGGCACGCCACTGGTGTTAAAATATGATTTACGTGTTACGTTTATTTTATCTCAAACACTTGTTGCCATATTGGTATCGGGTGCAGGAATCTTACCTTGTTTTGTATCCTGAAATACGGAAACTTAAATTGATTACCACGCAACAAAGTTAAAAGAAAAACTATGTCAACAAAGCTGATTGCCTATTTCATGAAAAAGTCATTCAATCGAGTCGTATGCTCTCTGACAGTTTTGATGTTTGAAATGATTATAATTCTGTAACTAATGCCTACTGTAACTAACCTATTTATTACAGTCACATGTCATTTTATATCAACACACACCCAGACACTGAGTGGCAAATTGCAAAAACGTTCAAAATTTGAATTGATTCATGAAGCATTCCCCTTAAACATTGGCTTTGAGGTTGATTGGGATTTTTTAATACTTTTTAGCAAGCTGATGTTATAAGTAACGTCTACACATACGAAAGCTGAAAAACTGTATTTAGTCCACACACGAACATAATACGTAATTCCCAACAATAAGTATTTTCTTGCACGTTCCAGAACGGCGCCGAAGCGGCCGGACAGTCAGTCCCCACCGCAGACTCCAGCCCTGGTAACTCCATATCTGACGCGGAGAACTTCGAGTGCTACGGCGAAGGGGACCATGATGCTCCGGCTAACACGTTAGTAGTACTTACACCTTGGACAAAAAATAGGAACTAGCTAATTGGTCGCCTTCCACTTTTGCATGTAGGTTATAGAATAAGGGACCGACTCGAAGGACCCTGTTTTACATTGTTCTTATAAAAAATTGGTTATTGAGAGGTCGTGAAACAGGCTCTTTGGTTGGTTATTATTGTAGAAGTATAGTTAGATTGAAGAAAATCCTCAATCATTTAAACCGTTGAGCTTGCCCTAATCTGTAACACCTAGGCATATCAATGGCAGTAACACGGAAGGTCAGTTAACTAACCCACCGGCAAAGTTATTTTCACAGTATGCACTGGAACGGATTTTTACCTAGACAATATTAGTGAAAAATAATTACTACCTTTTGTAGTTATGTATGTATTGTATTTATCCGAGCCGAAGAAAATCGAGGCCCAATATAGGTACTCCCGGGATATAAAGGACGTAAAATATGACTTCCTAAATATTTACCTAAACCAATATAACGGTCTTTTAGCATAATAACAAGTACAAAAGTACAGATAATATGATTTGAAGGAATTGCTGTCCTTCAAAATTTTAAATTCATACACAAAACAGTTGGTAGAGCATTTTATAAATAAAAAAAAATGAACGAAGAAGATTTCCGATGCAATTAGTTTTAAATAAAAAAAATCTAGTGTCAATAATACCAACAAGTGTCAGCTTATAAAACAATTTAATACATTAGAAATTGGGAAGTGGCAGTAAGTACTTAAATTGAAATGTTAATTAAAACTACTGTTGACACGTTTAAAACGTTTTTCTTTGAATTAACTTCCTTATTCTACTTATTTCACAATTTATTATTTAAAAGGAAAAAATACTGAAACAGCTGGACGTCTATCTTGGCACAATGGATAGTGTAAAAAGTCTGAATTTAATGATTTTTACGACATAAATAGATTGGATCTTAGAGAAAAAAAATAGACAATTTTTTGGTCAGACTATCTCCGTTGGTTACCAGATATTAACGAGGATGAAATGGTAGACAAAAGTAGTAAATTATAAATTAGACGGACGGGCGCCTCGTTAACTCACAAGCATTATTCGTATTAACATCCTAACCTCATAAATATGAAATTATAGTCTGTTATAGCAGTAGTAAAATAACATTATTAAAGGATGTAAATGTATTCTAAAAATGTTTTAGATGCAGAAATTAATTGACGGCAATTATTTTCCAATATTATTATCCAAATAATTACTCGTAGGTACTACCATATAAAAATGATTCTATTCTAATAAAAAAATGTGTGTGTATCGAAACAATATCATTTTCAGAAATTAATACTAATTCATCTCCGGAAAAAGCATTATTCAACCAAATATCGATACTGCAAATTCACTATCGATATTGCGGCTCTGAACTCAAAAATTAGATTGACATTCGAATCGAATAAACTCTAATCGTTAATTTTAAAAGTAGTAAATGTTTTTTATGTGTCTTGTTTGTTTTTTAGGGTTCCGTAGTCAACGAGGAATGTCAATAATTCCGGAAATAATCGCTCCAAAAGGAAAAATCAAAGCGTCCCCCCCCCCCCACCCTCTAACTTTTGACCCGTAGGTTTAAAAAATATGAAAAAAAATCTGGAAAGTAGAACTTTATAAGTACTTTCTAGGAAAATTATTTTGAACTTGATAGAAAGAACAGTTTTTGTACAAAAAAGACAAAAAGGTCGTACAAAATAATTTCTGCGTACTTAGTATGTCAACGTTACAAATAGCCTTTTTTAAAACTTATAAGTGGGAACACTTATTGTGACGGACGGGAAACTACGGAACCCTACATTGAGCGTGGCCCGACACGCTCTTGGCCGGTTTTTTTTACTATACGTTTATACGATCATATATTTTTTGCTTTATCATAGCCGATACCACCCGATACCTGGACTCACTTCGTGGCCTTATCATTTAGCTGGGCTAAAGAGAACTCATGCTTAACCTTTCAACGCCCAAGCGGCAGCCGGCTGTAGCGCTGTTATTGACTTTCTATTGTGTCTCAAGTAACGTGAGTTCGAAGGATTAATGTAAGTCTAAAACTATCAAACTGTCTTGAGAAATCGTGGAGATTACTGCTCGTGCCTTCTATAAATGAGAACTGGCCTTTACTCTGCAGAGAAACAATAAAAGTCCATAATAATTATAGCTGATAAACTAAAACACATGTCTAAATATTACCGTTGATCTAGTTAAGAAATATTAACATAAAATATCAAAGACAAACGTTTATAGGCAGTATAAACAAAGATTTGTAACACAGAGAGAGTAAAAGTTTTATGTGGCAACATTAACTGCAGTCAACTGTAACGTAAAAACTTCCGTAAGATAATTTGGTATATTATGTGCAACGTTGAACTGTTTAAAATGTATGCAATGGTCCTGTTTACAACATTGTAAAACAAACTAGGTCATATGAACGTTTAATGGACTGGAGGTGCAGTAATATCTGCATAAAAGGGTAACATAAAATATAACATACTAGCTGTTCCTCGCGGTTTCACCCACGTTACATTAGGTTTTTGGTTACTGCTTCACTGCCGTGGGACATAACGTGATATTATATAGCCTATGTTACTCGTTGACAATGTAGCTTTCGAATAGTGAAACCTTCAATGATTTCAAGTCGGGATAATTGGCTTGTATGAAGTACACTGATTTTCACCATGTATTTTTTTAGTAGTATCATAATTTAATTCAATCCTTCATTCTAAATTCAAACAATCTTTTTTTTACAGATTAGAAAACGGCACGAGAAGTCCTGGCAACCCCTTAAACAGACACTCCTGGACAAGAACCAGTCTCAGACGGACGCCGCCCAGGTTAGTCAAGGGAAAAGACAGTACTGGTATCACTAATTCATATTTGGGAAAAAGTAGAGAAAATTTAAGGGAAATCTGTTTAAGAATTGAGTTAATGGGTAATTTTCACTGGGCAGAAACGTGGCATGGGTTTAATCTTGAAGTCAGTCCTCAAAAACAATATCTTGACGTGTCGGCCAGACTGTAATGTAACATTATGATAGAGCTAAAACGAGCCAACTCAATCCAACAATCTCTCAATATTCCCGTACTAATAAATACACTAGGTATGCCAAATGTACATTGTAAAAGTCTAGCTAAGTATCTGTCTCCCGCTATTTTATCCGCTTTTTCGTTTACTTCTCTTCACCAGTAAATAGTATTAAAATCCTCTGAAATAGCCTCTTCTTACTGCCCATATCGCATTTTATATGTGATCGGCGAAAAATGTTTTATTTTTCTGTGCCCTGTCAACTGTAGTGCCAACTCACTTCTTTTTCGGCCATGCGTTCTCCTCTATCCCTCCTTACCTCGTTTAAAAACTATAACTGTCATATTTCTTTGATTAAATAAAAATACAAAAATAGTTAAAATGAGCTGGTTCGTTTAGAAACCTTAATAAATTCAATTATAAAATTTATACTACAGTCTATATTTAATTACTCATTACTTGCTTAATATATTTACTAATGATGAAGTTCTAGCCAAGTTTTGCCCATCATCTCAATTACTAAACAATTTATGATATAGTAAGTTTTAGTTTTCTATTGGTTCTGATGCTTACTCCGTGGTTTTGATTGAGCACCTGTAGAGTACTGTGATACGCTTTCAAAATTCACCTTATTATATTTTTCTTCAATTTGTTTTATTTGTTTTGCTGTGTTTTGTGTTTGCTTTTTACCGACATTTGTGTTGTATCTTCCGTAGCCATCAGGAGAACTTGCCGCATCGGCGATGGGGATCCATGAGACAGTAAGCTTTCTTTTTGTTTATTATTTTTGTGTTACGTAACAAAATATTACTAATACAGAAAGTTTACACTATGAATTTGGAATTTATTGTCGGTTATTAAAAATGATCTGCTGTTCTGAGAAAAAAAAAGAAGGATCTGTTGTAAAGATTTGCTACACATACACGGTCAAATGGTATAGGCCACCTGTTTCAACCAGGTGGAGTCTAATAATGAATTTATTCACGGACCTAAAAACGCATGAAGCATACAAGGTCCTACAATTTAATTTGTTACACACACACAGATGTAGATGGTCCAACAATCCGCTTTCAGCCACAGCGCGACAGTGCCATGATGAGGCATGCACGTTGCACGTCCATCTGTTCTTTTTTTTTTAAGTTCGTGCTGAATAATAATTATTCATAGTGAAAGCCTTCGTCACAATATCCCTTACACACTTTATAAAATAGTCTTAATTAAAAGTCTTACTTCCTTTTTGTACACGTTGTCTGTATTTTAGTTTTATTTAAATCGGTACTAACAGATGGCGCTGGCCGCAAAGCAGCGAACGCAATGTTTATGAGCATGGCCGTGGATTGTGCATCCATACTTAATATTATAAATGGGAAAGTGTGTCTGTCTGTCTGTCTGTCTGTCTGTTTGTCTTTCTTTTACGGCAAAACGGAGCGACGGATTGACGTGATTTTTTAAGTGGAGATAGTTGAAGGGATGGAGAGTAACATAGGCTACTTTTTGTCTCTTTCTAACGCGAGCGAAGCCGCGGGTAGAAGCTAGTATACACAATATTTCTTTGACAATATTGTGAAAAAATATTTTGTTACATAACATTTATATTCATTAGACGATGCAAAATTGGTATAGAGAGAAATAACGTAACGCGCTTAATTTACGCTTGTGTGGCGGAGTCTTATTATCTCAAATGTATCTGTTTCAGTAATTATTTTATTGGTGAAAAACAATTTTGCATTGAATTTTGGCGTTTTATTTGTTTTCATTTTTATATTCTGTGGATTTCTTATTTCATTTGTGTGTTATTTTTTTTGTGGGGTATTTTTTTATTTTTTTGTCTAGGTGCCTATCAAATAATATTTATTACTGTTTTACTGTAAAAATCATAATAGTTTACCTTACACTTGGGTAAATTAATTCTGCTTGCGTGGCCTTTAGTGTTCTAAGCGTTATAGTTTTTATAAATCAATATTTCTTCAATCAATCCATGATATCTAGTCTAGTCAACAAAATACGAGTTAAAATGTTACATGTACTGAGAAACGCAAGTTCATACTGGCCCCATATCGAAACTAGATATGGTCGCTTCAACCACTGAGCCATTTCCACCCACCTATTTAATTTTTTTTTTTTTTGTTTACATCGTTTTATTCGATAAGTATAGTGTAATCCAGTAACTGTCTTGTGGAAGAAGGATAGGCCACTCCCAGACAAACACTAGTATTCAGCTAGTTTCGTTTCTTAGACTAAAAGCCCACACACCCTACCATTAATCGTATACCCTATAGCTGGGAAGAGGCTAAGGAAATGATCGTCTTATTCGAGACACTATTATCCAGCTAGGAACATGTTAATTTAAGACTGCCTCGAATAGACAAGACAAAACAGCCGTCAATCGAATGTCCTGGAGACAGTACTAAAATACCACTCCGCTTCATCAAACAAGTAATTTTGAATCCTAATTCACTATAATAAGGTTCTGTATTATTCATAGAATATGGCCGCCATATACTATTGTCAACGCTAACAATGGCTTGCGGACTATTTTGAGACTGTCAATGAGTCATCTGATCACATCAGATTTAAACGTGTGCTGCTATTAAAACAATTAGAGATTATCGACCTACGCTTGTTCTCAGCATGGCCATGTGAACCGAATGTTCTGAATTTGAAACTCAGGCATAGAGTCTCTGGGAAACGTTTTCGACCCGCCCCAGCTTCGCACGGGTGTCACGAGTCTTTGAAATTATGGCTTTTCTCGACTAAAATATGCACGTACTTTGAATAAACTAAAATTTATAAAAATAAAAATCAAAATTCGTTGCGGAGTTTCAAAAGATCTGCAGGCAGTTAGCGGAAAGCGACTATGTACTGACTAACCTAACCTAACGTTAATCCACCTGTACCTCGCATTTTCACAAGCGTAAATACTTTCTTTGGTTACTCCTCGACGATTTCCGTAAATCGTAGCATGATATATAGCTATAGCGTATAATAACCATTCTGGTTAAATAGGCCGTAAATATAACATCATCCTCATCTCCCTTATCGCAATAATTTTAGAGCCCGCTGAAATTTGTTATCGTATCTTGCTAAATAAGTATACCAATGTTTTACATGGAGCAATTGTCTGATGGCCACACGATACCCCCTAGTTGGACTGATAGGACTTTCTGTCTTCTGGTCACTCGTAACTACCATCAAAGATCTGTAAATGACAAACCAATATTTTCTTACTACTTCTTTTAAATTTTGCTAAGTGTATATGTCACCGGAAAATAACAAGATCCGTAAGTTTATCAATTTACTAGGAAATTTATAAACTTTCGTAGGATTCTAAACGGGAGATAAATTGTAATATTTTACGTCCACGTTTTCGTAAATTGATAAACTTACTGAACTCACTCGTAAAATAATAAGTAAGCAGTAACCAAACGCTACGCGCAATCTGATTGGTTGACTGTCACGTGACACTTCTCCTTCCTCGCGGCCGCCATTGTTCGCCACGGAACATAAATAAACCAGTTTGCTTGTGCGTTTTTATTAGTTTTAAATGTTGAACTGTGTTGCAACTAAAAAAAAACTCAATTCACTACATCCGTGCCAGAGAGGAACCAGGCATTGTTGCTTCCAATTTATAGTTTGCCAAGTCTGATTATTAAGTCAAGTCAAAGTCAAGTCAAAACTATTTTATTCAAATAAACCATTTACAGGTACTTTTGAATCGTCAAGGTGTCAGTCTGTCAGAAGAATGGAGCTAATGGAGCTATTATACCAGTATCTGGACACAAGCATTGCCACTATGAACATTGACCAATCAGAGAGCAGTGTGTTATTTTACGTATTTCAAAGATGCGTATAATTAAAAGAGCTTCTGTGATTGGTCAAACCGTTTAAAATCTTACGAATAGATAACCGTTAGTTTATAAATTTACCGTATGACGTCGGAAATTGATAAATTTACGAAAATGTTAACGTAAAATATTACAATTTATCTCCCGTTTAGAATCCTACGGAAGCTTATAAACTTCCTAGTAGATTGATAAACTTACGGATCTTGTTATTTTCCGGTGACATATACAAGTTATTGCTCGTGCCTGTACTTTCCAAGCTTGACGGCGACACAGTATCTATGTATTATTAAAGAGATTTAAAACAAGTAAACAAACAATTTAGCTATTCCAATTAATTCATGGCATTTATTTATACAGCAAGTTACCATATAGTAGTATGTATGTAGTATGTACATGTTTCTTTCATGTAGTACGAACATGTTTCTTTCCATAACATTCCATTATCAGCACAAATCAAAATAAACAACCTTTTAAGATGTTTACCGTGTTCGAGAAAAAGTTAATTAACGGTGTTACACCTACTTAGCAAGTAAATACGGGACACGGTACTAACTTTTCTGTTCAACGAAGCAAAAGATAATGATTTTTCGACAGAAGACCGAGCGAGGAAAATTACTTGGCAAACAGCCAAGAACATGCAAATGTTTAGCGAAGCTCCAAGTATGTTTGTGCCAAACTTGACAATCATAAATAATGTTTTTGAGTCAACATTATCAATACTAATATTATATTTATGAGAAGGTCTGTTACAATTATATATTAAAAGTTATAGAACAAACAAACTTACATTTCATGATTCTATATAAAAAGCCGTCACGGCTAGTCAGAAATTAAGGAAATCTGACTATCACAACTACCCGGTTACTGATTTGCTGGAGTCGCTTCACTAAAAAAAATACCGATATTTGAAGGACGAGACCAGATAGACTGGATTAGACCAGATAGATCTATCTTCCTAGCTAGCCAGGGAGATAGGTAAGACGTCATAAAACACAAGTACTTGTTACAGATGTCAGTATTTTAGTCTATAGATATATCTTTTAAAACTAAAACTATATACTAGAGGGATACTTTTAATAGATAATTATATAGAAATCTTTTAAAACTAACCCTATATACTCAAAAATCATATACGTAAAAGTAAAATCTTTTGTTATTGTAAACTGTTATTTCGACTCCGCCCGTAATAAAATGGATTTCGTATTTTATGTAACAATTCATTATAGTTAGGGAAAACTACTAGGTAACTACGCATCGTTATCGACAATGTATTATACAACCAAGTGCTTGATAGTAAAATGAGTAAAACCTCTTACTTTTTACAGTGTCCGTAAAGTTTACGACAAAACCATCCTACAAGTATTACGTGAATGCGGACGGACAAAAGACTAGTTTAAATACTTATTATAATATTTTGGATTCCGTACTTACAGGATTAAAAGGAGATCAGATTACTAATAGACTCTACTGTCCGTATTTCTGTCCGTCTGTGACAATCACGGTTCTCATGAACCGTAATAGTTAGACAGTTGAAATTTCCACAGGTGATGTATTTCTGTTCGCCCTATATCATTCATCAATTACTAAAATAACAAGGTTTAGGGGTTTTTTGAGACTGGGAAATTATTAAATGACTTGTTCCACCCCCTTATTGCCAGACTTACTACGAGTAACTAAAACCCACTCTCGTTTCTTCGGTTACCCTTTATGTTCCGGGGCTGCGGTAAATATTAGAACTATTCCGCAACCCGGGTAGGGCATTAAGGGGCTCAGATGCAACAAAAATGTTTTTTTTGCCTATAATTGTGTGTGAGTTCGTGCACGCATCCGACTCGCACTTGACCGGTTTTAAAATCAACGAGCTCTCGGGAAATGCTCTTAACGTCCGCTTTAATTGGAACTTTTATTGCCAGCAATTACCGTGCCGTTAAAGTGAGAAAAAATAACAAGATAATTTTCGCACTTCCGTTTTAATCAGATTTACATTGGAAAAAACGAATGTACACTAGTGTATTTTCTCTTCTATTAAGACGGGAATAAATAACGTTAGTTAACAAGTGCATAGCAAGCGCTAACAAATGCAATATGGTTCTGTAAAGTATACGTTCTTTTCAACATTTCTTATTTATAACTATAAATTATAGTTGTAAATATACTCCGCCGATGGAACAGAGTGTCATTCGTAGATCTCTGACTGTTGTTATAGGTAGTCGGAGTCCAGATAGACTGACAATCAGTACAATCAAAGGGTATCGTTAAACAATAACTGGCTTTAGGCTAGGCAGTAGCTCTACCCAATCCCAAAAAAAACCCAGGACCGATTTGGCTGAAAATTGGTGGGGAGATAACTCAGAAGCAGGTGACGCACATAGGATACTTTTTTTTAGGGTTCCGTAGTCAACTAGGAACCCTTATAGTTTCGCCATGTCTGTCTGTCTGTCCGTCCGTCCTCGCTTAATCTCTGTGACCGTTGGCACTAGAAAGCTGAAATTTGGTACCAATATGTATATCAACCACGCCGACAAAGTGGTAAAATAAAAATTGGAAAAAAATGTTTTATTAGGGTAGCCCCCCTATATGTAAAGAGGGAAGTGATTTTTTTTTTAATTTCAACCCTGACGTGTGATATATTTTTGGATAGGTATTTAAAAATGAAAAGGGGTTTACTAAAATCAGTTTTTGATAATGTCAATAATATCGGAAGTAATCGCTCCAAAAGGAAAAATTAAAGCGTCCCCCCCCCTCTAGCTTTTGACCCGTAGGTTTAAAAAATATAAAAAAAATCTGGAAAGTAGAACTTTATAAGTACTTTCTAGGAAAATTATTTTGAACTTGATAGAAAGAACAGTTTTTGTACAAAAAAAGACAAAAAGGTTGTACAAAATAATTTCGGCGTACTTAGTATGTCATGTATCAAATAGCCTTTTTTTTAACGTATAAGTAAGGGAACACTTATTGTGACGGACGGGAAACTACGGAACCCTACATTGAGCGTGGCCCAATACGTTCTTGGCCGGTTTTTTTATAAATGAGAATGTGTTTGTGTTTGTTTGTCTGTCTTTCACAAAACGGCAAAACGCAGCGATGAATAGACGTGATTTTTCAAGTGGAGATAGTTGAAGGGATGGAGCGTGTCATAGGCTACTTTATGCTTCTTTCTAAGCGAGCAAAGCGCGGGCAGTAGCTAGTAAACTTATGAAATCCTAGCTTTCGCCACCCAGTTACCGAGTGACACGATACCTTTTGGTTAGACTGGTCAGACTTTCTGGCTTCTGATTACCCGTAACGACTATCAAAGTTCCACGCATGACAACCGGGACCAACAGCTATAAGTGTTTTTCTAGTAGGATATGAATTGAAAAAGTCCGAAACACAAAAAAAAACTTCAGTATTCTTGTGAACCCAGTGACAGGTTTGCGTAACTTCCTAACGTTGCCGAAACAACAATGTAAACGGTAGCAGTTGCACCACTACACTCGGCAATCACTGTGGTTAGAAACCCAATGCTAAATATTGCAACTGTAATACTCACTTTTACTACACCTCGCTTTTATTAGTGCATCTGAATTTGGGTGTTTTCTACATTCTCGCGACTCTGTCTGTGTTAAGTACATGGTAAACCTATGCGCAAGATTTGTAAGTTTAAATAAAAAATTCAGTCTGTGTCTGCTTGCACTTCAGCTTTTTGCCAATGAAAGTCTCATCAAAATCCCTTTGGCTGTTTCGCTGATCAAGATTAGTAAGAACAAACAGACAGACAAAAAATTCTATATTGAATTTTCGTGACAAAATCTTAATTGTTTTGTGCTTCACTTATTATTTAAAACAAGATGGTGAATTAATAAAAAAATAAGCACGTAATCGACACGACGCGGCCGCTTCCCAGTCTTTGTCCGAATTCCTTCAGATTGGACTAAAATGTCTATAATCCACACATATTTGTGCAAATGTGCACTATAATATCTCCAGCATACTTAGTTAATCTCAATTTAGATTGGCCACTAAACGTAGGTATTCAAACTTGTTCATGAAATCGTTTGCATATTCATAAAATATTGTCATTTTATGAATATGTAACACTATTGGTTCGGGAAAATATTGCTATTTTATGAGTATGCAAACGATTTTATGCATGAGTTTGCATAGTTTCTGACTTGTACGTCCTAGATATCGTTATCATTCAGATGACTAAACCCAACTAAACCTTAAAAATTTTACTTACCAACTACCATTATAATTAGGGACTCTTAATATAAAAAATGAGCTAATTGGCTAATTACTTTATTAACTACATCGTTAAACATTTAGAAAATTTGGAGCAAACTTCTAGAATCAGATTCGCGAGTTCGGATTCTCACTAAGAAAGTGAACTGTCCCGTTCCGGCTCGAGGCGTTGGTTGCCCAACTGCGCACACGCCGGAATTTTACTCATAAAGTCATAACGCACACATAACCAACTACGAATCAGTATAACTAGGCACATTTCAATAACACTTATTATCTGTTTATTCACTTCATCGAAACTGATTAAAATATACAATTAATAATCATTAACTAAGTAGCTTTCTTTCTCGGTTTCACTTGAGTCTTTACTCAATTATCTGTTCCTGGGGTCGCGGTCGTTGCGTGATTTTATTTAGCCTAAAGTATTCCTCGATAAATTAATTGTCTATCCAACACTAGAATAACTTTTTAATTCTAAGCAGCAGTTCCAGACATTAGAACTCAACCTCTTCAGCTTTAAAATATTCGAGTGAGTTAACCACCCAATCAATCAATGTGTCTATAGAACATATTGAACAGGTTTAGGCAACAAGAAAATCGGTACATAATCAGGCAATCAATTTTTAATGTAAGAACTAGGCGTTTAACTATGCGCAAAAAAACAGCAACTTTAATTTCACTAGCCAATAAGTAAATTCGTCAGTTAATCTAAATTTCGATGGTTTATGATTTTGGATGGTAACTGATTGTAGCTGACTGTGCTCTCTGTGCTTAGACTAATACCATTCCAATTGAGGTCAGCTTTTCTTTTCAATTTCCTCCAATCTCTTTGCTCTTTGTTAATGTCGATTCTGGATCTACAAAACTCCTACGTAGATTTTGTTCAGGACATTCTTGGACGGACATCTTGGTCACTAGAAGTCTTCCTTTCTTATAACAGTGTTTATGCTCAACGCTCAAGACTTCAGTCATTGGACCTTCAGATCTTGTTATTATTGACCATGTCAGGAGAATCTTGAAACTTTCACCGATGAATTAACTTCTCGCCCTGTCGAGCAGTGACTCCTATAGCCCATCTCAACATTTTCATCTCTTTCGTGTGTAACGCATCAGATGGTATTTCCATAACTCGATAATGAGAAATGCAGTCTCAGTGTGCGTCAATAATATGCACTTTGCGTATGCTATCCAGCGTACGTCTCCATCTACAATCTAACTACATAGTTATTACTGTAAAAGTGAGTTTCATAAATGGTATTTACGCAATCACGATACGCTTAGAGATTATTCCGATAACTTAGGCATTTGCAATTATCCTGTATACCTGGCGCGGTCGTTTTATGAGAAGTAGGAAAATTATGATAAAAATAGATATGAAAATAATGCCTACACTCTAATAGGTTCAAAAGTCAACATTTATTACAGTGACAATGCTGAGAAAATAATGATTTGCCTGCATAATTTAATTCCACTTCCTAGCCTTACTCGTGCAGCCACGCATGATACTACTCAAGTTTTTATCTAAATACCTTGAAACCAGACGCTCGTAACGTAGTGCGAGTCGTGGGATATAATTCAGAAGAAAATAGCAAAATACGACCAGATTGTAAAGACCCCTCGATAATTTACGGTCCTATTAAAACATGGGATGAGAAAAGTAATAGCATTAGAATCAAAGTTCGTACTGCAGTCGTCATTCGGAACAATAAAACGATGGAAGTCATTCATGATGATGCAACGGCGGTCGTTTGTCACAAAACGCGAACGGGATAGTGAAACACAGAAGTTTAAATTGATATGACAACTGAAGCATTCAAGCTACAAATATTTTCTCTGCAGTACAGAGAAAACCTTTGTAGCATGAATGCTTCAGTTGTCTCCATATTATTTTATTGTAGTCCATAAATATTTAAACAGGGATAATATCAAAGCTTAAACAAGGCAGTCAAAGCAAAGCATCCAAAAATTTCATACTGATAGTGATTCTTTATACCTTGACTGAATTACATTATAATATTGTAATAGAGATATTTAACAGGAATCTAGTCAACCACAAACACATTATTAGAGTCTTAACCTATTTACAAAATTTCAACGACTACGTTGTACACGCTGTTCGGATGAACCATCATAGCTCTGAATAAAAAGCTGATGTCACATCTAAATCAAAAATGTTCGATACCATAATATTAATGATCTATCTAGATTTAAAATATAATTCAGTTTTACTGCAATTCAATTGTAATGCGCGGTCTAACTGTTCGTGTCTATAGCTGTGTACACTGTTATTTTGCCGACGATTACAGAACTATCTGCAGTAGTACAACATGCAATATCTTTAATAATACACAATTTAATGTTCACTTGTTTATGATATCCTGCAAATTATGATCTTTTGTTTTCTTTATAAAATAGAATGCACAGGCCGTTTCCTGTGCATTCTATTTTTCGAAAATAATTTAACGATTCTTGGGTATTAAATATGAAATTGACTTTGTAGATTATCTGCTAGTCATCATAGCCTAAAGCACTTATCCTCAGGAACTCACAATCGATAGCGTAGTGGATGGATAGGATATAGGAAAATGATGCCGTAGGACACCGTGTCACACATCAATCTTCTTTTGTATGTGCACGGTTTTCTGCACGTACAACATGCTGATGCATAAGTTACTTTTTAAGTTGTCAATGCAATACAAATTCTCGATTGCAGCAGTTCCCAGTTACCATTCCAATTATTAAATAATAAGGTTAAAATTCCTTCAACATCCAAATTGGATTTTTAATGAGTTAAAGGAAACTATTTTTGACATAATTAGAGACACGGATTAAAATGCAAATGATGAATGAGTTGCATTAGCGTACCCTTGGATATCGAAGCGACTGAGTAACTTATTAGCAGCCATTAGTCCATCCGTCCACCGCCGCGAGCTACTTAATAATTTAATAACGGCGAGTGTTTCGCCAGCCATTGTCTGTTCTATTGTGGATAATTTATACCTCGCGGTGTAGCCGCTGACCGGTCCACGGCTGCGTTTGTTGATGCGTCAGTACATCGTGGTTGCTTGCACGAATATACCGAACGCGACGCCTTCGCGCACGCTGCGTGCCATTTCAAATTTCGAACACATTTCTTCCTTTTTTTTTCTTTTTTATTAGTGATGTTTATTTTCTTGTCATTTGTAGTGTAGTGATATCGAATGAAGTGATGTGAATTTAATCGAGTGTCGTGTTCCATGTGACCGGATTTGCTTTTTTAATTGGTGCAATTATTTGTTTGTAAAGCTGGAGCGGAACGGTGTTTACATGCATTACAGAAAGCGACCCTACAGGTTGGAATATTTTGATTGCAATATTATTTTAAGCAGCTGATTAAAGTGTTAACACACAAAAATATGCAGTATTCGCAGATTCTGGCTTGAAATATCAGTGCATGAATATTGAAATCGGAAGATCAATATTCATGCATTGATATATCAAGTCAGAATTTAATCTCCAAATTCATCTTGTTCAATGAGCCGAGAGACGTCGCTTTGTCAAAACACAGCCTTATATTTAGAGCTCATTTGAGCATGTTTAGAGAGTTGGTTGGAACAAAAGACAGTCGGATTTGATTTATATTACAGAACTTTTCCAAATCCGTTATGGAGCGATAATGACGTAATCCGTTGGGTTGATGTTTTATTGTCCCAGCACAACAGTACAACAATGTGTACGCATGAGTATTTTATTGCTGGTCACAGCATTGTGTTTTTAGCGATGGCACTCACAAATGTAGGTACACATTGTAATGTATATCAGGTAATGTTTTTATTCTGTGGTATCCTGTCCGCCCATAACATGAGGCAAATTTATTGATATTGATCCCTGTAATTTAATAACAACGATAATATTTATTTTATGCAGAATTATATGAATCATTTGGATTTTGGTTAATTAGATTGTATACCTATTAGATTAAAAATTAATCGATAGGTCGGTACGGAACTCCAGATGCAATTTGCAGTTTTTCACTGAACTATACTTTGTAGATAGAAGTTCCCAACGCCTTTTGATGTATTCAAAAGAATAGAAGTAAAGGTAATCTAAGTCATTAATATACCAGCCTAAAATCTGCTTAATTTTGTAGATAGGTAAAGTGCACTACCTACTAATCTACGTTCAAATCAACCGGTATAAAATTTTCTAGAAATTGACTAAACAGTTAATTTGACCTCTTTGTGTGGAATATCGTGTTTTATGAGTTTTCAATATGGGTTCCATATATGTATAAACTTTTGTCTTAAAAGGACAATTTTGTTCAGGGTTTCCAAGTTGATTGTGTCCCGCGATATCACGCGCATCTTTGGTTACAGCTCGGCACCTGTAGGTTGTAGCGTGATGATAAACAGCCAACATTCATCCTCGATAAGACAGCTGACCATCACTGAATTAATTCTCAATTCAATTCAGTAGTTCCTGAAACAAGACAAACTCTTCATCTTTGTTATATTAGTGTAGATCATTGCCCAAAACAGGTCAGTTCGCTGTCGACACTACAAATCAGCTAGTACTCTAATATGGAGTGCCAGGAACATAACAGTTGACACTAATATCGCCACTTCACGTTCTAAGCAGTCAATTGGAGACCTCATTGCCACCGCTGGCGGCCGTCTGGTGATTACAACAACCATTTGCTTTTTTAGCGATTTCTGTAAAAAACACGTAGGTGGTGTTGTTCTCAATTGGCTGTTCGGCGAGGACAAATGAAACTTTTAGATTCAGAGTTATATCTCGAATTGACTCACCTTGAAAGAATCGCTGTGTAAAGTTATAACAGGTTTAACAATCAGAAAGTATATTTTTACACAGACATTATCCTCATCTATATTAGGGTTGGCTTCCAGTCTAGACAGATCCAGTTGAATCCTAGCGCAACTGCCGATCAGACCTGCACAACCCTGTTATCGTTACACAATACCTCCTTGATTAGTCTTATTGTCTAACTTTTTGGCTTCTGACAATCGGGACCTAGGGCCTTACTTGCTTTAAGTGTCACGATCTTATACTTTTTACGTTAGAATGTACCTTACCCGGTTTAACATTCGTGTATTAGTAACAAGACCGATTATCACAATGCAAAATCCAAACCGTTCCTTTTGGTAATCTGTAAGAGTCAGACCTGAAAATTTTAATCAAATTATTCACAAGTTTGAATATATTAACGAGAACAAACGGCCATTAGCTTTTTATATAAATTGTTACTATGACTCAAAGTTCCCATAAACTAATGTCAAAAAATACACAGGTTACGAAGCCGGTGACACACCTAGCTTACAAAAAATAACACAAAAAAGACACTTGAATTGGCCCTATAATATACGCATCACTACAAAACCGGTATTTGACCTTAAAAATCTACTATTATGGCACAAATTAAAAACAAACAAGATTGTGTCCACGTCTCATTGTGCAAGCGATTCTATTTCCCACAAATTATATATTACGAAATATAAATGTTTAGGAGTACATTCAACAAAATAAATAAGTGTGCAGTGCTTAAAAGCATAATATAAAAGTTTTATCAAAAACCAATGGATAGTTTTGTATATACATTTTAATTCAAGTAGAAAATATTTAAGTCTTTAATTAACTTAAATTTTATTTAAATACATCCATCAATGTTAACGAAAACCTCAACTATCTGACAGGGTACAGGGTGCATACTTATGATAAACTTATCTTATTTGCTGAATGTACATAAACATAAGTACGTGTAGGTAGGTAACGATTTGTACAAAGCCTTCGAAATTGTAACCTCACGCTCCTCACTATTATAGTCATGAATATTAGTCATGAATGCCATTACAATTTAGACCAGAGTTACAAGAAACATTTCAAGGAGAACAGCGAAATCTAACATGGTTTAATACTCAATTGTGAGTTCAAAGTCATGTTGTTTGACTAACTTGTAATTAACAGTTAGTCTTTTTGAAGCTAAAATATAATTAAAATATCAAACATTCATAAGGTTGACGTATGAATGTCGTGTATAAAATAATAGAAGATCAAGATACAAGCAAAGTCTCGGGTTAAAAGTATGTATGTCCTGTGCGCAATCCATACGATCTCTATGTACTACAGGAAATCCTAGTAGAAGGGCCAAAGCGACACTGATAATCGTGTACTGAAGTGTCAATAAAATTATTATTATTTGAATATACGTATTAACAAAATTGTAGAAAACTGGTGTAGGCTTAGGCGTTAAAGGTTAACAATCAGATAGGTACTATCGCTTTTGTTATAAATTTATAATGCATGACATGCTAATCTTTATCCGCGTTCCTGCGTTCGGGAATAACACGCAGTCACGAATTTAAAAGTAGCATGCAGAGGATACTACTAAGACTACTTTATAATTCATGAATTAATCTAAAACACCAAAATCGGATCAGTGGTTTACCCGTGAAAGCGTAACAGACAAACAGACAGTTATTTTAATTATCTAATTCAAGACAAATTACGAAAATTCTGCCACTGAAATTACGAAATACATAATGAAAGATAATTATATATGCGTGTTTAATTGATTATGTTCACCGGTTATCCAACTTTTAAGTTGTACGAAAAGATTACAATACTTTACAGTATTCATCAATTTCAATCATCATAGGTTTCTACGCCTATTTAGTTAGTTAGGCGTGATAATTCTTTAGTTTCGTCATAAACACGCAATAGGTATCTAACCTATTTATTTCTTTTTTCAGCAGCACAAAAAATACCCATAAAAAAAACAGCTACAACACTATAAGTGCGGTTTAAGCGCGTCAAATAAAAACTCGTTACTATCGATCGTCAGTCTGTTTGTTTTAAGCTGAGAATTGCTGAACGAATTTTCATACCATTATCGCAGTCAGACAGAGTGATTCATGAAGAATAATAAGGTTTAGGTGTATAACACTTGCATATAAATGGAGAATTGCAAAGATTTGAGAAACTCTGACGAGACTCTGTCTGGTACGCGTTTACTATTAAACCACTGAACCAATATTTATGCGGGACAGAGTACATTTTAATCCCAATTAAGAACACGCGTTATGTATCTGCGATATTCCGAATCAAATGGAAATACTCGTTAAAAGATATCTATAACTTTAAAAACAAAGATAACAAACAGGGTTATTTCAACAGCAAATAAAAAGAATTGTAGATATTTTTTTTTTACAACCTGCAGCTAACTTTCTCGTACTAGATCATTTTGTGTACACAGTTGCACTACACGTATATTATTTATATATCAGTGTCCAATTGATGATCATTACCAGTAATCGGAGTAGGTATAGCTCTTTCGGTTCAATGACCGTAAACGTTGATGGCAATATGGACATTCCCCGGGATTCTAACGGAGGCTCAGGGATTGACGAATGAGAAAATCAAAAGAACGTCTTCCTGATTTGTTCATTAGTTCTTAAATCTTAATTGAAATGGACGCTGAAATACGAAATACACTACTTTAAAAAAAATAACAAGCAAAGTTGTGTATTTCTTTAATCTGAGACATTTTGGTCTTCGTCTCTTAGAAGGGGTGGAGTGTTCGATTACAATACCTTAAGACGCGAATAGCTTTTTAAAAAGAAATTTCTAACTTATTTAATAATTATGTAACCCACATATGGGGCAACACAAACAGATTCTTTCGATTCAAACCATAGAAATATAAATAACAGGAGAAGTGGCAAGTGGGCGTGTCGCTGTCCGCGCAACATGCAATCGTGCTACAGGTCGTACGTACTTACGTACACACTAAGCACACTAGTTCGCGGACACGGCCACTTGGCCGTGTCCGCGAACTAGTGTGCTTTCGAACGCCATCGTGTCAACAAATTAAAATACCGTATTGTTCAGCGATTACTTGCAAAAAGTGAAGCAGATACCAAAACTATGTCAACAATAGAATCACATTTCATATATTTTTTCCTATATTTGTCTTTGAAATCATAAAAAATAACAAATCGAAAAATATTTTCTGTTATTTCGTTTCTAAGCATCACAGCGACTGCATTGTTTCTGCTGAAATACATTGCTCCTTCACAACTACGCAAGTTTGTCACTTAGTGACAAGACAAGTAATGTAAAAATCACAAAACGATATTTAACTAAACGCAAGAATCGCGTGATGCGGCCGCTGGTTCTTGCCGTGAGTTAATGATGTCCATGTGCAAATCCTTTAGCGTAGGTTATCGACAACAAAGTCGCCTGACGAATAAAATATTGTTTGGGAGTTATTTTTTTTAATTTGTCCACCGTTTTAACCCGCTTGGAATATCAAAGTAAATACTAATATTTACCCTGTTTTAATTTTGTTTTATTATTATTAGTCATATGTGACCAAATATTACAGCGTCCTTAAATATTTCCCTCGGCTTACCTAACACGGTTCAAGTGCATGTCGCGTGGCATCTGGACCATCTTGTCCATTTTGTATCAGTATTATACCATCGTAAAAAATTAATAAATAAATAAATAACTGCATCGTAATCATATTTATAAAATTCAAAAATGCTTTTAAGTTACACAAACCCAAATTTATCTATTTACGCCATCTTTTTATTTAGTTATACTTCCGAGAACCCAAAAAGGACTTGGTCGATAATAAATAGAAGTTTCGATAATTTTCCGATTTAGTCAATCACTAGCGTAAATGTAGAATAAATTGCATTTGCACAGCACAACGATAGCCATCAATGTTAATGTGTGAGTAAGTTTTACGGTGCATGGTAAATACACGCTGTGTAGGTGTTTTAAGGTTCATAATTGATTGTGTTGTACGTTCTAGTACAAGAAATGCGGGTGTGTGCGCGGCTGCGTATCTATTGCTTTTACTGAACTGCGCGTGTAGTAGTTGCCGTGTGGTAGGGATAACAGGAGACACAGGTATCCGATACATTTTCGTCTACAGGGCATATCTCCTTCTTTAATATATCTATGATTCAAACCATTAGTTCCTGAGATTGAAGCCAAATAAACGATAGCCGGCTGTCGGACTGCTATTGTCTTCGTCTTCTATTGTGTCTCGAATCACGTGTTTTCTAAGGTTTAATATTAGTAAAGATGCATACCTATTTCTAATCATTCCCGGGTTCCGAATGTCCATGTTAAGTCAACGTATCACAAGTACAAACAACAGCGCTGCCTACTCCGATCATTACGCTAGCAGGTTGCTAGTCTGCTCGTCACTTTCTTGCACAATTTCACGGCGTATGCGCACCCATGTCTTATTTGTTGCCTGATTTCTCCGTCACTCCCCGCGGACGTCCTGACCGCTTGCGTTACACCTGACAAACCGTGGTAATCGTGAAGGTAATGCGTATTGCTGCCATGTCATACTTGCCAGATTGAACAAATATTTTTATTTATTTCATTGTTTTTTTAAAAATTGTGATGAATATTCAATACTTAGTTTCCTGCAGCTTTATTTGCCCATTTTCACACAAATTTCCATCCCCTTTTTTGCCTGCGTTACATTACCACCAAAAAGAACGTTTTCAGAAATACTACAATTTTTTGCGCAATTGTCTTAATTTTTGGATCCGTAACAACCTTTTACAAGTTAAAACGTTCACAAGACCAAGGTAAATAGGGATTAATTTTATATACATATTATGTCCCTCTCGGTGTAATTATACCAGTGTTACCAATGTATTTCAATTACAAACAAAAAAGCAAGCTTTACTTTAACTTAAGATCATCATTGTCTCAAAAAAGAAAAAAAGACACAAACAAGGTCTTCCGAAGAGCTCCAAAAAGTATTCACTTGCATATTGCATTCTGCATTGATGAAAACTTCAATCGCAATATAGAGTAATTGCCATAATTATGGACTAAAACATAGCGTTTCAAAACAAGACTGTCCAAAATTGCTATTGGCTTACACTCTTCGGCGGATGACCTACATGATGCAAGCACAGTGCGTTACAGAAGGTCAATATGCCATTCAAACTTTATTATTTTTACTGTTAAAACTATTAACTCTCTGACTAATTAAATGGTTATTCATAAATGTTATACTAAAGCACACGCGTCTCAATTAGTTTTAGAGGAAACGGAAACATGGCAGTTTACTAAACTTGATATTAAAAACTTATACTTATTGGTAGTTTTTACTAAGGCAGGTTGTTACCTTGGGAATTATGTTCATGAAATAAACATCTGTACACACTACATACGTAGGCATATTATTTATCACTTTTAATACTTGTCCTGACGTAAGTAATACCGTAACCACTGGGGTACAAACTAAAAACTTTGGCAATTGAAGCCCTTTATGTTGCTAGAAATAGGGGTGATGTGGTGTTGTCTTTCTGAATTAGTTACAATTATTATTTTATTATTAATTTCGTATATAAAAAATAAGAGTAAAATAAAGGATAGCATGTTATATGTATGTCACTGTATGAAAGAAAATTTCAATGTAAGTGTTTTCACGCGAACAAAACCGTGGACAATAGCTAGTAATTCTAAAAATAAATAAAGGAAGTTTTTACTGCTTGTTAGACCTTCTATATAATGATCTACAACAAATGATTCAATGAAAGCACGGAATGAACGTATCGTAAATTCGATCAATTTCTGAATCGGAAATCCGTTTCGTATATTTAATATTTATTTATAGACCCAAACATATCAAATAATTATATTAGTATAAATTCTATACTAATATAATTATTTTTGTGTTCAATGAGGTGTAGTCTAACATCACGCTTCAACTAACTGGTAGCAAACCAAAGATTCGTTTAACCTTTCGACGACCAAGCGTCCCGCTCTTGTTTTTATTGTGTCTCGAATCACGTATGGTCCAAGTTTTAAAATAGCAGAGGGACAGTTAGTATTGTAAAAAATTATACAAAATGTTGTATAGTAGTCTCCTATTGTAGTAATCGTAATATACTTTTCTTCAGCGAACGCATACAGGCCTACAGAAAGTTTTCCACTACATAACAATTGTTCAACATTTGAACAGCGTTTTTTAAAACCACTATCTTGTATCACATAATTAGGAACATTAGTCATTCTGCACAGTTATCTACCAGAAATCTTACAATGGTGTGCTCACGTAACTCTGTACGTACTACGTACAGTAATCATAATCATATGGACTAATTGCTTGACGAGCGTTACCCACATCCATATTAACTTATTTCCGTCTTTCTACCGCAGTGCGAGAATTCCGGATATGCCTCCTGTATACATATAATTGTCTGATGACTTTGCGATTGTCGTGCATTTAACGTGCCACTAATACTTAAGTCTTTTTTTTCAAGAATGCATATAATTTTTGGTCTAGTGGTTGCAAGCCGCATCTTGGAATCTGTTCATTGTGATATTAATAAGGCTTTTCCATTACTGAGGTGTTGTGGCACGTAAAGCCATTGGTCCCTGTTGTCAGTCGTAGATCTTTGACAGTCGTTACGGATAGTCACAAGACAATCTGAGATATCGTACACAGATTGTAGTGTCTGAAAGACCGATAAGACTAGAAATCGATTCTAGGATATGTAGCTATATGAAAGGCCAGGCAGATGCCAATGTCATTATTTCTTAATCCAATTCCACCGTCTCTGACTAAGGGCCACATTTCATAAGGACACCAGGTCAACTTGGTCGCGGTCCACGTTGCGCAACCTGGTGCCCTAATGAGGTATGTCTCTAAGTAAAATCAAGTTATTTTAAACACAATAATGTAGCACAATTTTTATTAGCATCAGTTGAAAAATTGTACTATGTGCTCATATTTTGTGGATCTCAGTGACAGAAAACAATTGAATCAACATTTCATTTGTTTCTTCCGTGGTCCATCCAAATGTAGGCGATACGCGGCCTAACCCAGACGCCTCGCGCGTGTGGTTCCATGGTAACGGTGCAAGTGGAGCAAGAATTTGCCTTGCGGTCTTCCCTCAACGATCGGTGTCTAATAGTGCCATTATCATTACGACGGAAAAAGAAGTACTAAGAAAAAAATTAAATACTATGGTGAATAAAGCCGATACGAAAGTTTGCCGTTTGCTGAAAAAACTTATTCATAATATCGTATCGTTCGTCAGTAGCTTTCACCCTCGTGAATGTCGAGACTTCATCCCCCATTTTATTTTATCCCTTTAGATGTGATTTATGTGAGTCTATTGCTTATTACTGTTTTGATGTTCACCAATAATAAAGGTTAACACGTGATTTGACAATTGGTTTACAATTTAATATAACAAAGATTCTATAAAAAAAAAATGCTGTATCCGTATATTGCTGAAATTATTAATGATAAATGGACTGATAATGGCCTTGGCCAATAACGGTCATGTCTATTTTCATCCAAATCTAGATTTTGGCATAAAACATGCCGTCAGATATTGTGATTCTTTAATAAATAAGGAATGAGGCAAAAATATAGACTGAATTCTGAATAATGTAATACACTGAATATTTATTTTATTGTAATATCTTCTTCAAAAATATTCTTATTAGTAGAATATCTCTCCACAATCATAAAAAAACAGAATTAAATCTCTTGTTACATACTTTTGCCAGAAAAAGTGTGTTAAAAATATTCCGGACATGATACATCTAACTTAATTAACTCCGTAATACGTTAGTATTACCGTATTACCATGTATTAGGTTGCCGCGATATGGGCCTACATACTTTTACCGTGATTATACTTGCGTAGAACGTGACTGGTAAACATACCTATGCCCACGGCTACGCTTGCATGAATCTTGGTATTGAATACAATATCATCACAAATTCAGTATGGTCCCAGGAAATGTATTTAGACTTAGGCTGAGACTTTATTTGGCTGGGGCTTTATTTAACACGTGTATTGGCTAAGTAATATTGATCTCACTGTCACAACGGTTAAACTCCGATGGCGAGATAGAGACGGAGGAATACATTGTATAATGAAATTAAATATAAATAAAATCCATACTTCCATACTAATATTATAAATGGAAAAGTGTGTCTGTCTGTCTGTTTGTCTTTCTTTCACGGCAAAACGGAGCGACGAATTGACGTGATTTTTAAGTGGAGATAGTTGAAGGGATGGAGAGTAACATAGGCTACTTTGTGTCTCTTTCTAACACGAGCGAAGCCGCGGGCAGAAGCTAGTAATTTAATACAACGATAATAAGTTGCAGTACGTCAATAATTTACCAAACCAATAAGAATTAACTATAATCTTCTGATTTTCAAAATAGAATGTATCCGGTAATAGAATACTCATTGCGTGATGCTCTATTTATCAAACATTATTTTGGTGCGATTTTGTAATATGTTTAGATTTAGATACACTTAATAGACTACTCATAAATTATTAGTTATACAGGGTGGAACGAGTTACCGACGATTTACTTAGCAGACCATAGACATGTGGGTACTGTTAATTAAATCGAGACATCCGTTTACTGCATACACTTTGATTTAAAGTTAACATCGTTTCATATTAGGTATTGTTATGTATTAATTTTTTACTAGGCACTTTAATTATTTCAGCTATCTAACGTATAATGTATGTCTAACAGAACTAAAACGGTTATTTTCAGTCACTTTAGTAATTAGCAGGTAAAATAATACTTAATTAAACGATTTAAAAAACTCGTTTTTTATGTTAGGAGCTGTTTAATTACAAGACTTAACGACATCATTACTTTTTTGCAAGATTTTATATGCAAAAAAAAGCAGTCACATTTATTTATTTTGATGTGTATTCTCATAATTAAATATTATATTCGTTTGTTTCAGCTCTGGGAAGCGACAACTCGGCTCCAATGTCTTAGCTAGGTATGCTATTTTTATAATTAAATTCGTATAAAATATAAAAAAACGATCTGCTAACGCGTAACGCTATCTAGCGATCAGATCATGCACATTCAAGTCGTAGCGCCATCTAGTAAATCATGAGAACATTACAGACTTTCCAACAATGGCAAAAGTTACAAAACTCGAACATAGATGGCGCTGAAAAGTTCTTATGGATCTCTACAGATGTCGCTGCCAGTCTAAGATTGTCTTTTGAACTTCGACTTTTAAATTCAATGAGTACCAATTTGAGTAATGAATGCTTGGATAATAAAATGATGGATTAATGAGGAGTGACATTGTTTCAGCCAATTATACCGGTCGTCGTCATTTAACTCGTCGGGCTGTGGCTCCGGCGGGGAACCAGCTGACGACATGTACTCCGATGTGTCGCTGGAGGAAGACGTCCAAGGCCTCAACTATAAGGTCAGTAATATTTTGACATTAGATTTGCCATCTATTTCTTAAAGTATTGTTTTTTTTTAGTCTGCTGATCCTGTGAATTTCTATGCGAAGTTCCTTAAAAATTTTAATCACAGCAAAGTGAAACAGTCTTCAATCATGAAGACATTATTAGAAGCACTCACTTTAGATGCTGTTTCACGTGTCCTCGTGGACACGCATGGATGTTTTTTATTTGCACATAAGTGACCTAATCGTTATGATCTTACACTCCATCGTTCGTAGTACTTACTATAATACGAAGTACAAACAAACAAATGAATCACTTGCGCCCATTCATGCGGAACATAAGTTAGTACTGAGACAATTTTCTCGGAAAACTATAGCGTGTAATGGGAAATTTATCATATCATCGGATATTAATCATGTTCAGGTACTTCAATGGATTACATCAACTTCCGTTCTGAATATTGTTAAACGGAATAACCTGCTGGAAATAGTTTTTCAGACGACTTACATTATTTTTTCGAACGAAAACTTTATGTAACCGATCGTCAATTGTGCGAAAGCTTTTTGATATTTGTTTGGCTTCGGTTTCTACAGCTTTCAAAAGTACAAATCAATAAGTTATCACATTTTAGTTAAAACTTTACTTTAGAAAAATATTTCTTACATTGCACAACAGTTGACTATCCTGTTGATTTTCAAAATACATTATTTAACATTGTGGTAATTGTCATAATTATATTTATAGGGCGACAAAATGGACATTTTCGTACTGCTTTAACCGTATAATGGGGTCGCGACTATAGTTGCAAAACTTCTGAAAAATTCTAAATAATTCCGGAATACTTCTGGGAAAGTTTCTTTAAATCAGAATTATTCAAAATGAATTTAAATTTAGAATTTGTATTTTTTTGCAAAATATTTTTATATTTTTTTAAATATCGAATGGAATTTTGCATCGACCGTCGATCGCCGCCGCCTGACTGTGTGCACGAAGGCGATGGCGGTGCGGGGTGCGGTAAGAGGGGAGATGCTCCCCCCCGGAGAAGTTTTCAGAAAGATTCATACCCCGCAATCGAAAGTTTCCGCGGAATGTTTCGCCCGAATTATTCAATAAGAATAAACGTGTTTATTTTTTGTGTGGTGGGTGAATTAATTATTTTTCAGTGGCGCATAAGTTAGTAAAATATAAATGTTTATTTTATTATAAATCTGATCGATTAAGTATATTTGTTAATATTTTTATAAAAAAAAATCCTTTTACAACAGGATTTTTATTTTTTTGTTTTTATGTAGCTTATATCGAAGTCGAATGCTATTTATCAAAATGTTAGTTGTGGAATAAAAAACCAGGCAGAGCATATTTGATTTGTTTTTTGAAAAAGGGTTACCTACCTATGTTTTTGGTTAGTTTGTATATAGCTCTGCTGTTCGCATCGCTAAGTATTCGCGAGTCACATAGATAGGTATTACTAAATAAAGGAAAACCTAATAAATAAACTCAAAAACTATTGTCTCGCTTTCAGAAATTCTTTCACTATTGGAAAGCTATTACTAATATTATAATGCGGAGGAGTTTGTTTGTTTAAACGCGCTAATCTCAGGAACTACTGATCCGATTAGAGAAATTCTTTGTTTTTTAAAGTCCATTTACAGAGGAAGGTAATTAGGCTATATAACATTACGCTGCGGCTGCGACCAATAGGAGCGAAGCGTCAGTGAGAAATGTTGCAAAAACGGGGAAAATTATTCACATTTGAGGACTTTTGTTGCGTGCGCTGCATAAACGGTTTACGGGGGGCTAAGAAGTAACCAAAGGAAATTAAACGCGGATAAAACCGCGGGGGACAGCTAGTAGGCTATATTCCCTACAGCATTATTCCGAAGTGTAAATGACAGATCTTGTAAATTTTAGGTGATACACCTTATTATTTTACTTCATTACGCTGTACTCAATCGAGTACAGTGGCTTTTAATGGATTAATACAATTTCACCGGGGTTTTTTTTTTGGCAGTTGAAATATTCCCAAAGTTTCAGAATATTTCGAAATACTTCCGAAGTATTCGACGGGAATGTTTCGGAATTTTTCCCGCCAGCATCTATAGTCGCGACGACCCATCCACCAACTGGACTTTCCCACCTTCCCTCTATTCACTATCCCACTATGATAGTGATTATGAATCATGGAGCCGAAGACAAGGCCGTAATGAAGCTGAAAGTTTTAGTCTTTTCACTATCAAACGGTTCAGGCAATCTTGGGTCTTTCTTGAGATAAACAAAAATAATAATCCACCAATATCCTAGAATATTCCTGTAAAACGGGTCAATAAGAGTCAAGTTACGAGCATAGGAGCTGAAACATTTATTATTCTTTTCATTACATTCAACATAGTAATCAAAACTTTTTAAATGTAATTCTAGAAATAATACAGTTAAACACTGATTACATTGTAGGAACCTACATTATTGTTTCAGGATTTAGTATTTTATGTAAACCTTGTGGTTACCACTGACGTAAACAAAACTACCAATTAATATACGTCAATAAACCGCAATATGAGTGAGCGACCAATCGAAGGTGATTCATTTGACAAATTAAGTGATTTTAATTAATAACCGTTTAGATTAATAAAGATGTTATAAAATTATGAGACATACGGCAATTCAGAGAATTAAGTAATATACCTACGAGTCACTAAAATTGGATGCATTCTGATACTATAGACAACCTTACCTTACTTAGGTAATTATCGTGAAATTGTCATTTTGGAATATGCTTACAACACACATACTAACTTTATTTGTTTTAACATACGTTTTTAATCATGATTCTGAATGGTGCAAGGTCACGCTGGCGGCATGGGCGTAGCCAGCCTTGGGCTCAGGATGGGGCAGAAGTCAACCTACCCCCCCCCCCCCCCTCTCGCAGTAATTTTTTTATAACTTGAGCCGTTTGGGCTCTGCGCCTTAAAAAAATGTAATATTTAGTTTCTACAAACCTTTATAAAAGTATTGACCAAGAGTTATGTTTGCAATAAATAATTTTGACTTTGACTTTGAAGAGTGTAAGGGAGTGTGTGAGGTGTGAGCGGTGGGTGCTAGAGAAAGAGCAGAGCGGACGCGCCAGAACGCGAGATATAGAATAATAAAATCCTCTCTAAATACCTAAGTAAAGTAGGTACGAATTTCACATAATGAGAGAGACATACAGAGAGTATGGTTTGCTGGTAAGCGGTCAAACTTTAAGAAAACTGCATGAAGTCAACCTACGTGCTCGTAGGCTACTTTGGGTACCAGCGCTAAGGAGAGGCAATCGAGGAAGAAGATTACAATGGGCTATTGCACACGAAAACTGGAACCATTCTCAAAGGTCACTTGTGCTTTTCACTGATGAATCCAGGTTTGGATTTCATAATGATTCGCGAAGAGTACGCGTTTGGGGTGAACCTGGACGTTGGAAACGACTGCAGCATCCACAACAAGTTCATGCATATCAAGGTGGCACGATTATGGTTTGAATTGAAATAACTGCTAGAAATACCGAGATGAGGTGCTACAGCCTTTTTTTTTTGGTGAGTGGGAAATCATCCAATGACTGCTCCCGTCCTGGGTGCGGCGGGAGGGCGTGTCAGACTCTTACTGACTAAAACCCACTCATGTTTCTTCGATTGCCCTTTATGTTCCAGGGTCACGGTAACTATTATAAACATTCCGCAACCCCGGCAGGTGTTGGCCCTGTTGGGCCCCTTCATGTGCTGACTTCTTCTCTTTGAGGCGTGCGTGGAACACTAACGCGCCGTCGACGCGGTCCTGGTCCTAGCCGGGCGGCGACCTACCCTCGCTCGCCATCCGCAGAACCGCGCCTACGGTGGCCGGTAGTCGTCTTGCGACTCTCGACGTCTTCGCCTGGGTCTTAGTCCGGGGCGGGAGGCTCGTCGTTGTCTCTCGCGCGCCGCCGCTTCCTTCACCAGCATAACTGCTTCGCAGAAGGAGGCGATGGCATCCCATTCCGTCTCGCCCCGAAGCATGGCCTGAACCAGCGCCGGGCGCCAGAGGTCACCGCCGCCGATCGCCTCTACGAGGACATGTCGATGGTGCGCCCATGCGCGGTACACCTCCACCGTGTGCTCGACCGTGTCCTCCAGGCGACCGTTGCTGCAGTGGTGACACCCAGGCGTCGCTTCCGCCCGATTCCGACACAGGAACCTCCCGAACTGACCATGTCCGGTGAGGACCTGTGTCAAGCTAAACGTGAGAGCGCCGTGGCGCCTCTCCAGCCACTCCTCAAAGAGGGGTCTTACCGCCGCTATTACGGCGTGCCCAGCACTAGGTTGCGACAGTCACTGTCTCCCCTCCGCCATGAGATCTCGCTGGAGCTCCGTGAGCCGCGCCGCGATAACCCGCGGCAGCGGGACTTCGCCCCGGCGTTGCACTTCCACGCGCCACTCGTACGTGTGTGCAAGGACTGTTGCCTCCAGATCCCACGGCGGAGTGCCGGCAAGGAGGCACGCCGCCTCGCAGGAGACCGTGCGGTATCCCCGCATCATGCGAATCGCCATGACCCTCTGGGACGCCCTCAGAAGCCGGGCCGGAGCCGTGGCTAGGTTGGGCACCTACACCGGAGCCCCGTAGAGGGCCATGGACCGCACGATCCCCGCGTAGAGCCTCCGGCAGGAGGCGTTTGGGCCACCGAGATTGGGTAGGAGCGGGCCGTTTGAGGGCAGCTCCAGCCCTCGCCAGTTTGGGCCCAAACGTCGGAAATCCTCCGTGAAGTTCCACCGGTTGTCGAGGACAAGTCCCAGGTACTTTATCGTCAACTCGACACCGATGTGAACCCCTCCTACCGCTTTCTGAGACCCCGGAGGTGGCCGGTGCAGAGAGCCATGAAAACACATGGCCTCGGACTTGTGCAGGGCCACCTCAAGTCCCAGTTGCCGGATCCTCTCCACGACTGTCGCAACACCTCTCGATATTAAGTCGGCCGCCGCCTGGAACGACCCTCCCTGCGCTAGGTTTAGCGTGTCGTCAGCGTAGCACACTACGCTGACGCCTTCGGGAAGGTCGGCGCGCAGCACCCAGTCGTACCCGATGTCCCACAGGAGCGGTCCCAGTGCCGATCCCTGTAGAACACCGCACGACATCCCTCGTCGACTCGACACTCCCTCGTGACCGGGGTAGATAACGGCTCTGTCCGTCAGATAGGCCTCGACCACACGACAGAGGTAGGCCGGTATCCGGTGATACCGTAATGCGGCCCCTATGCACCCCCTAGGCAGGGTATTGAAGGCGTTGACGATGTCAAGAGACACCGCCAAGACGACCCTGCCCTGTGCCACCGCATCCCCTGTCGTGAGGGCCCGCACGCGCATGATGGCGTTCACCGTGCAGCGTCCTCTGCGAAAGCCGATCTGGCCGTCCGCCAGATCCGGCCTCACCCGCATCAGTCGCTCGACGAGACGGCTCGCAATCACTCTCTCCAAGAGCTTGCCCGCCTCGTCGAGCAAAACGATGAGCCGGTATGCGGACGGAGAGTCCGCAGGACGCCCCGGCTTCGGTATAAGGACCAGGTTTCCGGTCTTCCAACGACGTGACAACTGGCCCTCCTCCAAACATGCGCTACAGAGCCCCCTTACTCGATGCCCGAGAGCCCCTTAGGCTAAGACCCAGGCCTTCCCTGGTAGGCCGTCGGGTCCTGGGGCGGTGTTCTTGGCCCTAAGCCTTAGCCCGCCACTCCCAGTTCTACCTCGGTCACCTGTGGAACGTCGTCGTCGTCGCCGTCGCGCTCCGCATCGGACACCACCGGTGGCGGAGCCATGAGCGGGGGAGTGAACTCCCCCCGCGAAGGGAACAGAGCGCTCACCACGCCCTCCACGATCTGGGGCCGGAGACTCTGCGTCAGGGGGGGAGCGGAGCTTGCCCCGCGTTTTGTTATAAAAGTTTTCATCATTTTTTATAAACAAAATAGCTGTGTCGTTTACGTATTGATGTTTCAAAAATAAAGTCAAGATTTAAATTTTGTCTGAGTTTTTCCTCTTCTTCTAAGTTTCATTTAAATTTTATACTTTATCTAAAAGTTTATTATCAGATTAGATAGGCTATTAAACAAGGTTTATTTTAATGTATAGATGTCTTAACAAAAAGTTAATAGAATTATAGTTATTTAGGTTTAATTGAAATATCCCTAGACCATGTTGATGTGTGTATTTATCTACAGTAATACGGCTCTGTTTCAAAAGGCTGCTGCGATGCGCGCGTTCGGTCAATCGTGCGCGCTTTTTGTTTTGATCGCACTTTTTTTTGTCGACTATTTTTTTTATTGTGTAACTTTCTTACGGATATTATGATTGTTGTTAAAAGTTTTTTTTTTAGTTAGGCACCTAATAGGTTAGAGCCAGGGTGGGGCAAGTGCCCCAGCTTGCCCCAGTGTGGCTACGCCCATCTGGCGTCCAGCCAGTTCCGAATATAAGTGTTGTTCACTTGCAATATTTAGCGCTGACCACTTTTACATCACCTGTGTTTATATTTTTTACGCATTTATAGCCATTTATTCCAAAAATATAATCTGATTAATGCATTTTCCTTGAAAAATGGCGAAACTCAATTTCATTTTCAGATTTTCTTAAAAAACAAAACAACAACACACAAACAAGAAAACAAGTACAGTCATACATAATTGCAGCTTTACACTTTACATTTGTCAGGTAACCTAAATTCGATCATTGATCTTTCGTATGTATGTCCTCTGTTTAACTTTTAACTATACATAACAGTCCGTAATCTCTGTTCAATGACCCCATTAAAAAGGCATAATAAATTACCAAAGGAAGGGGTTTAAACAATGCTCGTGCCGCTTCATTTATTAGTCTTACCTAGTGCGACAGTAATGGACGACGGAAATGGTCCCTCAGCTGCGCATACGCCACTTCCGGTCAGATGCGTGCCCAGCCACAGCGATATATGATTAATTTTAAATTAGAATCCTTGTGTAAATATTGAACAGATATGAGCATTTACTGCCAAACATGTAGCTAGTGTAAACAAAGCCTGGAAAGGAAGTGACTAATGACTCAATTTCTTCGTTGTATCGACTCATCCTAGCGATTCAACAAAGTGAAACTTTCGTAATCGTATTGAAATAGCAAACCTAATCCCTTGAAAAGAAACTATTTATCTAGAAGTTACTACACATTAGGCGTTCAAACAAACTTGCGCTATCTACTAAACTGCTGCTGATAACTATAACATACCAAACTTGTCACTCATTGGTTTGCAACACAAAACGCGTTTCATTTTCTTTAAAGTTATCATGTTAGTGTATTTATTTCTGAAGTCATGCAGATGATACTAAAGCATGTACTCCTGACTACCCTGATGTTGACGAACAAAAGCCCATACGGATACAAGGAACTTTGCAAAATAAGCTTGAACAACGTAGGCGAATGTCCCATTCAATTACAAGCCTTAACATAGCTCCGTGCTTATCAAGCAATTTTAAACCCTACGCTTCAGTTATAAAGCCCTAATCTTGAATCGTAAAACACAATTTCATGCTATGTCTCGAAATACACTAGACAATAATACAAGTTGGAGAAACTGCGTGCCATTGAATTTTGCATAATATCATCAAGGTATGTCATGTACTAGCGACGGGTTTATTATCAATTCCGTTTCAGCCTATGGTTGTTATTTAACTATGAACTGAAGATTGCAATATGCATTTATTTATGGAAAACATTTTCTGTTTAGTTCTGTTCTGTTCACAAATATGATTCAATACTTTATTACAACTAAATCTGCTAATACCCAACAGCCTAATCCAATTGTATAAATTTTGTAATTTGCTCTCTCTCTTTTTGGGAAGAACATATTTATGAATATGAACATTTTGGACTATGAGACTAACACGGAAATATAAAAAAACAACAGTTTATCTTCATATTTTTTTATTTAAAAATTGCATGTATTGCACCTTACTGGTATTATAACATTTACTTATATCATTTAAATTCCACTAATCGAAGAAAATAAAACCGTTTCGAATTGCAACGGTTTCAAAAATTCTTTTGTAGCCGAGCCGTAGCGAACAAAACGTAACATTGTAGCTTATCTTCGTAAAGATTTGTTTCGGACAAAATGTACAGTTAATCTTTTGTTTGTACGTTTGAGAATGATCGAGTAAGATCTCATTGATCACGCACGCCACACTGACGCGGACGTTCATGTTCAAGATAACAAACGCTATTTCAGTAAGTAAAGACACGGAAATAAATCGGAACCTATCTCTACCTTGACTCTTTTTTGTTAAAACTTAAAGCAAGATTTTAACAATCTTGTCTTTCACACGCTGTCTTTAACGATTCAACTCTAAATTGGAAAAGTATCGTTTGCCTTTTGAAAAAAATAAATAGAATAATTTGTTATATGGATAAATGGATTGTAAATTAGTGGTTTAATTGCCTATCTTCTTAATGTAATAAATATGTTGACTTATATTTGGCCTATGTGGCTGCCACAAAAGCCACGTGACGGAGCAAACGTGTTAAACACTTCACACTTCAAATATGCGATCAATTCGAATCGACATGTTCAGATCAGACAATGTACTGTTATGCAAACTGATATACCTACCCGTAACACTGCCATATTAAACGCATACGGATCCGATTTTTAATGTAATACTGGTAAGATGATATCAAATATTTTGCTCTTGACGGTAATAGTACGAAACTTTTCGATGACAATCGAAATCGATCAATCTGCCTTCGATTTACTATCGTTAAAAAATAGACACCATGGACGAATTCTGCCATATATTCAGTTTCTTCTTCTCTCTGCTCTTATATAATTAGTCGGTGCTGGTATATTTGAATGTCTACCATTTCTTTATCCTGTCTTTTTTTTTTTGCTATTCCTGCATCCATTCTCTCTCATATTTTCACACACTTCATTCATCTTTTCTTTATCCTTCCTCCTGTACCATTCCGTTCATCCACATTTATATTCATTCTGCTTAGTTAGTATTCGAGTATTAAACAATAGTTGCGAGTTTGTAGTCTCGCGTGCAGTGGGAGGCAACGTGGGTGGTCCAGAACTGTGCCAAGGATATCGGGAACCTAGCGAAATAACTCGCGTGATTATTATTGCGTTGACATGGCCTTATTATCCGTATTTTTTTACATTTAGCGGAAATTGTGTTATTATCTTCGTTGATTTGTCTCCTACTTATTTCCAATTGTTACTGACTTGGGACATCTTCAGTCAATTAAGCAGCTGCATCGTAAAAGTTAATTAAAAACGACAATCCACGGAGTGACCCTGTCACTTGCCAGGATCCTGTGAGTGAACATTGACACTGTGCGTGTTAGGTACTTAGTTTTTAGTGGTTTAGAAATGAAGTTCATTTGAAATACGCTTCCCACACCGTTTTTGCAAGAAAACGTAAACTTGTCTAATAAATTGATGTCTTCACATAAAACAATAAATTTAATTTCTGCCTCTTAGCGAGACACTCTCATCATGAATTAACGCGGTTCATAATATAATTCCATTAAAATCTCGTAAAATTTTAATTGGTATTTTAGAACATGCTATTGCATAAGTGCAGCCGGATTCTCAAAGCATGTCGATGTTATCTCGGCAATATATCAAACTTATCATGAGAATCGGTTACAGAAACAAGAGGAGTGTATGACAGTGTAACGTCTTATTATCTAACCCTAGTATTACGGCTTACAAAAACATAGTAGTGTTCAAAAAAAAAATTCAAAATTCAAAGCATTTATTTCACTTAGACCATTTACAGGTACTTATGAATTGTCAAAGAGTCGGTCGGTTAGTCAGAAAAGAAAAGTGACGCTAATTGCCTGTTCCAAAACGTAGATCTCTATGGAGAAGAACAGGCAAGAAACTCCACGGACACTCTTTTTAAAAATATCATGTTTTACAAAATCTTGGTTACATTTTCTTTTTGTTGCTTCTACATGTGAAAACAATGTGTATGTAACAAAATAATAAACAAATACAAAATTAAAATAAAATAAAAAGTAAAAAGTCATGGCAGTTAAGAGATGACCCATCTCAACTGACAGCGCCCGTTCACGAGCATGACGCGTGGCATCAGCACCATTTAGCTCAACCATTTTGAAGGGAACCGAATGATCCAACGCACTCGCCACCATCAGCGAGACTTTTTGAGCGAGCATGACAATGCTCCTAACCACCATGTCTATTTGTGCCAGTAGAAAACTATCGTAATAAGTCTGCATCTTACTGCATCGTACTCACATTTACAAAATTCAAATATGCATCTAAATTACACAAACCAAAGTTTTGTACTGTACCTAAATAAATATAAATGAGTGAAATTTAATTACCAATAGGTATACAATAATAATAATAACGATTTTGAATATTCATGTCAAAAATTAAGGGGATAAGAAACATTTTCTATCTTCCAATGATTAAAATTTCTAATTTGTGAGCTTATGTGGAGCAGGACCAGCATTAAGCCAAGCATGTTTATCATTGATATAATCTTCTAACTTATAATATGCTTGGTTACATAGCGTGCGTTTAATGCATGTTTTAAATTTTTTCTCATTTAGATGGAGAATTTCGAGTGGTATTTTATTATAACATTTTACACAATACCCCATAAAAGAAACGGAAAGTGGTGCGAATGAACGCGTGTGAAATACAAACATATTGTGTGCAGATGACGAGATTCTTGCACTAAATCCTAATACTTCGTAATTACGTGTAATGGGTTGCTTTGAAACCGCTTGCCCTAATTTATTTCGCTGCTATCAACAAACTTCATCGAGTATCTTGTATTCATTTTCACTGACAAAGTAATACATTATGTATTCCGGTTTCCGTTCGTTTTCGTGTAAATTCTTTTGCTTATCGGGTGCCCTTCGCTCATTTCCTTCGTTTTCTATAGCTACTGTATAATTTCAAGAAAGTGTACTAAAAAAATTAAGCCTTGCCTACAAACAAACAAAACACGTTAATCCTTCCTACGTGAGTATCAAGTTAAGGAATCCCAATTTATTTTAATTGAAATTTATGTTCCACCTCGAGGAACATCACTTTTGAAACACGATACTTAAAAATAATCAAAGGTTTGCGATCACTGAACACTAGTCTAGTCGTGTGAACGTTATACAATCCTGCCTTTTGTACGGACAATGTAATTTTCCAGAAAAGTTTGAAACATTTTCTTCTATTGTAGAAATTCACGGAAAACTAAATAAAACTCAGGACAGGGGGCAACGTCATTCATCTGGGGCACACGGTAGGAAAGCAATTGATTTAGTTTTTAGGGCGCAAAGATCAGCTTACGGTGTGAACGTGTTATATGTGGTACAGATCTTGGCTAGGAGATATCTAGTAACGATCATTATTACTGTCATAATTATACCGTGAGATGACACTTGTGTAGTGAATCCGGGAACTTGCCGCATTTGAACATCTAGACACGAACCGTTTCTTGCAGAATATGGTGGCAATAGGTAAGTAGCAAAACATTTAGTTCGCGCAGCTTCCACCAAAAGAATGTTTGCCGTTTTTTGTCCGGAATTGCAGTGAAGTGCATTGTGAGGAGATTTTTTATCGATCATGGATTCAGCGAGTAATGTCGGCAATTTATCTGTAGATGTTTTTGTGAAGTATGGATAACCTATGAACCTACTGATTAGCATTAATTAACGAAATGAATCGAAGTAAATTAAAACCAATTGCGAAGATGAAGTCACCTATTGCCGAAACATATTGTTCCACAGTTCAAACAAATTAAAACAATGCACTCTTAAGACATACATAGGTAGTATTTTTTTTTTGTAGGTAATTTACCACTCATTTTATTTCTTCTTTATTGCCATCAATGAAACAATTCATTTCAATCGTAGTTTCCACGACACGCCTGCTGTCTGTTCGACGTTTTATGACCAAGTCTCGTATTTAGATTCATGTCATAGTGTTCAGAATAGTCCTGTGACTTTGGATGATGTGATAACTTAAAATAGAGTGCAACCGATTCAAAGACAGTAATGGCCAGTTCCATGAGTATTTTATTGGTAATAGTAATTTAGAAGAACGCTTCCTTCTCGTATATTAGTTTAATGGATATTTTGTTTAAAAGATTGTAAGTTATTTTAATTGTATTATGAGAAACTTTATAAACATCTTCATCTGCTACAGCTAATAAAGTTAATGTTTTGTAAAAATACTTTATAGTTTCATAACAAATTCTAGCATATCTTTTACCTTAGCAAATAATCTAACGGGTGCTGATTCTCTTGTTCAAAAACTTAACTAAATTTATGTTAAATGCGTCTTTTTCTTTCCATTTCTTAAAGAAAAGGACAGAAGATACATTTTAGTTTAATCCTGTCAAATTAGACAGCGCCTAAAGAAAATTGACGTATATTTAGACACCATATTTTTAAATCGCGTCTAAATTATCTATCGAGTGTCTAAATTTGACAGGACTTAACTAATATTTTATCTTCTGTCCTTTTCTTAAATAAATGGAAAGAGAAAGATGCACTTAACTTAAATTTACGTTAGTTTGTGAATAAGAGAATCGGCACCAATATGATGTTATATGTAGTTCATTAGCACGGTTAGTGTTTTTTATTTGTGGTGAAGATAACCTTGAACTGGCCCGAGGTCGTCTGCTGCCGACCAAGCGGCACCGAGTGCGGAAACGAAGCAAGAACTATTTTCTGCCATTATTCTGTCATTAGCATGTTTATCTTGAGTATCTATTAATAGTCTGTGTTTAGATAACGCGTTGCTTGATTGCTTGTGCTATTTTATGGGGATATTTAGTAAACAAAGTGACGAAGGATATATCCATAGTGTTTTTAAAAATTGATAGAACTCTGTCTAACCTGCGTAGAAATTAAACTAAGTTTATGTTTTGTATTATTATAATTATAAGTAACTGCTTCCGTGTAATCGAAGATCGTGTTTTTTTATATAAATAATATAAAACATAGTCATTTTACATTCAAATTCTTATTTGCTTTCTAAATGTTACTTAATTAAATGTTGCATGCTAATATTAAATGTCACATTTAAGGCAAATAAATAATATTGAATTGATCGGATTAGAAAGGCTTACTTATGTGTAGCAGTGGGTTGACACGAGCTAATGATGGAGAGCTATCAGAACAGAACTTTAAAGTACTTCTTGTTACCCACTGGCAGTTGTACTACCAAAAATATAGTTTTAAATCCCAACTCAATAAGAGGGTTGTTATAAAGTTCGACCACTACGTGTGTGTCTGACTGTGACACCCGAGCTGTTAAACGGATCAACTCATTTGAATACGGGTTTTAACTCAAAGTGGCTAGGTCAACTAGCGATGGTTCTTAGACATGTTTAATTAATATCATGTTGTTTCATCTTAATAATTTCGGGGAGGATTTTTTTTTCATACTACTTAACTGATAACAGTTGGCACAACTGTTAAAATTTTTTTCTTACCTTCGCTCCATTTGTTGACAGTTGCTATAATAATTATAGGCTATACGAAATATTCCAGCACATGTTCACAACTATTGTGTTCCAAATATTCGCTTTCACTGGTATAACAATCCCATTACCATTCGGCCACCCTTCGTCCTTTCCCCCATGTTCCTTAATAATCTTTTAATAAATGAGTAACGGGGAATTCCGAATGTAGCTTAAATATTGCATGAGAAACGACGATAAAAGTACTTACAGTATTTCCCCAACTGTATAATGTATATAACGTCTACATTTATTTATATAAATAATCATGATAATGGCACTGTTTTAGAGCACCGCAATTTTAAATTTCAAAGGAAATCTGTTGTTACTCGTCTTGACTGTCTGTCTATTATATAGAGGCCCTTTTTCTCAAGAAATTTTGAAGATATAAAATTGAAATTTATACCAAATATTCAATTCTATCATTACTTGAAGTTATGTGAAAATCTTACTTCTGAGTCAACGCAATCAAAAACTACGTTCTTATAGGTACGCAAGGGGATCGGGTTCCGTCCACACCCCGTCGTCCACACTAATCAAAGCTGTAAATACTTCCCCTTGACTTTGATTGTTGATTAGGAGGGAAAAATCCGAAATATGTAAATTTCTTATTACATCATTTAACAATTATGTTTTTACAAAAACCATTGGTGTGCGGGTTCGACTCGCATTTAGCCGGTTGTTTTTCGGTAAAAAGTATTAAATATCTGATGCAAAAAATACTCGTACATCTTTGATTGACACGCTAAAAGCTGACATTGAATACCTACATTGTTTTATAATTAGATTCATATGATGGAACATGTGAAATAGCGCAAAATGTAGACCAGTCATGAAGACACTAGAGTAATGAAGAATGACTTACTATCTAAGAATGATGAGAAAAACCATAAAATAAATTGAAGGGAAAACAATAAGGAAATGTAAAAACCAGCTACGAGTCGGATTCTTATACGCAGTGTTCTGTACAACCACCAAACGCAATTAATCGAGCAAAATTGGGCAAATATCGTCCAAAAAATGTCATGATTTCTTGCATGGAGAACCAACTTATTTCATTTTGAAATGCTTTGAAATTTTACTGCGTATGCAACCATTATAGCAATGATAAAAAAAAAATGCAATGATCGCTCCGTTAGATACCGATCTGTAACTTTACCCACAACATATGGACCAGAGTGAAGCTATTTTCATCCAAATGAAACACTAATCTAATAAATATCATTTCGACGAAGACTAACCAATTAAATGAATCATAACGACTATACGATTACTAATGTAGGTAGTAAATATAGCTTTTCATATTGAGTAATATTATTCTTATTAGTAAACTTGCGTATGATATAGGTATTTTTTTTCTCGGTACTCTACATCTTTTTCTTAAATATAAGAAGTTTAAGTTACACCTTATAAACTTATAACATAGTTATCTGCCAGGAAAAATCCAGTCAGTATCAGTCTAGTCGTTTCAAAAGTTTAGCCGTAACATACCTATAGACCGACAAAAATGTTTTTAAACCTGTAGTAAAAAGCTGATATTTACACATTACAACAAACACTACATCACGGTTACCGTTATAATTAGAGCTTATTGTAAATTAATAAAATTATTAGTAATGTATTATAAATTATTTATAATTTTATTCATTAAATTCTCTACTTTTACTTTACAACAAGGCCCGGCCGCGTTACTGAATGCGTTAAATTTATCCAAAACTTAAAAAAATGTTTGCTTAGCAAGAGCCAAACTATGTGATACCAAGATTGAGACGGAGAATAGCTGAACCAAAGTGCGTGCTAAACTGCTAAATAACTTTTATTTAACTCTGTCTTACTTATACTTTGACTTGTTCGGAAAACCACAATTGCAGAATTGCTAATAGGTACTATACATTAATCACAAAAAAAAAATGCGTGCGTAATAAAAAGTCCTTGATTCCTGACAGTATTCTGACGAACCTACTGCGAATGACATCAGAAATACAGCCTAGAAATGTATAGTCCTGTGATGGACTCCAGTCCAGTGTCCAGTGTCCAGTTTATTGTCTATGGTAGAGCTTAATGTAATGAAACTAATTGCATAAGACATAACTTCTTTACTAAGTATACATTTTTGAAATTTTGGATTTTGAATTGTGGGTTTTAATGCGGGTTTCATCAATACTAGAATAAATGAAAAGAAAAGAGGGATTTTCTTTCGAATCACTTTAGCTGAAAGCCATGCGAAGACAGAGACGGTCGCTAGTTATAATAATGAGGCAGGCTTATCGGTGGCAATGTCTTTAAATAATCAATTATAACCAGCCTGTCCATTTACAGTCCCCCAAGTGCCCCCAAATGCCCCCAACGACGCCCTAAGCCGAGATACGTACCCCACAGGGGGTGCCCTTGTCGAAGTCGCTTAGTTTTAAGTGTTTCGCCCTGGCTGGACGCCTAGAATCACTCTTGGCATCCACAGGATAGACCGGTTAAGCAGTGAACAGCCTTAGCGAGCTGAATTGCGAGACTCCTTGTCAAAAAATGGTGGTAGTCAAAGTACACCCGAAACTATTGAAACTAGAAATATATCACACTAATTCCTTCTTATAACGCAGAGCGCAATTATAAGATATGCAGTCCCTAACAGGGTAAAATAAAGGGTGAAAGTTAGTACGAAAATGGACAGGTAAAGCCGCAGAAAACCTCTAGTTTAATATGAATGTTGCAAGTTGAACAGAACATCCAAATTGAATCATTTGTCTTTTGCAACAGCATCAAGTGCTATTAGAGTGTCATCACTTTACGTTTGTAATAATGAATTATTGCTATCAATATACATGTTCGCACATTTCGCCTTTTTATGTATATTTCAGTATTCAAAAGAAAAAAGTTATAAAGAACTCTGATAGCTCCATGACACTTTGGAACCGGTAACTATTAACTTACAATATTTTATCTAGTTTAATTATCCTCTTTTTTAATTTATTTTGAGGTTTTCGGTGTTCTAATTTAATTTCTTTTAATGTTTTTAAAGTTCTAATTAATTTGCATGTTTTAATATTATAATTTTATTTATTTCAATATTATCGTATCCTTAATTTATTAGAATGGACATATTTAAAATATTTCACGTAACTTATTTGGTGTGTTGCGTTTCTGGTCTGTTGTACAATCTGATGTATTTTATTTTATTAATATAAAATCCTCAGTGTTTCAAAGAAAGTGTGATGTTAGAACATTTTTTACTTGTTTCCTTATAAGACGCGTAAAAGCGAATTTGGGACTCTGACCTCCAATAACTCCGTAACCAGTACGTTCCCATAATATATGATCCAGAACTTGTCCAAAACACAAATATCCTAATGATGGGAAGCACGTATATCACATAAGGCCATGTTGTTTTATATTTTCTAAACGCAAGGTGTATATGTGACTAGTATTTTTGTACAGTAGGTTTATATCCTACCAGACCCACCCTAGAACAAATTAATTTGCAGATTGAGTCAGATACAGATATTTGTGGCAACATATTGAACAAGCTTATTTGAAAAGATTGCATACGCAGTAAGTATTTTGTATTGTAGTAACATAGTAAAGTTGTTGTACATAGTAGAGCTATTTGTAAAGAAGATCGCAAAGGGGTTGCATGGATGCCAGTGCAATTACAGGCATAAGAGACGTCTTTGTCTCGATGGCATAGCATCTGCGAGATCATAGGCGGTTGCTGCTTAAAGTCTTGTGCGCCGTTAGCTTGTTCGCCATACAAAAACATAAAAAAATAGAGATGTGTGTCCATAGAGATTTTTGCTCGTTCTTCTCCATAGAGACCAACCGGAACTTGTGGAACATGCTCTGATTCCTGGACAATTCAATAAACTATAACCGGTTTAATTGAAATAGGTACTTTGACTATAACAATCGTAAAGTATTGACATTCATTCCTGCTGGAACTGAACTTTAGACAAATCAAAGTAATACCATGTATTTACAACAGTATGACTGCAGTTTCTTGCTCACTCTTCTTCCTAAGCAACTAACTTTTGGAATGGGCGACTATGTTTAATTGTAATGACGTTCCAAAGTCCCCTATAATATGATCTAATGGAAATAGTAATTGGACTGTAAAACTATTAAATTTTTCACGCGAATTCTATTCATGAATGACGCTTGCTCGCAACCAGCTATTGTTTGTCCGTTTGTATGAACTGTATTAAAATGTATGAGACCGCATTGTTCCGTCAATTGTTAACTATGTTGAATAAAATAGTCATATTTCTTATACCTTTCATTATTTATGAGAATATTTTACTTAACCCTTTGTTTGGTATTTGAAAGCTTGCGACAGCGTGACTAGTGGTGCGTGTTGTGATAATTATAATTAATTTTTAATCTACTTGTTACGTCAGTGATATAACCAACGAATTAGATGATAGTCAGGGATATAACTAAAGAAATTGCAAGGCTTTTGTATTGGCTAGTAGCTTAATGTTTAAGGGCATACAGGGCAATGCAATTGTATTATGTGACCAAAAGCTCCATCGCGGTATCAAGAGCTTGAAGGCTACAATTCTTGTTGTTCTATTTTCACTAACTGCTGAACCAGTTTTGGTTCAACACAATCTAAACGAACAGACACACGGTGGGCTGAAAATCGGCTTTCATAGACTTAGGGATTTCAATTTGCAAGTGCTTGTTTTTATGCCGGATATCGCTTCTATTAGTCATTACTATGTACAAAAATGACACCCGAGTTAATTCTACCCAAAAACGAAGGAAATATAATTTTTTTACGAAAAATTTGTATGAAGCTAGTATGAAAAATCGAATTATCTCCTAAACGGCATGTTTAACCGTAATATCCTTGGAGATGGTCATAGTGCTAATTATTTATGATTTTTTGGTTGGCAATTGGACGAAAAATTTAATGCCGTTTTTTTTTTAAAAATCGTCAAAATATTTTTATTTGTTTTTACGTATGAAACGATTCCTTTTGGTGTTTATGTTGAAGAACACGGACTTTTAACTACACATAACATAAAATAGCATCACTCCTATATTTCCGAAGGAGTTGGCAGAGGTTTATAGTACACCCACACGTAGCCAACTATGTTTGAGCTAGATATTTATCAGCACAAAATGAGTTTTAAAACTTTTCATACAACCAAATTACCAATTGTCTTCTAATGAGTCCAAAAAGAAGTGATTAAGTAACTACACTGATTAGGTCTTCTAATGAGTCTTAATAGGTGATTTAATGATTTTCAATATCTCACGACAATGGATTATATTTAACATTTCCTGATAAGTAAGCTAATTTGTTAATTAGCAGTGCTATGAGTTCTAAGAATAGTTAGTGACAATTATAGATTTTCATTAGCTAATGAGGAGATAACTAATGAGGGTAGTTACCTAATTATTGTCGTTTTGCAATAAAAGGGCTAAAGTTTTGTTTTATAATTTAATTTGTTCACAACTGTGTAACTGCTAACACTAAATCTGCGACTATAAAATCTTAAAATGGAAAGTTTAATCACCAATTTAGACTTGTTTGTTCTTCTACGAAGTGAGAGTACTTCATTTGATCATGAAGTATTGTTTAGTGCAGTTGTATCCCGCATAGGCGATTGCCTGTCTGACGAAGATTATGTTGTTCTCAAAGAATTTTGTCGGAGATTTACGCGAGCCGCTTTACAAAGGTGGGGGAAATCCAACCGATTCCTTGATAATTTCAGGAGAAAGTACGAGAATTGGTTGGGAGCAAATATTGATTGGCCGAGTTTTGTGCAAACTTTAGTTAATCAAGAACCAAGTGTTGATGAGATACCAAGAGCGCCCTCAGTCTCTCCAGAACCGTCGACATCAACGTCCATTGGAACAATGACGAAAAGATCCCGTAAACCATTCGAAGACCTGGGAAGTAAACAAAAAAAGAGAAGATCTGATGAACACACAGGCGAAGGTTCCAGTGAATTGGCATATGCAGCTGCAGCACGTTTAAAAGAAGAAGGGCATGGAGATATCGCCTCTGTCATCGAATACATGATGAAAAATCCTGAAGCAGCCGCTAAATTAAATGAAACGCTTAAGAAACCAGCGAAAACAATCATATTTACGCCAGAAAAGGCGCTTGGATTGCTTCTTTCGCTAAAACTCTCAAAGTGGCAATATATTACGTTGCGTGAGGCTGCCATTCGAGAAGGTGCTAAAGATATTTATCCATCTTACTATAAAGTGCAACAAACTAAGCTTGATTGCTACCCTCCGAAGCAATCAGTGACAGTTACTGATTCATCGGCTAGGATTACACTTCAAGCTTTACTTGATATCACGGTTACAAGAATCCTTCAAAGCCTTTCTAACAAAGAGCATAACAAGCAGTTGAAGCTGATATCCAAGTGGGGATTTGACGGTGCTTCTAACCAAAGCCGATACAAGCAGAAAATTGAGGGTGAGGAAGATGATTCAAGCATTTTCATGACCTCCTTGGTGCCACTAAAACTGACAGATGGAGACAACATTTTATGGACGAACCCAAAACCATGCTCAGTTTTGTATTGTCGTCCAGTTCAGTTTACTTTTGTAAAGGAGAGTGAAGCAGTTGTCCTTGGGCTGAAAAAACAAATGGATGAAGAAATTGAGGCCCTTATCCCCACAGAGTGCAATAATAATAATAGGGTGACTCATCAACTAATGATGACGATGATCGACGCTAAAGTCTGTACTTACCTTTCTGAAGCTAGATCAAATGCATCGTGCTACCTGTGCTTAGCAAAGCCTACAGAAATGAACCGCTTAGATGCTGTAACATCAAAAATTGTGTGTTCGGACCTGTATGAGTTTGGCTTGTCATCCCTACACGCCCGTATAAATTGTATGGAATGTCTGTTACACATTGCATACAAACTGGACTTCAAACGGTGGGCAGCGAGAAGTGATGAGCACAAAGAAATGCTACAGACAAGAAAGAAAATAATTCAAAATAAATTCAAAGATGAGCTCAATCTGTTGATTGATATAGTAAAACAAGGCTCGGGAACCACCAATGACGGGAATACTGCAAGAAAATTCTTTGAGTTTTCTAATAAAACCGCAGCTATAACCGGTTTGGATGAAGACCTCATCAAAAGATTTGCTGTAATTTTACAAGCAATTACATCTGGAGAGCAGATCGATATAATAAAATTTAGAGATTATGCTCGCAAAACAGCAGAAAAGTACGTATTACTATACGACTGGTTCTACATGTCGTCAACCGTTCATAAGTTACTAATCCATGGGGCTGACATAATCGAGAAAAATAATATTGTGCCGATTGGGACTCTCTCGGAAGAAGCCTCAGAGTCTCGAAACAAAGATTTTAGAAGGTTTCGAGAACATCATTCGCGGAAAAGAAGCAGGCAGGATTCCAATCAAGACATTTTAAATATGCTTGTTGTTTCTTCGGACCCTTTGCTAAGTGCACAAAGGCCTAAGTTAGATGCCAAGAAAAAGCAGAGCTTTTTTGCTGAAACTCTCGACTTAATTCAATTTCAGGAAACTGAGTTCGAATTTTTGGATATATCCAATCTGGATGCTGACTCAGAATTGGAGTCTGACAACGAGAGTGATAAGGAAAATTTGTAAAAAAGATATATATGTACATATTTGTAAATTTGTATTTGAGTGTGTTTGGGTTTTTTTGTAATATTTAATGATATTATGTTTTATTTTTTTTATTTATTTTACTTTATTTTACGAATGCTTAGTATTAATTCCTTAAATTAACTTATTTTGTATAAAATATAACTTCATAATGTTACTTCAATATAAATCTTTTTTTATTTAAATTAATATAAATGTGTCAAAAACAGCAATTTTTTTATTTTATTTTTCTTGTTTCGTCTGTTCTTAATATTTGGGTTAATAACATATCGAACTTTTTAACTTAGACACTAAAAGGGATCGTTTTACATGTAAAAATAAATAAAAATATTTTGACGATTTTTAAAAAAAAAACGGCATTAAATTTTTCGTCCTATCGCCAACCAAAAAATCATAAATAATTAGCACTATGACCATCTCCAAGGATATTACGGTTAAACATGCCGTTTAGGAGATAATTCGATTTTTCATACTAGCTTCATACAAATTTTTCGTAAAAAAATTATATTTCCTTCGTTTTTGGGTAGAATTAACTCGGGTGTCATTTTTGTACATAGTAATGACTAATAGAAGCGATATCCGGCATAAAAACAAGCACTTGCAAATTGAAATCCCTAAGTCTATGAAAGCCGATTTTCAGCCCACCGTGAGACAGCGGACCGCAATACAACAACAGAAAACACGTGCATTCCAGACAACTGATTTAATTTATCGACTTGTTCATAATTTTCTTTAACACAAAACTCTTTCCATAGCAACACCTAAGACCTCAAAGTTGATACTTTCATAATAACGGTTCTCCTGGCCGACCAAAAAGATTAAACAGACAACTGAATCAAGAAATTCATAAATGGATTTGAATTTCTGCGTAGATTAAATTATTACTTCACAGTTTCTGTTATCCGTTAAATAGAGCCGGCAATGGTATCCAATTCAAACTTCCGAGCACGAATTTCACACTGTGTGAACAATAGCCTCAGTTTCAATTCTGTATTCTATTAAATAACTCTTTATTTTGTTAGTTTTTAAAACATCTTTATTACATTTCTTTTTAAGTAAATCGACATTTTGAAATCTACCCTTTTCTACAAACATTATTACTACATAGTGTATTTTATCAATTGTTGATTTTAGGCCAATCATCAACATAAATCAACAAACCGCTATATGTGTGTGTCACACATTTCAGATTCACATTTATTTGTAAATTTATTTAGACTCAAGAAAGATTACCTGCTGCTTTTATATCTTGATTTTAAACCGCTCAAGTAATCAAATAGGCATCAAGTATAATACAAATGCACCGCCGTCCCATGATTGCGACTTGCAAGAGCCAGTAACATCTATGGACTTCACTTAATGATTTCACGTTTTTTTTTCTATCATATTGCTTTTCACTTTAAGTATTAACTCTCTTCAATATCACTGCTTTACCATTTTCATTATAATGTTTCTTTTTTCAAGAATCTGGCCTTGAATTTTCATGGCGTGATTGGCGAGAACAACAATATCAATAATGAGACTTAAAATGACGTAAACAATAATAAATAATTAGTTTTGCAATAAAACTAAATCTTCAAAGATCGTTCGTTGGATTCAATCGTTCTCCATCTGGCAAAGTCGGACGCAATCATGATGGCCCCTCGCCCGTAAAATTACGAGATGCAACCAGACTGGGGGAGCTTATGAAAGGGGTTATTGCCTCGGAACTATCTATCAGACGGCTGTGCATATGTGCAGGGAGCGAATAAAGTTTATTTGTATGGCGCGGTGGCTCAGCAGGCCGGCTGATAATCATGTCGTGTCAATGGGTGGGGCGCGCCGGCCCGGCCGCCGTGCGCCGGTTAGTGCCCAACGCGATACTGTGCCAACATCACGTTCGCGCGACTTTTTAAAAGTTTCGATTGTTATTCTACGATACCGATAAACACAAAAATTAACATTCTAAGAGTAATTTATAAAATCTTAACCGTGTTTACTCAAAATAAACATTTCGAAAAGGATGTCAGTGCAACCGTCTAAAATTTTGAATCGAGTTCGCCGGAGTCTCCTGTTGCCTGATATTTTGATACTTGTTTACGACGACAATTGAAGGATTTCTGTGGTGACACTGACCAGGGAGCTTATAGTAGCGAATCATAGTGAAGCCATCAATGTGAATAAAATGTGACATAGTGTGATTAACTACTAGTGATTTACATGTGTGTGAAGTTTCATAATTGTATTAGAAAAGGAGAGTTACAAGAACTATCACTAATCAAGTGTGCCATTAGAATTCTAGCTTTATTGGAACAAATTATTCTAATCTACAAAAGCCAAACTCAAAAGTTACGAAATAAGTGATCTAGTGTTTAATTAATGTGTAAGCTAAGTTAGTTCAGTGCAATATTGGAATATATCCAAAGATAAAGAGGCCCGGTTCTTAAATGTTTAAAACCGGCCTATTCAATCGGTCCAGAGGCACGATGGGTGAACAAATAGAGGTAGAAGATAGTCTGGAGCTGGAGTATGATATGTGGGACGGTCAGTTCGACTTTGTGGGCCCTCAAGGTCCACCACCCGACGTTCGAGACAGGATCACTTCTGACGCAAGTCTCACAGAGGACCTATTTACTGGAGGACCTCTGACCCCTCATCTGGCCAATGGTCTGAACGGTGGGAAAAAGACTCCTGCGCATCAATGGTGCGATAATTTATCAGATCAAGTGAGCATTGTTTAGTCTTCTACTTTTCTATTTCTTTAATTTTAATTGCAGAATGTAGCTCGTATAGCTGACACAGGTAGTGCTAATGAACATCATGGTGGCTATAACCGTTATGAGCAATTCTTACATTGTTAAGTAATTGAAGTTGTTAAGAGTATTTGTAATATTGAATTCTCTTTATTAGCCATCGACAGTCGTCAATCGTGACGTCAATTGTACAGCATCATTTAACACATGTTTTTTCCTGGCAATTGAAGTAGGTACAGAGGAATTACTCACTCCTGTTCCAAATGCGTAAATGTCGTGTTACTCCTGAATTTTCCTTTAAGGGCGATTTCAAAGAAATATGATCGAAATTACGTCAGGTTTCAAATATCATAATATCAAAAGTTGGTAGAACTAAGTGTTTGGGAACTGGTAGGTAAGTACCAATGGAAGTCCTGATTGGCAGTTTCATTTTGTTGTGTAAATAAAGTCTGTTTCTCTTATCATAGAGTTGAGTATCGATCAATTTAGAACCCAAATTTAAAATTCGCCAATGCATGCAATGTTACTAATAATGGCAAGCTTAACGTTTTAATCAATACAACTAATAATTATTGGAAGACGGATAATATTTTTTCTTAGCATTGCATTTAGTAGGTGCACTTTAAAGCTGTCTTTAATAAAAACGTATCTTTCGTCCGAAGCCGATACGTCTTTACCGCAAGTTATGATCGTTTAATAGAAAACAAAAGTACTTATTTCTCCAACGATTGAAGTTTCTCGACCTGCTCGTGCCATCGCGGCCTTTGATTTGTTCACAAGTGTCACGCGATCATTTCTGTTTGAATATTTTGTTCATCGATCAAACTCTGCTTTACTGCTAGTAGCCTGGTACAATACGCGCAGTACCTTCGATTGCCCTGCAGCAAACCTTTATCGATGATGTCAATAGTTAAGATTACTTTAGATTAGGGGTTTATCAAAAGATATCTTTTAGAGTCATGATATCTTTATATTGATTCCAGAAAACGAAAAAAAAAGTTGTTTTGAATGAAAATATAGCTACAAAAATGAATCAGGAATCTACACAAATCAAAATAAAGTCGATTCCAGTTTCCATTCCAATATAGCTACGTAAATTTTGAGATCCCAAAATACAGATGTAACTAAGAAGAGAAAAGGAAACATAATAAAATCAGACTAGATGAAACTAAAAGTTGTACTATTGCATCTGATAACAGATTACAAACAACGTTCACAAAAAATTGAGAAAAGAGAGTCTGGCATAAAGACAATGCTGTAATTTAATTAATTCCTCGTAGCAGTTGAGAAAGGCATCCTGACATTACTAGCTTATATTTGCATAATGTGTTCAATTACATGTAATTACGCTACAATGATGTTTTTAATTAATACCGTAGTATCTGAGCATTTGGTATTTCATAATATTTGAAGTTTCGTTATCAATGCAGATATTGTTGAAACTTGAAATATGTATATGTTTAAATGGAATTCATGCAAACCAATCCTTGTAGAGTAGCAATCTCCTTCTAAATTGCGAAAGTACTTGGACAACTAAGGATCTAGTTGTCATGTTCGCCCGGAATTCTTGAACAGACTGATGTAACACCATTATTCTTATTATCTGTGTCACGGTCGATGCTTGTCCAGAATACTGTATGTGTAAATGATTTTCAGGTTAGGATTGCGTGCAAATATTTATAATTACTTCCTATACGAATCTTCCTATCACATACCTACATTTGAAATAAACGATGGTAGATTCCATGCATTCTTAGTTACTGAAAGATAAACTAAAAACACGAACCTTCCAGAGCAATAAAACCCGGAACTCTACGAACATTACGGAAAGATAAAGAAGCTATCAATTCGACTAAACGAAAAACTCACTTACCTAGATGATATGTTCATGTCTCATTTCTATTCACACGACAAGAAAAGAAACTATCGGAAAAATATACTAATTTTCCATGTACCGAACCAAATGAAAATAGTAAACTAAATGTACTGCTATGAACTCGCTTCCCTTTCGCCAACCATTTCGTATCGTAAATCTTTAGTTAGAATGCGGTAAATAAGCGAATTAGCTTCAAACAGTTTTCGCAGTAGCTATTTATCTGCATTGCGTTTAACGATATTTAACCTAAAATGCTTAAATCGACTTTAATGTAGTATTACGTTTACATTCGGGCCATCATCTTGTGAAGCAAGTGGTGTTTGTGATCATAATTATATTGATTCTCTTTAGTTTCTAAATCACATAAAAATTATTTGCCATCTGTTAGTCTGCACCTTCACCACTTATTCTTAATTTACTGGCAGTTTTATTGCTGCCAGTTTTATGTCTATTACAGGAATCTACACAAATATTTTATTAGTTATATTCTATGTCCGCACATTCCATAATCTTTGCAACAAAAGTTCTTCGCTCAGGTGTACGGCAGGAATCTGTTATTATCGGTTCAGCTAATTATCAAACAACTAGAACAATCAATGGAGGCAAGTGATACAGTTGACCGTTACCGATATCGTGTCATAGTGAATGCACATCGATTCGCCGGTAACACTGGTATGGTTAGACAATACGTTCCTACCGCACGACCTAATACTTTGTCATTATTTAACTGGGGCACCGCCCGACGCTTCGGACGTTGACCTTTATATCTGCAATAAATTAATTATACATCCAATAGCTACAGTAAACAGAAACATTAGTGCGATAACAGCAAATCGTTGACCACATCCGTAACAAAGTTACACAATTATAGAAAAAATAATTCAATATTAAAGCATACGCAACATCGGATCTATCTTTGGAAGCAATATATCTTCAACTGTCAATCTTTTTAAGCTTCCTTCATCTATCCCCTATTACGTTGACACACACATGACATGAAACGTTCACCGGGCAATGGTAATTGAACGAAACCGACCGTCAACTTGCAAATATCCATCCGAGGCGAAGCCGTGGTTTACAAACGGTGGAAAGTTGCGATACAACTCGACAACACACAACGGGCAAGAAAATATGTTCACTCGAGGAAGTCACGAGCACTCCGCCTGCTATTCAACTAAAGTGCCTATTGATTGCACTTTACGATAATAATCATGGTTTAAGCAACCAATCTGTTACTTCTCAATTGGTTTTGCGGTGTGAGCTGAAACATTGGTCAAGTCGTTCGTAATAAGACCAAATTTTTTCCCTGTTCGACAGGGTCAAAAAACATTCGGTAAATGAATAAATAGTGTTACGGAATGTTTGCTTTTTACTAAAACTTAGGTACCTAGTCTTGACATGCAAATGAGCGATGATCTCAGTTCGTCAGCACACAATTTTAGATAAAGTCTGTTGATTGTGGACATAGTTGTAAGGTTATCGGTAATGGCCTCGGATTATTAATTGTTTCGTTGTCTTTAACCTTTCAACGACCAAGCGACAGCCGGCTATCGGGCTGCTAATGTCTTTCTATTGTCTCTCGAATCACGTGTGTTCGAAGCTTTAAACTGTCATATACCCCATCATTTTGAAAATTGACATTTTCAATCACGGTGGTACATTTAATCACTGATTGCTAAGAGTTACAGATATTGAAACCTATTAAAATCTTTACCTGAATTTAAAAACTCTTGAATAACTTGCAGATTATACATATTCATACGTCATGTTCTAGATTAAACGAACCAATCTAATTTTAAACTTCTAGATTTAGTTTTATTAGCAAACTAAACAAATTAACAGACCTGACAACACTGTTAATATTCATGTAACTCTCTCTCTGTAGTGCTTCACCTTTCAATATTTAATCTAAATTTTTGTCAAAAGTTCATACTATTTGAACTCATTCATCATTGTCTTATCTTATGAGTGGTACTGGCATTACGTTGCTTCTGTGTTTTGGGTTAAGTAATTTTTTATGTGTTCTGCCCGTTATTACGCGTACAAATTAACCCTTTAACTAGGTTCATGAGCTCTCTAATTATCATCATTGTTCTTTCAAACCATGTTTAATAACTAATGTCTTTTGATAAGATTATATTGCGTTTTTAATTATTTTCTTCTGTTACTGATCTTTTTGTTTTCGAATATTATGTAAGTATATCAGGTTCGTGATTATTATTTGTTAATTTCACTATCTCAAGTTTTCTACCATTGATGCCTGTCACGAATTTGTTGTGTCTGTAATATTTTTTGTTTGGTTTGAGAGTATCCGTGTTTTAATTGCTACACGACTCATGACTTGCTGTTTTCTCAGTCTTCCAAAAGGAAGCTAATTCTTATGTAGATCGAAGCTCTATTTTGAGCAAGTATTATTTGATGATGTCTTGAAGGAGCTATTTTACTATAAAAAATATCAACTCATGACTCACAAGAATCCCCTTATTGATTAGATAATGAATTGGACAGGCACGTGATCTGATGGTGATAACAAACCAACATTTATTTTCATTTATAAATCATTTACAAGTTGGCAGAATTTTATAGGTTGAAGGATTAAAAAAGAATAATCAGTAGTAGTATGCTCGTGCCTTCTCTGTACGAGAAGAGGCCTTTGCCCAGCAGTGGGACAGTTATAGGCTGGTATTATTATTATTATATTAATCAGTAGTAAATAAATTCACAATAGATAGCTCTCTAACAAGTAACAAGACAATTGATCTAATTCTTAAACTCGGGCACATCAGCGAAGTGAAACCAGTCTGTGCAGTGTTGTTCAACAAAAGTAAAACCGAGAGTACCCGTACCTTCGCTGCGATCGAAAGTCCGATATATTCCGATGCAGCTTTATATTTTAAAGACGATTCATTTCACTTTTCTCATGAGACCGTAGCAAAATTAGTTATGTCACTGCAAATTACAAATTAAGTTCGGTATTGTATTTTCCTACCGAAGTTTTGATTACTTTGGGTTAGTTGTTGGGTGAGACAAATTAAATTGAAGTTACTCAACAGAAACCGGTGTACGCAAAAAGTTTTCGAAGATTTCGGCCAATCACAACTAATTGTACAACTCTTAATCTGTCAGCGTGGTACTGGTGATACGAGTTGGTATTATAGCAAATATAATGTATGAATACACATCTGAGGATGCTCTCATTGGGCAGTTGCGATAGCAATACTCTATATAGCTAGAATTAAAGAAAAATATTCTGAGATTCTTTAAACTTTATAGTTATAATTGGAAAATTAATCACATTTATCCCATTCAACAACGGTCCAATGGTCACAAACAGCATATCAGCTAAAAGGGGAACGTGGAACCGCACCCAGCGTATAAATGTAGGGTTTAAAGAATGAATAATATTTCACGGAAAATAACATACTACTAGTTTACACATCTCCAAATCCTAACACAATAGATGTTAACCACATAGACAATCAACAAAATTACTAAGATTTCCATCGTAACGTTTAATTTCTAAAATACAATAAAATCGACAAACATCGGAACTAAGCTGCTATCATCACAAGATTCCCAGGGTATGGCGAATTACATCACACCGTACAGAATTACATAGCGCTAATGACATGTTTATATTGTCTAGATAATTTACTTCGCGTGGAAACTTCTCATCTACTTCATTTTCATCAAAAACATTCTTGTACTAACCAATTTTAACAGTTAGATTACTTCCAGGCAGATTTGGCTATATAAGCATTTTCATTTAGCTATTATCCGATCCGATTGTTTAGCAGTGTAAGTAATGTTCCCTGTGATACCATGAATGAACTTACTAACATTCCAACACAATAAACTCAAGTCACTTTATGTAATGCTAGTTATTGTCGTCGCATTTTCATTTGCTTTTTCTGTTAGAGAAAAAATAGTTATGGATCAACGTCCTTCAACTTTTCATTCAACAAATCTTGCATTGACAGTTTTTACATCTACAATCCGTTTAAGTATACCCGTGCCATACTGGTTTCCTTCACTTTCATAATTCCCATTAGTGCTTATAACATGTGGTTGCTAATTCCAGAAACCTAAACCATTAAGTAAAGAGATCACGACTTCTGTAAGTGTTTCTCTTCAAGACGACGACCTTTCCTGTTTCTTCTTATTCCAGTCTAGAAGTTTAGCTTCTAAACGTGTTAATTCATATTTATCTTGTTCGTTGAGTTTTATTTCATCAACAGTTTTATTTTTTCACTCACATTTTCTTTATCAAAATAGAATTTTTCTAATAGTGATTATCGCATCATGTTTAGTATGATATTTCACAATATGTGTGATAGCCAATATTTGTTATCTAAAATCTCATAGTAAAAACATTTCAGGTTATAAGAACATCGGTCAAACATATCTTGGAATCTGACAACACGCATTAACAGAAACCAAAAATAAGATAAAATATCTTCGATTATGAATCCATGATCAATGAAGCGATCGATGCGTCACATTCATCGTCAGATATCGCTGAAATTCTTTCTCTGTAACATCTATGTACTTATTCCAGTTATTCTGATTGTAGCATTCTTAACTCAGTGTTGTGAAAGTTAACGGAAAGTAATCTTTGATTGATCTAGCCGCCAAGACTATTCATATAATATTAAAATTTGTTCCACAATCCACATTTCATATCTTTATAACACGACTGTGTTTTAATTTAATTTAAATAACCATGATAGAAGTGTTTCGTAATTTACGGTAGTAATGTGCAATTATTATTATATTTATTGTATATTATTATATTATATCAGATCATTAAAGCTCAATGACAGTAATAATTTTAGTAACATTTATTTCTTTCATAATAATATATTTTAAATAAATAAATTATAAAAAACCTTCACGATCGCGAAAAGAAGACAGAAATAACACTAACAATTATGAAACAATTCACTGAATATGATTCACAGTACGCACACGCAACGGATTCATTCTACAAATAATAAATTCTTGTTCTTCACGGACGCTGTCCATTAAATTGTATCAATGAGTCGCTCTTGGCTTCCAAATCAAGTGTTCGTGAGTCACTCCATGAAGAAAAGTATATTGAACCAGTTCTTTCAGTCGTTCGTGCCTGATCCCTTACTTAAGTAGACGTTTAAATTATGCTACGCAAGTTTATCAACCTTTTACTGGTACTATAATCCACGCTATGGTTTGTTGAGAATGAGGAAAATTATTTCAAATTCTATTTATTTCAGTTAAAATTGCCTTATTTAAAAGGGAAATCAAATTATTGTTGTAGCTGTACCTATTTAATTTCAATTTGTTGTTTGTGGATTTCGCAAACGGAACCTAATTCCCGCTTGCTGAATCCATGCCCGGTACTAAATCTTAGCTATTATTTACTGTCTGTTTAATTGTAGATAATGGTACAGAGTATGTGTCTATAATATGTATGTACCTGTAATATCGATTATTTCAACAGTTTTCTACTAAAAGCAACATTATTGGTCATGTAATATGTTACGTCAGGCACCATCATCACTCATGCGACCAATTGACACGTTCGAATCATTCTCTTCCTTATGTCAATCTTCCTGCACTTGGCGTGAATTTGTTATTAAATTTATGTAATGATATAACTCGAAAGTTTAATTAAACTAAGATAAACATATATTATCTTGGTTCAAAGTTGTCTTAGTCATTATAAACTTGTCTTTCATATCTGCGGTGACACTGTCCATTCGAACTACTTTTTGAATATTTGACTTTCCAAAGTTTTAACGAGTTTTCCAGTTTGAACTTGGACTGCTTCAGAATTAATTGAGTTTTCTAACTTTTTTTCTAACCATTTCAATCTGTCTTATAAATTGCCCTGTTAAGTTCACAAGAGACATCATGCTTTCTAGAAAATAGAAGAAAAAATCTCTTGCAAGGTTTGCATAACAAATACCATTCCTGAACCTGTTTCTGATAAGGTTAAATACGGATACAATGAACTCATCCATGCATAAAACACTGCAAGTGGGTAGGAATGTGTGAATACATACATAGAATCAGATGTTCCTTCGTGACTGACTGAAGCTCATTAGAGCTTAACGAAGTGATTCCAATTTTCCAATATGCTCTCTTATAACGCTTCATTGATCGTTTATCTATATGTAATTGTAGATTTACCACTTGTATTAAAAGCAAAGGAATACAATGATACATTCCAAGATATTGCTAAAAATGTTATTCTTCAGGATGATTCACGATGAATCAGATAAAGCAAAGACACAAAGGCGGTATAAATAGAAGAAGAAAAGAAGTAATAATATTCTTTAGAACACACCTTGACTAAAAGGAAATAAATATTAAATACTTTTGTCAAACTCACTCCTAAAGATCTTGACACACTCTGCAAATGATGTTGTGATTTTACAAATTGATACAATCCGATCTTCCAGTGCCCTGATTTGGTTGGCACACCAAATTAAAACGATTATCTGCGTGAATAGCAAAACATCGTTTAAGGCAAGGTACATGCTATAATATGATTACGAAAACTGGATGTAGAAATCAATTAACTCGTAATTTTAAAATTATAGTGGCAGCAAGTGATCTTACTTCTTTAATTAGACACAGTTTCGGTTGAATAGTGGTTAAACGTCTAATAGGGACGAGTTGGTTTGATAAACACCTAATTGTTTCCGTTACTACAATCTGTTTCAAAAAGATTTTTTTCTTAACAATCTAGAGTCAGTAGTGAATCTCCATGGCATCTGCCCCTTTGAGCAAATTGTTCATATTCTTCAACCAAATCATGAATTTAATGTCTAATTCACGGGAAATGACTTTCCGCAGTATGATCTCACGCCGTATTCAGAGTACCTACGTGAGCCGCGTGCTCATCTATTTAATTTTATTCGTTAGTCACCTCAACCTAGACCTTCGAATGGAGACATGCCAGGCATCCACATAACGTATTCTAGGCCGTGAAACATGATTTTATAGAAACCAAGCACCTGGAAAAAGTTGGCAGCCGTGAACCAGTAAATCAACAGACAGAAGTAGTAACATAATATAAAGATTTCCATCAACGAGACGAGAAAACGTTTGATCACGACTTCTAGATGTTAATTTATCCGAACTAAATAGATAACAGATGTAAATTAATTCCACTACAAACATGCACATATCTAATTATGTCAATAAAAAGTTAATCGTCAACGACTGTAATTACATATTATTAAGTGCGGGTCACGCAAAACTTAAGTTTGTCATGAAAAACGAAATTAGAGCGTTATTCTAGTTATATTGAACGCGGTCAGTTAACACGCGATTATAGTTGACCATACGATTACCAGACCTACCTTACATAACTATTGTGAACCACAATGAATCTCTAGAGATCCTAATCGATTTGTATTCAACGTTCGCAATTTCAACTACGTCTCTAGCCAGTAATGGTAACATTGGTGTCCACTAGTGCATGGCATGGTGAACGCTTAACTGACATCGTTATCGCTCGATATCGAGCCCATTCAATGTTTATGTTGATATCGATATGTTTGCTTTATGTAAATACAGTAACATTAGAATGATGACTGATGCAATGTCAATATTTTAGGTATAGATTTAACAACTATGATTTAAATATTGTCATGTTATCTTAAATTATTTAGTACTGGGCACTTTATCATCTATAGTGATATCTAATCCCAAATTCATATTCTCTTCAATGACCTTGATATTATTTCATCAGACTAAAAACACAGCTCATCGATGAAGACTGGTGTTTTTGAATCAAAAGACAGCAACTGTAATCTTATGTGGTAGAAAGCCTAAAACAGAATTGAATCTTACAAAGCTACAAACAGTGTAGCGTCGATAATATGTAGCATTTTATATTATTCTTTCCAAATAACAATGTCGTTGCTTTTTGGCAGGTGCAGCTACTCCAGCAACAAGTGACGTCACTGGCTGATACTCAGAGCACGGCTGATGAGCGCTACGCGAGGGCGAAGGCCGACAACGCCGTGCTACAAGCCAGGGTACACATGCTTGACGAGCAGATACGAGAGGTCAGTGTCTCAAGGTGTTAGCAAGAAATTTTGCTTTGCCCCTGACCTTCACATAATACTTATTTACAGGCTAATATCTGATCTAATTAAACTACATTTCTTTTCCATCTACTACCTTCCTACGTTACCTGCCATTTATTAAAGACATCAATTGGGTTATGGTCCACCTAAAACTGTGTTTGCAGAGCGCTACACTTTTCTCTCAAAATGTAAGCTATCCGTGCTACGATGGATATGCCAAACTGATTTCCAAGCCAAATTACCCATTTTAGTAAATAAAGTAATTAATATTCACTGCTTTAGATCAGATGTCAAAATAAACATCAAATACGCCTCATATAGGCCATAGATCTCCTATAGAATTAGCTCCACGACTCCACTGAATAAATATTATGGTATTAAACTTTCTTAAGTTTTCTTATCTTAATTGCCAATTAAACGTCATTACCCGCATCAATTCCGCTATCTCGTACTTAACGAGTTCTTTAGTAAAATGTCGACTATGTCCAGATCGAGTGCCGATGCGAGGAGAGCGTCGCAGAGGAGAAGCGTCGCAGTCGCGAGGCGATATCACGCGTCGAGAGAGACCGCGACACGCAACTAGCGGCCATCACTGACAGGCTTGGTGCCGCGGAAGCTGAGGCATCAGAACTTAAACAAGAGGTAAGGGAACTTGGAGATAATGAGCTGAATAAGAAGGTTAAACATTTGGTGTGAAATGGACGTGATGTCCACTCGTTGCCCTTGATCATTTCGAGCGAGTTAATAAATTAATTAGAAGCTCATATAAAAAAAACAAAGTGACATCACTTGACCAAAACAATTCTTAGAAATCCCAAAATGTTTAAACTTGACAAATGAATGGGATGCTTATGCTTATCATTCATATAGACTACACTACAAACCTTTTTCTCATTTTCGATATTCATGACATGATTGATGCAAAGATAAGCCAGATTGGCTTCATATCTGTGGCTCATTTATTAATATTGCAACCAGAGTGCCAGTGTATCAAAGGTCAAATTGAAAGATTGATAAGGATTATTATAAATCTATAGCTACCAGCAAAGTTTTTATTATGTTTCAATGCATCTATGGCAATTAATCAATTCAAGGCTACTACGTAAAGCTATTATTTATCCAGGCCCAAAGTTGAGCTTAAAAAAGGTCCAGTGTCTTGACTCGGGTCCCAATAATATAATCAGTGACATTATAATAATCCATGTATTTTTTCTAGGTGGGTCGACTCCGTGGCGTAGCAGAAACGCTTAGAGCAAACGCAGAAGCGGCAGCGCGGGCGCACCGCGAAGCTCAAGAACAAGTAGCTGAACTATCAGCGGCTCTTAGCAATGCACGTGAAGCTGAGCGACGGGAGAGAGATGCGGCTGCCGCGGCCAACGGCCTGCTGGTTACTGCCAGACAAGAACTGCAGAGACTGAGGGATGTGCCGCCTCCGCCGCCAGACCCGCGCCTTGACGAGCTCAGGAAGGAACTGACACTGCTCCGGACGCAGAACAAATGTGAGTATCAATCAATGTAACCTTTTGCTCCATCAAACCACTTTCTTGTTATAATCTAATAAAAAATAACTGTCACAGATAGAAATTCCTTAGTTCTCTAGCCTGCTATTGTATGTTTTGGTGACCTAGTGGCTATTTTATCTTTATCTTAAGAAGCTCTTATTGAGTGGCGGAGTTTGTAAGACTGAATTGATCAAGTATTATAGGTGATACGTACTCTGCGAAAAACTTTAGGTAAATGTTAGTAACCGAATTCGAACAATTAATGGGAATTCACTAGCAAAAACTAACCAATGTTAAAAGTTAGACTCTCAGATGATATTTGAAGATACTATTGCAACAATTATAAAATCTTGGTACTTATTAATAATATGTAATTAGAATAATGCTATGATTTAATCAATTATATCATTATCATGTTTGCTTTAATAGTGTTAAGTGCTGCGACCACTTCAAATAATGCGACTTTGGTACTCTATTATTTATTCGTATCAGTTTTAAGTGCCAACAATTGAAATAACGTGTCTGTAAACGTGCTCAATGAAAATGTTACTGTTTTTTATATATGTATCTCCTCTTATGGGCCTATCTAACGCTCGCTACATATTTTAACTCACTAATTTGACTCTAATTTACATTAATTGAGGCTAATGACTATTGACTCATAATGTCCCCCACTGAACTGCTACACATGTGTGTACATCTTGGGCGATAGCTATTTATGTAATTATTGTCCATCTCTACAAAAAGAACGATGGAGAGTTATGAGAACCTTTAAAGTTTAGCCAAAGTTCGGTATACTTATCCTCCTTTCAGCCTCTGGTATTTCATTATTTTGATATATGCCTTCTGTAAGCAATTCTCGCTATCCCTCGTTGTTATTCCTTATTAGGTATTCCTTGGCCTTAAACAATCTATTATCATATCCCGTTCCTAGCTAGGCTACTAAATTCAGAGATAAATATAATCCCGGACACGAAAACCGCAATAACTTCAAATACCATAAGCAACTAACTGATTCTGTTTTCTATAATATTACGTTGCGATGACGAAAATCCATTGCTACATTTCCAAATATTCCTTCCAGCTCTATCGGAAGCTCAAGAAGAGTTACAAGCTCAAATCCTGACGCGCGGCGTGGAGGAAGGCCGCAGCCTGCTGGATGGAGTCAGCGGCCCCCTGGTTGGCACCAACTCGCTCGCACACGAACTGTCACAGATGAGTGATGATGAGGTAAGGCATTGCACACTTTTTAAGGAATCTTTTGTTATATTAGCTTGATCAACTAGTGTAGTGTAGAGTGGGTACCTGGGGCTAGTCTGCTGTGTAGAGATGACTTCATACTTGTCCTGAATAGTTGGTAAAAATAATGCCACTGAAAATGATTTGACATTGAGTACTTCATTAGTCTTCGTTAGCCCAACCGGTACCCAGCAGTAGGCATGTTGATACACCTAAATTCCACCCATCACAACAACGTTTTTAAATTGTATTTGAAGCTTGGCCATTTAAAAATCTTCTCGTGCTGCATTTTACTCAAATCATTCAACTTGTGGCGTGTCTAACAAGGTCTGCCGATTGGGTGGTTAATTTAATTTCGATATAACCGTTAACATATTCGGAAATTTGAATAATAGGCTAATGTGGAACCCATAAAATTGTGCTTTCGGCTTGATCTACTTATCAATTAGTTTGCTGCAAATTTCATAAAAGTATTTAGGTACATCCATACAGTAATGCTCCAATGCAGACGCTCCATTACATTCACAGTACAATAATGTCGCGTTGCTTTGCTTTTTTTGAAGCCTGACTGACTCATTTGCAGAACAATTTGCCTATATGTCATGTATGCATTTTTGCAGCTCGATGGTATCGATACACAATCTGATCTCAGCATAGAGATGGAAAAGGTACGAAATTTTTACTAACTGTGCATGTTTGTACCTTTAGAATAACGCTAACTTGCATGCTTTCACTTGAACATACTTTTGGGACTGAATATTATGTACCTTTTTCATACTTTATTAAAGGAATGCTTGCCCTCATACTTATCCTAATAATGCCACATCATTTAGAGAAACTGTAGCAAAACATGTGCACCACACCTCCTGACACAATGCTTGAGTGTTGTTTTTTTTTCAAACATCAAAGTATCCAGGTGAACATTAAAAAACAATATTTCTCGTTTGTTTCTTACAGTTGCAAAAAGCTTTAAAAGAACAACAAGACGTGAACGTACAACTGAGGAACTACATCGATGGGATCTTACTGTCTATCGTAGAGAACTACCCTCAGCTACTCGAAGTCAAGTACCAGAAAGCGCCGGGCGACACAAGATCATAACATCTACTAGAGAATCCCCCTATCTTGGTTTCGTTTTATATTCTTGTTATTTTTAAATCGATTATCAATTTATTTGGACATGTTTTAACAATTAATTATTATTATTATTAACATATAAATTAATTATATTATTTTCTTTGATGTAGAATGATATTACTGTGATAAGAAAGATAATCAACAAAATTATCATAAATGGCTTTCCTGTTTCAAAGCTATAGTCTTCGGTACTTGAAAACTAGTTTTATTACTTTATTCAAAGGAATTCCTTACATGTAAAGAAACCTTTGACAACTAGGAGGAATAGGTTATCATAAGATGTATTGTAAATATTTTGTATAGTAAAGTATATTAAGCATTTTTAAAGGTTTAGAGAAAATATCGTTCCTTGTTATTATCTCAAATGTATGCTTCTTGTATGCAGCGGCAGTTAATAATAAGAAATATATAATTTATTTGAGTTTATTACTGTAGATCTGTGCAAAATAGGAGAATGAATGTAATTGAATTATATTTCAAAAAACAAGGCCAGGCCGTCCATAAAGATATTATTTTGTAACTACTTAAAGCAATTTTTGTAAAAGACTGTGCGAATGATAAACTTGGGTGCGTAGAATAAATATAATGTTTTATAAAAAATAAGAAATGTAAAAATTATGGGATAAATTACATCTGCTACAAAGTTACTTCCAATTTATGCTTGAGCACATAAAAGCATCCAATTGGAATTAATTTTGTAGAAGTAACGTTTAATAATATTGGAGCCATTTATACGAAGAGTGTATTCATATAAATTGTAAATTACGTCTAACTGCATACCCTAGTACCTAAAACAATAATTATATAGTAAGAAAAGATCATGTACCTACCTATATTTTTACAATGAAATATTTATAGTTAAGTTAGCATGTAGCTATATAGGCATTTGTGTAAATTTTGATAACACTGTTCATAAACCTAACAACAAAAGATGTTCTATAACAGTCATCAAAGTAAATAAAAACAATTAATACAGATTCAGTCTTTTATTGTTTGACATTACTTACAATTTATAAATTCTACGTTAATTTAATCTTCATCATTCTCGTTTTCGTTTTCATCTTCTGGTGTAAAATCGGCGTCATCTTTTTTAGTTGGATCCAAATTCCTCAAAACCTTTTGTACATCTAGACGTAACATCATAAATTTTGGATCTAAATAATCCTGGAATGTAATAAGCGTATACATATCAATTAACATTATTATTTACTTCGGATACAGGCTGCAGAAATAAAAATATAAACATTTGCAAAGTATTAAAAAATACTGTTAGATACGGGTACCGCAAGGAGGCATCTTAGGTCCTGCCTTGAGTATTTTATACACAATCGGACACGGCCACAAAATATAAGAATAACGGCTTCGAACGGCACTGGGATTACGTATCTTGCAATAGCCGAGCGATCGCGATAATTTAGCAAAATTTTGCTGCTCAAACGTCAATTCAAAATACGTCACGTCAAATAGCAAACTAGCGATAGTGCTGCCTCTGTGGAGCAATCAGTTAACTAAAATATGCATTTTTCGTTTGGTGATTTCGTATTTAGTATGGTTTTTAAGAGCAAAGTTAAGTTTTTTTTTGTTAAAGGTGATATTTAATTAGTTCCAGCGATTGCTACTTTATCGTCATCATAGCAATAAGTGCATTAGAACAATCAGCGAGCGATTAGCAATCGGTTCATACATAATACGATTTTTTTTGACGATCGCGCGGTGATCGCGCGATCACTGCGCAAATATTGCTCATTGCTGTTTCATAGGTAATAACCCCGCGGTTGTCTTCTAAATTAAAATGGTTATTGAACGGACCTTGTTGACTGCCAATTTAAATAGAATAATTTTAAACTTTCTGTTACAGCTGATAATTGAAGCTTCTCACCTCGAATAAAGTTGAAACAGTGCATATAATAATATGGCTAATAATAAAATTGTACACTTACTCTAAACGCTCCCGAATCCACTTGTACAGGCTCAGAAGGCATCTGCCGTGACTGCCTCTCGTCACTCTGGTACCGCTCCTGGTATCTCAAATCTCCGATCGCCGCAGAATGTCTCAAATTCAAATTCTTCCCCAACAAATTTGCCATTTCATCCTCTATAGCATTCATTGAACTGGTCACGTTGGAACTCCTAAAGTCCCTATTGACTGGGATATTCATGAAGGTATCAGGTAGTGTATAATTTGGTTCTAAGTACTGTGTGACTTGTGAAGACTTGCACAACGAACATTGCTGTCTGCTTTCCACTTGTTTCCTCTCATTGTGAAGCTGCAGTCTCTCCCTTGACAAAGCTACTTTTTCTCTCGCAACCTGTTTCTCTCTAGTATTGAGGGAGACCACGTGCTCTTGAATTCTTCGGATTCGTTCTTCGAACTTGCGTTGGATGAATTCAGCTTCGGAGTATTTTTTGTCGGCGTGAGATTGTTTTTCTATTGCTGTCTTTGCAAGAATGTCCAAATCACGAGTCCTGAAAGTTTAGTGATGAAGTTTTAAACAAAAGGTCATGCATCTGACATCTACTGTTGTCAAAATGTTACCTTAAAAAATCATACTTAGCCATAATTCTTTGTTCTTCCATGTGTACCCGTTGTTTCTCTACATTCAATTTGGACCTCTCATCAGCCACTTCTTCTAACTGAGCCTGAAGCTCTGCTTTCATTTTCTGAAATGTAGTTAAGTACGTACGTATATTAAATACTAGCTGTGTGTGTCTGTTTCGTACTTTAATCTATGCACATTAAAAGGGAAGTCTTGGGAAAGTCATAACGGTTTCAGCACTTACTTCAAGCTCCTGTCTCAAATTTTGTACCGTAGACTTTTCTTTAGCCAGTGCGGCGCTATCCTTCACAGCTTTAGCCTTTTCTTCATCTATTTTAGTTATTTTTTCTTGAAATTCTTTTTGGATATCCTCTCGCAGCATCTAAATACATAGTTTATCATTAGTATAGGTATATTATTACAGCACCACACCCCACTATACCGTCTGTAAAAGTACCTTTATTTCTTCATCTTGCTTCTTGAGTACATTCTTGGCAAATTCAGTCTGCTTGCTAAACGTCGCTTTTTCGAACTCGAACTCCATTCTCTTCTGTTTAAGAGTAGACGACTCTTCCTCGATCATCTACAAAAAAAACCTTTTTCAGTATAAAGCAATTTATGAACGTCTATGTACAGAACATCGGGCTACAAACTGTCCAATTGCTTTATTCGATTTTCGACTCTACAGCTAAAAAAATAGGTTCTGGTTGGTCTGTACAATAAGTTAATTTTACCGAAGTCATTTGCTTGAGTCTTGCTTCCAGCATTTTAATAGTTTCCCTATTTTCAGCTTTTTCATTATCTAAATTTTCACGATCTTTTTTCAACTGCTGTATCATATCTGAAACAAAAGCTTCGTATAGTTTGTTGAGACTCGCGATTATTTAGAAAGTTGTATGGGCGAAATTGAATGTCAAAATCGTGACGATGTGCAGCAAGTAAAAGCAATCCTTTATTATTATTATCTACGTTTTCACTTCATGCTATCGTTATCAATAAGTTATTTTTGAAAATATAATGTCCTCAACATCTTATACTATATTTATGGCCGAATACTTAAACGTCACTCAATTTTAAGACGCTCTCAAATCAGTTGCTGTCTTTGTCACTCGAACGGATAAAGTAAGGACAGCAACAGATTTGAGAGCGTCTTAAAATTAAGTGACGTTTCCGTATTCGGCCTTTAGTACCTCAATATTCGAATTCGGATTATAAACAAACCATTTAGCTGAGTTTCCCTGACTTGAACACTGCTATCACTCTTTCGTTCCGTATTTTCTGCCAACAATTGCACCTTTTCTAGTAGTTCTATACAATTGCGTTTGTTCTCCCTCACATCTGTAACTAACTCCTTCAGATCGGAAGAAAAACCGGCTGAATCCTGAATGACAACCTGCTCTTGTTTAACAGCCTTCCTGAAAAAAGTTTCGACATAGTATCAACTTCGTAGAGTTCTTTCAAGTTGTAAAATGTTTTAAATTTTATTCCTTTTCTGGGTCAAGAACTAAAAAAAAACATTTCCAGCATATTTTATCTAAACGATGATCAGTGTTACCATTTATAAAAATAACTGGAGCACTATAACATCTAATCTTTCATCGCTTACTTTATATTCTCCATGAGCGCAGCATGGTGTTCCTGTAGCACCTTAATGTTCTCCAAATGCTGTTCCCTTAACATTTCATTCTCAGTCTTGTGTCGTTCAGTCAAAGCCGCCAAGTTGTCTTCCGTCATCTTCTTGTACAACTGGTGATGCTCCTCCAACCAGTGTATGTTTTCCGAGTAAAACTTCACCAGCTTATCACTTTCCTCTTTCATTCTTTCTTCGCCTTGGTTCAGAGATACTTCTAGGAATACTAGTTGTCTCCTAAAAAATCGTAAAGTTGTTAGACGATTGATATCTATACAAATGTACTAAAACTAAAGAGATTTTTGGTTTGTTCCAACTAGCTAATCTCTTATTCCAATTGGAGAAAATACTTATGGTGACAGCCAGAATTACGAGGTATAATTTAAGCTACAGCAAGCGTGACCCACAGAAGCGAAGCAGCAAATAAAAATGTGGGTTGGGTGAAACCACGAGGGACTGAAATAATGCAATGATTGTTACAACCTGATGCAAACTTCATGGTAAATCTGCGCCGTAGGAGGAATGTGGAGGTACTAATCATGAGGGTAACAATTTTATTTGTACAAAGGAATCTTTTTACCTATATGACGTTTCCATAAGATCTATTTCTTTGTCATGGTTCTCCTGCAGTGACTGCACTAATTGTAACAGTTGTTTCTTTTCACGTATATGAGGCGGGTCCGTGGTATCTCCCGTTGTTTGAAATTCTTCGGGTTGATTCAGAATATCTCCGCTATCCATATTTTCTGTACCTAATAATGCCTGGAGAAAAAATAAATTTGTTCATCTACTTATTACCCACGTTACGTGTTCTTCCAAATCTAAATCACCACTTATTATATTAACTTAGTGTGGGTTCGCATCCAAACACGTACCAATGTGACAAATGAATAATTCTAAAGGTAATCTAACGCTTAACATAGACATCGGCGAAAGAAAACATCACAAGGAAACTTAGACTTTGGTATAAAGTCTGTAGTCAATAATTCACCTTGAACAATGGTCGTCGTCGTCTTTATGATAAGAGACCTTTGCCCTGCATTGGACTTATTACCTGGCTAGTGGTGAATATTGGCTCACCTTTATTCTCTGCGTGATCCTCTCCTGGTGAGCAGCTATGATGGCCTGCATCTGCTGCCTGTTCTCCGCCTGACGCTTCAACATGACGTCCAGTTGTAAATGCTGCGCCATCGCCGCCTCGCGTTGAACGCGCTGGCTCTCTTTCTGACGTACTGCACAAGTTTGTAATATGAAGTTAATAAAAATGTGGTCGTTTAGTGACATGAATTGTATGGCAGTGAAATTTCTTTGTTGAATGGATATGATACGGCCAGCAACAAAAGTCGTTCAATATTTCGTTTTTTTTTTAATAAGGATTGAGCACAATGCTACGCGAAATACGAATAGATGTGTAAGAGCTAGACAAAATAAACTTTGGGGTATTACCTGAAATGATAAAAAAATGCATCAAAAGGCTTTTTAGATAATAAGTAAAAATAGCGGAGTCAATCGACTGTTGTTGATAGTTTAAACATTTGACCGATTGTCTTTCAAGGAAATGTACTACACAAAATTGTCTTGCTACTTTAAAACTTTGCAACAACAATGGACTTACGCTGCATCGCAGCAAGTTTCTCTTCCTGTGCCTTCAGCTGCAGTGCTACCATTAGCTGGGCCTCTTGTTGCTGCATGTACAGAGTCGCCCCTTCCGCCGTTATATCTTCATTATTTCCTCCTAGCACATTAGAAGGCGGAATTAATTTCACCATCTGCTCCATAGGTTCTGCAACCCTATTCACTTCTATAGTTGGTCCAGCTACTTCTGTTTTTTCTTCTTTTTGAGGTACTGGATTAGATTTTTCTTTTGCAGGTTCAGGTTTACTTACTGTCTTCTTTTCTTCAGCTTTCTTCTTTTTAGCGTCGCCCCCGACCAACCATGAAGGCATACCTGCATCATCTTCCAAGTCATCATTATTATCATCTTTATCTTGAAATATACCAAGCCAGTCTTCAGTGGGCTTTGTTTTCTTTGCTGGAGCTTCTTTCTCTTCTTTTTTGCTTTCTTTTATATTTTGCTTCTGTGGCAGACTTTTGGTAGAAGTGGAAGGTTTAGTTTCACTTTTTCCTAAAATAGAATCGAAATCAAATTCTTGACTTTTTGCAGCAGTAGCCGGTCTTGTTGCTTGACTCGAGCCGGCGCCGGATTTTGTGGAAGAGCCACCTAAAATATCATCAAGTAACGACTGTGAACTCTTGCCCTTGTCTATTGGTTTATTTGTTTCTTTTTTTGGTCCAGCTAAATCACTAAGTATATCGAGTTTGTCTGCACTCGTACTCACTTTAGGCTTTGCTGGTGATTTACTTAGATCTAATTTATCAAGCCCCACCTTTACTTTTGATTCCGATTGAGAAAATTTTATGGACTCCTTTGATAAGGTCCGTTTAAATGGAGTGGGAGATTTCTTAGAATCCAAACCAAATAGCGTCTCTTTCTCATTTAATTTACTAGCAGGTTTTGGTTTATCATCATCTTTCAAATCAAACAGTGCATTTTTCTTATCTAATGTTGGAGTGCTTTTCTTCTTCGCAGGTTTTTTCTTTCCTAATACATCATCGTCAAAAAAACTATCATCACTACCATCACTGAGAATTCCAGCTAGAGGATCGTCAATGTTAAAACTCATTATTTTCACAGAATACCACGAAATTTAATTGAGCGCACTTCTAACATTGTTTACAAACTGGCCGCTATGGAAACGGAAAACGTCCACCATAGACCAATGATTGGTATTTTTTTTTTTAAGAAACATGGAAACCTAATTTATCATCCCTCTCTGAAACTTAAACTCTATTTACTTTTGACATTTTTTATACAGCTCTTCATTAAGTGGGAATGAATATCTTGCATGCATATCTTGCATATATTTTTGAGATAGCTTAGTTTAGTTGGAGAATTTATTGGTTTAATCCCAACAATGCTTTTTATTCATTAATTATTGATCATTAATGAATTTGGATATACAACTAACTACTAAGAAGTAAAATAGGAGAATTGATCAAAAGCCTAGAAGCTGACCTTAGTTTATCTGTAGTACTAGTGTGAATATCTACGTACTTGCGATCGATACGTTTCCAAACGTAACAAAACTAGAATAAAATTGTATAGTCTGTGCAAAAATTTGTTGCTTCACGTCAGCCAGTCGGCTGTATTTTAATTATTTTTTCAAAACAACTACGATACAATAGCGATTTTGTTATTTTTAATCTTATTTCTGACAATTAATTTAAAACTATGGAATATATTGGTAAGTATTCATACACGGTCGTTCATTATTGGCATAAAAATACAATTTGACAGACAGTCTATGTAGAACAACACACCGAGACCTTTTGTTCTAGAAATTTTGCAAACTCACGTTTTGATGTTATTTTCTAGCTTCAGAGAAGGGAGATTCAACAGAGAATCGGGATCCGAATTTAATAGCCAACGGCACATCGAAGTCAGCTGCAGAGACCAAGACTAATGTAGAGAGCACACACACAGAAGGTCCCGCCACCTCGGAGAGCGCGGCATGCACCTCAGAAATCACAGAAGACTCAGAACCTGAATTTTGTGAGATTCCGGAACAGATCGAATTTACAGTAGTTTTTAATAAAGCAAAACATGACATAACGTTCGCGTACGATGCAACTGTGCTAGATTTAAAAGCGCACTTGGAGCGAATATGCGGCGTCCCACAGTCAGCGCAGAAATTAATAATAAAGGGCATGGCCAAGGACAACATGACACTGCGACAATCAGGCATCGTAAAAGGAGGCAAGGTGATGCTGGTGGGCTCCAAAATGGACGACATCTTAGCTGTGAAGAGTGCCCAAAAGGTATTCGTTCTTTTCTAATCTTAATTTTAAAGTATTTTCTTTTTAAGTACAAATTTGGTAAGTCTCGCTGTTGTATAGTGTGTATTTACAACGGCGTGATTGCAATAGTATTTTTTGTGGTTATATATATAGCAATCTAAGTAAGGTCACCCACCATAATTTTATTTCTTTATGAACTTGACACTTGGAAACATATCTGTTGAATGCGAGGCATGAGGGACTGTACGTAGTTTTACCATTTTACCATAATTTAAAAAAACCCTTTTTTAGGAACTAGCAGAAGAGAAGGCGGGCAGTCAGTCAAGTAAAGAACCCCTATGTGTGCAGAAGATTCACAGGAAAGTACTGGACAAGGGCATCCCTCCTGATGTGATGCCTGGGATCAAGGGAGTCAAGGTATACTACTTAAATAATTATCCCAAACCTCTTATCTACATTTTTTATTTAACTACATTCAGAGAGGGAAATTAGCTCTAACTGATGTTGATCTTACATCTGCTCATAGTCATTTGACTGCTCATATGATAAACTAAGAAAAAAAAAATGTTAGGTTTTGAGTAATATTGAATTTTTGCAATGTTGTTTAAGCATGCCATAACTTAAATCAATGTTTATAAAAGTAGGATTATTTCTTAATCAAATACTAGCAAATCACTCAATCACTCTTTGGAGACTTTAATTCATATTTAGAACGATTTTGTAAAAAAAAAAACATTTTCTGTTATACAAACCTTGCAACAAAAAATAATCAGCTTAATTGGTGCAGCTGTTCTTAAGCTATGCACTTATATACTACATTTGGTAATTAATATTTGTTTGTGTATATTATGTGTATGGATTAGATGACTTTTTAAGCCTTTAGATTTCTGTGAATCACTTTAAAAATAAGAATCTGATAAGATTATGTACTTTGTTAAACTCGCAATCAAAACATACTTATAAATATTAATATAAGATAAAAACAGGCTTAAGAAAGTTTGTGTTTTATTTTAAAGGTAAAACAATATTCAATGAGTTATTTTTAGGGTTCCGTACCTCAAAAGGTAAAAACGGAACCCTTATAGGATCACTTTGTTGTCCGTCCGTCTGTCCGTCTGTCAAGAACCTTTTTAACCGACTTCAAAAAAGGAGGAGGTTCTCAATTCGTCTGTATGTTCTTTTTTTTTTTATGTTTGTTACGCGATATCTCCGTCAATTGTAAACGGATTTTGATAGTTCTTTTTTTGTTTGATAAGTCATGATTCAGGGGTGGTCCCATATAAATTTTGTGGCGATCGGTTCAGTGGTTCTCGAAAAATTGACGAAATATTCATAGACGATGTGTGTTTTTTCTTCAAGTTTCTATATCTACATTGGGAGTCGACACTAAAAAGTAATAAATAAAAACTTTTTTCAAAAAAATAATAACCGCCTTCAAAAACTAAAAACCCAAAAATAACTAAAATTTCGGAAGTCGGTGGCTTCTGTTCTGCCAGTCAATTTGTGTTGCCACCGACTTCCGAAATTTTAGTTATTTTTGGGTTTTTAGTTTTTGAAGGCGGTTATTATTTTTTTGAAAAAAGTTTTTATTCTCAGAAACGCGTCGAGATATCAAGCTGAAATTAATATCACACACTCAAGTCTGCTATCTCTCGAAGCAGTGAAAAAATCAAGTTTCTAAATCAACGCAATAAAAAGATACGGCGGTTTATATTGCATATTTGGACATTTGTATAGGAATCAAAACCTATAGGGTACTTCCCATTGACCTAGAATCATGAAATTTGGCAAGAAGCAAGGTCATGTAGCACAAGTAAAGGGAAAACTCCGAAAACCGTAAATTTGTAGTTAGTTCACATCAGGCGTCCGTCTGTCAAGAACGTTTTTCCCAGGAACGCGTCGAGATATCAAGCTGAAATTAATATCTCATACTCAAGTCTGCTATGTCCCATAGCAGTGTGAAAATTAAGTTTCTAAATCAACGCAATAAAAAGATACGCCGGTTTATATTGCATATTTAGACATTTTCAAGGGAATCAAAACTCAAAACCTATAGGGTACTTCTCATAGACCTAGAATCATGAAATTTGGCAAGAAGCAAGTTCATGTAGCACAAGTAAAGGGAAAACTCCGAAAACCGTAAATTTGTAGTTAGTTCACATCAGGCGTCCGTCTGTCCTTCCGTCTGTCAAGAACCTTTTTCTCAGGAATGCGTCAAGATATCAAGCTGAAATTAATATCATATACTCAGGTCTGCTATCTCTCAAAGCAATGAAAAAATCAAGTTTCTAAATCCACGCAATAAAAAGATACGCCGGTTTATATTGCATATTTAGACATTTTCAAGGGAATCAAAACTCAAAACCTATAGGGTACTTTCCATTGACCAAGAATCATGAAATTGGGCAAGAAGCAAGCTCATGTATTACAAATAATAATACTTTAAATAATAATACCTTGGGACAACTCACACACGGCCATCTGATCCCAAGCTAAGCAGAGCTTGTGTTATGGTAACCAGACAACTGATATACATACTTATATAATTTATAAATACATACATATTATAGATAAATTACACCCAGACACAGAACAAACAATCATGCTCATCATCATCTGTGTTTCCAAATTCATATAACCCGGAAGTATTTAAGAATAGAGTGCATAGGCATCTACTGGGTAAGCTCGCTCCATCGTAGGCTCCGTCTATGCCCTCGGGCTAGTCTGGGACCAAGAGCAAGCCCATTGTAATAATAAAAAAAAAAAAAAAAAATCATGCTCATCACACAAAGTTTGTCCTGGGTGGGAATCGAACCCACGACCTCCGGCTTAGCAGTCAGGGCTACTAACCACTAGACCAACAGGCCTGTCAAAACAAGTAAAGGAAAAACTCCGAAAACCGTAAATCTGTAGTTATTTCATAAAAAAAAAAAACCGGTCAAGTGCGAGTTCTACTCGCGCAACGAGGGTTCCGTTAATTTGTTTTTTAATGAAATAACTACAAATTTACGGTTTTCGGAGTTTTTTCTTTACTTGTGCTACATGACCTTGCTTCTTGCCAAATTTCACGATTCTATGTCAATGGGAAGTACCCTATAGGTTTTGAGTTTTGATTCCCTTGAAAATGTCTAAATATGCAATATAAACCGCCGTATCTTTTTATTGCGTTGATTTAGAAACTTGATTTTTTCACTGCTGTGAGAGATAGCAGACCTAAGTATGTGATATTAATTTCAGCTTGATATCTCGACGCGTTCCTGAGAAAAAGGTTCTTGACAGACAGACGGACAGACGGACGCCTGATGTGAACTAACTACAAATTTACGGTTTTCAGAGTTTTCCCTTTACTTGTGCTACATGACCTTGCTTCTTGCCAAATTTCACAATTCTAGGTCAATGGGAAGTACCCTATAGGTTTTCAGTTTTGATTCCCTTGAAAATGTCTAAATATGCAATATAAACCGCCGTATCTTTTTATTGCGTTGATTTAGAAACTTGATTTTGTCGCTGCTTTAAGAGATATCAGACCTGAGTATGTGATATTAATTTCAGCTTGATATCTCGACGCGTTTCTGAGAAAAAGGTTCTTGACAGACAGACGGACAGACGGACGCCTGATGTCAACTAACTACAAATTTACGGTTTTCGGAGTTTTCCCTTTACTTGTGCTACATGACCTTGCCTTTTGCCAAATTTCATGATTCTAGGTCAATGGGAAGTACCCTATAGGTTTTGAGTTTTGATTCTCTTGAAAATATCTAAATATGCAATATAAACCGCCGTATTTTTTAATTGCATTGATTTAGAAACTTGATTTTTTCACTGCTGTGAGAGATAGCAGACCTAAGTATGTGATATTAATTTCAGCTTGATATCTCGACGCGTTTATGAGAAAAAGGTTCTTGACAGACAGACGGACAGACGGACGCCTGGTGTGAACTAACTACAAATTTACGGTTTTCGGAGTTTTCCCTTTACTTGTGCTACATGACCTTGCTTTTTGCCAAATTTCATGCTTCTAGGTCAATGGGAAGTACCCTATAGGTTTTGATTTCCTTGCAAATGTCCAAATTTGCAATATAAACCGCCGTATCTTTTTTTTGCGTTAAATTAGAAACTTGATTTTTTCACGGCTTTGAGTGATAGCAGACCTGAGTATGTGATATTAATTTCAGCTTGATATCTCGACGCGTTTCTGTGAAAAAGGGTCTTGACAGCCGGACGGACGGACAGACGGACAACAAAGTGATCCTATAAGGGTTCCGTTTTTACCTTTTGAGGTACGGAACCCTAATAACGAAACCCTCGTTGCGCGAGTCCAACTCGCACTTGACTGGTTTTTTTTTTATGTTGGTTAGAACAATCTTTTGTTATTTTTATAAATTACTCATAACATTTGCCCAATCTAATATTTGCATTATATAGCTCTTTAATGTCATTCATCTAAGAAGTTGACACTATATTTGTACCCAGTAACTATCTCTTAATATCTGTTGTATAACTATGCTACTATAGCAAAAATATATTAATGAATGGCTAGTCTTGCAGAGAAAATGTATATGTACAAGCCCAACAGATTCTTTGAAGTTATACATTTACTGTCGCGGTCTTTTTTATGAATGTTGAAAGAGGAAAATTCTCTGATACATATTTTTTACGTAACTTTGCCGTTTCGCAACGCACGCAATTACGCAAAGGAAGCTCTCAAAACTAATATTTCTTTTCCGTTGTTCTCGTTTTGCTCGTAGGTGGCGTGTTATTATGTGTAGCCTATGTCATTCTGATGTAAAAAGTACTTTCAGTTTTTTTTGCATGAAAGAGTAACAAACATACACACATACACAAAATTTTACATTTATAATATTAGTAGGATAATTGTATATTTGTTTACTTACAAGATTTTGTTATGATCTTATTGTTGCAAAAAGTAGTTTTTCAACTCATTTGAACTGAATGTTGTCACTACTAATGATAATGAACATTGTAACAATTCCAGGAGCCCTTACCTCCAGTACCTCTAAGCGGAATGCTAAACAAACACGGAGGTAAAGTGCGGCTCACGTTCAAACACGAACAGGACCAGCTGTGGATCGGCACAAAGGAGCGGACTGAAAAACTTGCCATGGCTTCTATCAAAAGTAAGATTCTATCCCACCAAAAACATTTCATGTAAAATGTTGCCAAGACGACCACATAAGGTTTGCACTGTGAAAAATATATCAGATCTCATATCATGTCAGCCAAGCTTGTGAATCTGAACGGCTTAAATCTACCGACCCTAACTTCACAAGTTCTGCATATCAATAAAAATGTATGGCTTCGCCGAAGAAATGTAATGATTCTTGTAATTTTGCGTGTATAGTATTTTAGTAAGTAGTTTAATCTTATAACAGCCATATCTAAACAGCGAAATCGTGCCCACAGCAATATACTTTTTAAAATATAATTTTTAAGTATGTCACAGGATCGTGACTGTGGCCAATTTTTGTTTGTCATCTATATGTCGCAGTCATCTGGTTGAATCAGCTATTTAATTGTATGACTAGCGCGTTCATTGAATGGCGAGTGGCGACATTTAATTGAATGACTAGGCCGAAAGCTGATTGAACAAGCGTCACTCAACGTCCAACTAGATAGCTGATTGTAACATAGCCCTTTGAACAGAGCGGACGTAAAATCAGTCAGGTGATTGTAGCGTTAGTAGTCACCATAAGAAGTATGGTGTAAAATAGCTCGCGCAGGTGCTATCTGTCGTGATATTATTTTGACTAAATTTACTTTAAAGTTACTTATTGGTAATAAAATCATGTGACAACATGGATTTACCTATTAATACGCTCTCGACGGCTATTTTTAAAGGTTTTTTTTTTAAATTAAAATCATAATAAAGTGTGTCATGTCATGTCCTCATTTTTGTTATGTAAAGGAAGTTAAGTTTTTAAGTTGCGAATTTATGGTCACCATAAACAAACATTACAAAGTCGGCTATATCCCATTTAACGACAATGCTAGATGACGTTCAGTCAAGTCGTTGAACGTTACATTAAACAACTTGACGAGTTGTCCTTTAGTCATTCAATTAAATGTCGTCATTCAATGAACACGCTAGTCATACAATCGAATAGCTGATTTAACCAGATGACTGCGACATATATATGACTCTGGCTGATAACAGGTTAAGAGTGGTGTTGCCAATATTTATGTATACTTAGTAAAATATCAATCAAATGCATTTAAGTCAATCAACTTGAGATATTCAATTTTATTTATGTGTTTTTCAGGCATCACATCTGAACCAATCAAAGAACATGAAGAATATCATATCATGGTATGTATTAGCTATTATAAATATAAAATTTCAAGAAAAATGGTACCCATTTTACGCATTTAAGCAAAGCTCTCAAATCTGTTTCTGTCTTTGTCACTCTAAAGGGATAAAGTAAATACAGCAACAGATTTGGGAATGTTTTAAAATTAAGTGACGTTCGCAGCAAAAAATTTTAGGTAAAGTTGAATTGTCTGGTGTTGGTGGCCAACTATTCTAGGCGAGGTGTTTGGCATTGAGATACCGCGACGATATAGCTTACAGAAAAGAAGAGAGACACTCTTACTAAACCTAAAATATAAATCCATCTTCTTAAGCATTGGGGATTGGTTAGTTGGACTGATCTGACTGACTGCCCTTAGGCCACGTCCGCACAGACAGGCGGCTTGCTTAGCGCCTAGTGTCTAGCGCGGCATCTAGCTAGTAGCTTAGTAAAACAAACGTTCTAAAATGAACGCGACCGGCTGCACTGCGCGCTTAGCGCCTAGCTAGTCGCTTGGCGTGCATCCATGTAAACAAACGTGTTGGTTTTTTGTTGCGAGACGCCAGGTTGGAAAGTAGTCACTGGGTGAAAACTAACTCGAATTTTTGTAATATTAAAGGAGGTTAGAAGAAAACAATGGATGAAATATTGATTGCTTCAGTTTTCAAAAGAGAACCTTTGTGGAAACTTTTTCTAAAATGAGTATCCAAATGAGTTAGTTTTCCTTTAACTTTACTGAGAAGTAGATCAAATGTTTCCCTGGTCATACGCAAATATTCATAAAATTTATCGTCAAAATTACGCAATTGTTTATACATATAGAACATTAAACTCCCCATAACTTGACCGTGATTTATTTATATCATGAACCCAACATGACGGATAAGGCCGTGAACTGATTGATATATTGAATTTGAGATGAATTTTCTGTGAGTAGTAGTTTTAGAGCTATTTTTGAAAGTGACCTCTCGTCAACGTGCCAACAAGCAAATGCTCAAGGCACCTAGTGACCTACCACGCAACACGCAAACCACCTCATGTGCGGCCACTCTGTATCCAAGCGAATAGCCAGGATGCAAGCTGCTAGACTCTAGGCGCTAAGCAAGCCACCTGTCTGTGCGGACGTGGCCTTATATTTTAAAAATGAATTTCTGTGAGGTAGTTTTAGAGCTATTTTTGAAAGTGACATCTCGTCAACGTGCCGACAAGCAAATGCCCAAGGCACCTAGCGACCTACCACGCAAACCACCTCATGTGCGGCCACCGTGTATCCAAGCGAATAGCCAGGATACAAGCCGCTAGGCTCTAGGCGCTAAGCAAGCCACCTGTCTGTGCGGACGTGGCCTTAGGGACAGTAATTGTAGTACCGGGCTTTTTTACTAACTTTATATATTTCACAGGGTCTACAGCTTGGGCCCACAGAAGCGTCCCGGTACTGGGTGTACTGGGTGCCCGCACAATACATCGAGGCCATAAAGGATGCAGTGCTGGGCGTGTGGCAGTTATTCTAATCATCTAATATTCATCAATCTTCTCTGTCCATTGCTGTGTCTACCTTCCTGTCAGCCGATTGGGTAGTTGCAATATAAAAATTTTAAATGTAATGTGTCCATTTCAATCGGTACAATGTAATGGTACCACTTTTGTTTGTGATAAAAATACATAATGCCATGTCAATTAAAATTGTCCATTCAATCTGGCATCTATCTGGTCATAAAATTGAAAAATTATTTATTGTTATTGTAAGTTTGCATTTCGTGCATTTGGGTTCAGTGAGCTGTACATACAATACTGCTATGTAATCTTTATAGAGGTGTGTGACGACGAGGCCGTCGTGAGCTTATTGTCCCTCGATTTTCAAACCTGATCTCTTTATGTGAACTTTACAATGTACCTTGAGTGAGAGATTGGACTGAGTAAACAACTATATTAACAATTTTCCTATCATCTTTAGTGTAATTATGATGTGTGTGGTTTTTAAAAATGTGTATTTTATGTCGAGTTGAAACTCAAGCCAATTTTTCATTTGAAACTTTTGATCATAGAATTAGACGAATAAAACGTTTTGAATATTTCTTTTGTTGTTTTGTTTTATATCAATTCATACTGAACTTAGTTCTGACTACCCGTAACGACTGTCGATGGTGTCTAACAAAAACTTGTACATTCAGTATTTTTTTTTTTTAAATATACGGGCACGTCAGATATAATTTAGGTTATCTTTAACAACCGATGTCGATATTTTCAGTCGATTCGTTGTCGAGAAAATTTAAATAATATCGTGACGGTCCTGAAATATAATAATTTTCTGACCGTACATAAGAATGAAAAAGTCTCCTGCTTGCCCGGATTCGAACCCACAACCAATAGGGATGTTGACTACATCAAAAGAATGACATTCTATTTAGTCCGTCTGTTAGACAGTCCAAAAATACTGGACATATATTTTTTGCTTGATCAAATTAATAACAAAATACAAAGATAAAGAGCATCAAAGTTCCGCACCGGGATTACGTATCTTGCAATAGCCGAGCGATCGCGATAATTTAGCAAAATTTGCTGCTCAAACGTCAATTCAAACAAAATACGTCACGTCAAATAGCAATCCTAGCGATAGTGCTGCCTCTGTGGAGCAATCAGTTAACTAAAATATGCATTTTTCGTTTGGTGGTTTCGTATTTAATATGGTTTTTAAGAGCAAAGTTAAGATTTTTTTGTTTATGGTGATATTTTATTAGTTCCTGCGATTGCTACTTTATCGTCATTGTAGCAATAAGTGCATTAGAACAATCAGCGAGCGATTAGCAATCGGTTCATACATAATACGATTTTTTTTGACGATTGCGCGGTGATCGCGCGATCACTGCGCAAATATTGCTGATTGCTGTTTCATAGGTAATAACCCCGCCGGAGAGGGGGCTTGCGACTTCACTCCTCGGTAAAAATGATACACAGGTGTGACGTTTCACGAAACTTCAACGCACTGTATTGTCGTCATTTTCTGTTTACGAAAAAAAAAAAAAGAAAAAATACGTGTCCCATATTTTTAGATTATTTAACTGACGGACTAATTACTTTTTTTTTTGTCATCTCGCCTATTACATAAGCGAGGGAACCTCAACCGGGCCATCATCGCGACGCTCCTGCAAGCAAAACTTCTTTTTGTCATGATTATTCAAAGCAGATTTTGCTATTTTTAGAATAAAACTACAAGTTAGATAATAATTGAAGTCATTTTGACTGGCCCGTTTATTATTTATATAGGGTGGCTGGTAATTAGTGTACGATGCTTAAAAATACGTGATTGATGATGATAACAAACAATTTTTATTATGGGAGGAAAGCCGAAATCACCAAAAATAATATCAGCTCTTTAGTACATTAGCCAAACATAAATGTACTTACTAGAGTACTTAATACATTTACACTACTGATTTTTTTTCGCGATTTCAGGTTTGTTCCCATAGTAAAAGTTGTTGGTTATCATGAGCAGAATCACGAGTTTAAGTATCGTACACTAATTACCAGCCACCCTATACATATAAATAAAAATGAATGTTGCTAATTGCTAACCTCAAAACGTCCTATTACGATGTAGGCACATCTTTCTTTTAAATATTAATTGGAAAAAAATTGGAAAAGTCGATCGGATAATTATCAAAATCGGGAAAAAACAACGTTAATTTTTACTGGACCTACCTGTGCAATTTAGACAATCGACATTTATTGGGGAGGAAATGACCTATCGGGGTCAGCTAGTAGATATGTATAACAGGGGTTATGGAAATAACGCGTAGGTATAAAAACCACTCACGAAACATAAAAAATGTTTATTATAAATGTAGAACACCGCAATAAAATAAATTAAATAACTTTACGAGTATAAAAACAACTTCAACGCTAAATATTGTTGCACTACAAAATGGCACTTAAATACATTATATCAAAGGGTATAAAATAGCTTGTATAAGTTAAGAAGAATGTATAATTTGGCATCTCGATATGTTAAAGAACACTTCTTTTGTACAGTCTTGGTAATGCAGTGATGTTTCATCCATACTCTGATTGCACTGTGAGTGAGAACTGCCCTTTAGGTATACTTGTGGCGTGGTACCAGACGCGAGTGTCCAGCAAAACTGAAACAAAATTAAAATACTCAGAAAATGTTGAGATACAAACCATGAATCTGCTTTACTCGTATGTTATGTGAAATTTGGTACAGCAGATATAGTCTGGGACCCGGTAAAGGACATAGGGTAGTTTTTATTTCGGAAATTCCCGGGAAACGGGAATAAATTCCACGCGATCGAAATCACGGGCAAAAGCTAGTAAATATTATAAGTGCGAAAGTAACTCTGTCTGTCTCTTCTACACGCCTAAACCGAATTGAATTAAATTTAGTACAGATATAGTCTGGGACCCGGGAAAGGACATAGGGTAGTTTTCATCCCGAAAATCCCCGGGAACGGGAATAATTCCATGATCGAAATCACGGGCAAAAGCTAGTTTATAATATTAGTGTGGAATTTAAAATGTGAAATCCAGCCCGTTACTAAACGCCAGCTTACGCAAAAAAAAATTTTTTTAAGATCCTATAAACATCATATAAATTCATTTATGACGGGAAGAATATGCAACTTTTGGCTAGTTTTGTTTTTTAAACAAGATATACTACAATATGTCAAACTTTGATTAATTTTCAACTTTATAGCTTAAGCTTTAAGTTCAAGATTGATAGGAAAATCATACAGGTTCAAGTAGCTTGATGTGTGGTGCCTGAACAATATTTTTGTGCAATTCAACAAGACAATGGATTTTTTTTTTCTAATTACATTTTTTTTTTTGCGATAGAGAATTATACCCACCAACATCTCCTGGTTCCACATAATACTGAAACTTGTGGCAGACATGGTCACACTCGGGCACCGGAGCCACTGACCAGGTCTTGTTGCCTTGCACCTGGCCCTGCCACATCAGTCTTGGTATGTAATCCAACTGGAAAGAATGTTCTAGTTGCATCAAAATGTTAGGTGCCTATATAAGTGGTTTAAGCTTGTGGTGGTAGAGTTGTAAGTGTAGTATTATATATATTTATTTATTTGTCCATTTGTTTCAGTCATTAAGGCCCAAATAAACATATATACAATCCGATATTAATATAAAAGTTAAAAATACTATAAATATATATTACATAATAACTAAAACAAAATAATTATCAAGCAGGTCAGAAAGCTGAAAACTGTCGCCCACCAACACCCAATATGGTACGGATTTTTGATATTAGGGGAAAAACTTTTAAGTTCTTGTTGGATTATGGAAATTCACATTTCTTATAGATTGGAGAGAAAATGGAATTTAGAGGTGAAAGTTTTTCTCATTTTTGTAAGACACCAAACATATCAACTTTGATTATGTGACACATGCTGTGCCTGTGCACAGCTACTGATTTTTATTTAACTATTTTAATACATATTTTGATGTTATGAATTAGTTTAGCATAAATTATTTAATAATAGGATGTTAATGTTGTTTTGGCTTAGCAAATTTTTCATAACATACATGCATAACAGCTCCAATCTCAAATCCAAAAAATATGTTCTCAGTCGCTGGAAATTCAGCGTCTTCAGGTAAAAACTCTGGAATACTGTAATACTGTCTCACTTTCGCTAAAATATCTGGATGGCAGTTACCCCTGAAAAAATTCAATATGTTTCAACTTATTTCAATAATCAAAATTTAAACAGATTGATCAGTCAATTATGTTAAAAAATCTCACATAAGGTTCATATAATTTTGCTACATGGTCATAATAAATACACTTACCATCCCACATACCAAGGCTTTTGGCCCTCCTCATTCCTTACTCTAGCATCAGGCATACTGAACACCTCCCTAAGACTAAAAAGATCTGTCTTAAAATTAAGAAACTGACAGCCTTCCTCCAGGCTCTCATAGCTGCCTTCAGTTTGTTCGTACAGCCTTTTAAACATATTAAAACTAAACTCTTTGGTTGCTCTCCAGTACTTGATCGCATTCTTAACAATTACAGGCCTTGGAGTGTAGGCATAACTCTGAAAAAGTAAAATGGATACTTTAATGAATGAAACACGTACCAAAAAATTGGTTTTATATTTATAGCTTAACTTCTTACAGCAAATTCCTGTCGCGTGACGTTCCACAATATAATTGGTTTCGTAACGTTCTCACAATAGCTACAATCGGCGAGTGGCCGCGTCGCCTCCCACACTAAGTAATTACTAGGTAATAAACATCTTGCACTTAGAATATTGTTCACACAGCTAACGCTTAGCACTAATATTATGAAAGCTGACAAAATCCAGGCAATGAGCTTCTTATTGGTCCTCTTAGTTTCGGTTTCATCATTATAGTTACAAATAAAGTCGTATTGCTTCAACAGCACCCCATCTAAGCCCCTCTCTATGGCTTGCCGTTGTGCAGCTCGTAATCGCTTTTTTATTAATCTATTTTCATTATTAAACTTATACATTGTTTGTCACTTAGACTTGAAAACATATTCAGTTAATTAACTAAATCTATAATATTTTCAAGCGTTTTTAACTTATTTGTCTAATCACATCACAATAATAATAAATAAATAAATAAACGTCAATCGTAATTATGACATTAAACTCGCCGTTCAGAAAATTAGACAGATTATATAAGATGTTCAAAACGACAGATTTTATTGAAGATATTCTCGTTCAGTTACTCATGTACCATAAAGCGCGTACGTAGACAATAATCTAGATTTGATTCTAATAACAGAAATGACTTTTGTCTATAGTCTACTTAGTGTTAACATGTTAAAAATTTATTTCTCCCCGAAATTATCGTTTAATGAAAAAGAAAGTGAATGTATAAAAGCGACTTCGAAGAACAACGTTTTGAATATGATAGGAATTAATATTTCTCCTAAAATATGAAGGGCAAGTAAACTACATGTTAAAAATATCTTACTAAATATATAAAAAAATAACAAGTCTCTTAAAAATATCAAATAATCTAATTTCCTTTATTTTGAAGTACGTATTCCTGTGTAGCAATTAGTGAAACTTTTGATAGAAACACGACAAGAATTCAAAACATCACATAGTGATTTTCCCAATATTTAAGGACATAACTTACCAAAGCTTAGGTTTTTACTGAATTACCAAATTTTGAGCAGAATTGTGTGTGTTGATAACCCCATAACCTGACGCTGTCAAGTCAACGAACCGATGAACTTGGCGGTTTCACTAATAGTTTAGATAAAAACTATAAAAATGCCTCCCAAGAAGCGAGATAAAGACAATGAAACTCATAAAAACTCCAAAATTGATCACTTACAAGCGGACCATGAGTTGTTTTTACAAGCATTTGAAAGTAAGTTAGAAATCCGATGCTATGTAAGTAAGCGTTTCCTGTGAATAATTTTGTAATCATTTTTATTCATAATCATTTTGCAGAGCCCACTCAAATATACAGATTTCTACGAACTCGTAATATGCTTTCGGTATGTATAACGACGTTGGAAAATTGAAGTTTAATCGTGTATACAAGATTACTAACACTATTCTCTGTTTTAGCCTATATTCCTAAATAGAACACTGTCGTATATGAAACGAAGGATGTCGCGGAGTAACAAAAGCCGTATAGGGTTCAAGGTGGACAGTTTGCTAGATAAAATAACGCTTAAGAAGAGTACTGAGCTACAGCCAAATAGTTTGGGAGGTTATATGACTCTGACCTTCCTGGGTTTCTATGACAAGAGTCTGGATGAGCCAAGAGACTTCCAGGTCAAAGTTGAGACACTGCTGCTTAAGATATGCCATAAGAAAAGGAAAGAAAGCTCTTCTGCTATTGTAGAAGTTTCTGTGAGTATGTTTGATGTAATTTTTGTTGCTGGCTCTTCCCCTGACATTAATAAGGCTCTGTTATGTTTTGTGTGTGCTACACATATCTTGGAACCTGCTGGTTCGTTATAGATACTAATTGTACAGAAATGGTAGTTTGTTTTTCTCTTAATAAGTTAGATTATGACAAAGAAAGTATTGTACTCATTATCATATGTTTTCTCTTGAGGCCACACTGATAATGATTATATTTGATTAACCTTTGGCACTGGTCTTATAATAGCTGCAAAATATTAATTAGTCAGCTATGTCTTATTTGTTTATGAGAATAAAAGATTTATTTATTTACAAGCAGTTAATACAACTGAAACTGAGTCTCATTTGTTGAACCTAGGTGTGTGATGTATATGTATTATACATCAAATATCTAAAAGGATACGTCTAAGGCCTAGAAATAAAAAGATACATATTTTCTCTTTACTCTAACCATTTCATATATAACATGATATAATTGACAATGTTGTAAAACTTTGCCAGTAGAACAAAAGAAGAAAAAAATTAAAATACAAAGTAGCTGTATTGAAAATTTATTGGAAAAAAAATATGTAAAGAAACTATAAGTATTTCTTAGAGAGTTCTATTCTATACATAAACTAGGCAAAGTTTAAAAGGAATATTAGACTTCAGAAGCATTTCTTTTTAAAACACAGTGAAACCTTATGCTCATTGAACACTTTAAAATGACAAATTTCTGACAAAGAACACTTTTATTTACTAGTGTTTAGCTATCAACAATCAAGTATACATAAATCCTCAGGTTGGCAGCTGCTCTGTACCACTGAACCCATCAACATCAGAGCCACCAGCGATGGCCTCCGCAGTCAGCATCTCCAGTGACACATTCAGCCCGTCACAGGGGCCCAACGTAAAGTCCTACATGCTCATGCTACGAGTAACGGTCACCCGGGCTTCTGGGTCCAGTACGTCTAATGGTGCGGCTAGTTCTAGTGAAATTACAAATGGTGACTGTGATGGTAATGCTTGTTGTGTTTTGTTTTTTATATGTTTCTTGTTTTTTTTTTGTCCTGAATGTCTTTCCCACCCTGTTTTAGTGTAATTGTGGCATAGTTAGCATGTCAATATGATATTTGTTGAGTCTTTGTGGAATGGTAGGTTCGTAAATAAAGTGGATAACTGCAGGGCTGTCAGATATTAAAGACATTTTCTTAAAAACTGGTAGATTTTTTTCTAATATAAATCTAAAATAAAGTAGAAAAAAAATTGCTCTTTAATCCATTAAAATTTATTTCCTAACCTCCATTGGTGTCCTAGAAAACTTAAATTATATCTGAATGCCTTGAATTGGTATCTACTTTCCTGATTGTACACAGTCAGCATGATTAATCTAATTAGTTGAGTCCAACCACAAATTTACATTTCATTCTAGAACCAGTGACAAAACGTCTGAAATCATCATCAGATCTCAACTCGTCTAGTGATGGGAAATGGACTAAATTCTATGGAAGTGAGCTAATAGTGTATGACAAACATAACCGGTGTCTCCTGACTAACGGAGAGTATGACCTTGTGCTGCATGACGCGACTCCTGGCGGCAGGAGCGGGACCATCGCCAGGTCGCCGCACAAGGCACTCATGGCACAGTGGGAAACCATACATAATGTAAGTAGTTAAAATAATTAATTTAAGTAATTGAAACATCACCGTGTAATGAAAAGAAGACACATGTGGTTTAGTAGCTTATATAAGGGTCATAATTAGAGCTAACCTCCCTAACAGGTTTTTACGATCTGTACAAACCCCACTTAGTCACTACTCCAATAGCTATTATTTTAATAAAAATAATAGTTTAAAAAACTAAAAAACACGCATTTTGCACGTACTAAAAAATACAAAATAATTCGGACATATGAAAAAAAGCGTGGAGCGTTTTGTCCAAAGAGTTTTGTCCAACTTTATTTTGTAATTTTTAGTGCGTGCTAAAAGCGTGTTTTTTAGTTTTTTAAACTATTATTTTTATTTAATACTTTTTAGTTTTTTTATTATCTTTTCTACCTTGGCTTAGGTGGGATCTCATTGACTTAAAGTCCAATCTTCGTATTCCTCTCGTCGAACCCTATTGATTGATACCTATGACATGGTAAGAAATGTCATTTCGCATTATTTTCAGCAAAACTCTTTCATTTTATACCTAAATCATAGGGCTGCATATCAAATAGCCAATCCGCCATCTTGGATCATGTCCGCCATGTTGGATTAAATCAAATCAACAGCAGCCAGTTATTTCAAACAGCCAGTCCGCCATCTTGGGGAGGCCGCCATATTGGATTAGTAACAACTTTTCTTAGCTTATCATAAGAACTCAGACCTCTACCATGTCCTAAGATAAAGAAAAGAGAAGTGAATTGTTCCCTAATTCCAAGACGTAAATCACAATTGGTATTAGTACAGCAACCACCAAACATGTACCTAATTTCTTACAGGAAAATGAACTCCAAACACAAGGGAGCAGTCCTTTTGACATATTTAAAGTGAGACCCCTGCTAAAACTGAAGCTGAGTTGGAGCCAGGAGCCCACCAATGGGCTGGTGAACAGACCCAAGCTGTACCAACAGACCAGTGAGAACGGCAAGAAGGACTCGGGCAGCAAGGACCGGCAGAGCACTTCAAAATCTAGTAATAATGATGTTAAAAATGGTATTGTATTGTGTCACTTAGTTCATCTATCTTCAATACCAGTTTTCTTTACCTTAAAAATGTTTTTGGCTAATCATATTTTATGGTAGAAACTGGCTATATCTTAACTGCATCCGTTTTTAGTTAGAATTCATCTCTGTCCCCCTTTCAAACTTAACTAGAGAGGGTAATAAAGCCATACAGAATAAACATAACAATTTCGATCGATTCTTCATTAGAAATACGCTTTTCACACATAACAATTATTAACATTTTTATTGAAGCAGCTGGATCAATAACACAATAAAGTGTTCTTTTTTATGATATTCAATCTGTTTCTTGTGTAAAAAAAACATGGCTACTAATTAACTAATACTTTCACCTTGGTGTGTTGTGCTAGACAAACTATACAAACATTTTCTTCCTAGTTTTTTCAAGTGTCTTAGTTCAATTTAGTTTATTTTAGTTTTTTTGATGTAATTACACCTATCATTATGTGATATTATCAATTATCAATTTATATAAAGTTTGCATGTAAATTATGATGTTGTAAACTAGCTTCTGAAAGATGCGAATTGTCCACTTTTTTTCGACACATGACTGTATATTGTTTTGCTTATGTCTGACCATTCCTTTAGTCTTAATCCTAAGCCTAACCCCACATCACTCAATTCCTTCAGGAGACAAATCAAAATCAGACGGCCACGACGGCGAATCGAAGCGCCAGCAGATAATCTACCAGTTTCTGTACAACAACAACTCGAGACAGCAGACGGAGGCCTGCGACGACCTGCACTGTCCGTGGTGCTCGCTCGACTGCGGCACTCTCTACTCTTTGCTCAAACATTTGAAGTTATGTCATTCGCGGTTCAACTTTACGTACTTTGTGAGTATACAACTATGTATATACATTTATGTGAAACGATACTTAACTATTGGAACATACAATACAAGTGTATAACTGCTTTAACCAATAGGGATTTATGATAGAGTACTAGCTTTTGCCCACGGCTTCGCTCGCGATAGAAAGAGACAGAAAGTAGCCTATGTTACTCTCCATCCCTTCAACTATAAAAAACCACTAACCACTTAAAAAATCACGTCAATTCGTCGCTCCGTTTTGCCGTGAAAGAAAGACAAACATACAGACAGACAGACACACTTTCCCATTTATAATATTAGTGTGGATGTGCAACTATACTTATCTGTTGTTAAGTAAGTGTCCTTACGGCAGTTCTTTAACCAACAGTGATTTGTTATGCAGTTTTATGTGACCGTGTGTTGTGCGGGAGAATGTCACGCGCCTTTGCGAATGTAATTATTGTTAGAGACGTTAATTGTTTTATGTTTACCTATATCTTTTGCTTTTGCACTTGGCCACCTTGTATATTGTGTAAGTAAGTAATCCTTACGATCATATTCGGCCTTACCTGTTTTCCGAGGCACGGAGTGTCAGTGATGTCCAAGAAAAACAAGTACATATGAATTGAAAATTCACATTGGTACCCACCCGGATTCGAACTCACAACCATTTACATGAGCGGCGCGCGCCTTAACCACCGGGCCATCACGACATTTTTTTACGACTACTCCCTATAATCATGCTCTCTGATATTTTAGACATATTAAAACTAGCTTTTGTCGTTAGAAAGAAACAAAATTTAACAAAAAGTAGCCAATGTCACTCCATCTCTTAAACTATCTCCAATTAAAAAATGACATCAATCCCTCGCTCCGTTTTGCCGTAAAATACGGACAAGCAGACACACACTCTTTCCCACTTAAAATATTAGCATGGATTAACCTTTCAACGACCAAGCGACAGCCGACTGTGGCGTCGTCGGCCTAATTGGGAGCGATCGTACGATGGCGCGATGCGTTCTCGTCGTACGATGAGTCGCCACGTCAAACATACAGATTTTTTCAGAATGTCCTATTTGAACCTCGCAAGCAACTCACTAATAATCGTGCGAGCACATGAAATGCTTAATAACGATCGTACGATGGGTTTGATCGTCGTCGTGAGATGAAAAACGCATCGCGCTATCGTACGATCGATCCCAATTAGGACAACGCCTATCGCTGCTATTGTTTTTCTATTGTGTCTCGAATCACGTACGTTCGAAGGTTTATCACACCTTTTCTCTCAGCCGATTCCGGGCGGCGCACGCATCGACGTGTCCATCAACGAGTTGTACGACGGCTCGTACACGGGCTCGCCACACGACCTCATCGCGGCGCAGGGCCGCGCCGGCGGGAGCGCGGCCGGGCCCGGCGGCCCGCGTGCCGGACCCACGCGACGGACCTCGCTCACACACGTACTCGTGTGGCGCGCACGACCGAGGCGTAGGCCTGCGAGGCATTCGCTCGCAGAGTTCCTGGAACTGGATGACGCTGATATTGTGGATGCGCAGCGGCCGTATCTTACTGGACATAACAGGTTGGTAAATGTTTTGTGGCGTTGCGCAATAGTAATAAAAGCTACCGTGACCCCGGATCAACGAAGCAACTGAAGGAACATGAGTGGGTTTTAGTCAGTAAAAGTCCGCCCCGCCCAGGACGGGAGAAGTCATTTGATGACTTCTCACTTAAAAAAATGTTTTGTGGCGACATCTATCGCCGACCACGTGAACTACCACTGACAACTTACATCACGATATGAAATTTTTGGGTGACATTAGCACATGTACAAAAACCCGACTAGAACAGCCAGGCAGTGGCCTACCAGAACCCACCACCAAATGACGGTTTTGACTATGACCTCAAAGACTTCTTTAGAATTTTGTCATCTCTGAAAATATTTGAAGAGTAGAGCTAATTTCTGACTATAATATAATAGTAATAGCTTCTAAGCGACATATATGCTGAAACGATATTGTTGTACTAATATAACTATGTATAGTATTATAATTATTGTCTGAAAAGAGCCAGAAAGGACATCCAATAATCTTCCGTCACAACACCAACACTCATTCCAGACTATATCACCACACAATCACCTGCCTACCCGTGTACCCTAACGAGTTGGACATTGACTCGGAAAGCGAGACAGACCCGCTGTGGCTACAACAGAAGACGATGATGATGATCGACGAGTTCACAGACGTCAATGAAGGCGAGAAGGAACTCATGAAGATGTGGAACCTTCACGTCATGAAGTACAACTACGTCGGTGATTGTCAGATACCCATCGCCTGTCAGATGTTCCTGCAAATGAGGGGGAAAGAACTGCTGGAGAAGAATTTGTACAGGTACAAAATAATAGCAGAATTAATAACCACATCGCTTTTTCATAAATTGAATAAGTTATATTATGTTGTGACCAGTTCTATGCAATACATCAACTTTGAAAGGCGACCTGTTAGTCTCGTAAAGTGTTATTTTGATTTTTGTTATCGGCCCAACTTGCATAACCTATAACTAAACAGATTTAGATTATAACTTCATCTCTATCAAATTGATTGAAGTAGAAAGAGAGAGCACGATCTTTAATCTAAGTTTACAAAAAATTTGCAAACAAAGATTAAACATTGTCATTGACGTATTTGGCAAAATATTTGCGTTACTTAGTTAATACAGAACTCTAGACCTGTTAGAATAAGGTTCATATTGCTTTGCATCAAGTACGCAAATGTTTTGCCAGTTGAAATAAAGTTGCTGCATTAGGGTAAGATTTTATGAATGCCCGAATACTAAAACGTCACTTAATTTTAAGTAGCTCTCAAATCTGTTGCTGTCTTAGTCACTCTAAAGAGATAAAGTAGGGACAGCGACAGATGTGAGAGCATCGGATTCGGCCAAAAGACATTAAAAATTAATTCAAAAATATTGCACAGGAACTTCGTCCTCCACATGTGTTCACTTCACGACTTCGGGCTGCTGAGTCCGGTCGCGTTGTACCAGACGGTGCAGATGCTGAACCAGATGCTGGCGGACAACGCCGAAGCCAAAGAAAAGATGCGCTCCTCACTCGTAGCGGCGCGAGCACACTGGCGCGCTGTGGGCAAGCACCAGGCACCGCCCGAACCTAAACCTGTACCAGTGAAGCATGATGCCTCGCCCGCTGTCAGACGTAAGGGACATGTGCCTGCGCGACTGCCGCAAGGGAACTTTAACAAGGTCAGTGTTTCTGTAAGTGAGGTTAGGTTGAAGAATAACTCTTGTCTGAAACGCTTTACGGTCTAAAGCATGGGGCAAAATTGTAAAATAAAAAGGAGAAAGTGTAAATAAGAGAGGACAACACATCTGTAGATATCTTTATTAATAAAAAAATTAGGGTCAATCTGTTTTCCTAACGGGACCGTCCAATAGGGATGACGACAACATAAAAAATATGGCATTCTATTTAGTCCGTCTGATAGACCGACCAAAATCACGGGACACGTATTTTTTTGCTCGATCAAATTAATAAAAAATACAAAGATAAAGAGCAACAAAGTTTCGGAGTGGGGGCTTTTGACGTCATCATCTTGTAAAAATTGTATAAGATCATGACGTCACGCGAAACTTCAACGCACTATATCTTGGTCATTTTACGTTTACGAGAAAAAAGAAAAAATACGTGTGCAAAATTTTTTGATAACCTAACTGACGCATGACGGACTAATTACTTTTTTTTTTGTCGTCTCGCCTATTATTTGCGTGCTTTCAAAACAATAAACTATTTGTAAAGTAGTTTGGTGTCTTTGGTTCTGTTTAATATTTTATTAACAATAAATTGAAAATTATGTGGACCCACATCAGAAGCCTAGCAGTTTTAGTTTAGCCTAAAGAATTAATTTCGTATGCCTGTATCTAACTTCTTTGTTTTGTTGTAGGCGGGCAGCCCGGGACCAAGCCACGGTCACTCGGACACGAAGCGCAAGATGTCGTCGGGCAGCATCCAGAGCCGCAAGCGATCCTCCATTTCCGAGAGAAAGAGCTCCGTATAGCGAAAACTAACTCGTTAATTTATGGACTGCTTTCTACGCTCGAGGCTCGCCACAAGTACAACTACCGTTACAATGAGCGCGTCTGGCCGTCGGCCCAAACACGAATCGGTAGAACAAATTTTGGGATTTTCACGTTTTATGTGTAATTTTATCGTTGACGCCATATCAAGTGAAAGCCGTCATTAATAACAAAATTATCTCTTAGGCGATTAGGATTTCGTTACTGCCCAGTTGTAATAATGTTTTAGTTGTAAGTTGATGTCCATGAAATGGATGACAATAGTTAAGTTACTAAATTATGACGTATGATACTTCTCTTGTTCTGATGTTTGATCTCACGAGGTCAGGCGGCGCCGGCGCACGCGGCACGTGTAGTGACGTCACAGTCGCACCACAGTTACGTGACAAACTCTTCCTTAGACTGAGACCACGCTATGAGAACCTTGCCACAGTATTTTAGTTCATATTACATAATAATAGATAAATTATTGTCAAACGCATTTTGACATATTGTAATGTAAATGCTTCTTTGTTCAGCAAAAACTTACAAGCTTTTTTCGGGCTTGGGGTTTTTGAAAGAAAACTATCAATCAATCAATCAATTGTAGATCAAAAACGTATTTCGACTAACAGTTTATGACGCAGTTCAGGTACATGTTTCCAATTTAATTAGAATAATGCGCAACAAAACAGTTACTAGTTTGAAGAAGTGCCTTCGTCTTCAAAGTAATCTTTAGATCTAACATACATACAGTCATATTTTATCCCAATTGGATAAAACCATTACCAGACTGACCAATCATTACAAAATTACAATCATTTGTTGAAAATGACTAGCTTAATTATTTAATTAGGATAAAATTAAAATTGGGTGTTGATAATGAAAGTAATGGAAGAATATTGTGTGAAGTGTTTGTTTTGACATGAATTTCTACAAAAGACTGCAGGGTAGCAATGCCTTACTCTCATCTCGATCGAACTCTGATTCGGTTCTCACACGATCTTAGGTATATTATGAAAGTGTTCACAAGTATCATTAAGTGAAATCAATTTTATGTCCGTATTTTATCAACTCATCATATTAATCGTATTTCCATTCTAGACTGTTACAACTTTAGTAATATTAATATACAATAAACACTCAGTATGTTTACATTTAGTTATGATATCATAATTCCATTTTGCAACGCTGATTCAAATGACACCAATGATATTTTAAGTAAAAAAAGGCGTAGATAGGTTACCGAAACGAAATTCTTTCTTCAAAAACGGCACACTAACGCACACATACATTACACGTCAAAGTAGGATGGCATGTTTAAAGTAGTGCGAGTGAAAAAGAGATAAACGTCAAATGTCAACGCAATACTCAGTATCATGTTTGCCAATTGACAAACTTTTAATGTGCCACTTTTTTACTGCATATAACCTATCTACACTTTTTTACTTAAAATACCATTGAATGACACTATTTTTTTTATTTTTATATTGTTCCACTTTGAGTATATGTTCAATAAAATGTACTTATGATGAAATGAAATATAACAATTATTTTCAAATACTTGTTTTATTGCCTCACCTCTAATGAGGGAAACCAGCGCTCGATAGTTCTCGCCCTATTAAAAATTATATAATAAGGTCACAGTACTAAAGGTTGCAAGCCACAAACCAAAGTCATAGCTGAAAAAATATTAAAATAAGAACTGTCAAAGGTAACCGAATAAAGAGAAAATGGAAAGCCATTTGACAAAGTTCACAAACTGAAATTTGTTGTTAAATATGTCACATTCGAGGAATGCACACAAATTATCTGATAAAAGTAGGACAGACGTTCAGACAACCGACAGAAATGAGGACGAAGGTAAGAGTAGTGGGGACTGGGTCCCGGGTTCTGTTCGTGTTGCTATAATAATAAATAATTATTACGAATGTCAGTTATCTGACGGTGGTGTTTGTTTTGTAGATGTAAGAGTTGACGCTACCGAGAGCTGCACGTATGCTGGTTTGTATGTCTTCAGTAATACGCTAGTTTTAAAAAGGAAGCTTAGTATTTGTACGTGACTGATGCCCATTCTAAAATGCAGTGAGAAAAATAAAGACTGCTGGCCCCGTTGACACCGATACGCCGCATCTGACCAACTCCTCTACTCAATGACAAAATATTACCGAACCCTTAACATCCTGAATTCCTTTACAGTGACAGTTTCAAAGAAACCATCCGCCTCAAGCGAGGAAGGAGCCTTGTGTTTTGGACAGAAGTCGTTCATAAGTATACACTCGACGGACCAGCTGTGTCAAGTAGCAGACGCGGACAACCCCTCCAACTTGGAAGAGTGCAACTTGGAGGTCCTGAGCCTCAACGAGGTATTCCCGTCGACGTCCGAAGAAAGCCTGTCGAACGAAGATGATTCACCCGTTCAGAAAAACAAAAAGAACAAGAAAAAAACAGTTATTCAAAAGTGTCAATCCGAAAGTGCGGAGAAGTCTGCTTACGTGCCGACGAACAGCAAGTCGTCGACGGGCTCCAGGCAGAAAGAGCCCGTGGAAGGTCAACCCTCAGTGTATTCTGACTTTGACATACCGAAAAATACTCTGCACGTGGTCGGCAGCAACCCGGGGGAACCGAAAATGTCGTATCCCGACCCACCGAAGAAAATTTCAAAGACGGTACCTGCCTAAGTCATATCAGTTTGCTTTAGCTGTAAGTGTTGTTCAGTGAACAGAAGTATAAGTTAAAGCCTTTCCTTTTATAAGGAAGACCGGCACTGCGAGCTACAAGTTTATAATGGACGTAAAGCTCCTCAAAACTACCCATAGTAATTTGGATATTTTACGTCAAAATAAATTACTAATTAATATTGGTGATTGAGCCGAGGTTGGAGTCGAAATAGCACCTTGCAAATAGCTTTGCTCTTTGCAGCTTCCTCTTAGCGCTTACTATTCCAGATGAAGAAGTTCCTCCGCAACATAGACAAGCACAAGAACGAGCAGAACATCAAGAGCAGCGAGAAGGCCATCAGCAAGCTGACCACGATGCGCGGTATCCTCAAGGACGGCCGCTGCGGGCCCGAGTGCACCGGCGACTCCTCCGCGCAGGGCGCCGGGGAATATAATACTGGTAATGTATACTCGTTGTCATTCGTCCAATGCCTGGCGTGTTATGGTACCTCCCCCCTCAAGTTTCCTCCATGGAATTATTCCTGTGCTTCTGAGAGTGTAAACACACCTAACAGATCCTCAAGCTTTAGAAAGACTGTTCTATCATTCTGTCTGATGTAACAAATTAATCCATGTTATTTTTGGACATATGCAAATACCAACAATAAGATTAACTCAAATTATTTGATGACTACGGCTCCGCGCAAACAGGCCACCGACCACATCCACCGGTGGGGCGGTGGGTGTCGCTCGATACCGCGCTACGCGGTCACATCTGTAGCGAGTGGCCGCTACCGGCTACACGTGTTCGGCGCGTCTATACAAAATATATGAAAAAGTATGTTAAGTGGCTGGCGCTGGCCACCAGTGGCCGTCAGCCGTGGTCGGTGGCCCATTTGACCTTTACATTGTAAGTGCGACCAAATCTCCATAGGGCAAATAGCTGTCAAAAAATTATAAACCGTATTATCAGTGACCCTTTGACTGCCGGAAGCGCAGATCTACGCGAGACACAATAGGTTTTAATTGGTTTATTAATTACGGCATACAAGAGGTTAAGGTATGTTGAGCATGTAGCAGCAAGGGACTTATCTTAAGAACCTTGTGGTACTTCCATGTCATGTATATTTTTTGTTTTTTCTCCATCAAATTGGAGGAAACGTTATTCAGACTTCACCTTCACAAATAACAGATATGTTTGTCCATAGAAGATTTGACACTACCATTCTCAATGGACTTCGTTCCTCAAACAAACTACAGCAAGCAGAATCCGGACAAGAACGTGACCTTCAACACCCAAGTGGTGATCATTCACTTCACGGGGGACCTGTGCGTGGGTCAGAGCGTCGAGGCTCTTAGCAAGGAAAAAGACCAGCAAGCCAGAAACTCCGAACTAAGGAAAACTTTCCTCACGAAATACAACGAATTTTGGCCCACACAGAAATAATTTTAAGTTTAGATTATAATTCAGAATATCGTCTTTAGTGAGATTGTCATTAGGAAAGTTCGTACAAAAACATGTTATAAATAAGTTATTGCAAACGTTTTATAGTTATACACAATATTTGTATGATGTTGAAATTGTTGTTTAGTCGACGTTTATTTATTGAAAATCTAATCGATTCGTTCGCTTTTTGTAGATCTGAATCGTGTGACATTCAGGAAACTAAATTGAAATAAAGGTTATAGTAATTTGCTGTTTTAATAAAAGACTTTGTTGTTTCAAAAATAAGATTTAATTTTCCTAGATTGTCTTTTAGTTTAAATTGGCGTAGAGGAGATCTTCCATAGAACTAGGTCTTTGACGCGGTCGTATGTAAAGTACTTAGGGAAGTCTAGAGGTAGTTGTTCTATGTTCCAAGTGGAATGTGCGTTTTCTGTCTTGACTTTGTCCAACAGAGTGAGGAATGTCTCGTAACAGGGCGCCACGGAGTCCAGATGTTCTATAGTGAACACATAGCGTTTCTCCAACACCATGTATAACGTTTTTGGCGGCTGTGTGTTTAGTATCTTCTGTATAGTTGAAACGAACGCCGCTGTGAGATCATCGTCGTAAATTACTGGAAAATATAAAAGATGATATGTAAAATAAATGTTGCTTAGTGTGGGAAGTTGATGCCATTAATGTTATAGCGGTAATAAAAAACCCACAAAATAATTTCTACCTAAACAGTTTGTAAGATACGGCCCGCTAACAGACAGACTGCGGCAGCTTAGTAATAGGGTTGGCACGGTTCCCTATCCACTTGCATAAAATTTTAAGACCTAATATAACTTCGCATAATGTTATTTGGCATAATTATATTTTCGCATAACATAATTACGCATAACTGCTCATGCATAACTTTTTTAAGCATAATGTCTCTAACCATAATAATGATTAGGCATAATATTCTAAAGCATAAACTTATTAAGCATAAAGTTCTAAAGCATAACTTTTTTAAGCTTAAAGTTCTAAAGCATAACGTTTGTAAGCATAATGTCCTAAAGCATAAAATTTAAAGCATAAATTTCGCATACAAATATTTATACATATTTTTATAGGTATAACAATGGAAAATTTATTAACACCTAGAATATTAGACACCAAGCAAGCATGCAGTATGCAGCATGCAAGCAAGCATGCAGCTTGCAAGCAAGCATGCAGCATGCAAGCAAGCATGCAGCATGCAAGCAAGTATGCAGCATTCAAGCAAGCATGCAACATGCAGCAGGCAGGGTTTCTGTGACGGCTCCGGCGCTGCGGGCCTCCGGCGGCTCCACGCGTGCTAATCGTCGCAGACGGCTCGCCCCTACGCGCCTACGCGATTTTAAATAACACTCTAGGGGTAGGACAAACAAGACTACGTGGAGTCGGTTTTGCAGCAATTCGGTTCTGTCACTAATTTTTGTTGCACAGCATATTAACTTTTTAACCAACAATTTATTTGATTGTTACAGAAACTACAGCAAATTGGTTTGCTTTACATAATGTCATGTATTTTTATATCATTTGCATGAAAATTGTTTTTGTTATCTATATTAATTGTATGCCTAAATATTATTATGCTAATAGTCATTAGGCGTACTAACGTTATGCTAAATAGTCTTTAGGCCTACTAACATTATGCTTATAGTCATTAGGCCTACTAACGTTATGCGAATCAAATTTATGCCAAAACAAATTAGTCTTTAACATGATTATGCCAACATAAAATGTATGCCTAAAAAAATTATGCCGAGGTATTATTATGCCAAAACAAATTGTGCCAAAATCGTTATGCCGAAGTATATTAGGATAAAGAATATTATGCGAAAAGAAGGGATCCCGGTTGGCACCATCGGGGTACGGAACCGTACAATATACTTTTATAGTACTCTCGTCGTAGGTACTCAATAATGGCCCTTATATGGTGTATGCAAGACTTTCTTTCTGTAGACTGTTTATCTTCCCATAAATAACCGATGGTACGGAGTTAACGAGATTGGTTGATAATTGAACAAAATAAATTAAAATAATATATACGCACCATCAGCAGCTATAATAATGTTGGCTTGTTTAATTTCGCTCAACAAAGAAGAACTCCAAGCGATGTTGGTGAAATCCAGTGGCATCACTTTGAACTGGGATTTTATTAACTTCTTATTGTACTTAGCGTTTAACTTTATTAGGTCTAAGATACCGCCGAGATCTATATCTGAAAGTAGAAGAATAAAAATATGTAATAAAATCCAGAATATGTATTTAAGCACTTGGCGTATTTGACAAAATATTGGCGTTACCTGGGTAATACAAACCATACTTTAGATTATTTTTAATAAGGAATCAACCTTATTAAAAATAATCTAATCTTCACTTGGCGTATCACTGATACGCCAAGTGAAGACGCACCATAAAAAGTAGCCAAGTGAATCTCATTAGCCAATGTCGATTGGCTTATAGATATGTATAGGTCGTACCGAGAGGGCGAAAGCAAGACTTGACTGAACACCATTTGGTGTTACTACTTTACTTAGGAGATTAATAAAAGCCAAAATGTATTTTTGTAAGTCATTTAACATTTCGACGATCAAGCGACAGCTGGCTGACAGGCGGCTAATGTGTTTCTATTGTGTCTCCAATCAGGTATGTTCGAAGGAATAAAGGGCAATAGTTTCACTTCATAAAAGCCGTGCAATTTTACCTGTACACACAACCTTCTTTGCATAAAGAGCGGCCACGAAGCTGGTGAGCCCAGTGCCAGCGCCGAGCTCTAACACGCTCCTATTGGCCAGCTCTCCCTTCAATCCGAGGTGTATCAGCCAATCACCGAGAAGGAATGCGCCCCGCCATACTTGCAGGCCGACAAGTGCGATTTTGGTTTTAGAACTGTGCTCTGCAAATATTGAATTGGAAATACCAACCTTCAAATTTGGTTGTAGATATAGAGATATCTAAATATAACCTGCGTGAACAAAATATTGAGTATACGTGAGTATCTGATACTGTTAGCAATTTAAAGAAGGGTCCACATTCGTATGATATACATGAAAGTGTGTATAATTCGGAAGTCTTTTTTTTTATCTCAACTTAGCAACATTGTTTCATAGACGGGTCTATTGTGGTCTCTCACTCACATTTCTATAATACTAGCTTTTGCTCGCGACTTCGTCCGCGTGCAATAACTCCCGTTCCCGGGGGATTTTCGGGATGAAAACTATGTCCTTTCTCGGGTCCCAGACTATATCTGTACCAAATTTCATTTAAATCGGTTCAGTGGTTTAGGCATGAAGAAAAGACAGACATCAAGCAACTTTTACCTATTCTCCTATTCATGGAAATGAGGGTAGGCAAAAATTTACTCAATCCACGTTCATGAAATGTCTGGCCCATCTCGCGCGCCTATTGTTAAACATACCTGAAATTTTCAAAAAGCCTATGATATCTTACCTATTTTAATAACCTCTTTCTGTGGCCTCTCTATGTCCAAGTCATTGTCCTCATCAAATGTGGCACTGCTTCCATTGCTGGGCAATAGGAATGGGAATTCTGATATCACATCTGAAAGTAGTAAGAGTATGTAAATAGTAGGACATTGTTATCAACGTAGTTGTTGTGCTTGTGTAAATAGTGGTGTAATTTTGCACATACATGAATAATTTACTTTACTTCTAGTGCATAGAGTCTAATTTGCGTTGAGAATATTTGGACAAATATGCAAAGTGAAATAAGACATAAGTTTTGGTATAAGAAAAAAAAACTGTTAAAGATTTAATTTTCATTTCATAATAAAATGCAAAGTTTTACTAACTTCCTTCAGTGCTTGGTGATATTTTAGTTTTATAGTCATACTCGTCATATATTTCAGATGTCACGGTCAATTCTGGCATCTGTAATCATAACAGGATAACGTTTTGTAAAACACATCATAAATTTTACACAAAATTTATGTTTGTTTTTCTCAAATGTGGCACTTTGCACCATGTTAATAACATTTTTATTGCTCAAGATAAAGTATGAGTTGAAATGTGAATGGAAGTGTAAATGTTTTTTTAAAGATTTGTAATGCATGATGCAGTGTGACGAATCCCTGGATTTATGTTGTGGTCTTTAAAGTGTGTCTTGATTTCCTAGTAGGGTTGGTACCTCTGTTTTCAATACCTTGTTTTACATTATTAGTTTTCACAATGAAACAAATGAGTATTCTATTTAACCTTTCAACAACCAAGTGACATCCGGCTGTCTAGCGTTGCTATTGTCTTTCTATTGTGTCTCCAATTGCATGTGTTCTTTTCAATTATTATAAGCCTTGTAATTTAATGTCAAATCAGAATAAATAACTAAACAAACAATTGTTGCGCTAGTAGTTATATTGTGAAAATGATAAAACAAGAGAGCATGATTTACACATTGTTATCTAATTCACAGCATAGTTCTTTTTACATGTATTATTTTTATTTAGAACCTTAATAACATTAATAATCACATGAAATCGGAACATACTACAATTCAGAAGTCCAAAATTAAAAAAAAAAACTTCATAATTCCACCACTTCCTCACATGATTTTAGTTTGCTCCAGTACCAAAACTCTCTATGTCTATACTGATATAATTATTACATAATTTTTATCACTTTTCAATGAAATTGAATAATTTCATATCAATACATATTTTAATTTATATATTTATTGATTTAAAACATACCTTATTGTATTTTACACCCTATTAATTACCAAAGACAATAAGAATACTTTTTGCCACTGTTAATGAGGAAGGACACTAGTACAAAAATTGGAAATGAGCCAATATTAAAACTTCTAAAATAAATCTGTAATAGTGTGGTATGTGTGCCAGCTTTTGTAATTTACTATGCTTTAGGTGTGTTTGTTATTTATGCTGGTCACGTGGGAGTATTCGTGTTGTTCCTTCCTGAATGGAATTTGTATGTACTTATGTGTTATATATATAGTGTGTGTTGGAGTAGGTATGATGATTTAGAGCAGACTCATTTGGTGGTGTATTTAATAAGATGGCTATTAACTATGGGTCGTAGAAATAATGACTAATATACCTACTTACATAATTTATAGAATTGTTGGAGATAATGAAGAATAATGAAGATGAAGGTTATGATGATTTGAACTCATATTAAATATAGGTAAACATTATTCACAGTAGGAAGGCTGTAGTAAGACCAAGTATCAGGGAAGCCAATGTCTTCTAGAAGTTTAGATAACACCAAAGTAATCTCGATAATTCGTGTTTGTATAAAACTCTATCCTAAGAAGCATTTTACCTGATTTCCAATAGATGTATTCTTCTTGAAACTACCAGACAATGATCTACGTTTTCGCTTTACAGTAATTATTGTTCCTGCTTTCTTTTATTTCGTTATTCATTTTATGATTTGATGTTTATTTACATTTTACACATCACAGCTCTGTACAACAACAAGGCTGGCTGACAGACAGAAGTGACAGACAGAATTCATTATGAATTGAGGTTTGAAAACATTTGACGGCTGTCATAACATAACCAGCTGCTGAAGGGCTGATTGTTGTTTCTGAAGTTTGTTTCAGAGATTGGTACACCGAAGACAGTCTAAACAACAAGCATTAAGCTGTAACAAACGATCCTTGTAAACACTCCCGTTTCTGCATAAGTTTAGATTTGCAATTGTCGGATTGTAAACTAAATATTTAGATTCAAAGAGAAATGTAAAGGTGAAAAAAATTAATGGTACTCCAATCATCTATGAATATTTCTGATAAAATTAGTCATATTTATGCCAAATTCTGTTTTAGCGATTGTTGTGTTTGTTGTTGCAAAAAATGTGTAAGACACACTTCTTTTTTCTAATTTTAAATGTGAATTTTTCAACTATTATTTTCTAGAAGTTGATTATGTGGTTTGACTCAAGTTTGACTAGAAAAAGAGGATTGCCGAATGAAATTGTTCAATGCCTTTGCCAACGTCATTTTAAAAATAGTATCCTGGCCAACCAATCACAGCTCTACACACGATCGACGCTGCCACGTCAAGTGAGACGGGAGTGAATGAAGTGGCACTATTCGGCATTTTGTAGAGTTTCGTCTTCGGAGAAGGCTTGTAAAGTGCCGTATTTTCCAATATGAGAATAATCCTATTTACGGCGATAGCCCTTTTGGGTGCCGCTTGGGCTGATGAAATACCCACAGAAGAAAATGTACTCGTATTGAGCAAATCCAACTTCGAAGGCGCTATCTCCTCAAACGAATTCATATTAGTTGAATTCTGTAAGTTTTTACTGTTAACTTTTTATTCTTTGGTGATTTATTCAGTGTGGTTTACAGTATTGAACCCTTTGTTATTCATAATTGCGTTGAAATGTGAATGACACGTCAATCGGCGTGGTTGCGCGCGTGCCGGCACGTATTGCATGCCTTTGTGAATCATGCTTACTGTTTGCAGATGCGCCATGGTGCGGTCACTGCAAATCCCTCGCTCCGGAGTACTCCAAGGCCGCCACCAAGCTGGCCGAGGAAGAGTCTCCCATCAAACTGGCTAAGGTTGATGCCACGCAAGAACAGGAACTCGCCGAAAGCTATGGCGTCAGGGGATACCCTACACTCAAGTTCTTCAGGAACGGCAGCCCTATTGATTACTCCGGTATGTTTATTTAACCATTACGGTCAGTTGCGCTTTCGAACTAATGTTTTATAAACTTTTCATGGTTAATTAATAAAAGTTCAATATTTCTAGATAAGAATTCGCGATGCCTCATTCAGTTCCAATTAGTATAATTTCAGAAGACTAATAATTAATTTATTGCATCAAAATTTTTATAATTGAGTAACCATTTAATATTCTAGTTATTTTCAAATTATGTTGTCCTGTTAACTTAATATTGAGATAAACAATCAATTCAAGTTGTTAACCTTTTCCTTTCTCTAAGGTGGTCGTCAATCTGATGACATCATCAACTGGTTGAAGAAGAAGACTGGTCCTCCGGCTCTTGAGGTTTCCTCTGCTGAACAGGCCAAGGAACTCATTGCCGCCAACAATGTTATCACCTTCGGTTTCTTCTCTGACCAGAGCTCTGCTAAGGCTAAGGCATTCCTCGGAGTTGCCAGTGGTGTCGATGACCAGGTCTTCGCAGTTGTCTCTGACGAGAAAGTCATTGCTGAGCTTGATGCTGAAGACGAGGATGTTATTCTCTTCAAAAACGTGAGTACACATTGTAATTTATTTGTAGTTATAAAAAGAACAATCTGAAAAACCCAAAAAAAGTGTTATTGAAACTAGTTTAACAAGTTTTTTGTTATTTTATAATAAAGAGATTCATTATTCATACTTGTAACCATTAAATTCATATCACTGTTTTTCATGAACATCAAAAAACAAAAAGTTTTAACTTTTTAAAACTTTTTGTTTCTTGTCACCTTAAGAATGTGTAATAACATCCTAATTATAAGTAGCTGATAAAACTTAAGTACATATTTCTATTCACATTAATTTGTCCTCCATTTGGGTTACTAGATAATAAGTTTGTTGGCCTCTTGGTACGCAGATAAATTATAGAATGAAGCTGCATCCGATTGTTCACTCTATTGTAATAACTGATACCACTGACACAGTTATCTCTGTTATCACTAAGCAGTTATCTTATTTTGATTTTAATTGCCCATTTTTAAATGATAAACATCTTATTTTGAAGATATGACTGTTTAAAAACTTGTTTTTGATAATGACTAATAGATTTTAACTTTGTAAAGACATCATTCTAATCTGTATTATTTTCTTTGCGTCTTACTAATAATTGTAGCATAAAGTTATGACAGGTTTATACATCAAAAAATGTATGGTTACACACACAGGCTTTATTCATGACATAACTTTACACAGTGATTATTAGTAAGGGCATTAGGTTTTTATATAGAAAAACCTTCAACATGTTTTTTTTTATAAATTGCAGGGTATTAGTAATGATGCCAAGTCTTTACGCGAATGTTACCTGTTATTTTACCTTACTATTAAAAGCTAGTACTTGTCTCAGGAAAACACTAGAGTTTTTCCTTATTTACTGTATTACCCTTAATGTTGTCTAAAGACTGTTTGTTTCAATTACTTATATTGGGAACATTTTTATGCAAGTTGCCTTTGAATAACTGAATAAATTGTTTATTTATTGCACCTTTTTGCAGAAATTAAAGGTAAGGTACAGTAAAGAGATTTTAAATTATATTTAAATATCTTTGGAACAGAATGACTTAGTATTAAACAGAAACTATATCTTAAAATTATCTTTAGTGCAGATTTCAATTTATTCATGTTTGCTTAGTATTGTTATTATAATGTTATTGTTGATTATACACAAAAGTAAAATGAACTTGTTACATAGTCGTTACAAGGTTAAACCCAGCTTTTGTTAAATTTAACAAAAGTATCAGTTTTTTCTACTGCAAGCTTTGTCTTCAAGCAAGTCGGCCTTGCTACTAGGGGGTGCCATAGCTATTTAAGAATCTCACTAGTTTCAAAGATTAACTTTTTTAAACAAGTTTTAAGCTTGATGTTTAAGCTGTACATTTTACTCTGCCCTCCCCATTAAACATCTCTTTCTCAATAACTTATCCATCTTATTTTGTCATTAGTTCGAGGAGCCCCGCGTCAAGTTCGACGGTGAGAAGTTCGACGAGGACTTGTTCAAGACCTGGGTGTTCGTCCAGTCCATGCCCACCATCGTCGAGTTCTCCCACGAGACTGCCTCCAAGATCTTCGGTGGACAGATCAAATACCACCTCCTGTTGTTCCTGTCCAAGGTAAGACACATAAACATTACTGTCGAATGGGGTAAATAGGGACGTAATTTTAAAACGCACTTTGCTGTCAACCTATTCAACAAAGACATTAATTATATTTCGGTAAAAACATATTAGCTACATTATTTATACTTCTGTAAAGACTAGAGCCTATTTCATCAATAAACCATAATAATAATAATACCAGCCTATAACTGTCCCACTGCAGGGCAAAGGCCTCTTCTCATACAGAGAAGGCACGAGCATTGATCACCCCGCTTGCTCAAGACGGGTTGGCGATTTCGGACTTATATTAACTACAAGTCCAGGTTTCCTCACGATGTTTTCCTTCACCGATGTCTGTGATGTCTAAGATAAACTTTAGAAAGTACATATGAATTGAAAAAGTCACATTGGTACTTGCCCGGATTCGAACCCGCGACCTCTTGCATGAAAGCCGGGCGCCTTAACCACTAGGCCATCACTATCAACAATATACCATAATAAATAATAATCACATCAATAAACCATAATAAATAATAATAATAATAAAAACTTTATTTCTGACAAGTCTATATGAGCAATACAAAAAAAAACCATTAATAAAGACAACAATAAACATTCTTTTAAAGTTTCATCCCTACTCCCTTCTGCATTTCTATTCACTCCCTTTGACAATACTTTTTGTTTTGCATGAAAACTTCTTGTTATCAGCCTTTAAGCCGGATATGCACAGATAACAGCTTGTTCTAATTTGTTTTTGTCCTGTTCATGGTAATATGCTGAATTTAAATAGATTGCATCTATTGATAATTAATTTCACAGTTTGCAAGTTACAAACTTGCAAGTAAAATACATGTGAATCTCCAGACATTCAAATTCGTAAAACGAGATATCGTAGACGAGTATTATTATTTAGTGAAACCTGTTTTTGACGAGTCACTGAAGTAGACATCTTAAAGTAAAAGGCAAACATTGTTGACGTATGTACTGGCGTATGGCATATAGTTCTGAGAATTAAATTGTCTGGTGTCATTTTTTGCGATGCAACATCTTGATCTCGAAAGTGGTTAGGCGAGATATTGGCGACATGCGAGTACTTACTTTCACGAAAGTAATTGTACAGAGAAGAGATTTGAGCTCTGACCCGCCGGCTTTGAACTTTCACCGTTCTTTAATAAACGATCTTTCATGCGCGTCGGTTAATGACCCTTTTACACATTTTAGTACTTCATTTGCGTGTAAAGTCTGTACTTAACCGAAGTAATTACAATAGGTTCACAAATTACATGAACTTGAAAAGTCTTATGCCTTATTTGCATACTCGTACAGACGAGTAGGTACTGCGCGTATGTAAACCACTTTATCGGGTGTATTCGTGTGTACTTATGCCATTATTATTCTGAGCAATTATTAGGCTGGTTAAATGAGGCATTAGCAAAAGTTCCTCACACATATTTAATTTTCATCAAGTAAATCGACGATAAATTTTGATTAATCGTTAAATCTTGATGGTAGCTAGCTAAATACATCACATCGACAAACACTATAAAGTTCAACGACCTCGTGGTCAATGACCGCTGTAAAAGGTGATTGCGTCGGCTTGTTCTACAAATGAATGTTTTGTTTGTAGAAAAATGGAGACTTCGACAAGTACACTGAGGAACTCAAGCCCGTCGCCAAGACGTACCGCGACCGTGTCATGTCTGTCGCCATTGACGCCGATGAGGATGAGCACCAGAGGTAAGTAATCAACTGTAATAGGATGAAGAGGAAAGATTCCGTATGTTTGTAACAAAGCTTTGTAATTACTGGCCTAATGTGCGAGATAGCTCAATTACCGAGGAAGGCGATTAGCGAGTAATAAATAGAGACGCGGGTGAAACCACAGGAGACAGTTATGTGTGAGTATAAATATAAAACTGGAGAGTTTGTTTGTTTAACTTCGCAAGTCTAAACAACTTTTTAATTATAGCGCGTTTATCGAGAAAGCTGTAGGTGTATAAAAACAACTGCAACAACAAAAATTAAACTCAATACAAAAGTTCAAATCTTTCCTTTACACAATTTATTTAGTTCCCAAACTTCAGCTTTCCCTTACCTTCACCTTTCATAGTGGTAATGTCACCACCTTTCAACTCTCATACTAATTTTACCTCTCTGTACCTGTCTATACTCAATTTGCGTCGTAGAAGAAAATAAATGTTAACTGTGCTTGGTTTAAAATTACTTACATCGAAAGAAACTAGTACCCACGCACTTGTCGGTAAACGTGTTTCGTACATTTGTATTAAATGTCAAGGTCGGACAAGAACTTTTCTTTATTCTCGAAAAGGCGTTGAAAACAAAACGATTATAACAAATAATTTATGTAGACACATATTAATTGGACAACCCCTATTGATTAAAATACACACAATAGGCGAGATGACAAAAAAAAAGTAATTAGTCCGTCAGTTAGATAATCAAAAAATTTGGGACACGTATTTTTTCTTTTTTCTCGTAAACAGAAAATGACGACAATACAGTGCGTTGAAGTTTCGTGAAACGTCACGCCTTTGTATAATTTTTACTCAGAAGTGACGTCACAAGCCCCCTCTCCGGAACTTTGATGCTCTTTATCTTTGTATTTTGTTATTAATTTGATCAAGCAAAAAATATGTGTCCAGTATTTTTGGACTGTCTAACAGACGGACTAAACAGAATGTCATTCTTTTGATGTAGTCATCATCCCTATTGTAATTATGGAGGTTTATATCTGTACATTATACTTATTTGTTCCTCAAAATGATCGGTCCTGAAACTGGCAGTAGAAATAATAAATGGGTTTTCTTTCAATGACACGGTATAAAATTATTGTGCTGGTTGTTAGTGGCGCTACCTGATGGTCAGGATGTGTCAAATTAGCTTAAAATACACGACTGAAATCAGTATTGTCTAAGCAGCCTTGGAAACTCGAAAATTGCAAGTGAAAAGGCACTTACGATTCATCATTTTAAAATTAAACTGAACTAGCTTTTGCCCGCGGCAGTTTTATGGTCACACGCGTGGTTGACCATAAAACTCTCCTATTTCTTAACAGACAGAGTTGCTATCGCATATTAATATTAGTATGGATTAAATATTAGTATGAATTAGTGTGGATTAAATTTGAAACTCCGCAGAATGGACATGCGGCAAAATTTGAGCTCGATATAATAGATCAGGCTAACAGCTTAACCATGTACTTGCACAAGTTCTCATTGTGACGTCGTGTCTTTCTTCATAATGTTCTGTCTAATGCCAGACAGAAAGAAGCCTTAATGTAGCGTGATTTTCGACCTTGGTTTTGTATTTTTCTACAAAATGCCGCATTAATACTTCCATGGGCGTAGCCACACTGGGGCAAGCTGGGGCACTTGCCCCACCCTGGCTCTAACCTATTAGGTGCCTAACTAAAAAAAAAACTTATAACAACAATCATAATATCCGTAAGAAAGTTACACAATAAAAAAAAATAGTCGACAAAAGTGCGATCAAAACAAAAAGCGCGCACGATTGACCGAACGCGCGCATCGCAGCAGCCTGTATTACTGTAGATAAATACACACATCAACATGGTCTAGGGATATTTCAATTAAACCTAAATAACTATAATTCTATTAACTTTTTGTTAAGACACCTATACATTAAAATAAACCTTGTTTAATAGCCTATCTAATCTGATAATAAACTTTTAAATAAAGTATAAAATTTAAATGAAACTTAGAAGAAGAGGAAAAACTCAGACAAAATTTAAATCTTGACTTTATTTTTGAAACATCAATACGTAAACGACACAGCTATTTTGTTTATAAAAATTGATGAAAACTTTTATAACAAAACGCGGGGCAAGCTCCGCACCGCCCCCCCCTGACGCAGAGTCTCCGGCCCCAGATCGTGGAGGGCGTGGTGAGCGCTCTGTTCCCTTCGCGGGGGGAGTTCACTCCCCTGCTCATGGCTCCGCCACCGGTGGTGTCCGATGCGAGCGCGACGGCGACGACGACGACGTTCCACAGGTGACCGAGGTAGAACTGGGAGTGGCGGGCTAAGGCTTAGGGCCAAGAACACCGCCCCAGGACCCGACGGCCTACCAGGGAAGGCCTGGGTCTTAGCCTTAGGGGCTCTCGGGCATCGAGTAAGGGGGCTCTTTAGCGCATGTTTGGAGGAGGGCCAGTTGTCACGTCGTTGGAAGACCGGAAACCTGGTCCTTATACCGAAGCCGGGGCGTCCTGCGGACTCTCCGTCCGCTGACCGGCCCATCGTTTTGCTCGACGAGGCGGGCAAGCTCTTGGAGAGAGTGATTGCGAGCCGTCTCGTCGAGAGACTGATGCGGGTGAGGCCGGATCTGGCGGACGGCCAGTTCGTCTTTCGCAGAGGACGCTGCACGGTGAACGCCATCATGCGCGTGCGGGCCTTCACGACGGGGATGCGGTGGCACAGGGCAGGGTCGTCTTGGCGGTGTCTCTTGACATCGTCAACGCCTTCAATACCCTGCCTAGGGGGTGCATAGGGGCCGCATTCCGGTATCACCGGATACCGGCCTACCTCTGTCGTGTGGTCGAGGCCTATCTGACGGACAGAGCCGTTATCTACCCCGGTCACGAGGGAGTGTCGAGTCGACGAGGGATGTCGTGCGGTGTTCCACAGGGATCGGCACTGGGACCGCTCCTGTGGGACATCGGGTACGACTGGGTGCTGCGCGCCGACCTTCCCGAAGGCATCAGCGTAGTGTGCTACGCTGACGACACGCTAGTCCTAGCGCAGGGAGGGTCGTTCCAGGCGGCGGCCGACTTAATATCGAGAGGTGTTGCGACAGTCGTGGAGAGGATCCGGCAACTGGGACTTGAGGTGGCCCTGCACAAGTCCGAGGCCATGTGTTTTCATGGCTCTTTGCACCGGCCACCTCCGGGGTCTCAGAAAGCGGTAGGAGGGGTTCACATCGGTGTCGAGTCGACGATAAAGTACCTGGGACTTGTCCTCGACAACCGGTGGAACTTCACGGAGGATTTCCGACGTTTGGGCCCAAACTGGCGAGGGCTGGAGCTGCCCTCAAACGGCTCCTACCCAATCTCGGTGGCCCAAACGCCTCCTGCCGGAGGCTCTACGCGGGGATCGTGCGGTCCATGGCCCTCTACGGGGCTCCGGTGTAGGTGCCCAACCTAGCCACGGCTCCGGCCCGGCTTCTGAGGGCGTCCCAGAGGGTCATGGCGATTCGCATGGTGCGGGGATACCGCACGGTCTCCTGCGAGGCGGCGTGCCTCCTTGCCGGCACTCCGCCGTGGGATCTGGAGGCAACAGTCCTTGCACACACGTACGAGTGGCGCGTGGAAGTGCAACGCCGGGGCGAAGTCCCGCTGCCGCGGGTTATCGCGGCGCGGCTCGCGGAGCTCCAGCGAGATCTCATGGCGGAGGGGAGACAGCGACTGTCGCAACCTAGTGCTGGGCACGCCGTAATAGCGGCGGTAAGACCCCTCTTTGAGGAGTGGCTGGAGAGGCGCCACGGCGATCTCACGTTTAGCTTGACACAGGTCCTCACCGGACATGGTCAGTTCGGGAGGTTCCTGTGTCGGATTCGGGCGGAAGCGACGCCTGGGTGTCACCACTGCAGCAACGGTCGCCTGGAGGACACGGTCGAGCACACGGTGGAGGTGTACCGCGCATGGGCGCACCATCGACGTGTCCTCGTAGAGGCGATCGGAGGCGGTGACCTCTCGCGCCCGGCGCTGGTTCAGGCCATGCTTCGGGGCGAGACGGAATGGGATGCAGTCGCCTCCTTCTGCGAAGCAGTTATGTTGGTGAAGGAAGCGGCGGCGCGCGAGAGACAACGACGAGCCTCCCGCCCCGGACTAAGACCCAGGCGAAGACGTCGAGAGTCGCAAGACGACTACCGGCCACCGTAGGCGCGGTTCTGCGGATGGCGAGCGATGGGTAGCTCGCCGCCCGGCTAGGACCAGGACCGCGTCGACGGCTTGTTAGTGTTCCACGCACGCCTCAAAGAGAAGGAGTCAGCACAGGAAGGGGCCCAACAGGGCCAACACCTGCCGGGGTTGCGGAATGTTTATAATAGTTACCGTGACCCTGGAACATAAAGGGCAATCGAAGAAACATGAGTGGGTTTTAGCAGGCGTCCGTCACTCGCTCAAGGCCACGCGTTTTATGCCTACCGCTTCGCGTATCGTCGACGATACAACGAACACCGGGCTGTCGCGCGCCCGGCTGAGTGCTCGCGCGTCACGGGTACAGCGCTGACTATCAAAATGCCAAAATCACGTAATTATTGCGTGATTGTTGTGCAATTCCCCTGTTTCCCAATTCTCTTGTTTCCCTTTTGATTATTTATTAAAATTATTCACGCGGTTTTAGATATTTTCGATACTAAAATATATTAGTCGGGAATTCAAGGAACGAAAAATATGCATCAGTAATTTTATCAAACTAAAAAATATTTGATCAACAAATAAAATAATAATTGATTTTCTAAAGCATTCGTTTTATTACCATTGTCATCATACGTATAACCCTAGCAGATTTGCTGGACGACACGCACACACGTTAGTCGCGCGGCGGGTAAACGAATCTCAACTCTCTTTGTGCGTGCTTATGGTACATTTTTCCTTGCTGCAAACAACTGGTATTATTATTATGATTTTGTAGGCTATTATAGCGTAGGTATTTTGGTTTTTGTATTGGAGTGAAGTATCTGTTACGTAGTAACTATTTATTAATCTGTGGTTTTAGTCAGTAAGAGTCTGACACGCCCTCCCGCCGCACCCAGGACGGGAGCAGTCATTGGATGATTTCCCACTCACCAAAAAAAAAAAGGCTGTAGCACCTCATCTCGGTATTTCTAGCAGTTATTTCAATTCAAACCATAATCGTGCCACCTTGATATGCATGAACTTGTTGTGGATGCTGCAGTCGTTTCCAACGTCCAGGTTCACCCCAAACGCGTACTCTTCGCGAATCATTATGAAATCCAAACCTGGATTCATCAGTGAAAAGCACAAGTGACCTTTGAGAATCTTCTTCCTCGATTGCCTCTCCTTAGCGCTGGTACCCAAAGTAGCCTACGAGCACGTAGGTTGACTTCATGCAGTTTTCTTAAAGTTTGACCGCTTACCAGCAAACCATACTCTCTGTATGTCTCTCTCATTATGTGAAATTCGTACCTACTTTACTTAGGTATTTAGAGAGGATTTTATTTTTCTATATCTCGCGTTCTGGCGCGTCCGCTCTGCTCTTTCTCTAGCACCCACCGCTCACACCTCACACACCCCCTTACACTCTTCAAAGTCAAAGATCAAAATTATTTATTGCAAACATAACTCTTGGTCAATACTTTTATAAAGATTTGTAGAAACTAAATATTACATTTTTTAAGGCGCAGAGCCCAAACGGCTCAAGTTATAAAAAAATTACTGCGAGAGGGGGGGGGGGGGGTAGGTTGACTTCTGCCCCATCCTGAGCCCAAGGCTGGCTACGCCCATGAATACTTCGTATAGCTGAGCCTCTAAAGCTTTTAAACTTGCGCTAATTCATAATAAATAGGTAACATTTACCGATATCAGAACATGTAGCTCTCACGCTATGAAACAAATACCGAAATTACAAGTCAAGATTTTTAAATGTGCTTCTTTCCTCCCATAGAATCCTGGAGTTCTTCGGCATGAAGAAGGAAGAGATCCCCTCAGCCCGTCTGATCGCCCTGGAGCAGGACATGGCTAAGTACAAGCCCGCCACCAACGAACTTTCAGCCAACTCCATTGAAGTAAGTATTTTTAATCTGTGGAATAAAAAAAACTCCGTTTCGTATAATAAGGTTAGATTACGATTTATCGATAACATATTATCGTGCAATGCATTGTTTTAATCTTGAACGCATAATGACATTTGGTACTTACCATAGTATTTTAGGAGTTTAGTAAGATTTTGTTTTCATATCTGACTAGCAAACCTGGCGAACTCCGTTTCGCCACCTTCCGGCTTTGTTTTATGTAACATTTTTTTTTCTTTGCTATAAACCTCACGGAGCCCGAGACCTTTCCAACGAATGCAAAACCTTGGAAATCGGTTCGTGCGTTCTGGAGTAGCTTCAGGAAGGAAAACCCGACTTATTTTTATATAGTAGATATGCTTTTGTTTAAAAATTACGAGGAGGTACTAACGTTATCTCAATATTGTTTACTAAAATGGCCATTATTGAACATAAAATGTATCTGCCCAGTGTTCAAATTACGTATAATTTTACGCGTACTACCGTTAAATTCGATTCAGGCGACGTGATATTGAAACCATTGTTAGCTAATCAACCTTATCGACACGTACTAAAGTTACATTAATGGCTATTAAGCACCATTCATTAGTTCAATTTTTATCATGAGAGTGTTGGTAGCAATATTATATGAATGAAGCTATCACTGTTGCACCGGCAACAGATCCAATTATGGGTCCTTGTTTGGATCTGTTGCCTGATTAAAAGAAATATGAGTCGCGGTATGTCGTTTAATTAATAAAATCCTTATTTATTCACAAAGTAAAATCACCCATACCTATACCTCATGCGTGGTAAGGTTCGAATAGCGGTTAAATGTTCAAATCGGTAGCTATGTACTCGGCTTTAAAAATAATCGTCGAAAAAACCGGTTTATTTAGTTACGCGTTCTTTATAATAGTTCCCAGCGAGTATGTTAAAATGCGGCAATTCTCTAAATCGGCGGTTCCTATTCTCTAGATTCTCTAGTATATTTTGCTCTATTTTTAACCTTCTACGCAATAAGAGGGAGGGAGGAGAGACAGACACACACGTAGCTTTCAAACTAATAACACATTAGTTTGACATCTACATGTGTGTCTGTCTGTGGCACCGTGGCTCTTGAACAGATGAACCGATTTAAATGCATTTGCAAGTAGGTTATGTAAATTATCAACTCTTTTGTTTTAACTGCAGTCGCGATCTTAATAATTACGCGGGCGGAGGTTTATACATTTCTATTTACAATTGAACACATCTTTATTAGTTAGTTTTATTGTCACATCATGGTAATAATATACCATGAATTGTTGTGCATAAACCAATATTCAGGAAATCATGTCCACGCTCACGCTGCGCTGTAACGGTATTTACAGATTGGCTGGTATGGCTTAGAAATTATACACAATTACATTTACAACTGTATAAGTAGAGACGTGACAAGGAAACACTAGGCGTTATAATTAATTTACAACTCTATGTCGTACTTAAATTTTGTAGTAAAGTGTAATACTTACTAAGCCACCAAAGTTGTCGGCAACTTATTAATTTATTCAAAATCTTCAATCACAGATAAAACAGCGATGCGATATTCTTAAAACTTGTTTTGCAACAAAAACTAAATCATCAATTACTCATTACAGTTTCGATATTATTAGAACTAAGAAACCGTTATTTGTACCGTTAGCTAACTCGTAAGAATGCACGACTATTCATATCGATATAAACTTATAGATAAATATTTCTCTTGTGGCTTATTTGCTGAACCAATACACACATTCTTGAGATACATTGAGATTTTCAAAAAATGCGACAGCCATAACTATTACTGTATTCTTCTGGGACGGTTAGCGAACCGTTACAAAAGAAAAAGGCGTGTTTAAGTCTAGTTATTGGCCAAAATGAAATCCATGTCAGACTGTATCCAATTAATTTTTGGTTTCTGGATGCGCATTAGACACTCAGTGGTCAAAATCTGATTGTATTTGTTTTTGCTATTGAATTGTTTGAATAAAGTAATTTTGAGTTTGAGTTTACAAACCATCTTTTCTTTCTTCTCAGGAATTCGTACAGTCGTTCTTCGCTGGTACCCTGAAGCAGCACCTGTTGAGCGAGGACCTGCCCGAGGACTGGGCCGCCAAGCCAGTCAAGACCCTGGTCGCCACCAACTTCGATGAGGTCGTGTTCGACGCCAGCAAGAAGGTGCTCGTTGAGTTCTATGCTCCATGGTAAGTGCTCATTAAGTTATCTATCGAACTGCTTGGAAGGCCTTAATTTTGTATGTCTCTAGGGATCTGTCCCAGCATTGCACAGGTCTTACAATTCTTAGAAAATTTTGGGTTTTCTTAACGAAATTATGCATGTTTTATATAAAACTAGCTATTGCCCGTGACTTCGTCCGCGTGGAATAATAATTCCCGTTCCCGGGGGATTTCCGGGATGAAAATTATTCTATGGCCTTTCTCGGGTCCCAGACTATATCTGTACCAAATTTCATACAAATCGGTTTAGTGGTTTAGACGTGAATGAAGAAGATACAGACATAAAGACAAACAATCAGAGTTACTTTTGCATTTATAATATTAGTACGGCTTGTTAGATTTTCTTCTTAGTATAAACTTTCCTCTAGAATCTCTTTATTTATTTCTGAAAATCGCATTCCATCTCATAAAGATCTAACAGGAATCTTCATTTCTCAATTATTACAAATCATTTTTATGAATCTTGTTTTCCTCAATAGTTTTCCTCCATTGAGTAAAAAGGTAAACAATGTATCGACGTGAAAATTGTCTGTTACGTGGCGATTCACTTGTATTTCTATGTTTTTATTTGGTTAGTCATGGCGATGTATTCTCATTTTTTCTTAAAGTAAAGCACGTAAACCCTACGCGTAATTTAATTCGATGTCTTGTGAAACTATGAAGACACGTCAGGTCATGACGATATAGTAGGCGGTAGATACTATATTTCATAACATTTGAAAAAAAAAATGCCTTTTTAGACGATAAGATTTGCACGTAGATAGATATTTAGACAATCTTGACAATCGCGACTGATTACGCATCGAATATACCTTTACATTTAATGAATGTGACCCACTACTGACGTGGTACAATATAACTTGATCAGGTTACAAATAAAATGGCGCATGACTCACAAGTTGAAATATGTAGCATATGTTCTTAATGTAACTTAATAGATTGTTTGTTCAAATGTGCGCAATTAAGAGGATATTTACAAAGCACCAATAAATTAATATAAATTTTATTGCATTAATTCGATGTATTGTGTGTAAAAAAAGATATAATACGACATGTACCTACATCCTTCATAAATTGTTTTATCAAGCGCTACCCTTTACAATATAAACATATATTTACTAACATGGTAACACCATTAGGTGACTCGTTCGCCCTATTTCTAGGTCGAGTTCAAATCCAGACAACACTATTTGTCGCGGCGACATTGCGTCATATTTGTCGTAGTCGTATAATTTGCGCAAGTGTGCGCCATCTCATTAGTTCGTATTCAGTGAGTTGTATTATTACACTTGTGTCAAACATCGCTGTTTGCTGCTCAACGGCTCGGAAACTGATCATTCGTTCCATTATGTAAAAGATTCTCAGATGTTCAGATGTTGCTGACGGGAATTAATTGTTGTTTTTATCAAGATTTGTAAAAGATGAGATTTGTTTATACGAAAAAAGAGAATTATATGAATACCTCTACTGTACAAACAGTAGAGGTGAATGGTATTATTTTAATGACTTTCGTAGTTACTTTAGCAATAGGAAATGTTATACACTTCTTGAGAATATTAAAACTAGTTTTCACAATTTTAATTGACCATTCAAAAGTGGCAACTTGAGCCTTCGAAATAAGAGTAAAGTTAAGTTATATACCTAACAACATATCTGGATAAAGATGAACCTTTACAAATAATCACACTGATTATGACAGTCGTAAACAATCATAATTATTAATGTGCTTTCGAGCAACATTTGTACACCAATTCCAAAAGCTAAAGAAAAGTAGAAAAGTTAATGACAGCCAAAATGTATTACCTAGTTCTTTCATCAACCTACGGTCACAAATAAAGACCAATTTGATAGATTTAGGGCGGAAATGTAAAGACCGTTAAGATTGCAACATATATAATTTAGCCAGAGCACATGCATACATCGCAACAGTAAAATCAATAGTAATGTCAACCTCAAACACTGACAGACAGACCATCATGACAAAGAGTTTACAGTTCTAATACAATTCTCTTGACCCACAGGTGCGGCCACTGCAAGCAGCTGGTGCCCATCTACGACAAGTTGGGTGAGCACTTCGAGAAGGACGATGACGTTATCATCGCCAAGATGGACGCCACCGCCAACGAGCTCGAACACACGAAGATCACCTCCTTCCCCACCATCAAACTGTACACTAAGGATAACCAGGTCAGTGCATATGAAGTTAATTTTTCGTCATTTTTACTACACACAAGTCTCTAGTCAGAGAAGAGATCTACAAGACCGTGCGGACGGAGGAACGCGGTCCCTTACCCTACAGAAAGAAACCTCATGAATACTATCTTCATATTTAGGGATATATAAAAATACATATCAGCTCAGTATATCACAAAGTGCAACACTTTGAATTTGTATGAGTTCTTCAGTCTTTTCATTCATTTGATGATATCATGCGATATGGGTTTACTCAATGTACGTTGGTGAGGCAATTTAGATTGCGGTAGCGTCGCTTGTAACTATATCCGAGTTGCACTTACAATATTTGGACTATATATTGGTTAGTTAAGTACACAAATATAAATTAACTGATAGATTGAATTCAGTTAGCGCCTTTACCGTTTTTGTATTCATTTACTTCGTAGTAATAGAGTACCGAAACGAAAACATTTGAATAATAAAAGCTCATACTTATGCTATCGAAGTTTTATTACTTTCTTTGTGATTTTAAACGTGGCTAATACGAATTTAACGGTTACTTTTTATTGCAACGATCTCACGCTTCCCGATTTATACTGTTTATTATACAATTACATCGTGCGTAGCTCGTTAAATTCCACAGTTAATCTTTGTTTATCGTTGTTACTATACTCGTTATAATTCTAATAACATGGAATATATGATTTCTTTTTTGTTGCTAACAATGATATTATTTAATGTTTCTCACCTTGTTTTTGCTACTTACTATTAAAAATAGAAAGAATTAAGAATAGGCAACTACAGTATACCACCACCACTAGTTTTCTTTAAAGATATTCATCAATCAATCAAACATCTTTAATGGTAGTCCCATTGTATAAAAACATCAGAATGTTATCAGAATTTATTAACATAAAGTAACTTTAATAGCATTTAAATTGCCGTCGAATGCAATAAATTGTGTTTACGATAAACGAACTCTTAGTAACAATAAGTATAATTAGTTTCCAAGTAATAAAATGTTATTAGCATAGCAATGAGGTTTTAATCACTATGGTCAAAACATGGTGATAAGATACCTTGAAAATTATGGTATTTGAGAGACACGTTTTGCCTTTCCTTGAGGAGTATGACACGATGAAATAATCCGTTTGACCACACCATACACTCTCAGCATGTGTGGAGTGAAGATGACATTTCTGCTATGTAAGCTCGGGTCGTTGACCAAGCAATTAACCACAGTAGTTCCATATACCTAAGAAGAAAAATTATTTTGTGATTGACAATCTAATGATAATTGTGTATTGTGCAGGTGAAAGACTACAATGGTGAAAGGACGTTGGCAGCGATGACGAAGTTCGTAGAGACCGACGGTGAGGGAGCGGAACCCACACCGAGCGTGGTAAGTTATCAATTATCTTCTGTAATTATTTATTTTAAGGATTTTAAAGAAAGATGCTAAGTATGTCAAGATATAATTATATCAATTCTGACAATTCCTTTCTAGTTTATATGTACTCAGCTTGGGCATGTTGTCCATAGAAAACACTGTTATGTAAATCTTTGTATCATACAAGAGGAGGATTAGTGTATTGAGGTTTTAAACCGGCTGATAGCAACAACACATTTTATTTCTAAGAATACGTAATCAGTACTACGATTACGTTTTTATCGCAACTATGTGTCCTTGAACCAGTCCGAAGTAATGTTAAGAATATTTTGATAAAGTAAAACTAATTATTTCTGTTTCGATACACTTTCTAATTAATATATCTCGCTCGCAAATTGAACTCTATACCCGTAGTTTTTAGTTCATTTTCAATTAACCGTTAAAATTGCTATTCGCTTACTGCTTACACGGTTTTGAGCCACGTCATTATAACTTAAAGCTTACGTGTTGGTCATGTATGATAACCTGTGTCGTTTATCTTGGAGTGTCAACTCATATAATAGTCTACACCCTGAGCAGTTCTTTAATTTAAAAATGTAAATAATTTGATTTGAAAATAATTAAGATCACTTTCATTTTATTTATTTGCTCTTAATGTAGAAAATACTTAATGCTAGGGGTTCCTAAACATTCTCGCCTCAACGGCACGAGTTTTAGACTTGACCCGCCTTATTATAAAACAAGGTTTTTCTCTAAACCAGGTTTAATCCATTGATACGATCAAGATTCGAAATACAAAACCTAGCTCAATGGTTTAAACCTGGTTTAGAGATAAACCTTGTTTTGTAATAAGGCGGGACGTGTTTTCAATACGTCCTAGGTAGTCAAAATAGGGTGCAATGATAGGTAGACATAGGTATGCAGGCCACCCAAATACACTTTAAGAACTCCAGACATAGACATTAAAAAGATAATTAAATAAAATGTTAATATACGTTACTAACTCTATATTTTGTATCTTTACAGACCGATGAGGACGAGGAAGACGAGCTGCCATCCAGGGACGAGTTATAAGCGCTCGGCGTCAGTACACTCCCATGAGACTTCCATAGTATAGTACTGTATAGATTATAATTATTTACTTTTATACTTAAACTAACACCTTTGCATTTCTCTTGCTAGACTGTTGACTTGTTCTCTAAATTGTGTTAAGGGTTGTACTTGAACGAATTAAGTTAATAGTACGCATTGTTTGATATTTTTATAATGTAATACTCTGTTTGTTCGTCACGTAGCGCCAGAGCGGCTCGAGAGCTCCGTCAAATTTAATTTATTACCTAAAGGCATAATTTATTTTGCATAAACAGCAGCATTACTTAGTTTATGTATAACTAAATGTATTTATAATTTCTGTATCATAATGGTGTAATGTTCTCACATTCCTTAGTACAAGTTTTAGTTACGAACAAGTTTTTTTGTTGTTAAAAAAGCATTGGCGATATTTTTATATTTTACTTGTACATTATTCATCACAAGAAATAGAATTACTTAAGCGGGCGGACTTTTAACCGTTAAGTTGTATTTTTGTAGCATTTTTTTATTCAAATTGTGACATTAGTAGTTCATACATAAGTGCTTGCATTCTCAAATGTATTTAGTGCTAATTTTTTCATAATTATAATTAGTAAAGATCTTGAAAATGTAATTTTCTACGGATATTTGGTAATTCTGTCTATACATGTAAATATTCATAAATGTATTTGCCAAATCTGCAATTGTGTATCTATTGTGGATACAGAAATTGATAAATAAACAAAATTAAAATTTATTCTTGTTTTTTATTTCATTTAAATGTTTGAATCGAAACTTTTTTATAAATATCTTTAAAACTATTATATTTCATCTAAACTGGTCATATAAACTATTATATAAAATTCTCAGTAACAAAATTCCCCGGGAACGGCTTAACGATTCTAATTCTCTTTTGCCTTCCCCGGCTACTCCGTAACGTCCGTGGATACAGCCAAAAAGTACAAGACCCTGGTAAATAGCAGAAAGTGGCGAACGGGCAGCATTAGCGTTCTTTGACAAAAACTCAACTACTAGAATACATCGTCAATATTAGCTCTTTTGAATCTGCATCACCTTGCAGGAGGCAATTATGTTAGTGATTTTCGATCCGAATCAAAAGTGAAATGGGTATGTATTTTATTTTACCCGACTGCCGAAAGGAGGGATATGTTTTACGAGCATATCGCACACCCAGAACAACACTGCACTAAGTCTAAATAGCTCATTTTTCAGAATCGACGAAAAACCGTTATCTCATGTTATGTGACAGTTATTGCGAATGTCCTGCACATTGCATGTAAAGAATCCAATGCGTATCAGCATAATCAAGTTCAGTTGATTGTAAACGCATTAATAATGCAAAATAATGCATTTTTTGACTTAATTCACTGTTGTGGAATGGCTGAACGAAATAAAACATAACTATTTTGAGTTACGTCCTTTTTACTGATTGATTCTGAAATAATGCACTATTATTCTACTGTTTATTTATTGAAATTCAATAAACAATAACGACCCATTTGTTTTGTTTTTAGGAATATACCAATTAATAATGAAATAAAAGACAACATTTTACTAACATCAGTAGGTACTTATATTTTGAACATAAACTAGTACTCGTTATGGACCCTTATAACATGTAAATCACAAAAAAAAATCTCCTGTTAATCAAAAAATAAGAAATATTAATGGCAAAGTTGGTTGGATACAAAACAATTGGACGTAGTTAAACGGAAAGGATCCATCCCACATAGACTTAGTTTTGAGATATTCAAGTTTTAAGTTCAGATCGTGTTTCGTCTTTGATGCTCTACTTTAACTTTCTGGTGTTGGTTTTAAGTAAAGGATAAACATATACTTTTTAATTTTATTTATCTAAAGTCCGACTTTATGACAAATTTTTCGAGATAATTACAAAATACGAGGATGGATCCTTATCATTAAAATACTATTTTAAAAGCCCAGTATAATAAACACATTAAACCTTAAGGATTCAAGTTTTAAAATATAACAAAAACACTGAAATTTATAAGGAATTATGACAGATTTGTATGTTTTAAAAAATAAAACTTCATTATAGTCAAACATATCTTTAATTTTTAATCACTGCCATGTCACTACATACCTTAAATTACTAGCTTAGTAAGTATGTAGATCTTAGATCAAAACACTAAAATAATAAATATATTTATAATTATGTAAATACGTATATACGTACATAATATATATATATGTATATATATTATAATAATATCAAATATAACTTCCAAATTAAGTGAAGTCTATATTTTTTGCTGTAACTTTTATTTTCATATTCAATTGAAAAATCAATCCCATCCCCGTAACCATCAACATCATCAATAACATTTTTATTGCCTGTAAGTGATTTTTGCAAGTGGACTTGCAAAAATCACTGCGTTTTTTTTGTCAAAATAGTCTCCCCTCTCTCTCAAACTTAAAAGGCTTTTTCGAAAAAAAAAACAAAATGATGGTAGTCCTTGGATTGAACCTTAAAAGAAAGCTACAACAGCTCAGATGAAATTGTTGTTAAATTGTTAATGCGACGTGTTTCGTTATGGAACCCTTTTCTATGCGTGACCTGACACGCAATTGACCAATTTTTTCTACATTCCACGATATAAAAAACCATTAACGATTGTGAATTGTTACAAAACTTCTCTGTAAATTATACGTTTGTAGTTTTGCTCTCAGCAGCCAAAGAATCAGGACTCGTGACGCGGGAGCAAGCGACGTACAGCTGCCCGTGTGAGAAGTAGCTCGTCCTGAGGTCGACACCCGCAGCCTTCAGCGTCTGGCGACTTGTTGATAGTCATGGCGAGGCACACACTCACAGGGAACGGCACGCGCTTGAATTGGAAAGGGTAGTTGTGCGGTATGAGATGAATACTTGGTATAAACACTGCATCGCCGACGCCACAACCCGTCAGAATTTCCGCTTCAATTATATTCCTTTGCAGTGAGATGACTTTGATCCGGGTCCCCTTACACAGCTTCGGAGGGGACAGGTCCGAAGAAGCATGATCGGGACGCCGACCTTCAGCTTGATGGTGTGCGCTGGAAGTCCACTTGCAAAAATCACTTACAGGCAATAAAAATGTTATTGATGATGTTGATGGTTACGGGGATGGGATTGATTTTTCAATTGAATATGAAAATGATAATTAAGTTACAGCAAAAAATATAGAATTTACTTAATTTGGAAGTTATATTTGATATTATTATAATATATATATATAATGTACGTATATACGTATTCACATAATTATAAATATATTTATTATTATTTTAGTGTTTTGATCTAAGATCTACATACTTACTAAGCTAGTTGCAAAGTTTCGTATGTTCCATTTCCACCAAAAATATCTTCAAAATTATTTAGTAATCAATATTCTTATTTCTACATCTCAAATAAATTCTATAACTACAATAAATCAGTTAGTAATGTTATATTCCTCTGTATCCACTCTTTAATATATGTTAATGAATAAGATACAATTAAATAACAGGATCTAAGCGCCTTGTTTCCGATTCAATATTTTAATCTAGTCACACAATGAACTGCAATAAAAAGATCCAAGTTACTTGGATCGTTATATCAATGTTTAGCTCGGTTATATTTAATAAAGTTACTGAATTAAGCGATAACGATCCATGTAAGATGGATCGTTATCGATGTTTCACTAAGTTTGTTTAGGTTACGATATAAAATAAAACGGAAACAATCCATGTGACATGGATTGTTTTCGTTTAACTATGTCTTTAGAATAACAATGGTCCAAGTATTTTGGATCGTTTTAGTAATATGTGATTTGGCATATTTTCTTAATAGGGTATTACACTCTTTTTTTTTAAGTATTTCAAATAACTCCTACAGTACTAAGAAACCACTAAAAAAAATCCTAAATTTTTATTTAAGCGCTAAGTACCCTAAAAACGCTTTTAAAAATTGTATTTTCAGATTTCGCGCGGAAATTTCCAAAAACGAAAAACGCCGTGGGCGTTGGTTTTGCTTTGGCGATATGACGTCCTTACGTCATGTAAATAAACAAACGCGCTGTGACACTTTACATATTTTTTATTGTTTTTATCTCAAAAATTAGTTACTGTTCGACTTACCGTTGGTGTGCGTTTCGGAATGCAAGAACACAAGTGTGAAAACATCGGAATAATTGTGAATTCTAGTGTTAACTGATTCAAATTTAAGAAAAACTTAGTTAAAAGTTGTGGGAAGAGTATTCCAACTATTACACCATAAAAACCCGTTTGTACCGTTTGTACTGTTGTTGTAAATATCACTTTGATGTAAGTACACATGTGCATTAGCCATCTAAAATATCTTTCACAATAACTTCCATGAAAAAGTATATTTTTATAATAAAGATCGTATTAGGAGGTTATAAATAAAACAAATAGTGACGTCTAGTTGAATCACTGTCTGTGGTCTGTATTTCGGTGTGTTCAAGAACAGGTAAAAAAAACTGAAAACTTTGAATTGAATTTAAAAAAATATTTTCTAGTTTTATGAACTAAAACTAACACTGTTCGGCTGCTTTTTGCTTAAGCTACCTCAATAATATATTTTTATATTTTTTCTCTTATACAGTGTAATACCCTATTAAAATTTTCTCAATAACGATCTAAGTCGCTCGGAGCGTTATCAATAAAAAACAATAATGACCTGCTATTCATGTGGATTGGTAACGTATGGTCATTATAACATGATGCGTAGGAATTTTACTTGGATTGTTTTTGTGATATTAAAGTTTTAACTACAATTAATGTTTTGGTATACACAATTCATTTTCGCTCATAGTGTGGGTTGGATCCTTTCCGTTTAACTACGTCCAATTATAAGTAACACAAAAACTGTTTAAAATTTTATGAACAAAACAGTAATATAAAAACGTACGCACTTACAATAGCTACGATATTAATTCTCATTAAAAACTCTAAAAACAGGACATAGTGCCATAAAAAGTTGATAACAAAGAAACGATAAACACTGTTTAGGACCATAAAGCTATCTTAACTCAAAGTTTTATCTTGGACTCTAAGGGTATTCTTACTTATTATAACCAGTCTTTAAGAATAACAAGTCTTATATAAATCACCAAAGTATTACAATAAATCACAGGTTTAAATATACCATGATATTCACTATCTTCAAATAAAAAAATATCAATTATATTTAATAAAAAATACTATAAAAACGGAGAACCACGCTCCACGTAAAACACCGGTATCCAGCTGAATCCGGTTAGGCTGGCAGCCGACCCCAACACGATTGGGAAAAGGCTAGGGAGATGACTATAAAAACGGAGAAATACTTTTTTATAACTAATAACATAGGAACTCAACGTTTCATTTTTCAGTCAGTGCTACTATAATGCAGTCTTATAATAGGAATTAACATTATTAGTAGGAATTATAATAATATTGTCTATTTTAGTTTTGCAATTCAACCTGCATTTGTCGCCACAAGGTGGACGGATCTGACGCCCAGCGATCAGTTTTGCAGGATTTGTTAAAGAAACATACTCTTTTCCTGTATTCCGCAATGCCTTAGCAATCTTGGACTTCCAGCCAGCAGGGTTTCGTATTCTCTTTCTACTTATCTTGGGGTAGCTCACTGATGGAGCAGTGTTACTAGCAGAAAAAGTTGAGGGTGCATTTGTCGGAGTAGCATTGGAATTCCCTAGAATATTTGCTGTAGATGGACCCGGTCTATTGGATTCATTATCAGATGAACTACTTGAGCTGCTGAAGCTTGACGATGATGAGCTTGAGTCTGACGAGGAGCTCGAGGAAGAAGAAGAGGATAATCTTCTAGGGATTACAAGAGGCCGAGATATTTCTTTAACAGGTACTACAAAAGTAGGATCCGTGTCCGAATCATCTATAAAATCTTCTTCATTGCTATGATCAGATAAAATAGAAACGGGTATCCCCCAATCTGATGCTTTATCGGCTGATGCTGCCTTCGCTGACGTCTCATCGGTTGATGCGGCAACGGTTGTATTTTCGACAACCTTTTTCACGCTGTGTTTGTTGAACAGGTCCAGTTTCTTCTGTTGTTTGCTTCCATTTCCCTTCTATGTAACAGGAGACCACGACCTCTCATCATCTGCCAAATAACAATAACAAATTTAATTAATTCAACAATAGTGCATTATCTCAAACAAAATTATTAATCTTTTTGTAAATAAAGAACAACACAAATTGTAAATATATTTCTTTTAATTTACAATGTAAGTAACAATTATAAGTATAAAAAAAATATTTATAATGTTTTTTTAACAAAATTAGGGCATGATTTAAATCTACCATCAATAGTGCATTATTCAACTGATTTTCACCTTTTACGAACAATACAGAACCATTTTGAAATAATACAAAAAATCTTACATACCTTCGTCAACAACAGAGTACTATTTTGAAATAGTATCAAACGCGTTGTATAAGCACAGTCACCTACACTGAATTAAAACTAAATGATTCGGAGTATTTTTTATGATACATTCAACAACACCGCATTATTACATAATAATTCACTGTTGCGTAAAGGATCTGCGTACTGTTCCCTAAGGCGGACAAGTTGCAACTAGAAATAGTTTTGTGTTTGCGGTAAGGCTCTGGCTGCGCGTCTTCACCAATAGAGAGTTAGCGCGCCATCTGTTGGACATTTTTATAAATATAAATACGCCTGTCTTCGTGGTATACGCGGCAAACGGCTATTCAATTATATTTACAAGTCGATTTTGAGATTTTTTGACATAATACAGTGTTGTTCTGGGTGTGCGATATGTATGTATGTGTGTCTCATTCTGTAGCACGCTCTACAGCCTAAACAGTTTGAAGGATTTTAACATAATGAGGTGTCATTAAATCCGTCTCTGTTGTGGGAGTGACATAGGGTTATTAATTAAAAAAAAAGGAGAAATAAAAAAATATAATTAATTTGTGATGTCCCGGAGATCCGTATCCCCGGATATCCGCGGGAGAAATAAAGTCCATATCCGACAATTTGTGTTTCACGACGATACGATACTAACGTCCCTCAATTGTTTTGGCTTCCCGAAACCTCTCGACTAACACTTGAACTTTATGGTATGGTGTTAAAGTTCAAATTGACTTTTTAAGTATTACGAATCTTTTGTATGGGAAAAAGGGCTGTTTTTAGGGCTTTCCCGGCATTGAACTTCAAGGAACATTTAAAAAAAAATGGCCTAATTGGTCCAGGCGTTGTTGAGTTATGCGCTTAGCAACACATTTAGCGATTCATTTTTATACATAAGATTAGCAGCCAAAAATAACTAAAACTTCGGAAGTCGGTGGCTTCTGTTCTGCCAGCCAATTTGTGTTGGCACCGATTTCCGAAATTTTAGTTACCTATTTTATTTTTTACTTTTCAGTGTCGACTCCCTATGTCTGACTGTGTATTACAGTATCTTTCAAAGTAATTTATTTTCAAAATAAAACTATGTACTTCATCTCCCTAGCCTTTTCCCAACCGTGTTGGGGTCGGCTGCCAGCCTAACCGGATTCAGCTGGATACCGGTGTTTTACGTGGAGCGACTGCCTATCTGACCTCCACAACCTAGTAACTGAGCGACACGATACCTCTTGGTTAGACTGGTCAGAGTTTCTGGCTAACCAGTAACGACTGTCAAAGTTCTACGAATGACAACCAGGACCAACGGCTTTACGTGCTTTCCGAGGCACGGGATGTTAGTGATGTCTAAGATAAACTTTAGAAAGTACATATGAATTGAAAGTCACATTGGTACTTACCCGTATTCGAACCCACAACCTCCTACATGAGAGGCGGGCGCCATATCCACTGGGCCATTACGCGCAGTTTTATTTCAAAATAAAACTACTTACGAATATAAAACGAAAAAAGAAACTTGAAAAAACGCACACATCATGAATGTATATTTCGTCGACTTTTTTTTGTTCTTGATAATTTTTTTGAGAAGCGCTGTACCGATCGCCATAATTTATATGGGACCACACCTGAATCATGACTTACTTAAAACAAAAAATACCCACCAAAATCCGTTTAGAATTGACGGAGAATTCGCGTAACAAACATACAGACGAATTGAGAACCTCCTCCTTTTTGAAGTCGTTTAAAAATGCTGTACAATAGGCGAGACGACGAAAACAAAGTAATTAGTCCGTCATTGAGATTATTAAAAAAATTTGGACACGTATTTTTTCTTTTTTAACCGACTTCAAAAAAGGAGGAGGTTCTCAATTCGTCTGTATGTTCTTTTTTTTTTTGTATGTTTGTTACGCGATATCTCCGTCAATTGTAAACGGATTTTGATGGTTCTTTTTTTGTTTAATAAGTCATGATTCAGGGGTGGTCCCATATAAATTTTGTGGCGATCTGTTCAGTGGTTCTCGAAAAATTCACCAAGAACAAAAAAAAAATGACGAAATATTCATAGACGATGTGTGCTTTTTCTTCAAGTTTCTATATCTACATTGGGATTCGACACTAAAAAGTAATAAATAAAAACTTTTTTCAAAAAAATAATAACCGCCTTCAAAAACTAAAAACCCAAAAATAACTAAAATTTCGGTGGCTTCTGTTCTGCCAGTCAATTTGTGTTGCCACAGACTTCCGAAATTTTAGTTATTTTTGGGTTTTTAGTTTTTGAAGGCGGTTATTATTTTTTTGAAAAAAGTTTTTATTCTCGTAAACGAAAAATGACGACGATACAGTGCGTTCAAGTTGTGCGTGACGTCACGACCAGATACAATTTTTGCAGCACGGTGACGTCAAAAGCCCCCACCCCAGAACGTTGTTGCTCTTTATCTTTGTATTTTTTTATTATTTTCATGAAGCAAAAAATACGTGTCCCGTATTTTTGGCCGATCTACAAGACGGACTAAACAGCATGCCATTTTTTTTATCTTGTCGTCATCCCTATTGCCAAATTACACTAGAAGACTTTTTAGTAGATATATTTAAACTTGAATAGCCAAACCATACACCAACAAACGTTATCTATGCAGCCCAGAGTCACACTAAATACTTAGTACTACGTAATAATAAGTAATACGCGCGCAATGAAGTAGAAACTCGTCCTGCCCGTCGCTGCGACCTAACCTAACAGAAGTAGCAGTAACAACAACGCGTAACGAACTAAAGAGAGGGGAAAAAGCAACATCAACTCTAAATAAAACCCCATCCAACATCTGTATGGTAATTATTTTATTATCTTAAATACAACGATTACAACATAAAATAACTCTTTTAAATAATTAACATTAAGCTTGTTCTTTTTAAATATCACATTAACACCAAAAGAACATTTAATTGAGACAAATGTGGAATGGCATAGTGTTTTAGAACATAAGTGAGGGTAGCACTTTGGTACAATAAGAGTAAATGTTTGGGTAACTTGATCATTATTACATTGTAACATTTTAAGCTTTTTACAGATCCGTAAATCATAAAAAATAATTAACAATGTGGATAAAACAATAATATCTGAACTCGAGACTACAGCTTTATTAGACAATTGTAATACAAGCTTTTATATATAAATTTCTTCAAACAACAGCGCTATAGCTATTATCAAATTGCCATCCTTGACATTACATTAGGTTCATAATTCTTAACATGATAACGAACACAGGTGAATTCAAGTTCATACATGATTATAGACATAGACAAGACTTTATAAAACACGTTGCCTTTTTTATCTGTGCGGAATCCATTTTTGTCGCTGATCAATAGAAGAATACATCAAAACCTTGGTTTCTTTAAATCTATTTCATCTTCTACTCTTTATAATTTCAATAATCAACAAAAAACAACATAAAATGCAGTACAGGCACTAAATTAATATACAAATACATACTCTTGATTTTCTCTCAGTATCATCTAAATCTAGTAAAATAAATGTACCACGATGTACTATAGAAGTAAAATACATATAGTATTTTACAAAACAATATTATTTATCACAATCTCGACCCTTCGACGAACATTTCCAATACTTTAATATTATAAAATCGCAATAAACCATTACATACTGTAATAAATAATTTAGAAGGCCAGTGGTCTTGTATTAAATGCTCCCGTGGTCTAGTGAAGTCTACATAAGTTATAATATATTAAAAAATCTACCTAATGTAACCTTAGTCTAAAGTAATACATAGTCAATGACTCGCCGTAGTTATGTACTTATCATTGTATATACCACGCTGTTACAAAATCATTACATATTGATATATTTTAAGTTGAAGAAAACGATCTATTCTACGTTCTTCTAGATTCCTAGATGTTAGTTATCTCGGCCATATAACAAATATATTAGATTTTTTTCTTACTCTAACATTTGTAATTAGATGACTGATGAAGTCGATTAGTCAGCTTAAAATATTTCAATTACAACTATAAAAGCCAGGCACCAAACGGCATATCGAATACATGTGAATTATTGCGATATTACGAGAAATAATCGCGGTGTATAAATATCGATGCAAAATTAACACAAGTTCTAACGGCTACTTACAGTGGTAGTCAGGCGCGCATACACTTAGCTTAGTCGTCACACATTATACAATATAGTGTGTTAAATAACGCCTTACGGTGTCTAAACTAGTGATGTGTCGAAAATTTAATTTCAATAATCGCAATGCTCATAAGATTTTTAATGTTATTTAGTGTCTATTTTTTTTATTGATTTAGAATACAGGATGTTGAAGTCTTATGCTTCTGTGAATGGTCATCATCAACTATTTAAGGCTGGTTTGCAGATTCTGTTAAACTGGGTAGTTATGTCCGGTTCATATATCAGTAACACTCCAGTCTGGCAGTCCCGTCGGGTTGTTGGACTGGAGCGCTACTGGAATAAACCGGGCTTAGACTCTCAGTTAGCAACAGTAACTGTTATGGTATTGTTCTAAAGTGACGATAAACCAGGCGTGTTTATTCTGTGTATTCAATCAGAGTGCGAACATGGAGTCCTGTTCGTTGTCTTTGTTGATCTGTCGGTGTCGCGGGGTGAGGGCGGCGGGGAGCGGGGGCGCGGGCGCGGCGGCGGGGGGCGCGGGGGCGGCGGGCAGGCTGTCGGCGGCGGCGGCGCGCTCGGCGAGGAACTTATCGAAGTCACTGCTGGTCACACTCTCCTGGCCACCGGTCGCTTCTGACGCGGCCTGCAAACCGTTCAGTCAATACGTCAAAGGATGTCCTAAAATATTTAGGTATTTGCTGTACCGGTGACCATTTAAGCCAGTGTTAGAATGATCTGCGTGCACCAGTTTTGCAGTGCATAGCATAGTTCACTATTTCCTGAATGTTAAATATAAAGGCGTGACCTACGTCGTGTTAGCTGCTGATGGAAGGATTATATAGAAATCCTGCTAAATGAAAATGAATCATATTTACATCTTAATTAAGTAGAATATATAAAAATAAAAAGGAAATGATAAATAAACATAAAACACACCTTCTCCTGAGCTAACCAAGCGGCTATTTCATCAATCTCCCTCTGATCCATGCCCGACGGCTGTCAAATGTTCCAGAAAGAAACGTTAACATAAAATAATTGTTATATACAAAAGACAAAACAAACATAAATTATGTATATGGAAAATTAAAAGATAGATAGTTTAATCAAATTAAAATTTCGAATAAATATAAGTATCATATTGTTTTTAATAAAAACAAGGGATTGTGTAGTCTGTGTCGAAGTGGCATATAGTGTAAAAAATGTCTCGTTTTTTTTTATTCAAATATAAGTATTGATATACCGTTTCCGTTACACCCTGCATACAAGGGGAAACGATTTCAATACTCCAACCTGGGTTGGTCTCATAGAAGTTTATATCAAAATGCTTTCGTGTAAAAAGCCCATTTTTTGCTATCTGTATTTGTATGTTTAGTGCAGTTTAAACAGTTTAAAATCATCTTCAAGCAGCCGCAACACTTTTGGTGCTTTTTCTTATTGCTCTGCTAAAATTTTCCATCTAGTCTATTAATTTAATTACATAAAAACAAATTTAAAAGGAAAATTATTAGCACAGGAGAAATTGCTGCACCCTACATTGAGCTTAGGCACGCAATTGGCCGGTTTTTTTAATTAAATGTAAAAGGTAAAGGTGTGTAATGGCTAAGACACTGAGGGAGCTGAAGTATTAAAGTTTACTCCCTCACAACACACTCCGGAACCATAAAAAACAATGTAGTTAGGACACATAAATGAATTGATTCACACTATACATCACATCGACATCACATGAAACAAATAGAAAACTTTAAATGGGTCAAGTTGGAACTTGTTGTTAAGGGTGTTTAAATCAAGAAATCATTTTGTGGTGTCTTGGTTGGCCCTTAATAAGTTACAAGTTGTTCATATTTTATTTAATTACTCCTTGTAATTTATTAAGTACAGTACGCGGTTTGTAGAGCGTCGTCTCACTCACTCTATACATGTGTGACTGTCTCTTTATATGTGGACTTGTTACATTATCGATATAGTTCCCAATCGTCCCTACATGGATTGCCTTTAACCATCGGGAAAAATAATAATTTGAAAACCAGGTGACGACTATAGTCAAATTTTTTTTTTAACAAGCGAGTACTGAGTATTTCTCTTTCACATTTCCGGGATTGACAGAGAGAGATGGGAAATTAGTCGAGACTTATGTTGATTATGTGGACCAATAGAAACGCAAGCAAAATTTTTGATACCCGTTTGTTAAAAAAAAACAGACTATAGAAAGTTATTGCCCCTATTCGAAATTTTGTGTACCGATGCGTACTAAGTAATGATTAGTTCGTACCAGAGCCTGTCCGCTGGTGGCTCGCTGACTGGCTGCAGACGCGAGGCCGGTGGACGCCTGTTCCTCCATGTTGTCCGCGTAACTACTGCCACTGTAGAAATACACTCTTTTATTTGATTGTGAGATGTAGGAGACGTTAGTTGCATTTCAATATGTGTATAATTATAGACGTTGCAACAAACTAATTTCGGTTGTGTGTATATGTAAAAATAATAAGAGTTGAGTTTTAATGTCCTCAAAGTTTTAGCAAGTTATATGATTTGAAGAAAAAAGGTCTGCACTCACCCAGTCTTAGAGTTCTCATAGGTAAGATTGCGCGACTGCGCAAACATGTCAAACTCGTCTTTGGAGCTGCCCGGAGACTTGTCCAGTTGAGCGTCCTTTACGGCTGGAACGGTAAGTTTGTTATAATTAACAAAGACAACAATTAAACACAGAAGTGCTTGGCAAATCTTTCCTAAACTAAACAAAAATCTTTAATCATTCCTTCGGCATTATCTTGCAAGCAATTAAGCAGTTTTCAAGTCGTATTTCTGTTAACTTTAACTTCTAACTCGTAAGTTTTTTCTGTTGTCAATTTATGATCTGCTTACTGTTACTTTTTATAACTATGTCAATGGAATTATGAATTTTTACTCACTCAGTTTAGCAATATCAGGTACATCATCGCTGAGATCAATCAAGGCATCGTCTTCAGGTTTCTTTGCTGAAATTACATAAAGAAAATTAAGATTAAAATTTGTTTGGGATTTCCGACTTTTGTTTGTTTGACTTTTGTGTTTTCGTGCTTTTTTTTTTCAAAATTCAAAGTCTGTGTATAGGGTTCAAAATTGCACGGTAAAGTCTTATATATTGTATGTACTTATAGTCTTCTAAGAATATTTTCTTATAGCTACAAAGGCTAAGGTTCTTCCTTCTGCTTCACTTCAAGTTTCTAAATTGTATTTAAATACATACGTGAGACAGCATTAGTTCCAGGCACCCCCATGGCAGCACCAAGAATGGCAGAGGGAGTGGCCCCACCGGTCGCGGCAATCCTGCAAAAAATTAATATGTTCTAGACCGAATTTTATAATCTTTGATTTTTGTGTCTCCTGTCTGAATAGCAGAATAACTACGTAAATATTCAACAACTAATAAACTATGATTAAAATAGATTTTCTAATACAACGCCATCTGGGAAACAAAACACGAAATATGGCGTTGTAAGTTGGTGAAGAAAGCTTACAAACTAATAACAATGTTGGAAAATATAAGATATTCGATACTGTTGTTATTTACAAGCTTCCACATATAAACAAAAAAGTACACATAATACACGCTAAACATAATAAAGCTGCTCAACATAAAAAAAATCCTCACTCATTTATTTTCTAATTTGAGTGCCGGTCCAAATAGCGATTTCTAAATGTAAACGCCGTAAATTATTAAATGCGATAGCTTTGCATGCAGATTGATGTTCCGCCTAAATTTGACAATACAGATAGGCGATACAGTAACATAACACGTAACACGCAACGTGTACCTGTTATTGACAAAGCGCGTATGCCGAAGCAGTAGGTTGTTGAGACGATCGTTAGCGTGCAGTAACTCGGCCGTAAGCGGCGACTCGCCCGCCAGTCGCCCGATCAACTCGGCCACGCGGCTCTGCATCGCGCGCAGCGTGTCTGCTAACTCCTGTAACGCGCAACGTGTAACGTGATACAATAGTAAAATGGGTTATGGGACATCTGGCCCACGAAAAACTAGCCCGCGGGTGAGATGTGCACTTTTTAAAGTGCATGGGTAGATTCGCCCGAAAAATATTATACTGTTTAAATCTCGCCCGGGGGGCAGTTTTTTCCTGGGCCAGATGTCCCATAATCCGGTAAAATTACCTCGAAACGTTATAAAAACTTAGGATAACTTACACACGGCAATCAAACCCTGAACAAGACAGAGCCTGTACTATGGTAACCAGGCACCTGATATATTCGTACATTCTTTTATAATAATTTAAAAATACATTAAGATTAAATATTAATAAAGACATATTCACAAGGGCCAGTAGCAGAGTTCACGTTGGTAGCCTTAATAAAATAAAAAAGACCTAGAAAGTGCAGTCTTTGAACTCAATATCAATGAGTTACTGTCATAAATTTCTTTTTTTTTTAAACCTTGACAAAAATAAACGATCGATAACTTTTATCTGTCATTGGCATGTTATTTACATAAAAAATTAAAAACGGATGATAAAGAGTTTCGTTGTAAAGTATTTTATTTGTAAAAGCCGAATGTTAAGGTAATTACAATTAAGGTAATAAACAATGTCCCTAAAGTATTATTAACATGGCTCAGGGTTATGTTTGGAGTCCACTACATCCCGCGTGTCGAAGTTTTATAGGATTCTGGTAATTTAAACGATATATTTAGTGTGACTGCTAATTAGCGAACAGTACTCAAACAAAATTATAAGAAAAACAATTGTTCAACAATTGTTGTACAAGTCATTTCTGGAAATACACTACCTATTTCTAAAGACGACTCTTACCAAATTTGCAGGTTACAAGCATAGTGCATATTAAATTTTTGACAAATCTGTGGGTTAACTAAATTCATCCACAATTTACATTAACATGAGCCGCATCTCTAAAATGAAGTCAGAATTATGAAGTTAACTAAGCACAACATACATTAAGCAGTTCAATGTCGCTGTCGTGGTGTGCAGAATGCGGTTGAGTAGTGAGCTCGTTGAGCATGTCGTTCATCACGTTCATGTTGCCGTCCACCACCGCCAGGTCCGCACGTAGCTTGTTAGTCTGACTCTCTGATAACGTCACCTGGGGAACAATGAGACATGAGATTAAACGTTTTGAAAGTGATCTTCTCAATAGGAACCTATTTTCTGATTGACTCCTATGACGAGATAAATAGACGTTACTGAGCACGTACTTTGGCTTAGCCATGTTCCGTCTCTATCGTGCACTTGACGTGCTTAGCCAAAGTACGTGATAAGTAACGTCTATTGATCTCGCACCTAGACTATTCAAAAGTGCTTCATAGGCCCAGCGCACACCGCTGGAGGCGCAGCGGAGCGCCCTCAAGCTACTACAAGAAACATGCGCGCGACTGAATATTGACCGTATGTCAAGGTTGTTAAGGTTTATATTAAATTGTTGTCTTCAAATGTGCTCCGCTGCGACTCCAGCGATGTGCGCTGGGCATAAGAGGTTTTTCTCACTCTGTGTTTATCCCGCGCTGTGTCTATGGCCCACTTTAGACGATGAATTAGAGACACGTGTCAAGCGAGCGTATGCCCTGCACGTAACGATACAAACAACAATGTTTGCACTATTATACGAAATAAACAGCTCCTGTTGTGGATGAACTTTTTTTTTTGTTGTTTAACGAAGACGTTTTGGAATCCCTATTTTTATTTGTAAATAAGTGTGTACGGTGAATTAGGGCTTAGCGTATCGGGCACACGTGTGCTTTTCTGCTTTAAACTTTTAAAAGATAATTTCTAAGTAAGTCAGAAGATTTTGTTCTGTAGGTTGCTACTGAAAATATCGTATTATTATTATTAAAAGTAACAACATAGAAGTAATGAAAAACTTTCACAGAAAACTTTGTAAGCTGCCGTAATTAATGGTCCTTAAGTCAAAACCATGATATCACGATATTGAAACAAAAGACTTGACTGATTACACAATAAGTGCCGGTGTCAATTGCCAACACTTACATTATATGAAGTTTGTAAACAGAAGTACTTTCAGTACTTTCCTACATGTTATAGATGTTGGTGATAATAAGAAATTAAAGATAAAGGTAGCTAAACCAACTGACTTATCTATAATGAGAATCTACGTTGCGCTTAATGAATTAATTATACATTCAAGAGCTTCCACGAGTTATGAAAGTTATCATATGACTTGCGCATGTAGCAACATTGTTTTTGACGTCATCATTCCACTCACGGAGGCTTGTCGTTACATCTCGACGAGTTTTCCCTATCGCTATTAAAGATGAACATAATCGGCAAGTACGGACTAGAGATAGTCGGAATTTTATTATGATTCAGAAATATTATACGAGGATATTGTACTCTCTAATCAATGTATATATTTTGCTAATACCGATACTTCGTCAATTTTCAAGTATTCACAAACTTTTTTGTGTATTCTATCTACCCCTGACAGGCAGTCGATTCATGTAAAACATTGATATCCAGATTAATCCAGTTCCCAACATCCTTGAGAAAAAAGCTATGGAAAAGGTTGACATTGGATAGTTTTTTATTGTATAACAAAACCAAAACAGCAATATTTATCTCAATTTTACTTACAGTGGCAAGAATTTGTTCCTGTGTTCGGCTGGGCGAGGTTTGCGGCATGGCTGATCGTTGAGGCGAGCCGATCATTGGCTCCCCACCGTCCGGTACACTCTGTAAATAACTCCTTATTTACCCTCTATATATTTATAACACTATTTATCTTAACACCTGCAGGAAACTCTACACTGCACCGGTTTGAACACTACTAGTTTAGCTTGATCCTTATCGCACACTTATCCGATGGAAAGATCTGATATGTGTTTACGGGTTAGCCATGACATCATACTCATATTTATTTGTATTGATCGCTTTTTGTAGCAAAAGTTTGAGCAGTGTGTAATGAAAAAGTGGAAAGTTTGAGCTTATAAACTCAGTAACTCTAAACAAGATTGTTTCATATAATTAGGATTACCAAAAAAGTTTGCGACTACATACATGACTATATCATAATAATTCATCATAAAAATTCTGTCGGCTAAATATTTGCAAAGAAAACATCTTCCATTTCTATTTCAGTAGCTGGCAAACAATGCACTGATAAGTTGTGTACCTATATAATACATATTACATTTCATGGTTAAATAGGTAACACAATACAATGTTCATAACGCGGTAAACAGTGGACTAAATGATTACACACCATAGTAGGATATATAATTATACATATACATAGTATTTCATGCGTTATTATACCTTACATTATGAATAAGGCCGTAAAATATTTGTTATCACAAAATTCTTATGGATTACCTTTGCACTTACAATCGGTTATTAATGATAAATACATTTACATATTTGGTAATAATTCTGATATGGTATTTTACCGATTTTTGCTTATTCATTGGTTTTGACTGACTCATTTAATTTCTGTTATCGCTGTCCATGAATTTGGCGTGTGACGATGTGTTTAAGCCTGATAAAACGATTGATATTAGATAATATTTGGGTTTTTATCATGAACATGTAGGTACTTACTCTCTGTGGTGTGAATATAGGCGCCATAGCATCTAGGTCGGTCATGGGAAACTCCACGCCTTTGGTTCTTAGTTCAGTGTAGATTTGCACTACACCCTGAAAAGACATCAATAGAAGTTTTAGTATTGATGGGGGGAAATTTCCAAAAACCCTCTCTTAGTGGGCGCCTGCAACCCCCAACAAACACACATGCCAAATTTTAGCTCTCTACGACCAGTAGTTTCGGCGTTGTCTGTCAGTCACACAGTAACGGAAGCGTTTTATATCTTTAATAATTAGGTCTATCTTTAAGATATTCTTGTTCAATCCTTTATAGCTTCATTTATTAATTCTGTAGGTAAATATATAAAGCTGTTTCTATTTTTCTTTGGCTATTTCATAACTGTATCACGACTTAAAGAGAAAGGTTATTCACTCACTGACCACGAAAACCACACAAAATCATGAAAACTATCTAGTTAGTAATAGGTAACTAGTAGTAGTTGGGAGCTCGGTAAATTATAGGAAAAATTATATATATTTTTAGATATCAGTCAGCTAAGATCGAATCTGAGTTTGAAGACAGCGCAGGAGTCGCTAGTAGAAATTAGTTCAAATATTTTAATGACGTCTGACACTGATAAAATATCGATTTACCTATCTATCTATCTATAGTAATAAAATAAACTTTATTTATTATAGCCTGATTTATGTGGAATAGTATTATAGGGGCTATTTAAAGAACCCATGAGAGGAGCATTAACAAAACAAGTTACTGAAATTGCAGGCAACTGTTAGTATCATACAAAAATTGGTCTCCTTTATGTACCGATTGCCTCACTAGTCTATCGACTATCGACCAAGGCAACACTGTAGCTGAATGTTTAAATACAATTTTACACGAAACGACTGTCCTGAATACCGTACGGCTATAAAATGCAAGTTATATGAGACAACTAACACAAATAATGCTTCATGCCAATCACTACTTAAATAAAGTACATGCTCCTGTAACCTGTAATATTGTTAACAGTTATCGGATTAATTCACGCGATGCCATAATTTATTGAATCTTTAATATATAAATCAAACTGACTGACATATCAACGGAGGGCTTAACTATAAGGGTTAGAAACTTGAAATTTTGGCTCTTTATATAAGTAACGTAGGGAGCACAAAGATAGGATTTTTGGTAATTCACCCCTAAGGCGGTAAAATAGGGGATGGAGGTTGCGACGTCCTCGCGGGCGAAGCAACGGGCGAAAACTAGTCTTTAAGCCCAAAAAAAATGTCACTTGGTCGTCAAAAGGTTAACCTTTTGTCGACTAAGCGACATCCGGGTGTCGCGCTGCTATTGTCTTTCTATTGTGTCTCGAATCACGTGTGTTCGAAGGATTACTATAAAAAAACTAATTTATGACATTGCACTATTCTAAAGGATTTGCTTTTTAACTAAACCTTCTAATAAGAAGTATGTACTATTAGTCCTTGTGTTGAGTCATTCCATCCATCTACCTACAATTAATTAGATTATACCTTAAGCCGTTTTAGACAGTAGGTGGTGTAATAAGATATGTTGTGTTGTGGTGTGGGCATTGAACTGTAGAAACATTTAAAGGGGTATCTGAGTCTAGTATTAACTAGTCGACGGTCCGCACGCCTAACGGATATCAGAAAGGTCACTTGTCACAGTTGTCATAGTCAGACCTTCGACAAGTTTGGCAACTAGAGAATTTAATGGCGTGTCTAGGAGGGAAATCGGTCTCTTGCAACAGCGATGGTGGACAAAAAAATGTCGGCTCGCCTAGTGAACTATTATTACGTTAATGTTATAGGTGCCGTCGTGCCGAGCATTTCTTTTTATTCCAAGGTCTGTTCAAACGAAAGCAGAAACAAAAAAAGCCATTGGAGAGTTTTCGCTGGTAGTTAAATAGTCAAAGATCAACTAAATATAGTATTCTAGCGACGTGGGCTACCTTCTCACGGATGAGTTGCAATTGAAAATATTAGAAATTTTCTACTTTTCCCTACTACAAAATTTTATACACCTAGACCTTTCTCAAGAACCAGTCTGTCTATTGGTGAAAACGACATGAAAATCGCTTTTGGAAGTTTTCCAGTTTATCGGGAACTTTGTTTAATAATATGTAATGATGAGAAAAGAAGGACATAAGTTTAAAGGTCTTTAGTATAAATCTAAAGGTCTTCAATGGGGATGTTACCTTGTGGGGGAATGGATGCATGTTTATATTGATGAGTAAACAAATGACTCGCGCCTTTTTCTAACCAAGATACTTTAAAGGATTTGTCACACTGGATGCGTTCTGCGGCCGGCGGTCAGGTCAAAGTGAACGCAGCCCGCATCATGTATGAACAACATTGTCGGTACCAATCAATATATTTTGTATAGAATGCGATCTGACTGTGCGAGCACAACCAAAGAACGCATGTTGGGCCGACGGGGCGGTGGGGAGGGAAGGACGCGTACGGACCGGTAGGCTGCGGGCTGCGGGCGGCGTTGTTCATACATGATGCGGGCTGCGTTCACTTTTATAGTTCGCGTCACGTAAACTTGCCTCTCTGAAGTTAGGCTTTTGTGACCACCGCGCAGGTACAATCATGTAAAAAAGTGTTACGTTCGTAGTTTCTTTTTTGTTTTATAGGTAAATACAGAATTAAATTAAGTTGTAAACATTGCTATTGTAAAGGTGCTCCTAAACGGGCAATATTTTACTGCAATTGTGTTGCTGCAATACATTGACGGCAATATTTTCGGTATTTGTTTCCGTACTCTCTGCGATTACGCCCAAAAGTCAGTAACGACCCATGTCTATGTGTCTGAGAGTCAGCGTAACTGCGTACGTAAAATAATAGCTTTATATTTTTGTTCACGAAACTAGTTTCACGATTATCTGCCTCGTAAGTAGTTACTGAAACGCATTACGTTAAATAACACACACTTCTAGTTTTATATTAACAGCAACGTTAATATTTAATCACAATAGCGGTTATCAGTTTAATTTTTGTTGTGGCGGTGAAAATAAAATAATTAATTAAAAAAAATAACAAAGTTTAACAGTTTTGCCAACAACAGTACTTTCGCATTGAGCAAGCAGGACAGAAGTAAACATCAAATATATGCGAGTGACAGAGACGCCATTACAGGCGCCATCTTTGGCGAGACCGCGCATGCGCAGTCCACTTTTGGTTGTCAAATCGACTACTGCGCAGCCAATTGCGACGAACTTCAGAGGGGCAAGCTTACGTGACGCGAACTATACCTTACCGCAGGCCGCAGAACGCATCCAGTGTGACAAATCCTTAACTGGCAGCTGGGAGTTTGTCATGCTCACTCAAATGTCTCACTGACGGTGGCGTGTGTGTTGGATCATTTGGTTCCCTTCAAAATGGTTGAGCTATTTGGTGCCGATCCACACGTCATGTCCGTGAACGGGCGCTGTCTGCTGAGACTGGTAATCTCTTAGCTGCCACAGTTAATTTAAATTTTGTTTTGATTCCTTAAATTTACAATATCTCATCTTACATTATGACTTGTTACGTTGTTCTCACATAGTACTTTAAATTCTACAATGAATGATGTACTTAACCAAAGTTTTGTAATCTATTGATTTTTAAAGTGTCCATGGAGTTTCTTGCTCGCTCTTCTCCACGAGAGCTTCATTTTTATGACAGACTGACACCTTGACGATTCAAAAGTACCTGTAAATGGTTTATTTGAATAAAATAGTTTTGAGTTTGAGTTTAAGTTACTCAGAAGCTAGGTTAATGAGTTACGTTGACAAGAAAAGTACTGTCGTATAGATAGGGTATTTTTTACTCTGACTCAACACAGCAAATGCATGGGAGCTTCCTACTAGTAACCCAGTAACGTACTCGTGCATCGACCGCTCCCAGATTCCTAGTTGATAAGAGCAGATAAAGAAACTTGGAACAATAATATGTGAAGCAGGATAATTCAATTCGTTTAAATACTTATTTGGTGTTTCAACTAAAATCCGTACTAATATTATAAAAGCGAAAGTAACTCTGTCCGGCTGTCTCTTCTTCACGCCTAAACCACTGAACCGATTTGCATGAAATTTGGTACAGATATAGTCTGGGACCCGAGAAAGGACATTTCATTCCGGAAATCCCCCGGGAACAGGAACTATTAATCACGCGGAAAGCTAGTAAACTAAATGAAAGCATTGTAAATTTATCGAAGTACGTGTTATTGTATTTACGAAGGTTATAAGTATAAACGTAAGAGTCAAAAAACACACACGACAAAGGTTTATCGCTACGATTTGACTTTTTTTTTTCTTTAGCCTGTGCTGTCCCTCTACTGGGCATAGGCCTCCCCCAATTCCTTCCAGATTTTCTTATCCCTCGCCGCCTCGAACCAACCCTCGTGGCTGTCGTCTGTACATCTATTTACCATTTTCTAAAATGACTTAACCGCAAGATTTTCGGTATTCAGTTGTTAGGCTCACACATTATTTTTCATTTTTTGAGGAAGGTAATTTATTTGTAAATGTGTTACACTAAATGTTCGTGAACTTGATTAGCTTCCATTTCCTAATTAATTTTAATTTTAATTTAATTTTAATTATGTTTATATACTCTTTTGACGGAAATGGTTTTGACATTATATACATTCTTCTCTTCACATTTAACAATGTACAATTAATAATATTGTAACAACATTATTTTAAAAGAGTAAGTATGGAGTTTCTTGCCCATTCTTCTCCATACGTATCAACATTTCCGAATGGGCGGTAGATTCACTTTTGTTTTATAAGTATGACGTTTCAAAGTGCCTTTTTTGGGTCTAATGGAAATAAATGATTTGACTTTGACTTTGACTATGTTCATAACTTCATAAACAACTGATGACCAGACAATTGAATGAAACTGAATTGGCGAAGCAATTGAAAGTTATGACCTTCTCAATAAATTGACCTATCTATATCTATGTAGGTATTGCGGTAGCGTCAAGATGTCTAGTCTCTACAGCAAACGATTACACTAACATAATATAATGTTTAAGCTATTAAAGGGATTTTCCATAAAATATCCGCTAATATACAAACACATTATTACTATTATACAAACGCCTTCCAGGGGCTTCTTTTGTAAATTAATGATGAATTGCCTGCCAATAAAAGTCCCGCGAAAACAGGGCCAGCCGTATAAATACATGTACTTACATTGTTATTATCTTGTTATTAATTTGCTGTTATTTTATCATTACAAATAGGCACTAAAGTATAGGTTTGTGAAGAGAAATCTTTGCAACCCTTTTTCACAGAAGTGCATTATTTGGCATGGTTAAAACTTGTTAGTTTAGTTTCATATTTCTATGAATGTTTGGGGATTTTGATTTGATCACATTTCGAGCAGTAGAGGACTGTAATCTGTTACTGTTATTCTGTTATACCCTGCCTGTGCTCCTACTCTTTACTGTTCTAATCAAAATCCCCAAATGTTTACATAAATACTGAAAAAAATCTGTTTACTTTGCACTAAACATGTTTAAACTAACATGGATTTTACCTGTAAATCAGGCTGATTTTGGAAAGCATCTGCCCAGCACTGGATGAGGCTGAGAACTTTCTCCTGCACCACTGTAGGAGGATCATTCTTGGGACCAATAAGTTTTACCTGAACAAAGCAAAAAAAAATATCATTATTCATAATACTCACATAAAAATTTTAAAAATACTGCAAAATACACTTTGCTTATCAAAACCAGATTTCCCAAATCCCAAATAAACATGTGATATGCATTGCCATTTTATTTCACCAGTTATTTATTTGTTACTTTTTCTTTAAAAGTAGAATTCTCTTATAAACAATAAACAAGCATTAATTAAACTAGTTTTAATAATTTATGCACATTAATAATGTGACAGCTTCGAGACTGAGGCAAAACAAGTTATTATTATTTTAAAATATACCAGTTGTGGCAACAAAGTTCCACGATATATTTTATAAAATAATACGTTAATTACCGATACGCTTAGGTGTCAGAATCATAGAAGTAGTAATGCTTCTCATATCATCATTTGCCATATAAGTGGCTCGAGATACAGGACCAACTTATTTGGTCTATGTTGTGGAGTCAGAATGGATTCTATGGTCTATTTTATTCTAGAGTCATAGAGTTGCGCCCAATAAACAATACATATTAGTCACATTAACACATATAGGAATAATATAATAGGGGCTGGTTTAACTTAAAGTTAACGGGCCCATTTATTGCATTTGAGGTCACTAAACTGATGTCACATTTTAATGTAACAAAACATGATGTAATAAAAAAATGTCTAAATATCTATTACAAAATAAATACACAGCAAGACTTTTAAATAAACATTAACAAGATCGAGATATTTAAAATTAATGATCTACAAACCGGTTTTGTAACCAATATTAAATAAACAAGACAATTATGAACAGTTCTCGTAAAAACAAGAATTAAAAATAAACAATGTTATGTAATGTTCAGTAAACATACACATTTACAATACATATAACATTGCAAGTACAAATGTATGCAGTCTTGAATTGCATATGCATAACTCCTATACAAGGTAGGTTAGGGCCTATGAATCATAATAAGCAAATTACTCATGAAAAGGAAACAGTGAAGTATATATGCATACTGTATTATAGGCTGTTTCATGTCATTGAATGAGTACTATTATGAAGTAAACAGCTGTACAATTGTTTTTTTTTTATTGGTGTATGAATCTCTCTATTATGCCATGCCTACGTTACTTGGGTAACACAAATCATGACTTCAAAATTCAAAAGAATAATAAAGACAATTTTTGCATTTTGTAACAAACGCGAATATTAGTGATATATAATATTAGCCATTGCATTAATGAAACTAGCCAGAGATCAGTAAATAGGCCAGACTTGCTGAAATTACTTGTTTCCTGTGTAGGTAAGGTAAATATTATTTGCTATGGGTTTACATTGCTTATTTTTTTGTGAAAAAAGATGCTGCCAAGAATCAAAATTACATAATTAACGGAGTAGAGTTGTTTTGCCTTAGATTAAAAGCCATCCAAACACCACAGATTAATCTTCAAAAGATAAACTTTATAATCTGTTGAACTATAAAACTAAGACATCAAAATGCAATGAGTCATAGAACATGTATTATATTATCATTAGTTAGTTTTATCATTAAACTTATCAATGTTTACCTGCTCTGTGTTGCTATATACATAATATCTATCTCATATCTGTTTTTAAAATGAGTACTGTCAATATAATATATGACATCTTGTCTTGATAGTTTCACAATATTTCTCTAGGAATGTATATAAGATAAAGTTGTATGTAGAATGTCTTTAGAGTAACCCTTGGTCTTTTTAAGTAATTAGTCAATTTTAGATTGACATGTCTTAGGACAATTAAAGAGAATCCTATATGTCCTATATGTAGTAGGTGCAATCAGGCTATGATTGAATTTTTTTTTTGTTGAAAAGGTTCTCAAATTATATGTATTTGTTTTCTTAAATTAAATATTGATTGATTTAACAAAATATTGGTAAGCTATGAATGGACTCAAGAATACATAAAATGCTTCACATTCTGTCAGTTTCTTTGTCACCTTATAAATGTTATTGGTATGTAAGTTTTATAACCCTAGATGAACAACTGATAGGCCCAATACATTGCCGCAAACAGATTTTATGATAAGGCATTTTATTTTGTATTCACCTTGTTTTGATATGGCTACTGCTGATTGTAACAATGATAAAAAAGTTTAGTATTTTTATTGTGACTATTTAGAAAAAGAATACTATGAATGTACTTACCAATTCAGATATAAATTCCTTGTTGCAAGCCAGGATATGAAAAGACTTTCCACAGTTTTTCACACAGGTTTCAAGAACAGTAAGAGTGTACATGACAACTGTGTAATTCTTCCCTGCACTCTGTGTCAACCGCTTTCTAATAGCTTTTATAGCATCTTTAGGCCCGTCCGTGCTGCTGTTCACAATATCACATATTTCCATATTAAGAGCCCAGTTTTCCGACGGTAAGGATCCATCTGTAGCTTGTTCTGGAATAATATTTCATCACAAATATCGCATATTGATAGGGTCAAAGCAATTAACACCTACTTCATAATTATACGGCGCACAAAACTGTTATGATCACGGCACTATACACAAGGTACTATCAATAAAATTACCTAACATTTAGTTACCGTGACACCACAACAAAGAGAAATTGAGATCTTCTAGTGCGCAACAAAAAGAAATGGAACATAGGGTTCGGTATTTTGTTATTCTGAACGGTCATGATTAACAAGAAACATTTCTATTACATTCTCACCTATTTTTTGACCCACCGGCGTAGAAAAAGGATTTCCTACACCAAAGAAAGACATCTTTGGAAATTAATCAAGTATTTAACGAAATGATTTCACCGATTTCACTTGTCACCAACAAAGCCAAAAACGCAAATCACAGATAAAAAATACGCGCAGCTGTCATGCATTCTGTCAAAAACTTGCGTTTAGAAATTAATTTACTTTCTCGAACTTGTAAAACCATAATATATTTTTAATTGAATAAAGTTTATTATCTAGCTATTTATAATCACATTTTCTTAGTTAAATGTGAATAAATACAGTAAAATAACTAAAAAACATATTTAAATAACATGTTCTAAAAGAAAAGTAAAAATTACCGAACTTGAATAATAATGGCGAAACAGTGGCGGCAAAGTTAAACATTTTATTGCAATTTTTGTCATCTTTTGTATAATTTGTAATTTCGAGAATTTAATGCCTGACGATTAGATAATATATTTATTTCAATTAAACACGAGAGAATTGAAACGCAAATAAATATCGTGAACAGGAGTATCGGTATCCATAGAAACGATATACACGGAAATATCAGCAGTTTAATAAACAGATCATACTGTTATTGTTTTACGTTTTATATTTAAAAAAATATTAAAGTTTAGATATTTACAATGGCACCAGCAACACAGAAACGAGATCTAAATAGCCTTATTATTCACCCGGATATAGAACCGGGTGTTATAGACAATGCTATGATCATACGATGTATTTTGAGTAACGGTAAGTAGAAATTTAGCTATATAATACTTATACTTTAGATTATATATATATATATATATGGCTTATACGTACACTTAGATTATATACTGGTACACACGGCTACACATCAAGCTAATCTAAACCAGTTTTAGCTGACCTCGCATTGTGAATGCTTTTCGTACAATTAGAAGTCAGCTTATACTGGTTTTGTATAGCTTGATGTGTAGCCCATCATACTCGTCGTACTTACATATCTTTCTAAGTAAGTTGAGTGCTTCAGAACCGAGCATAAGCAATATTGTCGTCACCGTAGTACAGCGTCAGATTACGATTGCAAGATAGGACAGAATAGCTAAGCCAGTTCCATCCCGAGAATTCTTTATATTACTTGATGCGATGGCATAAGCAATATTGTCGTCATCGACGTCACCGTAGTACAGCTGTCAGATTACGATTGCAAGATAGAGACAGAATAGCTAAGCCAGTTCCATCGCGAGTATTATATTATTTATATTACTTGATGCGATTTTATGGAATTCATCAGTTTTAAGTTATTTGCTGAAAAGTAGCCTTTATGAATGATTATCAATATTGAAAGCTTTACATCATACTGTAACTTATTTCATTCCCAAATACCTGTTCTTCCACGCAGGTCCAACTGAAGAAGCTGGAAGGCTTTTCGCTGAAGAAGGAGTACATCTAGACGAAGCTGAAGATGTTAGACTGGAGTTCCAGAATATTCTGCGCATAGACCACCTTTGGATGCTAAAGTCTTTAACTAAATTAACTTTAGCTCATAATTTAATAGAAAAAATCGAAAACCTGGAACTATTGACGGGGCTCAATGAATTAGACTTATCGTTTAACAAGATCGAAAAAATAGAAAATTTGGACACATTAGTCAATATAGAAGTGTTGACGTTATTCCATAATAAAATAAGGAAATTAGAAAACTTGGAGAAGCTGGAGAAACTACTTGTTTTCAGCATCGGTGATAATCTTATAGAAGACTACAAGGAGGTAACTTAAGCACGATTGTGCCAGTAGTCTAGGAGGCACAGCCACAGACGCCAATTCATCACGCTACTACAAGCTGTCAAATTCCTCCAAAAGATTTTCAACTTTATGGCTGAAACCTAGGTTCGAGGTTGATTAGGACAATTTAAGAGTTTTGAGTAGCTTGATATGCTAATGCTGACGCTCGTCTGAAGCGCTTTCAATAAATAATAAATATTACGTAACTTATATTGCTAATTGATTATGTATCTGGCTGTTAAATTGCCGTGAACTAACCCCTTTACAGGGGACTCTTCGGGACAAGAATCCCGTACAGTTTAGCCATATTCATCTACCTGTAAGTCTGTCCATTCGTCCGCAGCTAAGCTAAAACACTGTAATGGCTAGATAAATAGTCTTTACTTAGCTTAGCACGTACTTTGGCTTCGCTATGTTCCGTCTTTATCGTGCACTTGACGTTTGACAGTTGTGTAACAGTGACGGAGTGTTAGCCAAAGTACGGGCTAAGTAACGACTATTTATCTTGCCCTTAGACCGAGATTCAGATACACAAACGTTTAACGATTTGTCCCACTGGATGCGTTCTGCGGTCTGTGGTCAGGTCATTATTGTGAACATTAAAATAATATTAACAACATTTAGCGGTTGACCTGACCGTGACGTAGCACGCATCCATTCCATTATAAGCACGTACTGCGGCTGAGCTATTTCCGGCTTCTATCGTGGTTTCACACCACCTTCTTCGATCAACAATTCCCAGATGGCGTATCTCCGTAAATTTCGAATGTTGCGCGCCGTGAGCTTCAAAGGTAACCCATGTTGCGACGACAACATGGCCTACAAGTTTATCAAGGCAGCCCTGACCAGGGTCACCTACCTTGACTACAAGACTGTTACTGAAGACGAAAGAGAGGATGGAAGAGCTAGTTTCAGGTACCTAAAGCAGAAGTTACAATTGCAGATTTATCTTTTAATATATTTAATAACTAGCTTTGCCCGCGGCTTCGCTTGCCTTAGAATGTGACAAAAAGTCTATGTCACTCTCCCTTCCTCCAACTATTACCAATTAAAAAAATCACGTCAATTCGTAGCTCCGCTTTACCGTGAACTATGGGCAAACATCGTGATCTACAGCAGAGATTCCTAAACTTTTTTTGTCTTGTAGACTACCTTATTTTTCTCGCTATTAGGTAGAGTTTTTCTAAATGAATGAGTTCCATCGTTTACCCATATGAATTCACATCTGATGGGACTTTAAATTCGTTTTTCTCTAGGCTAGCATAGCATAAGACAGTCCCCTTACCTCTTGTAGTGGACCCCTAGAGGTCGACATAGACCACTTTAGGAGCCTTGATCATACGCATACTTAAGTAGCTAAAATTAAGAATTATGACTGTGATCTCCATATCTATAACAGAGGCGTCATACGTAAAATGGATGAAGCGGACGAAAAAACTGAAAAGGAAAGAATAGCCAAAGAGAATTACGACGCACAGGTGGTATTCTATGCGATGTCCTTCGTGGAGTACATGAGCGGGCCTGAACTGCTGGAAACTATGTTCGAGAACGATCCTGATGGGCAGCTCCTACTCTCCTTTGGAGGAGAACTAATAGGGTTTTTTGAGCAGTAAGTGTATTCCTGGTGAATGCAGAAGAAACTTCTAAACCAATAAGGTCTACACATCAGTTCTTAGCTACCGGGTTCATTTTGAACACCACAGATTTATAATGATTTTCGATAAATAAGGACACACTGACGTACCAGTTACCATTTTTTTATTATTATTATGGGCTTGCTCTTGGTCCAGACTAGCCCGGGGGCATAGACGGAGTCTACGATGGAGCGAACTTACCCAGTAGATGCCTATGCACTCGTTTTTTAAATACTTCCGGGTTATATGAATTTGGAAACACAGACGGCAGGGAGTTCCATTCTTTTGCGGTGCGCATTATGAACGATTTTGAGAAGCGCTGAGTGCAGATATGAGGATTTGAGGAATATCAACCAAGAAAGGGTGGTATCCCACCGTACGTCTGGATGTCCGGTGGTTCACTAATCGTATCATCATTTCCAAACCTGCTATATTATTTTTCGTCTTCTTCAGAAAAATAAAGTCTTCCCATGTCCTGACAAATTCATTTACAGGTACAAAGAAAACTACATAGAAACGATGGTTCAACTAGTGGACTTCGCCCAAGAAGCGTACAACGATAGACAGCGGGAAATTAAGCTGTTTAAAGATCTGGTGGACAATGCTTTGGCGGATAGTGTCGGAGAGAGCAAAAAGTATGTAAAATTAATAGCTTTTAAGGACAGATCCAACCTAGAAGTGAGAAAACATTATGTCAGGCAGAGGTCACATAGATGAACTTTAGTTAAATACGGACCGCTATTCGATTACAAAATTATCTATGATCGACCTAAACCTGGTGGCGGTCATGACCTCAATAACTCTCTAAATCCGCCCTTGTTGGCTTCCCACCCGGGTCAGCTGCAGGGATCCCGGCAACCGGTATGTTTGAAAGGGCACGAATTCGCGAATTCGTGGCGTGACATTATTGCTCAACCCTTCTACAGAAATTCCTATAACCTTTTCTTTTCCTGGTGAACTTCTGTCAACTAAAACCTGGTTGGCCATGACCTAGTATTTAAATAATTATTATAAAATTTTTACTCAAATGTCTTTATAAAACCAAAAATATGATCTTCCCAGTGTTGCATATATATATACACTATAAAATGCATAAGTACCTTAGGTACTCTCTAATAATGTAAAGCATAGCTTATGTCGATTAGATAATCAAAATCTTTGGCCAAAAACGACACCGTACTAAAACTCTTAAACCATTTAAAACAGAACGGTAGAAGAATTCGAAACAAAGAAGAAGCCAATCATGGACCATGTGAACGAAATCATCAACCAGTACACCAGTAAGCAGATAACCTTCGAGGAGATGGAGCCGATGATGATGGAGATTGGCGAGACGTACCATGAGATGTTGTATGAGCTGTGGAAGAGTCTTATGACTACTGAAATGCATCTGTTTGAACAGTGCGAGGTTAGTAAATGGTGGGAGGTCTTGCTTTGTGAAAACTTCTATTTGCCTATTTTCGAAAGTCTTAACGAAGTCAAAAAAGTCAAATTGTTAAATCCATTAGACCATGGAGGCACTTTGGAACGTCAATTACATTTAAAAATAGTGATTCTGTCGCCCATTTCAAAAGGTTGTTTTTTATGGAGAAAAATGGGCAAGAAACTCCGTACGTACTCTCAAGGTGGGAGCATCTCAGGAGTTCCACTGGCCATCTGTGGTTTTCTTCACCAGTTTGATTGTACCAAATGATACTTTCTGAATGCAAATATTATATGTGTAATGCAAAAATAGCTGTGTCTTGTGCCTACCTGTTAATTTTGAGGATTACTCGGGAGGGTACAAAAAAAAGTATTACACAACTTAAGAATCGAAGTAAAACTAGTCTTGTATTCTGTGCTCAGGACTCTCGCGTCCAATTCTCAGTAAACATGACCGAGAAGGTAACGAAGCTTCTGGAAGCTTCGCGCATGGCGTTCGGTGCGTGGCGTGAGCACGAGGGCGTGTGGTCTATGCGTCAGTTCGAGGTGCTGTCCAAACATCTTGGCAACAAGGTTCTGTTGGCTGACGCTTCGCAAGAACTGTTTGATGTGAGTAGTATATTTTTAGCTATAAAATGGATAAAAGGGCGTTGAAATTTCTCGTCGGTTCTGCTGAGAGTATGGCGCATGTTGTTCGATGCGTGGCGCAAGCACGAGGGCGTGTGGTCCATGTGCCAGTTGTACCAAACATCTTGGCAACAAGCTCCTATTGGCTGACGCATCACAACAACTGTTTGACGTGAAAAGAATTTTTTTAGCATGAATAGACATAAAGGGCGTTGTTTCTCGTCGGTTCTGCTAGTCACGCATGGTGTTCGATGGTCTTTGGCGATAATCTTTGGAACTAGAAGTCGACTAACCCTCAGACTGCAAGAAGCGCAGAGTTTTTAAATTGTTTTAATTATTTAGGTATACAACAGGTTAAAAAAATGTGTATATCATACGAATCAAAAACCCCCTTAAGAGTGATCACATACGCGCTATTGTGTGGACCAGCAGCTGGGTAACTTGTAGTCCAGTTACTTTCGCAGAAGTATTCCTGCGTGAAATCAGGTGCCCTTTAAGATTTAAAAGTAGAAATTTTAAAAGGGTCCTCTGGACGTGAAAGCGGAAAACGGACTAATGCCCGAATGCTCAAACGTCTCTTAATTTTCAGACGCTCTCAAATCTGTTGCTGACCTTACTCTATACCTTTAAAGTGACAAATACAGCAACAGATTTGAGCAACTTAAAAACAATGATATTATAAGTAAAAAGGTGTCGACAGGTTACCTAAACGAAATTCTTTCTTCAAAATTCGGCACACTAACGCACACATACATTACACGTCAAAGTAGGATGGCATGTTTAAAGTAGTGCGAGTGAAAAAGAGATAAACGTCAAATGTCAACGCGATACTTAGTATCATGTTGGTCAAATGGCAAACTTTTAAAGTGCCACTTTTTGACTGCATTTAACCTATCTATACTTTTTTACTTATAATATCATTGCTTAAAATTAAGTGACGTTTGAGTATTCGGACATTAATATGTTAAATTCAGTCACATTTGCTACGTAAGCGCATCAGTTTATTTTTTTTTCCCACATTTGCTACGTGTACCACCCACATTGTTTCAATAATCGCAGGCGATGATGGACCGTGACGTGATGATGAACTTGGTGGCGCAATCGTCAGACAACCACATGCGTTTCATCGACAGTCGCGAAGACCTGCTCACATCTCGCGCTAACAACTGGCGCGATGACCTGGTGCAAGGAACCAATGAGTAAGTGGCTTTTCTTGCACTTTTTTGTCGATAAATCTACACTTTGATAGAGCGTTCGGGTAGAAATTTGCTGAAACTCTATTACTTGAGCCTAGTACTTTAGCTTTGATCTTCAAAACCCTGCTTTTCTGTTTTAACCGGGAGCGCTATACCGCGCCTTGAAGCTCGGAAAAGCTAAGAGAATTAGAGAAAGCCTAAAGGTGGGTACTGACCAACGTTACGAGTCAAAACTCTGTGCTCCGCTTTCGCCGTTAATTTACTCAAGATGTGGCGTCTTTAATTATACTTAATTGTTTCATCCAAATTAGGAAGAAGAAAAAACGTTACTGGACAAACGAAGCCAATCTATTCCAAGCGTTTTCTTTCTTGAGTTTGTTATAATGCTCTGGATGCGCTGGGTTTCACAACACTTCCTCTTCTCTGTATTTTTCTATAAAATACAGTCTTTTCTTTGTGCCACTCCATGCTTTAAGAAACGAATACGAGAGGAACGACGACGTGTGATTACTCGCGACGCGTGTGCGCTCGGGACGACTTGCAACAGCGTACTGACCGAACCGTGTAACACTCAAAGGATTCGCCAAAAAACCGACAGCCGGGTGGAGCACTCAAAGCGAGCAACGAGCGGCTCGTTGCTCGTTGGTTTACCCGTAACACGACGTACTGACTGCACGAATGCTCGTGGTGTAACACGTTACATTACGCCCCGTAACGCCGGTCAGTACCCACCTTAAGGGTTTACACGAGGAGCCGGGGCTGCGGGTTGTTCGGAAAAGATACCGCGGACCCAGGTCCGCATACAAGGGGCTAAGAAGGAACATCGGTGGGTTTTAGTTAGTAGAAGTCTGACACTCCCTTCTGCTCCGTCCGGGACGAGTCATTTAATGATTTTCCACAAAAAAGGGGTTTACATGAGATTGATACTGTCGGACAGATCCTATGATATTGATTTACGAGATTTTAAACTTGTCTAGCTTCGTTTGAGGTATCTACTAAAACCAAAATTCTCTTCTTCAGCAATGAAGTGAAACGCAACAGGGACAGAATCCTGGAGATTAACTATTACATAGACACTCAGCGCGATGAATGGGCAGATATGCAGATGGAGTTCACTGATAATGCTGACGCCGATGCAGCCGCTATTCTGGGAGACGACTTTCAATGTTAATAGTATTTTTTATCCTACAAATACATATTTATTAGAACGTGTTTGGTTTATTTCATATGTTTTAGCCTTTTCTAATCTGAGTGTTTTAGTATAAGTTCATGCTCTTCATAAATGATCTATATTCTATATTGTCCCAACATAGTGTTTTTTTTTCTGGAATTGTAAATTATTATACAAAGTCTTGATATAAGCGCTTTAGGAATGCACTCACACCGTCATGCGCCTCTGTATGGGCTACCCTTCTAAATAGGTCCAGCCGCTTCGGAGTTTAACCGGAACCAACAGAGAGACACGATGGTTTTTTATTTTGTGACGTATATATTTCTCATAAACTTAGTAAAAAAGACTGTTATTTTGACATTACAAACAGATACTTTAATTTTATACATTACGCATTACAATTGTAAATAATAAAAATAGCTAACGGTGCCGATTCTCTTGTGCACAAACTAACGTAAATTTAAGTTAAGTGCATCTTTCTCTCTCCATTTCTTATAGAAAAGGACAGAAGATACATTTTAGTTTAATCCTGTCAAATTAGACAGCGCCTGATGAAAATTGACGTATATTTAGACGCCATGTTTTTAAATTGCGTCTAAATTATCTATGGAGTGTCTAAATTTGACAGGACTTAACTAATATTTGATCTTCTGTCCTTTTCTTAATTAAAAGGAAAGAGAAAGATGCACTTAACTTAAATTTACATTGGTTTGTGCACAAGAGAATCGGCACCAATGTCTTGATAATATATAAGCGCTTTAGGAATGCACTCACACCGTCATGCGCCTCTGTATGGGCTACCCTTCTAAATAGGTCAAGCCGCTTCGGAGTTTAACCGGAACCAACAGAGAGACACGATGGTTTTTTATTTTGTGACGTAAATATTTCTCATAAATTTAGTAAAAAATACTGTTATTTTGACATTAGAAACAGATACTTTAATTTTATACATTACGCATTACAATTGTAAATAATAAAAATAGCTAACAATAACTATTTAAGAAGTTAAAGCTTTAGCAGCCTTTCTTTCTTTAAGAGTTTGCATGTATCGACTAATCGTATCCTGGAATTCAGGAGTAGTTACTCGAGCCACTGCTTCCGTTATCAATTTTTGTCGGTTATTTTCAAACTGTGTTAGGAACTCTTGTCTTATAGATCGTTTGGTGATAGCTCTAATGGCTGGAGGTATATTGTCGAATGATCTTATATACGCCTTGCATTTTTCTATTGCGTCCGTTTTGTCGTCAGCCACGGCGTCTATGAGGCCCTCCTGGAAAATATAAACAAAGAATGTTTGAAAAGTACAGCCAGCTTATGGAAATTGACGCCTAGGCAAATCTGATTGCCAAATAAAAATAATCTTGGGTCGATTTTGACAACAAGTTAAGTGTTTTTGCTAAAAAATATCTAGCATATTTTTTCTCATTTTATTCTTGTGGAATATAAGTCGCTAGCATAAGTTTCTATTATCTAATTCATGTATAATATTAGCAACTTCGTTATTAAAAAAAACCTGTAAGTAAAAAAAATCTAATTAAAAATCTCAAGTTTCTGATGATTACTTTTTAGATCAAATTAAATACATTTATGTCACGCTTTTATTCCATTTATTGCTCATAATTTAATTTTTCATTAATTATAATTTTTAATACTTCTGTATTAATTATTGGTACCTACCAAAAATTTTAGAGGTCGTCTGAAAAAGAATGACTTGTACGATAAAATCTCACAATTGTTTTCATGATATAACCTAGGTACGCTCATTTTAATTATACTTAAATATATTATAAAGTTTCAAAACTTCGGACGGATACTGCATATTTTTTCCTATGAGATATTTTTGGATATGAAGGTAGGCAGCAGGGACCTTAAGGCTCCTACACACAGTGCCGGACTGTACAGATAGGCCTATAATTATGTCCCGTTATTGGACAACAGAATATAGTCTTTTTTTTGTGAGTGGGAAATCATTAAATGACTTCTCCCAACCTGGGCGGGGTGGAAGGGCGTGTCAGACTTTTACTGACTAAAATCCACTCATGTTCCTTCGGTTGCCCTTTATATTCCGGGATCACGGTAACTTTTATAACTATTCCGCAACCTCGGAAACTATTCCGCAACCCCGGATTCGACATAGTCTGACAATACTATCCGTGCCCTGACTGTTGACACACATTCATACCTTAAAAGCTTGTTCTGCGGGGAACATGACAGAGTTAATAAGGGCGTATTCAGCATTCTTGGGGCCCATGAGCTTCGCCATCAGTTTATATATCCACACCGCTGGCGGTATTCCCACAGCTGTGTCGTTGAGTCCGATGATCGCCTGGCCGGTACTCATCGCACGGTAATCGCAAGCTAATGCCATGATACAAGCCCCGGCTCCTGTGTATCCCTGGAGCAAGAAAATAAGAAACATTGAACGTATTTAAAGTTTATGACTTTAAAAAGGAGGACTGACTTTGTATGAATCGTCTGTCTACTAAACCTCCACAATCCAGTTACTGTCAATAACACGACGCCTAATGGAAACTGATTGTTAGACTTTCGGGTTTCTGTACATACCGCGTAACGTCTGTCAAATGGTTACGTTACTGACGTTAACTACGTATGAACATCGCAACGCTGCAGGCTGCAACACCAAACCTCCCGTCCCGGCTGATACAGAGAAATTCCGGATAGAAGAACCCGATAGTCCTCAAACGGGACAGTCCGTAAACTCTATAAGTTTTTACATTTATTATTGTCATTAGTCCCTTTTTACTGTCTCCCCGTTACACTGATCAGACTTTCTGGGTTCTGACTGCTCGTAGCGACTGTCAAAAGATCTATGAATGATAAACGGGGCCAACGGTTTTACGAGCTTCCCAAAGCACGGAGTGTAAGTAACCTTCAAGATAAACTTTAGAAAGTACATATGAATTGAAAAAGTCCCATTATGGTACTTGCCTGGATACGAACCCACAACCTCTTAACCACTGGGCCATCACGACATGTATAGTCATCATTCTTAATCACTCACACATTGCACTATTGTGCTATATTTCCTTTTTTTTTATTATTTCGATAATTTACTTACATTAATAGCCATCGTCGTGGTTATATCGGTTCCATATAATTTCGCAACTATATCAAAAATGCGATTCTGGAATAGCATACACCTTGTAATGTCTGGTTTGATAAATTCTTTTAAATCCAAACCAGCCGAGAGAATTGTGGGAAGTGCCTGAAAATATTTAAATTATGTGATAAGTAGGTAGGTAATAGTAGGTATATGTATACAAAATAATATTGGTAAGATGTGTACAGTTGTATGTATAAACCTAAATGACCACTCATTACCATTCAATTGTAATATTGTTGATTCAATGTTAGCACAAAATAAGCTCCGTAATTTCACAATAAATAATAAGAAATGTAAGTAAATAAATTACTTAGAATTATTCGGTAAATCGTTAGCAATAATTATTAACAAAAATATAATAAAATCGTAGGAAAGTCAAAACTGCTTACTTACAATGAATATTTTTAAAAAGAATACTTGGGGCGTGATCTACAATCGATACCGAAGCCAAAAATATAGTTTTTAGAATTTTTGTCTGTTTGTTTGTTTGTCTCTGTATGTATATATGTCCGGGATAAACTAAAAAGTTCTGCATGGATTTAGTTCAAATTTTGCAGGGATATTACTAAGAGGTCGGGTCAAAACAACGGGGTCAAACTACGGGGGCGGAGCTGAAGCCTTCACGCAGACGACGTCGCGGGCAGCAGCTAGTTCACAAATAATAACCTATAGGTAACGCACGTGTGTGTACAGTGGGCAAAACAGATAAGTATCCAGGGCCGTCATATACAATTGAGGTTTTCTTGAATACCAATAAATATATTCAAATTAAATTGACCCTAATACTACTAACTAACTAGTCATTTTCTACTATAGTTTAAAATTTTTATTAGAAAATATCCGTGGGTTTTTAAGAAAACTTAAACTGTATCTGACGGCGCTGGATGGATACCTATCTGCTTTGCCCGCCGTACATACCCAAGTAACACAGAAAGCATTTTAACAAACGAAAATTAAACTTGTGTAAAACTTAAGGCCCGTATAAACTTTTATAAAAGTTCACCGAGCATCTTGACGCTTTATATTGGCATTTCAAAACCGTTTAGATGCTTTATACTGTATAACGGTTGGATAATGGTATATCAAAATGCTTTTGTGAAGCCTTTAGTTTCAGTGCAGCAAACCACAATGCTGTTGTACAGCTTTCAGCTGTTTTTAGTGCATTTGGATTTACGGTAGCATTTTTAAGTAGTAAATAAATGCTCAATGTTGTTTAATAGCATAAATATGAACCATTATAATGCCACGAAAATCCTCTATACAACTTATAGCTGTTTTTAATGCCTTAGGGTCTACAATAGCATTTTAAAGTAGTAAGATTATCTTAATGCTGGTTAATGGCATAAACTTGTATCATTATAATGCACCGAAATTCGTTAAACGGCTTTGAGCTGTATTTAGTGCCCTTTGTTGTGTAATAGCACATCTAAGTGCTAAGTAAAAGCCTACTGCTGCTGAACAGCATGAACGTAAACCTATGTAATGCTTGTATTTTTAAATATCAACTGAGTGCTGTTGTACTGCTAACAGCTCTTTAAACAAATACAAGTGAGTTATTGAAATGTGTAAAGCTGTATATACATTCAATTTACTGCATTCGTAAAACCATTTGTCGACATCTGTGTGTATTGCGTAACCGTGTGTTTAGCATATGTTTATAATGAAGCTGGTCAAGTGCGAGTCGGACTGGCGTAACAAGGGTTCCGTAAAATGGACACCTACATTCATCAACAATATTTGAAAAAAAAAAAGGGTTTTTCCTTTACTTGTGCTACATGACATTGCCGATCAACTGATGAGGCCTAAGTTATTGAGATTTGTCACAAATCTACAGGGTGAATAATATTATATCTGTATTCTGTTATGTTTGTCTGTTTTTATACCTAACTTTGGATATTGAAAAATATATTATCTTCAATATCCATCCATACGGATTTAAGTTGTACAAAAATTCTGAAATGGGTTTTATTGTTTAGCTCAAAGATCCCCAAAATTCCGTTCAAGTAATGGCACCAATTCAGTCTACATCAAGTCTACTGGTATATTGGTGAACTCATATAGAACTACTTTATAGTCAATGGCACTACAGTGGTTCATCAAAAGTCTTCTCTCTGGCCTCTGACCTTAATAATTGTACATGTGTGAGTATTTATACTGCTGGCGGCATTAAGTAGCCTTTTTAAACGCTCACCGGGCAGCAATGGGCTGCCACCATTTTGTAAATATTTTATAACCTAAAAATATTATCCTTCTAACCTATTTATAAAAGTAATAGACCTATATAATAATGATTAACTTAATCCAACACTTCCCAACCAATACTGTTATGTTAATTATGCAAAATTCGTTCTACACAATTGAATTTCTCGAATACACAATTGTTTTGGTTATTTCACACAATAACATTTTATATCAAAATCACAAAATATCAAAGGCGCGTGAAAATTTTCAATGAAACTTATATAGATATTTACAGTAAACTACATTGCGCAGTAATATTTGATGGTATGAAATAAAGAAAGTAAACCTAACCCAGTATAATAAATTTTGTTTGAAAATGGTGTCAAGCACTGAGTTTTAACGTCTTCGTTCATATTATATTGCGAGTCAAAGTAGATAAATTGCAACGACGCGACGTTCAGTGTATTATAACAATTAGTACCGTGGCATTAGATACGTTTTTACAATGATGTAGGGTTCTAACTGTGAACCCTTATATAGCTCCAATCGTTCTTTTACTACATTCTAATGCTGGTATAATGCTTTTGTAATGTAATTAGCATTTTCATTATCAATGTTAGTGCTGGTGTAATGCTTCTGTAATGCTATTGGCAACTTCGTTGACCGTAATAATGCTTCTTTAATGCGACTGGTACTTACTTTGACCTCGATAATGCTTCTTTAATGCGACTGGTACTTTCTTTGACCACAATAATGCTAATATAATGCGCCTGTAATGCGATTAAATAACTATTGTGAATCTATTAAGGATCTAAAGCCGTATAATTTGTGCCCAAATAAGCATTACAGTAGCCATATAAACGTTTGTAATGCTACTATAGAACTAAATCAAAATGCGAAAACGATTCAGAAATGCTGTAAGACGGCCGTTATAATGCTTTGATGTGTTACTTGGGTAGACCTGTTTGGGTAAGTACATAATTATGTTCTGTGACATAGACTTACCGATGTCAAAACAATGCCTTTGCATTTATTTTTCTCGGCCTCACATATAGAGTCATGCAGAGCTTGCAGTAATTCTGGATTTAAGCTGTTCACTGGCGCCCTCTCCATCTGCAGAACCGCTATTCCTTCATTATCAACTGACACGCCTACTAAAGGTTTCACTTGTGAAGAAGACCTTCGCATTTGCTGCACTGCAATGCATCGTGATATTTTCCGTAGATAAAACATTATATAACACTTTCGGCACACTGGTTTTTGTTAAATTCTGATAATGTTATGTTAGAATTAGAAACACAGATATGGGTAATATTACGAAAAAGATAATAATGCGTATAAAGTGCCAAAAATTTTGTTATCTCATGTTATGCATGAGATAGCAAAATTTTTGGCACGATTTTGGTAAATCTTTTAGTTTTTAAATTGACTATCATGTCGTGCATTGCTCTAAGACATTGGTAAGCGCCGCTATTATAATAGGTAATTTTAGGTTTTTCTTATAATGCCTTGCAATTTTTGCAAATTTTTTATTTCAGGTTGTAGATGAAAACACGTTCGTAATGTATTGACTGCGAAAAAACTTATAATACTTATACTTTAGGTATTAAACTAAGGTATTAAAGTTATCCGGGGAAAACTACAGAGGATGTTAGAACTATGAAACAGAAAGTGTTATACAGCCTTCGGATTTGCGACCCTTCGTGCCTAACTTTACTGTTGTGGTATTCATTTCAAGACTCAAAAAGAGACTCATCATATCAGTCTTCTTTACTTTTTCCTGAGAAGGTACATCAGGGTCGGCCTCAGTCGTCTTTCGTGGTTCGTCCTCAGAAACTACCTGACCTGCGTCAGATTTTATGGCCTTTAATTAACTAGGTACTTAGTAAGTAAGTAACTTGACAGTCGTTAGTCAGGTAAGTACTACTTAGCTGCTATCAACTAAGACCAACGAAACCAACACGAATGTTCGACCGCACCGCCAGAGGTCACATGCTGAAATGCCACGAAAAAATTAATAGGCATTTAAATTCATGATTTACCGTGTATATGGGACCCATCAAAATTGTAATGAAATCGCGTGAATAAAATAACAAATTTATTTGTAGGTATAAACATACATACAATTTACATTGGTAAATAGTTTATTTAATTATATTATGATAATAAAAGATTTCACCTACTGATAAATAGATTTTATGCGAACTTATAAAAAGATGAACATCATTATAAAATAAAACACAAAAAACATCAAAATAGGTACTATGTCAATCTTACAATTAGGTTTACTTGGCAGCCTTTTGTTTTAAAGCTTGAATGTACATTTCTAATGACTTCTGGACTTTAGGATGGCCTACAAACATCATGAACTCCTGTATGTCCTGTTTTCTGTTGTCCTCCATCCAGGTCAGGGGTCCTTGCCTGACCTTCTGTTTCGTGAGCGAGCGCGCCAGGGCTGGGATCCTGTCGAACTTCTTGATGAACTGCCTGCACTTGGCAACAGCGTCCGCTTTATCGTTTGCTGTTTCGTCAATGAGACCAATCTGAAATAGTTAGTTTGTTTTGTTACCACGGTTTTGTCAAGTTTTACACACAAGTGTATTTAAAATAAGCATAAATCATTATTTTTTTACCAAATAAAATCTTTAATAAGCTTAATAGTTTGACCTCACAAAACATTATGCTCAAAATAGGAACCAATTACATTCCTACTTAATTAGGCTTGGTTCAATGGTTTTATCATTCAGTTAATGGTTAACATTTTAGAACTGTGCAAAAATTGAACTGAAAATTTGAGTTTTTTTAGTAGCCTAATTCTTAATGTGTCCTACTACTGAGCAAAGGCCTTCTCTTCTCCTTTCAAACTTCAATGCAATCTCTGGCCACGATACCCCCACAATGTGACAAGATAGTTTTTTTTTTTTTTTTTTTTTTGGTGAGTGGGAAATCATCCAATGACTGCTCCCGTCCTGGGTGCGACGGGAGGGCGTGTCAGACTCTTACTGACTAAAACCCACTCATGTTCCTTCGATTGCCCTTTATGTTCCAGGGTCACGGTAACCACTATAAACATTCCGCAACCCCGGCAGGCCCCTTCCTGTGCTGACTCCTTCTCTTTGAGGCGCGCGTGGAACAAAACGCGCCGTCTACGCGGTCCTGGTCCTAGCCGGGCGGCGAGCTACCCATCGCTCGCCATCCGCAGAACCGCGCCTACGGTGGCCGGTAGTCGTCTTGCGACTCTCGACGTCTTCGCCTGGGTCTTAGTCCGGGGCGAGAGGCTCGTCGTTGCCTCTCGCGCGCCGCCGCCTCCTTCACTAGCATAACTGCTTCGCAGAAGGAGGCGACGGCATCCCATTCCGTCTCGCCCCGAAGCATGGCCTGGACCAGCGCCGGGCGCGAGAGGTCACCGCCGCCGATCGCCTCTACGAGGACACGTCGATGGTCCACCCATGCGCGGCACACCTCCACCTTGTGCTCGAGCGTGTCCTCCAGGCGACCGTTACTGCAGTGGTGACACCCAGGCGTCGCTTCCGCCCGAATCCGACACAGGAACCTCCCGAACTGACCATGTCCGGCTAGGACCTGTGTCAATCGAAACGTGAGAGTGCCATGACGCCTCTCCAGCCACTCCTCAAAGAGGGGTCTTACCGCCGCTATAACGGCGTGCCCAACAATGTGACAAGATAGTTTCGTTCCTCTAGCGTCGAGTGGGCGACTAATTTTGATCATCTGTTAAGGCCCGAATGGCCGAATGCGGGTACATTGGGGGGACATGGCCAGACCAATTAGAGAATGTCATGGACAAAACCTATTAATCAAACTAGTAGCCAAACAAAACTTCTTCCATCAAATCAAATTTACAAATATACCTTCAAAGCCTCCTCAACAGAGAACATCCTCGCTGTGGTGAGAGCCAGTTCAGCTTGCCTCTGCGGTATGGTGTTGGTCATGGTCTGCATGAACCAGCTGGGGGCCACTATGCCGAGGGCTGTCTCGTTTAGACCGATGGAGTACTTGCCGCTCATCATCACACGGTACTCGCAAGTCATTGCCAGAAGACATCCACCAGCTGGGGCGTGACCCTGGGAAAATAGAGATGACAAATTAAAATATAATAAATATTTCGATTTAGGATAATAAAAGGCATTTTGATTATTAGTATCTTTTAATTATCTACGTTCTAAATCAAGCCAAGCAATTTCGTTCAATTACTTGAATGGCTCTAACATTATTTTATATCAATAAGTAAACAAAAGTATCTTATAATAGTCATCCTGGAGATTATACAGTTTTTTTTTTGCTGGTTATGTTAATTAGTAATAATTAATCCTTTGAATGAGGTTACCAGCATGTGGAATACGGACACAGCAATTATTGTACCGATAGTCGTGTCAGTCAATGGTCTAATAGGGAAAAGTTTTGACCAACATATTCAAAAGCTATCGCTCAACAGCTGGCTCAGGAATCAGATTCAAAAGGCAGTTGTTTTGGATACGGCACGCATTGTGAGGAGGTTCCTCACTGTGGAACCCTAACCATCGTTAGCTTGGGTTTCAATACCTAGCGACGGTAGAGCACTATTTTGATACATATTTTTATAAAAAAATGATTTTTATTACGAAATTTCTTTTTTTTTTTAAATATGTAATAAAATATGTAATAAAATATGTAAAATAAAGAATGCTGAGAAAAAAAATTAATCCTTTGAACACACATGATAGGGTTGGTTGTCTATTGTTTGCCCGAAGATTATATGCCATAATCATCATTTTCCCGAATTTCATTTACCCGAATTTCATTTGCCCGAATGTTTCATTTGCCCTAAAAGACATATGACATACTTTTAATTGCCCGAATTTTAGATACCATAATATACGAATGCCATAAGTATTGTTTGCCCTATTTTTATGTGCCATAATAATTATTAGACATAATATTTAAATGTCATAATATTTAAATGGCATAACAAGTATTAGACAAATATTTAAGCCCCGTAATGGTTTTTTTTTCTGTGCATTGTTGATGGTGGGCTAGGTCGACGGAGCCCCGCTTCGCGGGGCTCCTACTTCTGTGTGGTTTATAAAAAAATAACCACGAAGGGGATGGCGGGGTCTATTCGCTCGCTTCGCTCGCTCACACGACCCCGCCATCCCCTTCTAACCTAACCTGTCCGAGTCGGGGTGCCCTAAAGTCCCAATTGCATCCAATTTCTCTTGATATAAACAACCGTTATACACCCAATGTCGATGGCAAATTATGTTATGGCATATCATAATTATGGCATGTGATAATTAGGACATGTGATAATCATGGCTTACAATGATTATGGCAAATGATGTTATGGCAAGTGACTTTATGGGAAACAATGATTCTGGCACGTGACTAATATGGCAAATGAGAGTAGGGCAAATAAGTATTATGTCATATGATATTATGGCTGTTGACTATTATGGCAAATGAAATTAGGGCAAATAAAATTCGGGTAAACGGCGGTATACCGATAGGGTTGAATGGTAAATAATAAAACTGTTAATAAATACCTATAGTACCTACTTACTTTTTCTTAATCCGATATCAGCTTGTAAACAATACAATAACATGAATATTTACATTGTCAAGCAATGGTTATTTAAATGCAAATTGAATTGAATGGCTCAAAGAAATGCGTATAAAATATTTAACATTTTCTGTTCCATATTTTCAGAACAAACAAGTCATGACAGACAGTAGGACACAAATATTCTTATAAGGTAGGTTTATGAGATATCTTTTAAAACTTGTCTGGTCTGGTTACAAGACCATAGTGCAGGCTCTGCCTTTGCCCTGTTTTTATTATTATTTGTTTAGACTCAGCAATATGCAAGAAATTTACAGTTAACCTATTTATCTCTGAATTTTTCTATGTGACATTGACTGTGTAGCTTATTTTGTAAAATACCTAAACACATAAATATTTCATAACAACATAATAATATGCTATAAATAGATGTTTATTTTTAAACCCTGTCTCAAATTGATTGTGTTTTAATATTAATATTACAGTACCTGTAATACTATACTAATAATTCTTAAACTATAATAAATTACTGATATGGGAATGTGTTGAAAAATATCATACATTGATGGCTGCAGCTGTGATGAAGTTGGACCCGAACAGCTTGATCCACACTTCTTGTAGGGTGCTCCAGAATGTCTCAACTCTTTTCATATCAGGCTTATACATCTCCATGATATCTAAACCGGCTGAGAACACTGTTGGTGACGCCTAAGAAGTTATAAAAATTAATCATCAATTAAAATTAGAACTTCAGGTCAAAAAAATCTCTTGGTCAATTAGTTTTAATTACAAGGGAAACATTTAAATTTAACTCACCGATGTTAAAATCATTGCCTTGCATTTCTTTTCTACTACTTCATCCAAGGCTTTGTCAATGGCTTGCAGGAGGTCCAAGTTCAGGCTGTTCACTGGCGGCCTTTGCATGGTAACTGTAGCTATTCCTTCATTGTCTATTGCTGTATCTACCAAGGGACCAGAACTTGACAATGCCCTAATATTGGGCACAACTCTTCTGGTCACATTGCTTACTAATTGCCTTAAAGGAAACATTCTGAAAATACAACTTTTTTATTAGGCTGCTGTAACTTTTGACTTTACATAAGAGCGTACGAAAGATCGCAAAACACTTCTCCAATTAAAATACTCTTAATGTTTTTAAACTTCGAACTGAACCAGAACACTGAATCGTTAGATAAAAACTAAGAGATTATTTAAAATAACCTACGTTTTAATGTGAGAAAACTCCCAAAATAAAATCACTGGTTGTTTGTGCGGTGTGGACCTTGGACTCGCCAATCTATGTTTAATTCCAAAGTTCAGGTTGAATTGTAATATGTAATGTTGTCGAAGTCGTTGTACTTTGGACTTAGATAATAATAATAAATTCTCTTCACTGTCTGTCAGCAGAGTTGGAGTTCAGCACCCCCGGCCCCCCACACCGGTTTGTTTATATAGTGTAGTATATATGTCACCGGAAAATAACAAGATCCTTAAGTTTATCAATCTACTAGGAAGTTTATAAACTTCCGTAGGATTCTAAACGGGAGATAAATTGTAATATTTTACGTCCACATTTTCGTAAATTTATCAATTTCCGACGTCATACGGTAAATTTATAAACTAACGGATATCTATTCGTAAGATTTTATATGGTTCGACCAATCACAGAAACTCTTTTAAATATACGCATCTTTGAAATACGTAAAATAACACACTGTTCTCTGATTGGTCAACGTCCATAGTTTATGTTCCGTGGCAAAAATGGCGGCCGCGAGGAAGGAGAAGTGTCACGTGACAGTCAACCAATCAGATCGCGCGTAGCGTTTGGTTACTGCTTACTTATTATTTTACGAGTGAGTTCAGTAAGTTTATCAATTTACGAAAATGTGGACGTAAAATATTACAATTTATCTCCCGTTTAGAATCCTACGGAAGTTTATAAACTTCCTAGTAGATTGATAAACTTACGGATCTTGTTATTTTCCGGTGACATATATATGTATATACAGGCTGTCCCACGGCTACGCCGCATGGAGGGAAAGTACCATAAATATTGTAGATAGAACATTTTACTGAAAGAAGACATTATATGAATTTTGAAAACATTTTTAACTGCATTCATTGATTTTTAAATAATTAAATGGTTAGGCCGGGAATCGAACTTGTTCCACGAGAAAAAATTATCATCCTGTAGTTTAATCATACCGATCGAAAGGTTTCATCATAAGGATTATTTTTTGCTAAATAACATAGTGTCACAAATAAAAGGAAGACCGTGAATTTTAACATTTGATGTAAAATTTTGTTCTGAAAAGTTAATAGCTTACATTGCCGTAAGGACATACAATTGACAATCATAACTACTTATTACTAATTAATCTACCCACTTGAGTTATACGCATCATTTAAACAAATAAATATCCACCACAACAAGCCCAAAAAATCGCCAGGGAACGAAATAATCAAAAGTTATCACTTTGTATTCAAGAAGAAGCGACTCATTTTGAGCATTTGAAAAATTGACTAATTTTGTATTAAAAATGTTAAAATTCATGGTCTTTCTTTTATTTTTGCCTCTATGTTATTTAGCAAAAAAAATGGTTGCCTGTAAAGTCGGTTTTACGGGCGAAGATTTTACGTGACAACGTCTTTTACCGATCATAGTTGAGTGGGAGAGAGACGCAAGGCATTCGGCGGGCCTCTCTCTCGTTCGGTGACTCATCGTAACGTTACCGAGCGTTACACTTTTTCATAAGTGACTCCCATCCGCAACCTAATTTAAGACGTTGTCACGTCAAAAATGGTTGCCTGTAAAGTCGGTTTTACGGGCGAAGATTTTACGTGACAACGTCTTTTACCGATCATAGTTGAGTGGGAGAGAGACGCAAGGCATTCGGCGGGCCTCTCTCTCGTTCGGTGACTCATCGTAACGTTACCGAGCGTTACACTTTTTCATAAGTGACTCCCAGCCGCAACCTAATTTAAGACGTTGTCACGTCAAAATAATCTTTGAGATGAAGCCTTTCGATCGGTAGGATAAAACTACAGGCTGATTAATTTTCTCGAGTAACAGGTTCGATTCCCGGTTCAACTATGTAGTTATTTAAATATCTATGAATGCAGTTTAAAATGTTTTCAAAATTCATATAGCGTTTTCTTTCAGTAAAATGTTCTATCTACAAAATTTTAGGTACTTTCCCTCCATGTGGCATAGCCGTGGGACACCCTGTATATTGGTGTTTCCTATCGATGGTCGACTATCGTAAATCGTTAAATTCGCAAACTATCGATAGGCTATCAATAGGTGACTATCAATATTGTCGTTACTAATATATCGAGAAAATATATAGTATAAAATAGTATTGAACTATCGATATTATCAAAACTAGTATTTATAATTTAGTAGGAGCATTACTATCGATAGTATCAAGACAGCTCACGCCACGCTATCGATATTCAAAAAAAAGCCTTCCAATATTCAAAAATTACTTTAAAAAATCTACGTTCTCGATACTATAATAGATAACATTATCATGTAATAGTATGGGGTTGGCAACCGAAGGAACATGAGTGGGTTTTAGTCAGTTAAAGTCTGACATGAGGGAGAAGTCAATTGGTGATTTCCCACTCCCAATAAAAAATCATGTAATAGTATCAATTCTATTTGTTAATTTGCGATTTCGATGGTATCGAGACTGAAAGTTTCGATATCCTGGATAATTTTACTAGTGTTCGAGATCATAATATCTATAAGGACACTATCGATAGTTGGGCAACTCTAGTATATATTTGTAGTTGTATTATGTAAACCAAGCTGATTTTATACCTTTATAAGGTGCGTTCCAAAATGGGTAAGAATTACACGGAGTAGTGCGAAAGTTACTCTAGAGCGTTCCGAAATGAGCCGAGTGAAACCGAGGGTAACCGAACACTTACTCGACAGCTACCCGAGCAGTATTTTGGAACGCTTTCGGTAGAGTAATTTTCGCACTGACAAGTGCGATTTCTCACCCTTGGCTGAGCGTCATTAAAAATTACCTGACATATGTCAGAATCATATATGCGCCAATGTTGAAGTTTGATGTTGAAGAATGGATTTACTAAAGTAGAAACAAACAGGTAGTACTTATTTATTTGCAAAATATGCTTAAAAACACAATTTTCCTTATTTGCAATAGAGATAAAAGTTTATGTTGACAGTGTCATCTTACGACCCTAACTATCATGACCCTAACTCGTTCCAAAACAGTAAATCGCTCTGTAGCGTTCAAAAACAGTATAGCCGTTCTCTTTCTTTCGTTGTTTCTATCTCTTTTTAATTTACGAGTAAATTATTCGCACGTTTTGGAACGCACCCCTAATAGCCCTGCCACACTATGCCCCTCGCGCTCGCGCTGCCGCGATGTTTCCCTTTCTGTCCACACACTGCTCTACTCGCGGAACTAATCGCGACGATCCTCACTTGTAATTTGCCTTTGTGAGACAATAGGGTATTACACTCTTTTTTTTTAAGTATTTCAAATAACTCCTACGGTACTAAGAAACCACCAAAAAAAATCCTAAATTTTTATTTAAGCGCTAAGTACCCTAAAAACGCTTTTAAAAATTGTATTTTCAAATTTCGCGCGGAAATTTCCAAAAACGGAAAATGCCGTGGGCGTGGTTTTGCTTTGGCGATATGACGTCCTTACGTCATGTAAATAAACAAACGCGCTGTGACACTTTACATAATTTTTATTGTTTTTATCTCAAAAATTAGTTACTGTTCGACTTACCGTTGGTGTGCGTTTCGGAATGCAAGAACACAAGTGTGAAAACATCGGAATAATTGTGAATTCTAGTGTTAACTGATTCAAATTTAAGAAAAACTTAGTTAAAAGTTGTGGGAAGAGTATTCCAACTATTACACCATAAAAACCCGTTTGTACCGTTTGTACTGTTGTTGTAAATATCACTTTGATGTAAGTACACATGTGCATTAGCCATCTAAAATATCTTTCACAATAACTTCCATGAAAAAGTATATTTTTATAATAAAGATCGTATTAGGAGGTTATAAATAAAACAAATAGTGACGTCTAGTTGACACTGTTGACAGTCAACAGCTGTCACTGTCTATGGTCTGTATTTCGGTGTGTTCAAGAACAGGTAAAAAAAACTGAAAACTTTGAATTGAATTTAAAAAAATATTTTCTAGTTTTATGAACTAAAACTAACACTGTTCGGCTGCTTTTTGCATAAGCTACCTCAATAATATATTTTTATATTTTTTCTCTTATACAGTGTAATACCCTATTTCATCGTCAATAGGGTATTTATGGTACAAACGGGTTTTTATGGTGTAATAGTTGGAATACTCTTCCCACAACTTTTAACTAAGTTTTTCTTAAATTTGAATCAGTTAACACTAGAATTCACAATTATTCCGATGTTTTCACACTTGTGTTCTTGCATTCCGAAACGCACACCAACGGTAAGTCGAACAGTAACTAATTTTTGAGATAAAAACAATAAAAATTATGTAAAGTGTCACAGCGCGTTTGTTTATTTACATGACGTAAGGACGTCATATCGCCAAAGCAAAACCACGCCCACGGCATTTTCCGTTTTTGGAAATTTCCGCGCGAAATTTGAAAATACAATTTTTAAAAGCGTTTTTAGGGTACTTAGCGCTTAAATAAAAATTTAGGATTTTTTTTGGTGGTTTCTTAGTACCGTAGGAGTTATTTGAAATACTTAAAAAAAAAGAGTGTAATACCCTATTGTGGCTGCGTGCGTGCTATTCATCTACACTAATATTATCCTATCCTAATAATATTATAAATGCGAAAGTTTGTGAGGATGGATGTATGTGTGTGTGTATGTATGTATGTAAGGATAATATTATAAATGCGAAAGTTTGTGAGGATGGATGTATGTGTGTATGTATGTATGTATGTATGCATGTTTGTTACTCTTTCACGAAAAAACTACTGGACCGATTTGGATGGAACTTTACAGTAATCTAGGTTATTTATCAGAGTAACACATAGGCTACAATTTATACTGATTTTATGTAATTTTGATCATAATACAACGATAAGTGTCAATTAAGTCGACATTACATAGGGACAAAGAAAGCTACATTGTATTATACTATTGAGCTATGTAGTAATTAAATGCAAGTAACATTGGTCCGACCTGTTTATTAGTCAGTGTTTAGTAATCCTTTTGTGCTGGATAGGATAATCCCAAGCCCGGGGAAGAACATAGGGCTACTTTTTATAAGCACACCATACAGGTAAAGATTGATGAAGAAACCACTGGTCTTAGCATTTTGAAATTTGCAGAGTTCTATTATAGCTTTAAATAATGAGCACTTAGTAAGGAATTCAGATAATTCCACCCTCAAGAGATTCCCTCTAAATATTAGGTATAGGATTTCAAAGATTGTCATCATCATCTCCCTAGCCTTTTCCCAACTGTGTTTGGGGTCGGTTTCCAGCCTAACCGGATTCAGCTGGATACCGGTGTTTTACGTGGAGCGACTGCCTATCTGACCTCCACAACCCAGTAACTGGGCGATACGATACCTCTTGGTTAGACTGGTCAGAGTTTCTGGCTAACCAGTAACGACTGTCGAAGTTCTACGCATGATAACCGAGACCAACGGCTTTACGTGCTTTCCGAGGCACGGGATGTCAGTGATGTCCAAGATAAACTTTAGAAAGTACATATGAGTTGAAAAAGTCACACTGGTACTTGCCCGGATTCGAACCCACAACCTCTTACACGAGAGGCGGGCGCCTTATCCACTGTGTCATCACGACTTTCAAACGGATTTCAAAGATTGTATGGAAACTAATTTTGAAGTTAGAAATTTGGGATGTACGATGTAAAGTTACATTAAACAATACAAGTATTTAAAAAAATATCACGCAACTAATTGTGGCAGTCCAAATTCTACGCGAGCGAAGCCGCGGGCAAAAGCTAGTAAAGAGATATGTGGCCAGCCACTCGCACTCGTATTGCTGGTCCTTGGACTCGCGCCCAAAAAACCGACAAAATAGTGAGCGACGGGCATGACGAGCAGCATGACTTGCGGCATGACGAGTATTGCGGCCACACTACGTCTCTGCCTCCTTTCCTCGTTACTTAGAGCCACCCGGCACCCACTCCACACCGACTCGCCTGCTGCGGCTAGTATTCTTTATATGGACTTGTATGGGCATGCGCTCACTATATCAACTCCGTAGCGTCACCGGATCGCCTCGGTTTTCACAGACCCTTGCCTGTAACAGACATGCAGCCAGAGTTACTTTCGCATTTATAGACGAGATTTCCTATACATACCTATGGATAAAAATCATAAAGTAGATATTTCAAGTCCAACTCTATACGTCAATGTTTTTCCGTCAAGTGACATTGTGACAAGTGTCAATACTGACTGACTGTCAAGTGACAAAGTGACAGTCAGTCAGTCAATTATTGTCTTTTAGTGTTTGTCAAATAGATAGTACTGTTGCTGATTTCTAGTTTAGTTAGATTGATAAAATTAAAATTAGGTAAATAAAATCATACTAGGCCAAATATGTAGAAAGAGATATAAGATTTATGTTCATTGTTTTTACGAGTGAAAACAAAATGTCGTTGGAACAAACTGCTTGTGATGGTAAGTCTATTCACATTGATTTGAAATTCCTTTTATACTTTTTAGTTCTCGTACTTGTATTATTTGGGTGTTTATTCGACATAACTTCAATAATTCTAGGGTGTAGATAATTGTTGCAACTAACTTTGAGCAGAGCTAATCCAAATACAATCGTTTTCCGTATCAGCAGATCCGTATCGCTCTTGCCGGCAATATGCAACCACAAAGATCTTTCCGCCTTTTTATAAATACATTTTGCTATAGAATAATGCCAACAGCTGAGTAGGTAACTCGTAAGTCGTCGTGAGTGTTCTTAACAATTAGTATAGTCATCATCCTCTGGTATTACATTTTATATATTTCAGACCTGAAGGCGTTTGAGCGGCGCTTGACTGAAGTCATAGGATGTCTTCAACCAGCTACTATGAGATGGAGAAGTATGTATTTATGAGCATATTGTATTTTTATATTACTTTAGCCAAACCTTCAACCAGTAACCCAAGTATATACCAATTTAATGATAAGGTTTATAATCAGTGCCTTATGTTGATAAGTATCCATAATCCTGTATAATCAGCACTATAACTTATTCTAACCAGATGCTAGTTATCTAAGAAACTGAAGAAAATGATAAACATGTGTTATGTGAGCTAGTTAGTGTGGCAACCAACATGGTACAAGTACAAGGATTTAAGGGATGTATGGAAACCAAATATCAAGCAAAGGAGCTATAAAGAAGAAAAAGAATGACAGAAAGCTCAAAAATCTACAATTTTATGTTCAAAATTTTAGTTTAACCCATCTCTGAAATATAAGGGGGAAGATTTGAAGCCAATATTGCAGTTCTACACTTTTATAATCACTCTTGTATACTTTTTATTCAACTATTTTGTTGGCAATGATAAAGATAACATTAAGACTAGCCAGCAAATACACCCGTCTACTCTTTCATGGCATACATTAAAAGATAGCCATTGCAACTTTATTACCTACATTGGCCCTGACTACTAAGCTGGTCATGGGTTGGATTCCCACCCAGGACAGACTGGGATGAGCATGATTGTTTGTTCTATGTCTGTAATATGTATGTATTTATAAATTATATAAATATATTTATCAGTTGTCTGGTTATTAGATCAGATGATTGTGTGTGAGTTATCCCAGGATATTTATTATTATTATTGATATATTAAATTTGTTCTAGTTCTGCTGACAGTGGTATCAGTGTGCACAGCAATAGCTGCATATCATTGGTTGATGGACCCACTGACACCAGTTGTCTCCCTGACACAGTCTCTCTGGAATCATCCCTTCTTTGCCTTTACTTCTACTTTTTTAGGTAAGTTTTAATAATGTATCTTATCCTCGTAAGGTCCAAGGACCTAATTTAAGGATAGAAATATTATGACAATCTAGCCAGGTTTTTAAAACATACATTTCATTTCTGCCCAGCGGTCCAATATAATGTCGACAAAATTATTATAACTTAAACATATTTTATTAGTTCAATTCAAATTTTTTTATATTTTTTGAGCTAAATAAAATGGCATACATATATCAAAATTAATTCACATTTAACGATCTACCCTTACAGAATAATTAACGTAATTTTCACATTATTAAATACTAGCTCCCAAAGGCAAGACTCTGGCAATTATTAAAAAAAATTGTGATACAACAAACTCCTTCGCAAACTTCTGAGCACAACTACAAATCGGATTCTGGTGACAAAAACTAAACAGTAAATTCCTTTCCAGTGTTGCTGTTCATGATGGGAGTGCACAGAAAGGTGGTGGCACCGAGCATCATCACGGTGCGCACGCGCTCTGTGCTCAACGACTTCAACATGTCCTGTGATGACACCGGCAAGCTCATCCTCAAGCCAAGGCCAGCCAACACATAGTATCATTGTACATATTTTATAAGCTAAGAATAAATTGTTTCATTGTTTACAAGAGTTTTATCTCAAAACTGGGCTGAATTGGAAAAATCCATTAGGTATATAATATCATTAATTATATCAATGTCCAGTCTGTATAACACTACACTACAACCAAAGGAAGCGAAACCAAAGGCTGTAACGTGGGGTGTTCAGTTACTTAATAAAACAACAATTACAAGAATCTATCCAAGTTTATTTATTACTTATAACTTTGGTGTGTTTATTATATACAATAAATAAATGATAACTAAGAAAAATAGGTCTATCATACAAAACCACCTTAAACAATAACAAAATGTTGCAGTTCAAATAATACATACAACAATTTTCATAACTAGTTCATAATATGTATTGCATTTCATTAACGTTTCCTAGAAGAATTTACTAAAGATTTGGCTAAAGTTTCAACAAATTCCTGTGCTATAAATTCTGAGTAAATAATGCAAGTAAATAATCCTATTACAGCTTCTTTTCACTACTTACGAACATCCATAGCGACCTTAGGTGAGGCCCTTTCTATAATTTTATCTTCTACAATCATAAGCATTCAATACTTTTAGTTTTGCCCAACTAGACACTACTAGTTTTGCTCAAAGTATGCTTAGACTCAACATGGAGTGATTGGAATATATCTTGGAATAATTTTAGAAAACTTATCAATTATTAAAAAAATATTGTATAAAATTTACTTATTTGGGCAGTGTTAATTTAGGGAACGATATTATTTATTCAAACCTTCAATTCCTCACAGTAAATGCAATTCGGAGTGCACACCTGAGTCAATCCTATTCCTTGCAAGCAACAGTCGCAATTAGGTACAAGATAATATTCAACAAGGATACTATATTTAAATATAATAATAACTATCGTAAAGTATTGTGCTGACTGTGCATGTAATTTTACTAACCATACTAAGTTAATAATTTTATTTAATTCTAAGATACTATACACTTAGGACAAGTGTTTGTGCTTAGTGATATACCGACCGACAGCTATGCCACAATCATAGCAATAGTGAAAGGGTTAACAAAATTATTATTTTTCGCAAACTTAACATTAGGGTGGGTATGCCTCAAATCGTGCAATATACGCCAGAGAAGCGAAGAATATTTTTTCGCTTCATGAATTTACATAATCGAATCTTAAGCCGCCCACTTGCAGTAACCTACCTATTCAAATAAGGTCTACCATAACTCAGGAAACATGTTAGGTACATCAAACTACTTATAATCGTCGTCAAACTGTTCGCGCCAAAAAGTAAATTCTATTTCTGCGCTTATGATAACCCACAGTCAATTGAAACACGGATTTCAATCTGATCAATAAAATCGAGATCCTATTTACGAAATAGAATTAAATCAACACGAAATTGATTTTGAGCGTAATCAGCGGCTTTTAATATAATTAAAAAATATAGTATATCTCATTCAAGCGCCCCGTCTAGCCACAGTTACACGAAACTGGGAGAATGATGTAAATACTTATAAACTTGTAAATAAACAGTACATGCTTAATCGACATACTTACTTTTGAGTTTATACATCAATAGTGAAACATATTACAATATACCTATAAATTCAATTTAAAATTATTATGTTATTTAACATCAAGGCAGTGGTACATGCATAAATTCAACATTGTTAACATGACATAGTTAACATTTTATAGTAATTTTAGAAAAGGCATTGAAATTACTCATATTCGCTATAGGTACGCCTTTATCTTTAATTCAATAGGGCATAGAATCGTGACTCATACATTTCTGGTTTCTTAATTAAAAGAAATGGAACTGTATTAACAAGAAATGCAATAAAATATTCGCGAGTGTCTATCTCAGTCTTTTAAAAAATAATATATGACGCACGAATTATGTAATAACCGAAATAAGTAGTAATTAACGTTTTGAATAAATCTTTGGAACCGAATACCGACGCATATTAACCTCCCGGTAAAGGGATGTGCGTAACAATAAAATTTGTGCTAAGTATATAAAAATTTACAATATCTATAAATACCATCCAACACTGGTACCAAATAATTGATGACTCAACCCAAGTAATTGCTATCCTTTCCACCTAAGTATCAAATTAAATATTTAATTACTTACCTATCTAATATTTTTATACAACTTTAAAATATAGTAATACACATGAATTTTTAATTATACAATAATGAAGCTTTCTGAGATAGGTACTTAGGTGCATTACAAAGGATTGACTGATTCGTTAAAATGGCTCAGTATGGGGAAATCAGAAATGATTATCCTGTGTATACATCCACCTAAACAACAATTCATACACTGGAATAAATTGTGTGGTAACCAATCAATACGATCCAAGGCAGTTTTATATCGTAGAATAAATGTAAATAATACTTCATTTTCAATTACGTTACACATTAGAGGTGTCTAAGCCTTCCTATGATAGTTTATAAAAGCTAACTTACGAGTTGCGACTGACAGCTGAACAGCTGTTTCTGTTGAGACGAAGAGGGTTCAATGAAACCTTGCACGAATGTGGGAGTGTAGGGATAGCTTCTCTATATAATATTCTTTTCAATATTTTGCTTTTAAAGCATGCTAACTATGAAACGTAAGAATAATACAATTTTGAGTAGATATATATATCTCTTCCTTCATACATACACATATTTTTGCCAAAGTTTACTAATAAAAGTAAGTATAATTGAATAACAATAAAATACAGGTTTTTTATACATTTTGTTCACCTGTAGGAATTTAAAAGTCAAGTAATTTTTTGACGACACATAAAATATTCTCTCATCCATATTTCACAGGGTTTAATAATATTCCATTGTGGTGTTACATTTTAGCGACTGCCTCGTCAGTTTTATTGTTTGTACTAGCTACAGACCCTTATCTTTATAATGGAAACCTTATTTATAACACTATTATAGATTTCATGGTCCAAGGTCATTCGAATTCCAATAATGTAACGATGAGAGATAGGTGTTAGACATGCTACAATGTAGAGGTATCGCTAGGGAGCAAAATAAAGGCGTGCCAACGAGGTATCCCCACAGGTAATTATTGTCGCATCATTCCCCACAGCAACATGCAAGGCTCGAGTGCTGTCCTCACGCGGCCAACAGTGTCCTGATATTCTTCGGCGTCGATTGATGGTTTAAATGCTTCGTCGTATACCTAAGGGCGTTGAGGAGAGGTTCAGCTTTCGTGGGTGGCTGTTGTTGCAGGAACTTGACGCAGCCCTTCACGTCCACGGAAGAGGAACGGCAGAAGGCACCGGACGGGTGCACCCAGTCGTATAGGATTATCAGGCCAACCATCACGCGAAGGACCAGCAACGACGTCTCCTCCCGACTGAACTGGGCGACAAGTTTTCTGGAAAATATACGAGGCAAATTAGATACAGTCTATTTGTAAAACTTCCGAGAAATTAGTCTAATTAATACCGTGACCTCGTCTAAATGACTTCAATCTAGAAACCCAGATTTCTGTAAGAATTTCTGAAATATTTTTATGTGGGTTTGGTATGGTTACAAGTAAATAAATAAGTTCCGCAGATGCATGCTTGTTTTGGGTCGCGTGTGTTGTGTTTACAGTGAAGAAACTGAATTTACGACACAATAAAGCTACATACGACTGGCGTGGCTTGGGGCTCGGATTTGGGTCGCCGCCCACGGACCTACGGATCCCGTATGCACCGCGGCACAGACAGGTATGTTCACTAAACTGTATAAATGTTGCTTGTATCTTTATTTGTCGGGGACGGAAGTACGACGTCTGCTAATATTTGAATAAACGCGATTCAAGTCGGAAGTTTGGCTAACGAGTAATTTAATGGTAGACCATTAGCGATCTAATAAAATACAAATGTCTACAAAATACAATTTTGTATCTAGTTGCCGTCCTGCAATTTAATACGGGCGTGAGTCACGCAGTTTCGAATATTAACACATAAATCAACTGAATTTGTATTGCTGAATATTATAGTTACTGAGAGAAATGTAGCGTGCTAGTTAGCCCTGCTATAAATCTCAGTAGTTAGGCAGAAGCTAACGCTATCGAGCATACGAGCAACGTCGTGATATCGCTGTCATTCAAATCAAACTGAATGTCTTAGTCTTAGCAGTTGCCGAATATGTAAGTAAACAAATAAAATGTTTTAAAGTCATGTTGTTTTATATAGGTATTCTATTATAATAAATAATGTGCCGTTAACGTAGTGATATCACCAATTGATACGGTATAGGAGGATAAATAGGAGCGATTAAGAGTAGACGACTTTAAGCCACAATGGATTTGGATGTATGACGACGATAGTGTTCCTAGGAAAAGCAATTCCCAAAATGTTTAGAAGAATTGGTGACAAATCGGTCACACTGGTGCCGATTCTCTTGTACACAAAGTTCACTAAATTTAAGATAAGTGCATCTTTCTCTTTCCGTTTAATTAAGAAAAGGACAGAAGATCAAATATTAGTTAAGTTCTGTCAAATTTAGACACTCCATAGATAATTTAGACGCATTTTAAAAACATGGCGTCTAAATATACGTCATTTTTTATCAGGCGCTGTCTAATTTGACAGGATTAAACTAAAATGTATCTTCTGTCCTTTTCTTAAAGAAATGGAAAGAGAAAGATGCACTTAACTTAAATTTAGCGAAGTTTGTGTACAAGAGAATCGGCACCAATGTGACAGTAAAAAAATTACGTCATTCAGTTTTAATTCTTGTCACGTTTGAATTGTCACTTATAATGGAGGAACTACCCATTCTGGTCTTATGTTATGGTGGTACAAGCCAATAGCTCTTGTGCGTAATTATATTTAAACAACCAATTATTATTACTGTCAATCAAATATCTTCTATTAATTGTTTAATTGTCATGAGGAGCTTTACGATTGTTTAGATAGGAATGTCTGTATTTCATATTGAATAGGATATAGGTATTTTAAATTTCTCTCTGATGATTTCATGAACAGTGCTGTCATGCTGTCACAGTGTTGTCATAATGACATGTGTGTAATGTTTTGTTGTACTTTGATACGGAATCCTATCTTAGAGCTAGTACGTAGGTACGTAGTACGTACTGCATTTTATCGACCGTTTCTTTTTATCTTTCACATACCAAACGCCACCTAAGACGCTATGGCACAACCCTTGACGACCAACCGACAGCCGGTTGTCGTACTGCTATTGTCTTTCTATTGTGTCTCAAATCATGTGTGGTCGAAGCACTAAAAAAAAAATTTTTGCCTTTTATAGTTCTTCAATGTCTTTGATCAAAGTCAAAGGACAAAGATGATTGACCAGTGGCATACTAGTTAAATAAATACCTTCATCATTCCAGTCTAAAAAACATCCGCGTTCATTCTATTGTGTATTTGACTGCCTATCTAAATGGCATGCAAGATTTATTCGACTTTATTAGGCGAACAATGAAAGTAGGAATTGGAGTCCCAGTATACAAAACTACTTACTTATTACTTTATGGTTGTCAAAGAGATAAATAAAGAAAGAAACAAAATGACAGCTACATACAGCACGGAAACGGTCACTTGTGGCCAATCGATGAGAGGTAGTGGACGAAATTACGTCGACAACTAGAGCAAACGCAATATGGTATTGATAAGGAAGTGCAAGAGAGGAAACCGTTATCTGCAGTTTCATTAAACTTGTACATTTTCCAACTTAATAAAAGTAAAAAAAAAAACAAAGGTTTACAAAAAAACCGCACGTAAAAACCTTGGTTGGTCCAAAAGAATACGAATGTTTAGTCTGAAGTGTTAGAACAATGTAAACACAACAAGTCACTTTCTAGCCTAAACAAGACAAAAAAAACATTCCGTGGAGTTAGGAAACAGTAACAAAGGAGAATAACAAGCGTAGGAGGTCATTTTATGGACAAACCGCACTCGACAGAGGCCCCGAGAAAGTAATTGGAAAACAAAACGTCATATTCAATGGCGTTTTATAATGATGTAACAATATGACTACGACATGTGCAATTAATCCGATGATACGATAAAATGATAAACAAGACATATGTTTTAGTTATCAAGTAACATGTGGTATAAATATGGCTGCCGCAGCCCGCAATAGATTTATTGTGCAACTAATTTCGAAGCACTTCGCTGATAACTTGCAGGAAAATCTTCGGAAGTGGAAAGCAATCTAGGGAATTGTTTTCTACGTCAAACTTGCAAGCGCATTTCCGATTTCCACCCTAAATAGACGAGGGGTAGGAAACTAAATTAGTTTCTCGGTAATATCTGTCCAATCAGAAGCTCTTTGGGGAGATAAGATATTTGTAGGTCGTATAAACAATTCAGCCATTTATCAAACTAAGAGTATCAGATATCGCCTGTTATTAGGAGTAACCTTATTTCGGTGAAAGCTTAACAATAGCTTTGAAACTGTAGACTTTTAACGTAATTACAACTAAAACTTTTCAACAACAGAGTTTGGACGTTCGCAGACTACCAAATTGATCAGGATGAAAAGAAGAAGGTAGTTTGTTCTGCACAACCGCGAAAACTTCCAAATGGAGTGCTAAAAACATCCAAACTATTATTACAACAATAGCGTTTAGAGTGGTAAAGATCCTTTAGTGACAATGGCATAAACACATTTGAAAGCACGTGTTGGTGCGAGTGACAGCTTATTTATCTCTATTTATACAATTATGTTCCGTCGTTCTTATGTTCTGCTTCTGACGGTGGCTCGAGCGTATCGATGCCGTGGCCCGACACACGATCCCTCCGTGTAATGAATATGCTCCTATTGTTGCAAGGATAACTCGGACAGGATCGACTGCGGTGATGTTATTCTCGCCTTCTGTTTGTTTATATTATCCACCTATCAACGGCTACTGTTCATTTGAAATCTCAAACAATTTAAAGGAATAATGGAAAAGTATTGAATGCGACCATTAGTTATACAGGCCAACGCGACGGAACAATTCGGAAAATAGGTGCGATAAATCTTATTGTTTGAAATAACTATCGAGCAGTCGAGTAGCTGATAGAAGTTTTTCAAGTCGATTAATCTTACTTCACAGCTGTTGCCCCAGCAACATAAACTCAGATGTCAGGAAATAAGTTAAGACCTCTTTTATGAAGTTTGATCTACTGAACTAACTTCGATGAATTCTGAAGTTTTGAACCTATCGCAGATATAGCAGCAACTGACGTAAATAGATTTTCGAAGTCAAAAGCCGTTTTGCCAGTGAGCCGTATTCCGTAGCAGCAAGGGTCGTGATTTGAAAATCTGGTACGTATGCGTAATTTAAGATTAGCTCCGGCTAGAGAGCTTTACAACAGTCTAGTTTGGGAACGCTTGGAATGAGTGCAGTATTACGGACGCTTCTGATCATTATAGCAACTGTATTTGTGCTAGATACTGGTTCAGTGTAAACTGCTGGAGTTTGTTGTTACATCTAGTTGACACCATTTCATGTTTCACTACTTTGATAGATTTGGAAAGCATCCATTTATGGCCGATTTTATTGAGGCGTTAAGTAGGACTTGGCACATAAGTTTTCTTTTATTTATTTTGCCGAGAAAACGTTATCGAAGCAAAATAATATTATTTTATGTTAACAGCTGTTCGTGTTCGAAAATTAGCGAGAGCTGGTTGGTCAAGTCCAATTTTTCCGAAACGAAAAGATGGCAGAGGTATAATACATCATCATAAGTTTTGCCTCACCTGACTAAAAAGATTTTGGAGGTTTAGAAAAAACTTAAAAATACTTACGGATTCTCTAACATCCTGAGGCAAACTTTCGCCATAGTGCTGAGCGTTTCCGTCGTGTTCTCCAAGTCTTGCTGGTTATCATTGACAAACTGGCTGGTGGCTTCTGATAAGACCTTTAGCATCGGCGTGGCTTGTGCGTAAAAGAGGGACATTCTGTTTGCGACTTCGGCTGTTATGTGGGGTTCCTCTCCCGGCGGAAGTTCTGCGTTGATCAGCCCCCCTCTCGATACGCTTCGTCTGTAGTAACTAAAATCGTTTTGTATCGCTGGTGTTTTCATCTGCGAAGAGAAATTGACGCGAATTATTATAAGCGCAGATTTGTCCAGTATCCTTCCTACCGTAGTACGTAGTCCATGAAACTCGACTATGACCGCCTATTAATTAATTAATGCGACAACCAGAGCTCTGCAACTGTTCCGCAGAATATAAAGGGCTTCATAGGACTCTATGGGGACACCCATATTTAACAATAAAAACGTCTACCTGCCGTCATAATGATGATGAAACTCAGCGTGTGTCTGATAAAAGTACTTTTCGCTGCACACAATGGGCACGCGAAATAATAATTCTAGACATGAAGGGCGGAGATGAATTAGGATTGCCGCCCCATTCACATCGCAGCACTCAATCAGCCTCGCTACAACTCGAAGCTAGTAATTTCACCCGTTCATATTGTGGATTATTTTTAGTAGACCACACGCGAAGGAGACGCGTGTGCTTGCGATTTATTCGTCGCTAGATAATCTGTTAACGATACATTGTTCTTCAGTATTGTATTGAAAGTCTTTATTATAAATCGTTATTGCTCGAGGTGAGGCTATGCTTATTGTTTAGGGCCATGCTCGGGTGGGTGCTTGTTTCCTTGTGATGGAGAAATGGGTGAAGGGATAATAATGAGTTAAAAGAGCAAAGTTAAGTTAACCTTTCAACGACCAACCGACAGCCGGCTGTCGGGCTGCTATTGTCTTTCTATTGTGTCTCAATCTCAAATCACGTGTGTTCGAAGGATCAATTAATATCTTGCTGCAACTGAAACAACTAAACGAATTTTACCTACATAAGATGAATTTACATATTTCACGTAATTTTTACACACACACGTAAACGTTTCACGTAATAAATTGTTACACTTAATTATTTATTTACGTTACATTTAAATTACGTAAAAAATGTAACGTAGTATTTTTTTTTTGGGATTGGGAAATCATCAATGTAACGTAGTATTTACGTACGTAAATAAATAAGTGGTATTATAAAAGTAAATACATTTAGTAATAGCACACTATTTATTATTATAAACCCGTAATTACTGACGTAACACGATTTACAAGAAATCATATTTTTGCAAGTTATTTTTAATACTAGCTTTTGCCCGCGACTTCGTCCGCGTGGAGTAATAATTCCCGTTCCCGGGGGATTTCCGGGATAAAAACTATCCTATGTCCTTTCTCGGGTCCCAGACTATAACTGTACCAAATTTCATTCAAATCGGTTCAGTGGTTTAGGCGTGAAGAAGAGACAGACAGACAGACAGACAGAAAGACAGACAGACAGAGTTACTTTCGCATTTATAATGCAAGTTATTTTTAATAAGTATTCTATTCATATTTTTATTGGCACGGTGGCACTTGGGTGGCACCTATTTTAAGTGTATTTGATTTATAATCATTTTTCAAAGAAAAACTAATATGGCCCATCTGGAATCAGCGTAAAGGGAGTAATTATTCTTATAGGGTAGATTTACATGAATCACGATTCCATTTACGTGTTTCTAGGAAAGGATTACTCAAACTTGGTATTCGAATAAGTTTCTAAGTATCAATTTTAACATGGTATCTACGATCGATATGCTTAGTAAACAAAAAAGTAGAGGCGAGTATGACTAATATAATCAATGTTTCTACTTCCTGTAATACAAAGGCTGCCGTGTAATCCAATTAGGTTTAAAATAACGGGCAATATTAAACAGCTTCACCGTTTTATTAATTTTTGCACAGAAATTATCCATATTAAAATAGGGCGTTGGATACCAAAACATAATTAATTTGTACGATAGAAAATCCTTTCATACAGCGTTTAATTAAGAATTTACGATAGTGTGTATTTAACATGTAAAAAATTTAATAAAACATAATAAGTATACCTAGTTAAATAGAAATATTGCATCTTTGCCAAAATTTGGTTTCGTTTAAGTATGTTCAAAGATAGCTCATGTTACGGGCACAATCATAGACAGACACAGCTCAAGGCAAATCAATCTAAAAGGTCCTTTGTCCAACAGTGGAATACAAGAATAGTAAAAAAGAAAATGCAGCACTGAATAATTTATTTTAATACACCGCTACCGCTTCAATAGTGTGACATCAGAGACCCATGTCGCGCCTTCTGTCTTGCGAAAACTAAATAAAAAAAAAACCAGAAAACCATGTGTTTCATATTTTTTTCCTATATTTACGCAAATCAATGTTCGAGAATGACTGTTGCTGTCCATTTATTGATCATCTCAGCAAAACTATCGATAATATCCACAGTAACTACATCTATCAAACATTCTATGAAGAACAGGCGTAGTTTACTGGTGGAACGATTATTATGTATCGACCGATCAATGCTCCGAACGCAATCGCTTTACCTAAGGGCGTTAATTATGCACAAGACTTTAGTAAAGACGGCCAAAGGGCGATGGCCGAAAGGGTCAAAGTGGTTGAACAGTACTGTTACGATTAAGCACAAATTGAACGTATTATTATAAGGAAAGGAGAAGAAAAACAAATCAAAATAAAGTAGGGTAGGTGTTAGAAGTTAGAGGAGCTATATCGTTTCTAAAAATATATGTAAAAGTACAGAATCAATATTTACAGATCGTTTTGTAATTGTAGAAGGGCAAGAGCTTAATCTATTTCTGTTTATAATGGTGTATGTAGACAAGGACGTTTCAGTTTATTGGAAAGATAAACGAAATGATACCCGTACATCCCATTTTACCCATTAGCGTTGTATAACAGACAACTATAATAGTGTACTGTACATTTTAGGTGTAGATGGAATGCTAGTATTGAAAATTATTGGTGAAAGAAAAAAGATGAAAAATTCTCTCAGAGATGATTTGGTTGTTCCACATGGATATTTGGTTTGCTAAAATATGCAGGCATCAAAAAGAAGACCCAGAAAAAAGGTCAATATTAAAAAAAGGAGTCAAAAATATCAAAATACAAATAAATATTTTCAAAGTTGACATTTTTATAAAAGCGTTTGCTCTGGCTCTACCATTACCCAAATGTGACAAACCAATATGAAAAATCAATTCAATTTTATAGTTACTTGGAACGCTATTACCAAATCCTCATCTGTTTCCAATGACAAAGAAATAAACATAAATAAATCGGATGCAAGCCCGTGAGTCACCGTCGAGGTCGCGACTCGAGCCAAGCCTCACTTTCTATACAATGCCTTCGCAAATTGTTCCCTTTTCGAGCCGATGACTAACATTTAGATAGATGGCTTCGTTTTAGATTAATTATGGAGATAGATAAACAACCAATACTAGTTATAAACTACTTGTAGATAAGGATATTGACAGCGACGTAGTGAAATATTGATCGATTTACATAATTTGTTCCAATGGGTATAATTTTCAAGCTTCGTGTGATTTTATACGAAAAGTTTCTGGGTTACTGAAAATGGGGACAAATTTTACATTTCAGAAAGTGGCACACGTCTCTTTTGCGACAGAACCAACATAGGGAATCGGGGACCCAAATCACTAATGGATTTGCCAAGTGTTACTTGATCCCCTCGTGATTATGTATCAGAATTTATGTATCGCTTACTACGATAATTATGCATACAAACGTCAAGTAACACACTACATTGTTCTCTCACTTCCTCTCTCCACTAAATCAGTAACTTCCTTTGGCAATAAATTACATATACTAAATATTGCTTCGTCGCATATTGCCAAAAAGCAAGTTACAGAAAATAGGTCCTTTGACAAATTGGGTTTTACTGCTCCTTATTTCTGAGGTACTTCAACATGTTCAACTAATCTAAAACACTGCTTAAACGACTGTAAAAAAACTATTCAATCATTCATCCCAAGAGAACTATTAATTTTAACTTTAACGCAAAATGCTTCGGCAATTGTTTTTAACGTTGAAATACATTACAGTACTCAACTAAATTGTTCATATGGATTTTAATTTCTAGATACCGCAAAAGTTTTGCGAGTAGATAATAGTAGCAGTCAGTGAACTAGGAGCAACGACACTGCAAGGTTAGGGTCAAAAGGGCCCCAGCGATTGAATTACTTATTGCTGCATCAGATACGCTGGGAACGATTGCTCGCTTTGTTTATGGCACGTACTTATATAATTCCGTCTCATTGTTTGTTATTGGCTGGCTACACGCTGTAAGCAAACATTATATCACATTTGATTGTTCATATTATGTTGCAACTTCTTCTGAAATATCTAACGTCATTTCAGTGTCATGTGGCTGTTAGATAATTATGAACATATGGTTCCACATGTGAAAAAGCGCCGAATAAAACAATACAGTTTTTTTGTAACTCACAAAATTACAAAACAATACATTTTTGTAGTGAACTAGATGTGAAATAAGTATTGAATAATACAACAGTTACAAGATTACTTATCCCACAGCAAATAGGGCGTTAATTTAATTGAAAGCCGTTAATTGAAAGCCCACTGACCGTGCAGAATGGAATCTCTGGCTGGTGTTTTTTTATGCGTGGCGCTTTAACATGTATTACTTAGATTGATCTGAATTTCAATTATTATGAGAACATGTATTGCAGAAGTTTTTACAGTTAGCCAGTGTATCCGATGACTACTTCTGCGTCAATACATAGCAAAAAAAAACGTACGTGTTTCATACCCATACGTTACTGTTTATTACCTATACCGGTGGACTAACTTATTGAATGCATAAACTGAAACCTATACAATGGCTCAATGGTTCTCATTCCATAATGAAATATTCATATTATTTATTGTTATTAAATTCCTGTTTTTAGACAATAATTTTGTCAGAATGGTTACATTACAATACCTGTGTAATCAAATCAAATGTCATTGAAACCATTTATCTAGAATTGTTCGAAAAGTGACGGAACTAGATTTGCACACCAAAATTCAAATTGTAGTGTTGTTGTAACAATGCGGGTTAATTTTATTGAAACAACATTTGAATTATCTACTTAGCCAATTCAAGGATCCGATCTGCCAGTCAAAACCGAAACAAGAACCAACATTCTGAAGAAATACTTGAAAAAGTTTGAAATGTTGCCTTTAGATATCTACTATTATCCGACACAGAAAGAATTGAGTTTACAAAAGCAAAACAAGGAATCCACAAAGCTGTATTAAACAAACTTGAACAAAACTTTGTGAATTCAAAGCTGGGTTATATCTTGTTGAAGGGTCTCGGTATTTTAGAATACTGACCTATTTTGCTCTTCATTATATTAGTTACACAACCAATCACGCAAACTATTTGGCACAATTATTGTAATTGCATTAGATAAGCAATTCACTTACCATCCTACCGGACAAATAGGCAGATTGTTACCTAATAACTGCAACAAGGCAACCAGGCTAACCAAGTTACGTAGTGTTCATGTAACGGATTAACATACAAAATTATGACTTAACCCAGAAACTGGGGTTTATCGTATAATAGTAATAGAAGCAGGCGCAACGTGGGCTTACAGACATGCATAATTGATGCGACATACTAAAGGCTTGTGAATATTAGCCGGTGTTTGCAACAGAATGGGCGACCCATCTTGTCGTGGGCGTCGCGAATGGCAATAAAGGAACACTCCCTTTATATATGATAGCGAAGAACTTGATCCGTTGCGATGAGATTGTTGCTCTCTAAGTACTTAGCATAAGGCTAGTAAATCGTCTGTTTTCGACGGGCTATTTCCAGTTTATTTTTTCTAAACCACGCTATGGATATTGATATAGAATTTCACAAGAAATGCAGGTAATTTTAAAGGTTTCAAACCGCACACAAGAGCGGATTTTACGTAATTAAGGCACGGGATGAATGATGCCCTAGCTAGATAAACTAAAAGGTACGACTTGAAAAAAATCATATTGGTTGCCCGGGTTCGAACTGAAATTCCTTGAATGAAACAGGCGCTTCAATCACTTGGCTATAAGACATAATATGCCTTTAAGGATCGATACTTACTACTATAAAAAAGAGATAGGGCCATAATTGCGTCGTTACAAGATACTTACTTTGTATTCATCGAATTTTAGTACGAATTCTAAAATTTCTGCGAACTGTTTGACGAGAGCTTGCTGCTGTTCAAGATGTTGCGTGGGACTCATAGCGCCGCCCACGAGTGACCCCAGCAACCGTGGGACTACCTGTCAACAACACAAAAAACATTATTTACATGGGAATGTTATATTTTCGAAGTAAAGTGTTAAGTAACAATAAAGTAACAGTTCGAAAGGCCCGCCCGTTGCTAACTACACTAACAACAAGTTAAACACTAAGTGAGTCAATTATACCAATAATACCTTCTAATTAGCATTCTTCGTTGAAATTACAATCAAAAGAAAATGTTTTTCATCATTTTTACGCAGCAGAAAAGAAAAGTTGAATAGCGCACTGTTTTCTCTTTGAAATAAGCATGGTGGAAAAGTGAAAAACGGACAAAGAACGCTTTTATTGACTGACTGCCCATTGTTGTGATAGCTAGTAGCGACAAAATAAGCACAGCGAGGAAAACATTCGTGCTTTAGTTTATAGAGTAAACTTACACGAAAGGCAAAAAGTCTATGTTATATTCAGCTCTACACGATGTTCGTGCCAAGTTAGATCCCTCGGGAGCTCAGCCCACAAACGTGCTGTTTCTTTATTCTTGCGAAGAGCTGAAGATCCCCTTGTAACTTCTTAAGATTAATGTAATATTCAGAGCAATCTTTAGATTAACTTGCTCAGATGGTTTCATCCGTTTCGGGAATGATAGTAGATACCAGAAATCCGTATCCGAGATATTGCTGTTGTGTTACACGCCCGAACCACTTCAGTTTCCGGAGGCAAGACCGCTCCAATGAATCGATTTCTCAGGCCACGTTATGCTATCATTCGGTTAGATTACCGCAGTCAATAATAAACGATGTATCTAAGTTCTATCAAATATTTGTTTTGCTTCGACACGGTTAGCGAAACCCGAGCCATTGAGAACCGTTTTTAAACAATGTCAGGAAGCGATCGTAATTCAGTCAATTAGACTGCATCGCTCGCTTATTGGTACGGGAACCAATGTAACCGATTATTTTATCGTTTGCCCTCTGTTCCTGTTTCCTAAGCGACCTACTCTAGTAGCTTATCTGCATTTCACATTTCATACATGTTTTGACTTTAGTTCGTGTATTGTATGAATAATAAAATAGTTTATCATCATATTGGTGCTTGCTAGTTTTACTCAGTTATCAGAATAATTACAATGATGTGGAACCGCGAGGAGATTTATAGTTTCCCGTTTATTCTTACACTTCAATGCGCTATAGGTATAATGTGTCACTGTTACTGCTTACTTCAATATGCTAACATAATTATTATGTGACAGGAATAATCAACTCACCGACTGATACTTTGATGTGTAATTAAAACTTTATTTTTGTACATCACGCTATGAATGACAAGTGAACATTTGATTAATTAAAAGGCTAGTGTCCTACCCTGTTTTATACGTCTAATACATATAAATCTTGTCGTTAATAAAGTAGGGAAAATGTGTATAATAACAATGAGAGTACAGGCAGGTCCGCACACTCGTACCTTCAGCCTTCAGTCACGCGAATAAAGCATAACTCGAGGATTTATTTCAAAGATAAGTCATATGTTTTTAGATTAACTCTTGGAAAAAGACCTCAACCTTTTTCTGTAGTGCCAACATTGTTGAGCTTTAAATATTTTCCACAATATAGTAAAACTTTCATGGCTCCAACATAGTCATGAATATTGAGGCCCCACTTTGTTCAAAATGGCAAGGGGATGTGAAAATGAGTACCCAGTCGGGATACCCTTGAGTGTTCCCAGACTTCGATATCATTTGGCGAATGATAGTACTTAGAACCCAGATGAGATTTGACATTCATTACATCCGACGTACTTGATTTATGAGGGCAAACGTTCACAACATAACATCAACAACACATTTCATTCAGTTATTAACATGTTTATCGCTAAAGGGCGTGTCGCCACAAAAATAACTTGTAAATAAAAGACGACTTCCCGAACAAACTTCACAAGTAGGTGCGCATACGCATATATTAATTGGTGATTCATACAAATTAAAACGTGGTGAATCACGTGTGGAGTGGATGGCAAGTTCTTTTTTATTATCCCACCAGACAGGATAATTCTGGGATTCGTCGAAGATGATGTAATACTGTAAATGGATATTTTAAAGTTGAACACGCGTCCCGACTCGCGAGGTGATCGAAACGGTCGCGGGAAGTATAAGTGATCCTTTATATCCGTCAAGGTTAGACTCACTGCAAAATTATTGTAACTGACAAGCAAATTGGTCATTGGCATAGATACGGTGGCATATAGTAAAGATAAGATTAGTTTGCCCGTTATACGGATTTAGGGCATGCGAATGTCATCTGAGTATTACTTAGATTAAATTCCCTCTCTGTAAGAAAACTAACTGGTGACTGATTGATACGTGCTTTTGCACGCGTTTCACAAGTTGAAATACCGAGCCAGGATTTCTTACACAATTTGTGCGAAATATAAAATGTAAGTGGCCATGTGCGCTATCAATTTAGAAAATACTCTGTAAGTATAAAAGTACATATTCAGAAATATAAGGAAAATTTAATGCTCATTCAATGTTCCAGAAAAAAGGCAGCTGGTGCCCAACCAAATTGATTAAGTACCAACATTACACCCTGATATAGGTAGGACCTGTGAATTTGTTTTTGCAAAACAGAAATCCATCAGACTAGCTAGGGACAGCTAGACAGCTAGGGAACTAAAATATGATGTATTTCTGTGCAATTTTACGCTAAGTAAACCAAGATCAGTAGCATAATTACAAGGCTTCTCTTCAATAATTACCAGTTTCACTAAATAACACTCGTTTTACCTTGAACGAGGTTTCTGTACAGCGACTTTATATTCTTTGCTTCCTTGCTTAAAATTTCATAATCCTTAAATCAATTGGCCTAAAGGACTGATGCTATTTTTAGAGAAAAACGTTCATGTAACTAACAGCTTGGCACTTTCTAGGGTTACCAAGAGCCTACTTAAGCATAGAATAGCAAATGACCGGCGCAGCCTGCCTACAAGTAATACTGAGTTAAGTAAGATCGTCTACTGTTTATATTAACTGTTCACGACGCGGTACAAACGGCCGATGCACAATTGAGTGCGCAAGCGAGATCAGGGCTGTAATTAAATTAACACCATTTACCGACCAATTGCGAGATTTGAGCTATAAATTGCCAGATGGTCAGAAAATCCAGCGAGAGCGACGCGTGGCGGGTGTCATTTCTTCTATTTATGGAGTTCAAATATTTCCTTGTTTACTCCTTTTCGAAGTATTCACCTACTAACATTTAAACCACAGAGTGTCACATGTCTGATAGCTTGCGATCTTGATCGAAGTACTTATCATAGTTTTTATGAGCGCATCAAATTTTATTGTTATTGTTTTGATTCTCAGTACAGTTTACCGAAAGCAAACCGTTCGCTATTTCATGCTTTCTGCATATCAATTTTCTTAGCTTTTTTATGACTTTATTACAGAAAATCTTAGTTAAATTACACACAGCAGAAAGTATGCATTCTGTATCCGAGTGCAACGTACTCCATGCACCATTAACTTTGGTTCCACATCACGCCCATCTGTCTCGTGGTCGTAGACAGCTCCTGTTAGACCTGATGAATGGCCTGGCCTAGCGCGTTATGCTACTGTCCAATTAGCATTTATAACGTATATTAGGACACCATGGTATTCATAAAACACGCCAGCACGTTTTTCCTCCGATGCAATCGATAATTTATATTGCAACGCGCTTCCTCAACCGTTGACTATGTAGCGATATTTTACGACTTTTTAATTGTGTTGTGTATGCGTGATTGTAATTATTCCTTATTATGAGTTATCGCAATAGCTATTAAGGTAGGCAGCGACCCTCACAGCCCACACAACATTGAATACATAACATAGTGAAATTAACAAAATTCCATACCGCTACACCCACATAAGTACTCGCCGATAAATAAAGGCATTGCTCCTACGTCCAGTCGGCGTTATACTCAAACAATACGACATTACCGACATGCTTGTAGTTTATGTGCCAATACTTGCACCCAAACTTTGTTCAGAGCGGTGCTTTGCGTGCAGAACACCGGTTGTGTGCAAAGTTAGACGTGCTTTCAGGGTGCTGCATAAATTATGACTGAAACCGACGCTCTGAAGTTGTTTACATAACACCACGCTGAAATGTGAACAATTTATATATGGAAAGCAATTTATAAAGTTCAAAGTTGATTCTTCTACTTCGTTTCATGTTTTGTAATTTATGCGCTATCATGACTACCCATCCGTTTGTTCCAATGTCTCGCTTACTATTTTCCAGTATAATTGAAAAAGTTTATCTAAACAAAATCTTTTTGGCATTCTCTTGTGAAAACAAGACACGCTTCAAAGAATATAATGGCTCTACATTTTTTTCAAGATAGGAAAAAGTTATCTATTTGCAGCTTTCCCGAACAGATTTTTCTGGAACTGATTTGTATGAAAAGAAACGTCTGACATATTTTTGCTGTAAGTAAATCAAAATAGGGCAGTAGGAACGAGCGCAGGTGCAATTTATTGTAGGTATTATAGATCTACAGCGAATGCCACCCGTCTTATTCACTTATGAATGACTTAAGATAATTGCAGTGCTTGCATAAATGTCAGCGCGTATAGGAACTTTTTACATCCATATATGTATAAAGGATGGAAGCTGCGTACAATAAAATGCGTATAACTATTCGTGGACGTGTTGCACCTGCCCATTTCGATGTAGTTTGTACGCAAGTAAACAAATTGAAGTACAGGAGACGGGCGTGAGAGCAGCTGGCAACCGGTGAAACAGTAAATACACACCGGTCATTATTTACAAAAATGTTCTTACAAACAACCAGCGAAACTTGTATAATATCGTTTTGTGGGTTCCTTTTAAAGAATTCCTTCGAGGAAACATCGTGCCAGCCAGTAAATTTTTGCGCAAGTTCGTCAAACTCTTTACTTAGCCAAGTTAAACATACGCTACTTAACAAAATGGTTTTAGTTGGGCTTCTAAAGCTGCATAACTGAGGTCCTTTTAATAGAGGGCTTATCTTTCTGACGTTGGATATTACCCACGTCTAACAGCATTTTGTATAGAAAGGTATGGAAGAAGAATAGAGGCATATGTGAAAGTCCAAGACGTGCAGAACCAATCTCAAATAAAGGATAAGGATAGGAATATTGACAATGATTGAGAAGGAAAAGAAATTAGATCCTACGATTCCATTTAATATTCTTTGATAAAATTGCTACATTTTGAATCCAAATAAATAAAGGTTAATCTAAATTACCCATTTCAAAAAACTACTTTTTGTTTACGAATAATACAGACAAAAATATTTTTATGGAAATAATTACTGGAAATGCGCATAAAGTCAACATCAGAACATCTAAAATTCGTGAGCGATATAATCGATTCGCATCGTTCCCTTTAGCTTATGGCCTTGTCTTGGATATAAATAGACCACACCATGACCTTGGAAAGGAAGGGTTTAAAAGTAGGCGCTGCACGGAGCCCTCCGACGTACTAATAATATATTGTGATCCCCAAGTTCTGATCCACCTGTCCAAAAGTCCAAAGTAATTGTGGAACGATCTCAACGATCTAGCCAGGTGGCCAGCTTTAGCGAAATTAGCTAACTACGGCCAATACCCGATATTGGCCAACAGTGTTTACAATTCCATTTCTACCGATGTTCTTTCAAAAGTATGGAACAACCGCTAACCGGCCAATAATACAAATTGGTTGAGTCAAACATAGCCAATCAGTACCGACTTTGTTCATTATTCCCAAATTCCCAATTCATGTATCTTAAATACATCAAAATTACCTTCCAAAGACTAAGTAATTTTTGCAATGTTCTTTACGAAAATTTGGCAACTGCTGTAGTCATTGCATTTCTCTCTGAACTCCATTAGAGAAAGTCTTTTAAGTAGTAAGTGTATAAAAAAACGCTTGGCCCCAGAACATTAAGTTCCGTACGAGATATCACGTTGCGAAATGCCGCAGAGCTGCGCTCGTTGCCGCACCGCACCTAATAAGGATCCCTATTCAACAATATACCACGTCATGCAAGCCACAAAGTGTTTTGTCTCCTTCCAACTGCACGGTATACGGTGAGAAGGAATATGGCTGTGCATCCAAAACTTGATAGATAGTACCTCTGTTATTACTCACGTATCCTTGACGTTTGTTGTCATTGTTCTGACTAAAATGGACCGCGCATTGCGGTTTGAAATGGCAATCTGGAGAATTACATTTTGCAAGAAGTATTAGTGTAAAGCTCTGTATGGACCACTGAGTGGAAGGGTAATGTTGCTTTGTAGTTTGTAGGATGCTAACGTTAGGTAGAGCAAACTCGCACTATTCGCTTTTCTGAACAGTGAACAGAATTGCGGTTGTGGCTGGCTGCGAGCCCGAGTCTTAAACGATAAAATCGTGTAAACTTTGCATTCGAAAGATATTATTATGAACTAAGTTATAGCTCAGACAATCTTTTTAAAGAGGCCAGTTAGGTTATCATGGGTTGACTTTATTGAATTAATTAAACACTTACTCGATTGATTCAATCCCGTGTATCCTACATAACAGTTCGTATATATATACGCATGAAAACTTTTGCCATAAGGAAGGAAAACATGCATTAGGTACAAATAAAACTATTATCTCAATCGTTAGTTAGCTAGAGCTAATTGCACAATTGTGTTTTTTATGTATGGCAATGGTCAAAATACCAAATAAAAGGTTAAAAGATTTATTATTTGTTTCCTGAAAAACCTTTTTGTTTTTTTATCAGATTCACATACTACTTCAGCCGCATCTGAGTCCCTAATCACAAAGCACATAGTTATCCATTAGTTTTCCGTTAGCTCGTTCTCCAGAAAAGAATAAGCTGCTGTTACTGTGAAAAGGCGAGGAATTTATTCCGAAAATCCAGCGATTATGCACTTCGCTAATCGCAGTGGTTTAAACACACAGACAACATCCAGTCACAAATGTCCATTGTTCCGAAACAGAAGGGACTGCCCATATCCAACGGTGTAGATACAAAGTGAACAAACTGATAACATGTTGCTAATTATTACATGACCCATTGTTTTAATCGAGTTCCATTAGGTATAAAAACAAATATATACTTCCATCCACAGTTAGGTGATATTTTCATAACACTACAACATGGTTTACACAACAGACTAATATAAATGGGAATCACTCGCTACAAAGTTCTAGGCACAACAATAAATGTTCTTATTGATTTATGTTAGGTATATATGTATACCTAACATAAATCAGAAGTTCTAATAAGGCAAATAAATTGATGGTTCCATTGCCCTCAGAGGATGCAGCATGCGTTATCGTGTGCTGCGCATTCTCACGCGTTGCGTGTGAGTTGTGACCGTTCTGATTGGATGATTGACACAAGTAATGAATGTGGGGTGGCTGAGGTATGTTGCATTCTATTTTTCGAATGTTTTGTCTTTGTTTTTGCAATGATTCAGATATGATGACGGTTTGAAATAAAACTTGTTCATCTACTCTCAATATTTAATAGTTCGACAGATCAGCTTATGGTCGTACTTTTTTTATGGATGGGAAATTATGACTTCTCCCGTCCTGGGCCTGGCGGGAGGGAGTGTCAGACTTTTACTGACTAAAACCTATCCATGTTCCTCGATTGCCCTTTATGTTCCGGGGCCGCGGTAACTATTAGAACTATTCCGCAGTCCGCTACCCCGTCAGGACGGTCGTACCTTCCATATTGTAATTACTTGTTTGTGTAAATTATATATTCAGTTAAATGAACATTCACAACCTTCAAAGACCCTATTCAATTATTTGGCAAATCATGCCCTAACAGACATTATTGAATTATGTTTAATCAGAAGTGGTGTAAGTGGTCCTAAAGTGACAAGGAAGGTACTATTTGTTAAAGTTGATATGCTTACAGCGCCCAATATGAAGCACAGAGAGATTTTATCAAACTTAGATTAGCTAAGTAAAATTAACTGCAGCTCCACAAAGACTACTAGAAAGTGGAGTGAAGAGGTCATTATCATTACGTCAATTAGATAATGAACAGCGACCACTTGCTCCAATTAACATACTACGGGAAACTATTGTTATATCTGATTATGTGTATCAAGATCTTGCAAAAATATCGTCTATTATTAGATTTGACCTAGATTTAGAATCAGATTTCATAATTAAAATTAGCTAAAAAAAAACAGACCGTGTAATTAATTCTAAAAGCAGGTTATTTCGTAATTTTCCTTCAAAGTTTCAGCTGGTGAGTATAAAACATGATTATTTAATTAATATCTGAAGGGGAAATGAACCAATAGGCATCCTAGTGTGACCATCGCCAATTTTTTAAGCGTGAAGACCGCAGCGTTATATCAATTGGACTCAATCTAATATGAGATTTGAAATTCAGCTAAAAACTTACAAAGACTATTATGATTTAGAAAATAAAATAATGTCTACGTTCATTACCTAGTGGTGTTTGCCGAGTCTTATTTTAAAAAGATAGTGTCTCCTAAAAAGCCGTTAGTTATCATATTATGTCATACAAGACTTAATGATAAGGAGACAGCGCAAGCTTGTGTAGATAGCAAACTGTTAAATATTTTTTAGCCAGATCATTTTTCTATAGGTAGGCCACGGCCGCCCGCCGGCCGTAAGAAATAGGACTGACTGCCCACCTTCAAAAGTTGGTAAAGAATAGTTTCATTTCCATACGAACCTTGCCTTGGAGGATCGGTACATATTATTCAAATTGGATGTTCCGCTTCACATTTATTTTATCGCCCCTTACGTCCTAACTGAGTCTAATTCAGAAGCTGGGTTTAAAGCAAGAGTAGAAGGCAGACAGACAGAGGCCAGTATAGGTGCTGTTTTGTACCAGACTCGGCCCGTTGATATGTTTATTGTACCAAGCGTTATTTATCTTTGCTCATGCTAGCAGCCGAACGAATAGGTATACAGTAATTTGGATTGTGGTCTGGCTACATCATGGTTAAACTTAGAAAACAGTAACAGAAGTAATTTATATAAATTAACTGATACATTGCGACATTATCAGATTATGGGACTACTTGGACGTCGTTAATTACTCAGATCAGACTACCCATCAATCTAAGTAATGTTGGGCAAAAATAATTGCTGAAAAACGATTTTGTATTTTCCTAGCGCGTAATTTCACGGACGCGGAGTCCATGCAGCAGTGCAGGAGTCGTGGAGGTCTTCAGCATTTCATTATAATATTAAAAACTTGTTTTAAAAAATCTCCATGTTCAGGATGGTCCCAAATATGGTTCAGACATTTGGTATTCGTTATCCGCATCTAAAGGTCAAAGACTATTTTAATCCGGTAGTATTACATGAGAAAGCTGCATTCTTTTTCAATAGTAAGTATACGAGCATATCTCTTTTTCGATTCTATATCTCTTTTTTGCCAGCTAAAAAAAAAGAGCACTAAAAAGTGAAGATCCTTATTGCAAAATAAAAACCGTACTTTTCTTTGGTGATGACGCTTTGCGTGTGGGGATTCAGACCAGCTATAAAGTTTAAATAAGTAGGTAATTTTAGCAAAGGACACATTACACATTTGAGTCATAAGTAATTACCGTACTTAATTATAACTGTAAACCATCCTATGGATACCATTTTCTCATGGGAATGTGTCCTACATCAACACCAAAGATCGATAACATATATTTCGTGCGTGAAGGTCGATAATGTCACATAATTCATCAGTCATCGATTCCCCTACCATCGAATCGTTCTAATATCATACCATATAAGGAGCGAATGTTTGTACGTTTCGCTACGTACCGGAAACACGTACAATCGGACCCGAAAAGATACTAACACTGGTCGGTTAGGAACGCTGGAAGCCTTTTGCTCGATTGTGTTCCGAACCAAACGGACGTTATATCCGGGAGGTAATTAAATCATCTAAATATTTCCTCACTATTAAATTTTAGTTACCTATAAAAAAAAACAATAATTCGGTAATCAATTTGTACCACTGGGCTTTCCCTATTTAGTGATCGACTTGATCAGTATTTGCGGTAGGCAAGTAGGTGTGACTAATTGATGTCTGCGCGTAAGATTTCCCGTACCTACGTCAATAACTATTGTATTGTACAACTAACATTTTTGAAGTGAAAACTTCTTTAGCGGCGTTGAGCACTTTTTCTGTAATGGGTATAAAATCTTAAACTCGCGTCAGGACACGTGACCTGATCGAAAAAGCGTAGGACGGATGGATAGTAGACAGCTGTCACCATCCATGGATCCGCGTGGCACGCTGTTAATAATCAAGTTTTCACTTCTGCCGGCACTCCCGGAGTGCAACCCGTCTTTTTTTTATTACGTCAGTTTTAGCGACCATTATTATTAGGTAGTTAGGAACTTTACTTTGTTAGAACTTTTACTTTGAAGTTTGTGTAAAATAACTAAAATAAGCTGCTTTTATGTTTACGCGTGTTTTAACTATAAATGACATAAGTGGTTACTTGTTTATTAACTATTTTAAATATACATATATAAAGAATTTATGAAATCTAATTCAACAATTTGTTTTATTCAACAGATTGCCTGTTTTTCTTTTTAATAAAAACATTTGAAATCTTTAACCTTTACCCTTCGCTAGTTTTACTGTAACGCGATTTCTTTCTATTTGTTATGAACACCTTGAAAGCTTTCTTTTCTATCTCCAGTTGTAATTGAGCTACGGATCGTTTTAGTCTTAAAACAATTGCTGAAATTAGCACTTTTATTTGAGCTCCTGTCGCCCATTTATACTTAATTGGTTGAGTTGTAGGAAAGGTTACATTAACTAGACTTTTTTTTATCACAAATCAGGACAGGGCCTCTTGTACCTACGTTAAATAATTTCACGAGGCGTTAATATAAGTGATAATGTTCAGAATATTGCGGTGGGTGCTCTTGTGATTGTGATCAATTTGGACTCCGGTCTGATTGATACAAATACGATATAAAGAATTTGTAGAAGGTTCGTTTAGAAACGTTTTTGAAAGTATTTTAAATTCTTATACATTTGCCAAAACACTGATGAAGTTCTGTGTTGTTCAGTTTCAGAAAGTTCAGTGACATTTCTATGTTAATTCAACCTTTTGGAGGTTCGTCTCCAGTACTTAGTCTGAGAATGAATCGGAATCAGATAACATATTTAAAGGGCGATGCGTGAAAGTGGTGGAGTGGTGGAATATTGTCGTTTTGGCAAGTCAAAAAAAAAAACCATTACTATGATGGCTTTGCGAGACTGGATTTTGGTCTGATGAGGTGTGCCGAGCGCTCGAGCGAATGATGAATTCGTAAAGAGGTGTCCAGAATGGGATCTTTATTTACGTAAAGCCGTGCTATCGTTTATTAAAACGCCCGTATTTGGCACACCAAACGAAATAGTACTTAAAATGTATTGTATTTTCAAATCTTTGGCAGATTTTAATCAATTTACGAAATAACTGTACTTTCTGTATTTTTATCTCTATACTTAATGCATAATGTATGCAAATAGCGGTGGGCGGTAACCTTTCAGCACGCGTGTTTAGCGTGAAACGTTTACGGGGCAATGGACACCCTCCACTTATTATTTATAGCTATTTATACTTTCATAAATATCATGTATTCTTGTCCACATGAAACTCATTAGGGAGAAATTTTAATTCGTTTTTAAGGGGAGCCTTTTGTTTTACTAAGGGTTGGCTTTCAGTTAATCAGCTGTGACTAAATTAAACAATGATTATGATCGTAGTTGTTAGGGAAGGGTTGGCATCCGATCTTCATTCATGGATCGACCTTTGCGATAGCCGCCGTCGAGCTACCTATTTATTTTTATTTGAAGTGTAAATTCTAATGATAACCAGCTTCTTCAACGTTTATTTTCTTTGGTAGTTGCTCTAATTGTTTTTCTCAAAGAAAGTCTTATTTACGTCTTCAGTATCAGCCTGTCAGCAAGTTTCATCAATTTCGGCCCAGACTTTTCAGAGCATAGATGATATTTTTTTTTAAATAAGTGTATATTTATTTTCTTCCTTGTGAATTCAATTCTTAATTTCTTAATTCTTTAAATTTTTTAAACTAAGTCTTGGTTTTACTGAAGAAATCAATTAAGCAAATAAATATTTTGTTTCTTATAATGAAACAAATAGGTACTGAATATTTCCATAAACACTTGACAAACATTGTATTGTATTTGCTTACAGTGTTATCAGTGTGAGAACTTATCACTATGACATCATGTAATCTTATCAAGCTTATCAGAGTACTATTACATATACAGGATGCTAGATGACAATGTACACCAGGCTCTTGGTAAAATATTGTGTTTATTTTTATAAAGATTGTGGGGAATGCTGGGTGGATAATATAGCTAGATAATGGTAGCTAGTTTTGTTGGCAAGTTTGAAGCATTTAGGCATTAATCCTTTGAACACACGTGATTTGAGACACGATAGAAAAACAATGGCAGCGCGACAGCCGGCTGTCGGTTGTTGAAAGGTTAAATAGCTATTGCCTGCAGCTTCACCCTTGTGAATGTTGAATCTTTCATGTCCTATCTTACCCATTAAGGGGGTCAAATTTCTAAAAACCCATTCTTAGTGGCTACTGACTCTTTACAAAGAACACCCTCTAAGTTTCATGTCTCTAAGGCCAGGCGGTTTGGGGCTGTGAGTTAATATAATAACAATCAGTGTAACTTTTCAACAACCAACCAACAGTCGGCTGTCGGGCTACTATTGTCTTTCTATTGTGTCTCAAATGTGATTTGAAGAATTATATTTTATTTATTATTTATATATATAGGTATAATAAAATAAAAAAGAAATAACAATAAATTATCATTTTATACTTTAGTTTATTTATTACTACACATTATGTGATGAAGATACATATTTTTCATGCTTGTAAAACTGTTATCTTTATCTTGACATTTTTAAAATAGTTTCAATCTTATAATAAGTAACTCATATTGAGCAATATTTAAATGAATGGCATTGCTAAATACCTCAGATATTTGTTTTTGTCCCAGATAGTTAATATTTAGATCTGCTTGCTTTAGTTTATTAAGAAAAAAAAAATGATTTAACCCTTTTTAACTGCGGAGTTTTACATTGACCTAATATATGGTCAACATAAAATTCCACTAATAAGACAGTACTTATGCGGTCCTTTTTCAACAATACAATAGCGGACTTACATAATAATATGCAAGCAGAAATGTTTAATAAGCATTTTTCTTTAATAAATTATGTAAATCCACCACATAATCTAGTAATGCACATTACCACACAAAACAAAGTAGGTAAATAAATAAAGTAGTGTTATATATTTAGAATTCTACACAAATAACTATGAGTAACGTTACCAGGCAATGTTTATTATTGCTATTTAATTCATGATAATTTTAGTGAACTTGTTTGTAACATGGCAAGTAATTTACTCAATTACTAGGTATTTTCATTTTAAGAAAATCTGTACAGTTCTCGAGTAGGTAAATACATAAGTACATTATTTGCCGTATCATGTATGAAAAAGAGCATACAATAATATATACATACAACTAACTAATTACTATACTCAATCTATTTTTAATTTCCAGGAAAAAGCAATGACAATAAATCAATAGGTACCTATCACTAATAACTGTTGACTACCCTCAATAAGCTGATGATAAATTGTACTCAAATATTTTGCTACTATCAGGATATAATTTAGTTAGTCTAGGATTGTGTCTAGTGGGTGTGTGATGATGGACTCACCCGCTGCAGCTGCAGGGAGTGGTTGTAACAGCGCAGGAGTTTGTCCACGAGCGGGCGCACGGCGCGCCACGCTCGCTCCTGCGATATCCTCGACGGGTCCGCTATAGCCTCCCGTATCTCCTTCCCCGCACCCTTGTAACACTGTATCTCTTCAAGTATCTTTTCCGAATCTAACAACACCCTCTGGACCTCCTCATAAACGGCGCGCTCCGTGTCCGTGGGCGCGGCGTTCTCGAAATCCAAAAATATATCATAACGCGGCGACGAACAACAATTTGAATCGTCCCGAGACAAAAGACTCAACAATTTCCCCATTGTAAAATAAATAAATCAATTTATTACAAAATTCTACTCGATAGCGAACACTGCATTGCCTATTTCATTAACAGTTTTAAAAATTTCACTTAAATGTTCTTAATTCACTGGGTTTGTTGTCATAAACAGAATTATTAGGAAATAATATAGCGTTAATGTCACTTTTATTAATAAAATACGCCCAAAATGTTATAAATAATAATAAAATTATCCAACAGAGCTACACACAGGACCGACGAACGACTGCGGTGGCGGACCAACTGTCATTAAAATGAGTGTCAGTGTTGCCAAGCTTGTAATCTCACAGAGTATATAAAATAAATACACTATGTTTAGAACTGGGAATTGAAAACTTCACCTGTATATTTGTTCAGTCACATACTGTCTGTCTGTAGTAGAATAAATTGGTAAATTATTTTTTATCATATTGTTATAATATTATTTAAGGCAAAGTAGCAATTATATTGTGAAATAGTTTTTACTAGATATTTGATTTAGCCGAAATCACTGCAGTTTTGTTGGCTCTACGCGACTCTAGACAGACTATGGTCTGATCATGGGGTCTAATATATCGTAATGACTGATGTACAATCGACAAATTTGAATCATGCCCACTATAAACCTATTTTCTTACAGACATTCAAATACAATTAGGTCGACATTCGCGTACACATAATTATATTAAAAACGTTACTCGCCACGTCTTGTTATTTTGACAGCTTCAAACGATTTATCGTTGGAATGGGTCATGATTCCATTTTGTCGATAGTACTAGACTATAAACATCACAGTGGAAAATTTATCGCATCCCAACATTATGTAACTCAACATAAATCAAACATGTTTTTTTAGTAACTAGTAATACTGTAAGGCTTCGTTCACACGGTATTGTCCTGCATGTTTTTTTGTAATCGTTTTTTTAACGTATAGTCAACCGGGTGTTCACATGGTAAATTTTAATTCGTGTAAAAACGAATAGGCGCAGTTTCCACACAGTTGTCATAAGCTATACCATATGCCACTGCGAACCGAATACGTCAAAGTTCATTCGATTTGCTTGACAAGTCCGTTGAGTAAACGTTTAAACGTATGAGCGGCACACGTTTTTTTGCAGTACTATCGTCGTGTGAATGGATCTATGAACGTTGTATGGTCACTATTCATACGTTAAGACGTATACTGCAGAAAAACGTGCAGTACAATGCCGTGTGAACGAAGCCTTAGAGTGATTCAAGAATTTAGCAATTGAAGCCACCAAGTATAGATATCACCTCATAAATAGGGTATTACACTGTATAAGAGAAAAAATATAAAAATATATTATTGAGGAGCTTAAGCAAAAAGCAGCCAAACAGTGTTAGTTTTAGTTCATAAAACTAGAAAATATTTTTTTAAATTCAATTCAAAGTTTTCAGTTTTTTTTACCTGTTCTTGAACACACCGAAATACAGACCATAGACAGTGACAGCTGTCGACTGTCAACAGTGTCAACTAGACGTCCCTATTTGTTTTATTTATAACCTCCTAATACGATCTTTATTATAAAAATATACTTTTTCATGGAAGTTATTGTGAAAGATATTTTAGATGGCTAATGCACATGTGTACTTACATCAAAGTGATATTTACAACAACAGTACAAACGGTACAAACGGGTTTTTATGGTGTAATAGTTGGAATACTCTTCCCACAACTTTTAACTAAGTTTTTCTTAAATTTGAATCAGTTAACACTAGAATTCACAATTATTCCGATGTTTTCACACTTGTGTTCCTGCATTCCGAAACGCACACCAACGGTAAGTCGAACAGTAACTAATTTTTGAGATAAAAACAATAAAAAATATGTAAAGTGTCACAGCGCGTTTGTTTATTTACATGACGTAAGGACGTCATATCGCCAAAGCAAAACCACGCCCACGGCGTTTTCCGTTTTTCGAAATTTCCGCGCGAAATTTGAAAATACAATTTTTAAAAGCGTTTTTAGGGTACTTAGCGCTTAAATAAAAATTTAGGATTTTTTTTAGTGGTTTCTTAGTACTGTAGGAGTTATTTGAAATACTTAAAAAAAAAGAGTGTAATACCCTATTGCAACTATTTTGAAGTATTTCATCATTCATCATAAATAAAAAAAAACAACTTATTTATTTACGCGTTGCAACACTGATAAGATGGATTCTTGTCCTTCACTTATTACTTCCTGAAGGTTGGCATTAGGGAGGAGCAGCCCGCTAAATTCAAATTACATTATCATAACTTATCAAAAACAGTCACCAAAAATATATAGAGTATTTGGTTCTTGAACAATCTTTTGGTTCAAAAACATGCATTTTTCGTTAGGTGATCGCGATAATTTCGTATTACGTATGGTTTTTAAGAGCAGTTAAGTTTGTTTTATTTTTTAAATTGATATTAAATAGGGTATTACACTGTATAAGAGAAATAATCTAAAAATATATTATTGAGATAGCTTAAGCAAAAAGCAGCCGAAGAGTGTTAGTTTTAGTTCATAAAACTAGAAAATATTTTTTTAAATTCAATTCAAAGTTTTCAGTTTTTTTTATCTGTTCTTGAACACACCGAAATACAGACCACAGACAGTGACAGCTGTCGACTGTCAACAGTGTCAACTAGACGTCACTATTTGTTTTATTTATAACCTCCTAATACGATCTTTATTATAAAAATATACTTATTCATGGAAGTTATTGTGAAAGATATTTTAGATGGCTAAAGCACATAGGTACTTACATCAAAGTGATATTTACTAAAGTACAAACGGGTTTTTATGGTGTAATAGTTGGAATACTCTTCCCACAACTTTTGACTAAGTTTTTCTTAAATTTGAATCAGTTAACACTAGATTCACAATTATTCCGATGTTTTCACACTTGTGTTCTTGCATTCCGGAACGCACACCAACGGTAAGTCGAACAGTAACTAATTTTTTAGATAAAAACAATATTATTGATGTAAAATATCACAGCGCATTTGTTTATTTACACGACGTGAGGACGTCATATCGCCAAAGCAAAACCACGCCCACGGCGTTTTCCGTTTTTGGCAATTTCCGCGCGAAACTTGAAAATACAATTTTTAAAAGCGTTTTTAGGGTACTTAGCGTTTAAATAAAAATTTAGGATTTTTTTTAGTGGTTTCTTAGTACTGTAGGAGTTATTTGAACAACTTTAAAAAAAAGAGTGTAGTACCCTATTAGTTCCAGCGATTGCTACTTCATCGTCGTCGTAGCAATAAGTGCATTAGAACAATCGGCGAGCGATTAGTAAACGATTCATACATAATATGATGTTTTTCATAGGTAATAAGCCAGCGGGTAAATAACGCGTCATAAATAATTTTTGGATTAATTTATCCGAATCTAAAAACCTTTAAAGAATAAAGATATAAAATAAAACGTCACAATTGGATAAATCATGTTTATTTACTTAGAAACATCTCTGGACTAAAGACTTCGCCCCTAAGACAACCCACTGACCAAGATCTGTTTAAATCAAATGTTTTTTTTACCATATAAAGGTATACCTACAGATATTTTAATTTACTGCAGGTTTTACATTAGTTGAATACTGATCAATTAATAACACTATATAACAATTATTTTTATTAAGTACAAAATGGCACTGATCATCTAACAGGTACTTAGGATTATTACTATTATTACTGATTAACTTAAATTAGTATTAGTGTGGTCATGGTCAACTTCTGTGTCATTGTATTATGAAAACTGCTCTTATTGTTATGAAATGAAGGCATGATTAGGAAATCACAACAATACACTTACAACTGGCTGAACACCATACAATTAAAGAAAAAAATTGAACAAGTACTGTTGTTACAATTACTGCAAATAAAAATCCACATCAATTTAATAAATCGTTAAAATCATGTTATAAGTTCAAACATAATTATTCTTCTGATAAGCATAGCTTTACTCGAGGAAACTGCCTCAGCTATCAAAGGCCTGAATTACTTTTACTCTGTCAATTATGCTCACCATTGGCTTTGTAATTGCTGGCTTTAGTGTCACAGTGTGGTGATACACAAAACATAGTATATGTTTGACAGACATTAAGTGAAGACATTCAGGCCAAGTGAAATGGTTGTTCATAGTGTATGCTAAGTATACATCGAACGTAATAGTAATAAATATTCTTTATTATTATAATAATCAAGTAATCAAATGCTAAACATTAAAAAACAATCAAACTTCAATAAAAAGTTACTCTCATTTTACCCTGGGTCGGGAAAAAGAAGACTTACATCTATTTAATAGAAAGTTTACCTAAATAGTCACTAGACTTAATTTCACTTGAGATCACAGTTTTACTATAATATTATCAGATGGTGATAAATAATTAATAGCATATTTCTTATCTAAATAGTCAATATAAAATAACAAAGTATGTAATGTTATATAAAATTAAATAACAAAGATTTTTTTACATAACTATAGTGGGCACCTCAGAGAAGGGACAATGATTTTCTTCAACCCACTTTGTAAAAGATGGAGTACATACTTTAGCTAATTTTAGTATCATGAAACACTGGTGCTCTGCGCCTTCTATCTTTGGTTTATAATCAAATTCAGAGTCCTCTACATGTGTATGATAGTCTTCTACCAATTTGTTAGATTCTATAGGATTTAAATTTTCATATTCTTCCCGCCATAATTCACAAAACTTTATACACTTCGATTTCTTTTTATTTTTTTTAGCAACAACAGAATCAGTACTATGAATAGTACCATTTTCCTCTTTCAGTATATCATTAAATGCATAACTGCTATCTGTACACATGATATCATCTGATAATGTAACTTGCATTTTATTAAAATGATATTTAAGTAATTGGAAGTGAAATTTTAAGGCATTTTGGCCAATCATGCAGACAGGCTTTTGTAGACATCTGATGAAGGAATTGATGGCATTAAATACATCCCTGTCAAAGTAAGGTTCATGTTTTAAGAGAGATAAGTTCAACCCAGTCTTTGCAGCAGTTGTTTGGTCCACTTTCTTCTGGGGGTTGAAGCACATCCGAAGTTTGTACTGCACTCGGGGCGTCTCTTTCCCGGGCTGCAGTAAGTGCAAACGTTTTACTGCTAACATACAAAGTTCCGTGATTTGTACTTCCCCATGGTCATCGCCTGGAAGACCGCTTGACTTTAGGTCTAAGAACACGTACGTTGCTATCGGCATATTTGAGGGTTGAATTTAAAATTAAACGTATCACTATTGGATTCAAAGATTTCTCAGCACTCTGCCTCTTGGCACCAAATCTTAATCTGAGTAGTTTAAGCTTCACACTGCATAACTTTCAGATGGTTAAAATTACAAAATCATTGCATTCAAAACGAATCCAAAGGTTTTCAAATAAATACCACAACAAAAAACCACAAAAAACAAGCTGAAACAAGCTCAGTCAGAGAGGAAACGTCAACGTCACATTGACTTTTTTATGACTATATAAGTGCTACCAGACCAATAAAATGTACGTATTAGTATATAGGTAGGACTAATAACGTAGCCTGACTAGCGGGTCTTACATTTTAAGTTTTCTATTTTCTTGCAGAACCTTCTTGTAGGTGTAGCGTAGCGCAGCTGCGTGCTATTCAAGCGCAGCAGGATAGGTTGACGACATAAGATTGATAAGCCTGAGTGAGTGAGGATTTTTGGACAGCAGGCACATAGGTAACTAAAAATCTTAATAAAAAGTTTAGTGTGTACTGCGTAATGAATTTCTAAGAAGACACGGCTCAAATAATTTTAATATTAGTTAGGCGTTTCCATTTTGTCTGTTTGTTACTTTTTTGTAGAGTTAGCTAAGCTAGCGTGTATGTAACGAAATAAGTAGAATTTAAAAATGGTAGGTGTACCTGGAAGGCAGGCAATACTTGTTCTCAAATAGCGGAAAATTCAAAACCTATACGCAAGATTGACAAGATTTACTTGCCTTGAATTCGTTATTAATGGACAGGTTCTACGTTTATAGGAAAGCTCATCTAATGACGAGTGCAACAGTTAATAAAATCCTCGTTTGGGCTAATAACTGTACATGTATAAGTAAACAAGTACTCCTACAATATTATTGCTTTCTCGATACATACTCTAATAATTTATTAGGTAAATTTCTTTTATTTAGTTGTTTAGGCCTGTCTGTGTAAACTTGGAAACATAAAAAAAAAAATAAAGTCGAAAGTTGGTTTTATATTTTTTTATTTCTATGTGAGTAAATCAGATTTCGAAAACAATAATAATAAATTCTACATTTAGTCCACATAATTATAGTTAACAAAATAATTGGCAACATAACATTGATGTGTAGTGAGAACTTAACAAAACAAAATATACAGTTATGTAAAACATGTAGCCAGAAACACAAAAATACTAATAACAATATGAAGTGGGGCAGTATCCAATGATGGCCTAGGTAGGCTTACACAACATGCTAATAATTTAATGGAATTCTTATAATTAAAACAGTTTAGCATCTTATAAAGTACAGTCTATGTACATTTTTTATTGTAGAATATAAACAAACAATTCTTATTTTGTACTTACTACAAAATAATAAATAAATATGCTGGGACAACTCACACACGGTCATCTGATCCCAAATTAAGCTCTGCTAAGAGCTTGTGTTATGGTAACCAGAAAATAGTCTTGCATTAAATATTTTTATAACATTTGTTGAGAGTATCAACTATCAAACAACAATTTTCTCCCACAGTACAGTTTACAAGATCAAACTGACAACCCTGTGTATGATCAGTTAGGATAGATGTAAATTATATTGCAAATGCAGTTTTGAGTTTAGCTTATTCATAAAATAGTTCTTGTCATTAATATTGTAGGGCTGGATGTCAGATAAACTAATATTAAAACTTAAAAAATAGGTACGCCCTTTAAAATAATCATGTATTTGATACATATGTCAAAATTAGTACTTTTACTTCCTTTTACAAAAAAATAAATCTCTTATTTTTTACTAATCACCACTACTACCATGTGTTTATAAAATAAACATAATAGGTACCCAATATAATTAAAGGTAAATAGAACTAATGATTGTTTAACAAAGTAGGTAATAGGTGTAGTATTCACTGCATGGCCATGATAGGAACTTCAGAGAAGGGACAGTGATGTTGTTCAACCCAATCAACGAACTTCTGTGCTCTCGCTATAGCTATTTGCATAATCATTGTACAATGATTCTCTGCTCTATTAGTAGCCAAAAGGGTGCCTGTTACTCTCCAGTAAACATCTTGTAATTTATATGATTGTCCACTCTCTCCAGTGTGGATTTTCAAATAGAATTTATTGCGTAACAACAGGTGGAATTTTTTCCCCACACACTTGTACTGTTTTACCCTTCTATCTCCTCTGCTTGCAATGTATTCTGCTTCCAATATGTCATAAAATGCATAAGCACTATCTGTACACAAGACATCATCATTTAATTTAATATTTATTTTGTCAAAATGATATTTAAGTAACTGGAAATGAAACTTGAAACCATTTTGGCTGATCAAGCACACTGGCTTCTCCAGACAGCTGATGAAGAAGTTGATGGCGTTATAGGCATCCTCATTGAATTCAGCTTCATTTTTCAAAAGAGTTTTAGTTAGTCCAGTAATTGAACTACTTTTTTGGTCCAATTTCTTGTCAGGCTGGAAACACATCCGGAGTTTATTCTGCACCCGGGGCTGTTGTCCTGGCTCAGTTTCGAGAAGGTGCAATCTTTTCACAGCTATCATACATATTTCAGTGATTTGTACTTCGCCATGAGCTCTTCCTGGAAGCCCGCTTGACTGCACATCTAAGAACACGTACGTTGCTATCGGCATTATTAAAGATGATAAGTTTGTACTAGGTAGGTAGGTACGTATCATAAAGTTCAAAACTTTAGACTAGGTACACACTTGACACTTCACACAGCAAGTAAAAACTTTCAGCAGCAGTAGGTAGGTAGGTAAGTACTTGTTTGTCCCTACACAGCTGTTCTTTATAATTTGTAATTGTTTATCCCTTGCCACAAATTAGCAATTCGTCTCACAAACAAAACCTTGATCAACTAATTCGAAAGAAAAACACTGAAATGGACTTACAACATTTGAAATTTCGAATTACGTGCACTCGGTGGACGTCAGTGGCGTCAGTGCATCAGTGTTACCAACTCTCAAAAATATCTATCCCTAAACCTAGTCAAACCCCCTAAAATTGCCTTAATTATTTGAAAATTCCCCTAAAAATATATTTAATAAAAATCCATACTTCCATACTAATATTATAAATGGGAAAGTGTGTCTGTCTGTCTGTCTGTCTGTTTGTCTTTCTTTCACGGCAAAACGGAGCGACGAATTGACGTGATTTTTAGGGTTCCGTAGTCAACTAGGAACCCTTATAGTTTCGCCATGTCTGTCCGTCCGTCCTCGCTTAATCTCAGTAACCGCTAGCACTAGAAAGCTGAAATTTGGTACCAATATGTACATCAATCACGCCGACAAAGTGCAAAAATAAAAATTGGAAAAAAATGTTTTATTAGGGTAGCCCCCCTATATGTAAATAGGGAAGTGGTTTTTTTTTTTAATAACAACCCTGTCGTGTGATATATTGCTGGATAGGTATTTAAAAATGAATAGGGGTTTACTAAGATCATTTTTTGATAATGTCAAGAATTTCGGAAATAATCGCTCCAAAAGGAAAAATCAAAGCGTCCCCCCCCCTCTAACTTTTGACCCGTAGGTCTAAAAAATATGAAAAAAATCTGGAAAGTTGAACTTTATAAGGACTTTCTAGGAAAATTATTTTGAACTTGATAGAAAGAACAGTTTTTGTACAAAAAAAGAGAAAAAGGTTGTACAAAATAATTTTTGCGTACTTAGTATGTCAACGTAACAAATAGCCTTTTTTTAAACTTATAAGTAGGTACACTTGTTGTGACGGACGGGAAACTACGGAACCCTACATTGAGCGTGGCCCGACACGCTCTTGGCCGGTTTTTTAAGTAGAGATAGCTGAAGGGATGGAGAGTAACATAGGCTACTTTTTGTCTCTTTCTAACGCGAGCGAAGCCGCGGGCAGAAGCTAATAAAAGTGATATGTAGAAATCTATTCCGCAGCTTATTGAAGTGAAAACTTCTTTAGCGGCGTTGAGCACTTTTTCTGTAATGGGTATAAAATCTTAAACTCGCGTCAGGACACGTGACCTGATCGAAAAAGCGTAGGACGGATGGATAATGCTCAACGTTAATAATCAAGTTTTCACTTCTGCCGGCACTCCCGGAGTGCAACCCGTCTTTTTTTTTAATTATATTATGGATGGACAAAGCACGTTAAAACGCTGGCGCTTGAAATGGGAATTTTTGAAACGTTTACATCCAGTTAAATACACTAGATGTCATCCAATCCGAAGTTTTTCGATGGAATATTTTTTTTTATGACTATTTTTGGATTGTATAGTTCTATTATATTCAGAATTAGAGAATATTATATCGAGGGTTACGGGGTCAAACCCGATAAGTAACAAAAATTGAGATTTTTACCTAAAAGTGCAGTTATAATGCATTTTTTGCGCTCTTTTTAATGGTATTTAAAGATAAACCGACTTAATAAGAATCACTGAAAAGGCTGAGTTAATAACCCAATAAGTATTGTATGTATTAACTACAACATCGGTATAATATAGTATAAGTAGACGTAAAGCTTGAGGTTCTGGTTTTATTTAGTGGAAGAAACACTTATCGTATATTTATGGGTGTTTAGAGCAAACGTTTTTTGGCCAAATTTAACTAGATCTACAAAGTAACACCAGTTATTAATCTTTAACGGGTTTCGCTTCTTACGATATTATAGTAAAGTTATTTTAGATAACCAGAAGCTATTAACCATATTTGTCGGATTTTACTTTAACGATATTATTTAACTTATACTTATTTTGTTTTAGTATAAAATCCAATAAATATAATTGTGGTGTTTTTCTGAAAACCCATATTTAAAAATAATACGTAAAGTTTAGTTATCGGATTGTCGCAATTATTTTTTAACATTTTATTTTTTATTTTATGTGAGGTGAAACCCAATAAGAGTGGTTGAGTAGTACCTACGCAGAAGACACGCCCCGCGCGCACCGTGCCGGTCAGTTCGCGCTGCGATAGCGACCGTTGAGCAAGCGCACGCATCAAAATAATAACAGAAAACGTTGAAAGTTAGTAAAAAACGTAAAAAACTAAGTGCTGCTGTTATGAAAACTAAAAGTAAAGATGGTAACAAAGAGACCGTGAACTGGCTAAAAATTAAAAGAATTCGATATGTAAAAGGAGATTTAAAAATTTATTTCAACTACGACATGTCAAACAATTTTCGCGAGATTTTCACAGTTTTATTACTCCGCAGCAAGCAATATAAATGATAGTATGTAATAGAAACTGCTTATTAGCGAAAAAAGGCCGCCTATTGTACTCTTGCATATTTGTTTGTATTGTCCTTTACTGTTTTTGTCCTATTGGTGTACAATAAAGAATATTGGCTTTGCAAGATATTCGTAGCTTAGGCGATTATCACACTGCCCCGGACCACGCTGCATGTTGCGTGTCAACGCACCTACGCGCGTTTCTGCGGGAGTGCAGATCTGCGTCATCGTGCGGGTTTTTTGCGCACTCACGCGCGTAGGTGCGTTTTGTAGATTCACGCACGGCGGCTCTCATTTATTCGCCGTTCTCTCGTTCTCATTGATTCACACGTCACGCCCATTCAAAATCACGCGCGGCACTGCGGGATTCGGTGTGCCATACCTTGCGTCTCGCCCCGCACCTACGCGCGGGGGTGCATGTTTCTCCGCGTGTATGCGCGTGATCCGCATGAACGCGCGTGGATGCATTTTCGGTGTGTTAGACTGTGCGTGTTTTCCATACAAACGGAGATACTTACAAGCAACGGAAGAACACGCATCCACGCGCTACGCTGCATCATGCGGGGCAGTGTGCGAATCGCCTTATACATCAGAATAACACATCTGGGTCGTTAAAAAGGCGCGTGTAAGAGGTTACGGGTTCGAATCCGGGCAAGTACCAATGTGACTTTTTCAATTCATATGTACTTTCTATCACTGACATCCCGTGCCTCGGAAAGCATGTTAAGCCCCGGTTGTCATTCGTAGAACTTTGACGTTACCAGTTGCGTGCCTTTCATAGAAGCCGAAAAGCCGGGCTTGCTATTCAAAATTTGAAAATAACAAAAAAAAAACACCTTTGAAATAGTGTAATATCAGTTCTGTATAAAATCTACAAAATTTAAAAATTTAAACTTCGCGCGGTAAAAATTCAGCGCACGGGCCGGTGTAGTTACTATTTCCATGCCACAAGTGCCGTGCATTCGTTACGTGCGTAGATACAAAATGAACACAACGCGCTTTCAAGGTTTTATAGTGCTAATTCACTCGCACTCGTTGGCTTCTTACGGGGCTTAACCACAGCTAGTCCCTTTCACTCAAATTCATTCAACTTTTAAAAATACGACAGAATTTTTCGATGTTTGATGAATGAAATTCGTAGTAAAATTGACCAAATTATGCCAGGCTTGTGAATGTGTTAGTTTGACGAATTTGAACATTATTTTAAAGGAATAGAGATGTAATTTGGATGGCGTGCGAAATGCAAGCAAGATAGCGCGATGCATGTGCGTATTTCTCTCTCTAGAGGAATAATATTTTCCAATTAGTTCTAACTTTGTTTTGAGCGGTACTGGAGCTTTTTTATACGAAACATAAACATATTTTAAAATATGAATGTTTTAAAGTATTGTGTAACTTTTATCAGTTTATTTTGTTTTAACGTTTGTGAATTCGTGATCAAGTTTCTGTGTTTTACCTTTTAATAGTTTTAGTAGAAGATGCATTCGGAAACGCATGCAATTGTTACTTGTGATGGATTAAGGTGTGTGAAATCATTACTCGGGAAGGTAAATACTTTGAATTTTACAGACAAATACAATTTGTAACGCAATATTACCAAAATCATTAATTTTATACATGAAAATTGCCTAAAAAACAGCTGTTGGTTGGTAGAATTAAAACCTTCATCAACTTTTTACGCGGGCGTTTTAAATTAGAATATAAATATAATTAAATAATATTGGTCATATACTTAAACTCAAGCGGCTCCATAATAACTTGCTCTAAACAAATTATGGAACGATACAACAAACGGCTTGTGATGTGATTGCTGATACGTATTTGTAAATCTATTTAGTGATAGGTACCATGCCTTCAGTCACTCAGTGTGCTTTGTTGTTTGTCATCTGTAGTAAAGAAGCGAAGAATGAAGGTAATTATTTATGGCCGTTTACAATGTAAGTGTATTAGAATTTTTTATTTTATATTATAAAACCATTAATTATTTTTGCGCCATCTATTGGTGGCGAAAGTCAGCCAGCGAAATTCAAGAGCGCCAGTATTTTTTTAATAGATGGCTCTTACATCAAGTGAGGCGAAAAACGCAAAAATGTGTGTGATTTGGCAAAGCAAACTTTACAGTTTTTTTTTTATATATCGGGCTTGCCCTAATATTTCAAATTTTCCCACCTAGGCACGCCACTGGACGTTACGGGTATTCAGAAGCCAGAAAGTTTGACCAGTCGAACCAAAGGGTCGCCCAGTTACTGGGTTGTGGAGGTCTGCGGATGGTGCATGGATACCGCAAGATCTCCTGCCTGCCTGATCCTTGCCGGCATACCGGTGTGGGTACCACGCACAGTGGCGCGTGGAAGTGCAACGCTGGGGCGAAACTCACACACACTCAGCACACAGAGCACCGGCGGGATCTCATGGAGACTGCGTCTGTCGCAACTCATTGCTGGTCATCCCTCTTTGAGGAGTGGCTGGAATGACGCCTCGACACTCTCACGTATCGCCCGACACAGGTCCTCACCGCACACGGACATTTCGGGAGGTTCCTATGTCGGATTCGGGCGGAAGTGACGCCTGCGTGACACGGTGTAGCATACGGTGGAGGTAGGCCTCGCTTGGGCGAACCACCACCGTGTCGTTGCAGAGGCGATCGGCGCTGGTTCAGGCCATGCTTCGGGGCGAGACTGAATAGGAAGCCGTCGCCTCCTGCGAAGCAGACACGCTGAAGACGAAAGCGGCGGGGCGCGTGAGGCAGCGTCAAGCTTCACGCTGGACAGAGACCCAGGCTTAGTTGTCGAGAGTCGCAAGATGATGGCCACTGGAGGCGTGGGCCTGCGGAAGGCGAGCGGTAGGTAGCTCGCTGCCCGACTAGGACCAGACCCGTGTCGACGGCGTGTCGATGCTTAGTTACCGCGGCCCTGGAATATATGAGGGTAACCGAAGGGACATTATTGGATTTTAGTCAATAAAAGTCTGACATGCCTTCCCTCTTCAGGGGCGGGAGAAGTCATTTGATGATTTCATATCCATCAAAAATAAAAATGCCATTGGATATGTTTTGGATGCTTTTACCATGGTCAATGTAGCTCTTTCACGCTTATACAACCCCAATAATCTTTTTGTGTACGCTCAAGATAGTTCCACAGTTAATCCGTACTATTATTATTAATGCGAAAGTAACTCTGCCAGTCTGTCTGTCTGTCTGTCTCTTCTTCACGCCTAAACTACTAAACCAATTTTGAATGAAATTTGGTACAGACATAGTCTGGGACCCGAGAAAGGACATAGGATAGTTTTCATCCCAGAAATCCCCCGGAAACGGGAACTATTATTCCACGCGGCTAGTGTTAAATATTTTTTACTCTTATGTACCAAAGAACGTTTTATGTTAAGCTATAAGTAATAACAATTCAAAACGAATATTTTTTCACACTTTTATTAAACTTTAAACACAGGAAATGGCTTATTTATTTGAGCTAAAATCCAATATGTCGGTACCCTTGAGTACAATATATTTTCTCATAAAAAAACTAAATACGATACTCAATTGAAAACCACGTAAATTGTATCTATATTAGTACATGTTATTTTTAAAAAATATTACTTTCCGATTTATTTTTTAATTCAAGTTTTTCTCGTCTGCGAACTTTTAACATTGAATATCTCGAAAGTAGGTTTTTTGTACTTACCGGGTTTGACCCCGGAACCCTCGATATATTCAGAAAATCCCTAAAAATACCCCTAAACATTTAAAGCCCCTAAAAAAATTCCCAACTCACTCATTTACCCTTTAAATTTAGGGGGAAAACCCCCAAGTAGGCAAGACTGCAGTGCATCCAACAAACCAACAACAATAATATTCACAGACTATTACAATTTTATTGTCAATTAAATTGTATGGAATTAATATGTACTGGGCTCATAATTGTCTGAATAAATAAACCAATAAATCTACTTTATTAGTATCGAGCTATTATTCAGGCCGCATTTTCTTTACTGTTATTTGAATAATCTTGACAGGAGGAGGATTGGAAAGACAGAGAGATAACATATGACCTTTTTGACTTTCCGACCGCCCAACAACACATGGGAAGTAAGTAGAAAACTTTAGCTTTACATTTGGGTTTTTTATTTTGTTTTCCAAATAAAATTCGAATTTTGGAACGTGAATAAAAATCAATTAAGATTTCAGGCATTATTTATTTATTATCATAAGTGTATAACATCGACATGTTGCCATTAAACATACGATTTACAAATAAAAATCTTCTCTATATTATTTACAAAATTCCTCCCATCTTTTGATACACACCTATTAAATAAGTACTTAATGACGGGTTTTCACAAAGGCTGCAGTTTCAATGGAACACGTCTAAAAATATACGATTTTGATTTCTAGTAAGATTTCGAAAATTTCAAGGGAATTAAAGATAGAGGATACTAAAGGTAAGAGGAAATTTTAAATATGTAAAAATCAGAAAAGTATTAGATAACTATTACATAAAACCTTCTAACTCACGTGATTCGAGACACAATAGAAAGATAATAGCAGCGCGATAGGCGGTTACAGAAATAATAAAGTATTTACATAAGTACGTACTTAATAAAGTACTTACTTAACTATTTATTTAACAAAAATGAAATTATCATTGGAAAAAAGACGTAGGTACTTAAAATTGTAAGGTCAAACAAAAGAGAGGGCGACAGACGTAAAATCAAGTACGCGTACCTACTTAAAGTTCCACAATATTTTTCGTACTTAAGTAGGTACTTTACCACATGTCACCAACCATAGGGTAACGATGTACGAAAAATTTTGTCAAGCTATAAGTACGTCGCGGCTTGGTACTTGCCCAAACATCTATCGGCCGCCCACTTAACTGCAGTAATATTTGCGTATAGATATAGAAATTCGAATACTTGCCAGTTCCATAGAAACTGATTCTTTGTGCCGTCCTCCAAGCATGCCCGTGAGCAATAATGAGGTATTACTATTACCGTATTTCAGTTACAGTAGTCAATACACAATCTATCAAATAATTTCAATAAACCAATTAATCCAAGCCCTGTAAAAAACATTACCTACTGATTAATTCAGAAAAGTGGACAGAGCGAGATTAATTAAGTAGGTTCTTTTTATGAAATAATGTTCACCTATCAATAAGAAAAGATAATACCTATGAAACTTATAAAATATGTATGACTCCGTATATTTTTAAAGATCAGTCTAACATTCGTTAAAAATTTACAACTTTTTTCTAACGTTTAGTTTTATATCATTTGTTTACGATAAGGCTACGGGCTGGCTGATGCGTTCTTATACATCAATAACAGAAATACGACAATGATGACCGATAAAAATCTGTATTTATCTTAATTAAGTATAATTTATCCTTATAACCCTTTGTGCAGGATAATTGATTTTATTTATGCACCTATTAAAGGTAGATAAAGTACCTACTTCGGAACATACACACGATCAGACCCATATTTACAACATCAGGAGATATTAGATAGTAATGAAGTGCTTAGGTTCACCACGGGCCTTCAAGAAGAGGAGGAAGAAAACAAGGATATTTTAAACTTAACCGGTCTATTACAAAAAAAACCCTAGTAGAAATATGGGTGAAGTGAGTTGTGGGTCCTTAGCATATTCGGTTGACCTCAAATTCACTTTACCCACGTGCATCGAGAGAGACTTCTACAGAACAGAATAGCACTGCAGCTGAGTATTCTGGAAGCACAGTCCTGTTTTTATATACCAATACCTTAAAAAAAACACTCTCACTGGCTTGAATTGTGTATTGAGACTTCGTGGAAAATGCTAATTCGTTACGAATGCACTGGTACCTATATAAAAGATATTATGAGTCACCACAACAACAATCAGCAGTGCTGTTCTGTTAAAATCTTACTCAGTAAATGTAGGAGAGGTGGACTATCAAACTTTTACATCACGTAGGAGGACAGTTCACAGCACCTTGATTCACTGAATGAGATTGTTACACAAAATAATACTAAGTAAGTTAACATTTATTCGGCTTGTGTTTTAGAATGATACAATTATAGACAACAATAATACAAATAACATCTACCTATATTATCTACAGTCGCTAAAATTATAGTCTTAATTAATTGGTGTAAAGATCCATCTTAAAACCTACTTAAATAATTAAAATTGTTGATTGCAGTTACCCTCAACATAGTTCATAAATCACTCTACATTTAGGATTCTAATCGAATTATCACGCTGTCATCGAGTCTATTTATAATTTCGATAATCCTGTAGTGCCTACTGCTGACGATACTAGGAAAAATACACAAGAATTGAGAAGGTTACAGAGTTGCTTCAAAACATTTCAACGTTTGCTTCAAAACATTAAAATGCAGAGTAGGTGAAATGCATAGAGCTCAAAACTAATTTTAGTTAATTTGAAAATAAAATAAGTAATTTATCTGCTTCAAGGAATTAAGTGTGTTACGATAAACAGTAATTTCTAGATAGATTTAAATGCTAACCAAACGCGAAATGTCTAAACATAGGATGTATATAATCTAAGAACATAGATTGAAAAATATATTTTTACAACTAAATCCTCGCTAGGGCATAAAACAAAACACGGTCATGGTTTCAATCAAAGAAATGGTAAAGAAGAGGTCGAATCGTACTTATAGCTCGACGATCTTTCACCCAAGTTTTACTTTCAAAGTTCGCGTTGGTACTTAAAGTGAGATAAGGGCGAAAAGTTCGTCAAGACATAAATACGCGTACTTGCCTGTTCGTTTATCGTCTACTTAAGATTAGTTACTTTTCATGCATGCATACATGCAATATTTTCATTCTTCGCTGTGCATTTACGCTCATCCAGACAAAATTAAGTAATTAAAGTGCCTGACTTTATACAAAATACGTCCTAATTTTAAGTTCATTAGAAACGGTGTCACAATTTCATTGACGAAATTAGAAAATCCCTAGTACTTTGTTCAATATCTAGCCAATACTAGGTACAATAAAATGTGGTAACCACTGACATCAATGCACTACATAAGTGCTTGCGAGGATTGTTTTTCTGGTGAAAAATCCTAGTCGACATATTCCTTGAAAGTATTGACTTATTCATTTGTCTATATGTGTTTGCGGTCTTGATTATGTCTACGAAACTATCGTAAGGCCCACATCTTCCCTTAAAGGTACCGAATAAATGTAAAAAGTAGTATAGTATAAAGTAAATAGTTTGACAAAAATGCTGTTGTTTCCATTATGCCATTGTGCATAAATGTCATGGTTATCCACATGATTTAGGCTTCCAGAATAATAAGATAGAGTTCATCTGAAGATAGGGGTATCAGAAATAATCACAGTAATTAATGTTAGGTAAAGTCGTTACTAAATATAGCGCAGTCGTCTTGCGTTAGGAATTGCGAAGTAAATTTTCTTGTTCTTGGCCGGATCCCTATTAACTCGTTGAGAAGTGCTTATTGCATTTTGCTTGTTCCAAAAAAGAGGGTTAAGAGCAGGAAGATGATAAAAGTGCTGATGACGTAGATTGACGGTCGTGAGGGGCGAGTCGGAGAATAATCGTAGGGGGCTAGCAATGCAGATCGTAGCCAGACGATGGGGACACATACTTGACTTTTTTACATATGTACATCAGTGTGTAAATATTTCACAGAGCTTCAGAAAGTTCGGCTTTACAAAGCGTCGCCCGTTATATGTCAATTTCTCTACCGGTTGTGCCACCAGTGTCTGTACTGTTCTATCGGAAATATTTGAGCGCCGAGACGAGCAGGAACTTCTCTATGAAGAGGTCTGAGTCGAGTGCTGCGATGTGCGCGGCGCGGCCGACCAGTGCGCTGGCCGTGTGCGGTAGTGCGTGCTGCACATCATAGCGCACGACGGACACTGTGGACGCGCGCGCCGCTAGCGGTGACACCATGTTGTGCACCTGGAAATTGAAAATGGAGCGAATGTTCAGTTTGGGTGTTAAAAACTTTGTGGTTCTTAGTGTGTGATGGCATGGCAGCTTGGAGAAGTTGCCTATAAAAATAATACCCGATACCAACCATTTCTCTATAAGCCTGTCCCAAAAGCGACGTGTCCTTAGCAGCGGCTTTACACAGCTCCAGCCTAGCCGAATGCAGCGGGACGTATCGATCCTGTCCCGAACCACACAGCAGGATGTGCTTGAACTGGTGAAGCTGACTGCGCTCGCTCAGACGGTAGAGGAACGAGCGCCGAGGGTCGGAGGCGTCGCGGAGAGACAGCTGAAGTAAGGAGCCCGACTTCTTCCACTTCTGCATGAACCACATGCCTGGAATGATGAGGGGCTATTAGTGCCTGATCGGGAATTATTTTTTTATAAAATTGCTGTCCACAACACAGAAATGCAAAAAAATTAACAACATTATTACAAGTTACAACTTACCAGCATTGACTAATCCACTAGAGTTGTACAAAGTTCCAAGATGAGGTCCGCTTAGTGAGAGGAACGTGTGAAGTTTGGACAGGTAGGGCTTCATCTGCGGCCTCGCTAAAGCAGAGCGGATGATGATCGTGCCCAGAGAATGACCCACGAAGCTTATCCGAGCTGGGTCACTCGAATTTTGAATGTGGGTCAGGATCTCTTGCACAAGTCTGCCAACATTCAAACAAAAATATATTAGTTGGTGGGTAGCTAGTACTAGTTAGACTAATTTAGTTAGAACATCGAGTATTCGCTGGTTTTAAATTAATTTGAACATGTCGTTCGATTTCGTTATAACTTTGTTTAGAAGTAACTATAGTAAGATAAGTTTTCAATTTGAATTTAAGATAATCATTCATAGCGATGAAACTAGGTAGTAGTAGTCAACATAAAAACTAACATCACAAAAATTGATTTACGATTTTGACTAATTGAGATTTAAGTTGTTAATAAATCATTTAGTAATAAATTAAGACGTGAAGCGGTTCACTAACAATCCGTGTAATTTAATTTGGGTTACAAACTGGTTGCCTGTGAGAAAAAAAATCAATAAAGTCTGACGAGGATGTCGTAATAAATAATATTTTAGGAGTTGTAATTTACCGCTCACCTGTCTGTCATCGTGTCGAAGTCGGAGAAAGTGTCGCCTTGGTTTCTCTCGGACATGAGGAAGTCTAGTCTGGCCCCGGGCAGTCCCAGTTCCAGGTAAGTTTTTACGAGGCGGAGATCCGCTGCGTTACCGTCCAAACCGTGCACGCAAATTATCAGATGGAGCCCTAGAATATTTGAAACATTTTGGTTTATTTAGACAGCCTGTTAAATGAAACTGGGTTGATTGTCACCGTAATAATGAATATGATCAAGTAATTTGAATACAGTAAAGGCTTAAATAAAATCCTACTTCTGATTCCTCACCTTCTGGATTAAACATTCGGTACTCATCGCTGATATGGAAGTAAGGCAATGAGTTCTCCACTGGCGGGAAATCAGAGTAGATAGCACCCGGATATTTCACACTTTGCCTGAACTCTTCTCTGCATTTCACGAATAACCTCTCAGACTCGGCCAGCCCGAATATGCTGATGAGATTGCTTTCCCTTTGTTCTGAAAACGTGGAAAAACAATTTAATTAATAACGGTAACAGAAGGTCGTACCTTCTTAAATTATACATAGCTTTAACTTTCGCTTGATTTCTCCAAAGCTTTGCGTGCCTTGTTTTATAAATAAAATTTACCTACATCGCAATAGTAGAGACATCGCATAGAACTGTCTTCATGTATGTACTTAAGTATGTTCAGGGATTATGATTGAAAAAATGTGTAAAGTAAAAATACGTTACCAGTATCATTTCTGCTGGCCAGCTCCCCGGTGCTCTGGCTCTTATTAAGTGTGCCACCGGTGGCAGCACTGCTAGAATTTACTGACTGATGCGGCCTCAGTTTCCGCCTCTCCATTATACCTGTTGTAAGCCAAGCGATGGTGTTAGTGGCAAAAGCATTTCTTAAAAACGCAAAGCGTCGCAGTACTACCTACCTTCACACACGTGGTACAACGGGTTGTCCAACTGAAGTGAGGAAGCTTGAGGCGGTTGTTTCCTCGGCGTTTTCGACGGAGTAGACGATTTGCTGCTCTGTCTACTCAACTTTGGCGATTTAGTTGGAGGATCCTATAACATACAAGCCCATTAATATGATATTTAACAAATTAGACAGTTTTGTCGATGGATGTTACGTGTTTACCTTAAATTCGTCCGGTGGTGGTGGAGCATCTCTAAATTGTTGCGGCGGAGGTAAATGCTCATAGTCATTGTCGCCCATAAAGTGTGCCAAATCAATTTCAGATTTCGCTTTACTTGAGTACTTTTGCCCAGCGTTGGATGAACTACCTTTCTTGTGGCTTCCAGTTTTGACGCAGGAGCGATCTACCGTCAAACTTCGTATTTCAGCCGCGATTAACTTTTCCGTATATTGTATTCTGTCTTTTAGTTTTGATTTGTCTAGCGACTGAGACTTGGCTGGTGCCGGCTGCGTCTTCTGCTGGATTTCTTTCCTTATGTAAGGATGCAGATTGTCACTAATTGTTTGTGATTTTTTCACCGTTCCTTCATTCAAACTTTTAGAAGAAGTGCTATAAGTCTTTCCTTGCACTGCACTAAAGGAGTTATGTCTTTGATTACCTTTAACTGCATTGGCTTCTGCCATTTGTTGAAAACAACTTGCTGTACAAGTGTCTGAATTGCATTCCGCGTCTATGCCGTTACTGTGTACCAGTTTATTATATTCGCACTGGCTGTCTGTGCATATAGAATCGCTACAAATAGTGCATTCTTCACACACTTCTTTATCACAGCATTCTATTTTCTCATTCGAAGTATTTTGAGCTACTTTGACAGCCAATTTTAAGAGCCGCTCTCGTAACTGTTCCCCATTAAGAACGGTTCTTTTAAAGTCACTTATAGGTTCGCCTTCAGTTTTACGATGATCGGTTGGACCTTCGTAGTTTTTACTTGTTGTTTTGGGTGCAGCTGGTTTTCCAGCATTGAAATTTTGGTTTAATTGACAACTTGCATTATCGGGGGAAGAAGGGCCTGAACTACGTCCGCTAGATACCCATCCACTTTGTTCACTTAAACTAGACGTGGAAGTGCTTCTGCGACGTTTCTCTTCCTTGTTCAAAAAGTTTTTAGGAGGCAATATTTTAAAATCTTTATCTGCTATATCAAGAGGCGGAGATTCAAATGCAGGTGGTGGTGCTAAGTTAGGTAAAGATTCTGAGCCAAAAGTATTGTTCAGGTTAGGTTCATCTAAAACTGACGCAGCACTTCTACAATGTCGTAGCATCTCTGGCCCGTGGTCGAGGCTATAAGGAACACTTGTAGAAGACTCTAATCTTCTCAGCTCAAAAGGTATACTTTCATTGCTAGACGATGATGCAGCTTCGGACATCAGTTGAGTCATCTTTTCTGAGGGTTTGTGTTTCGAACGTTTTTCTGGTTTACCGCTCGATCTGCCACTTTTTGGTGTCGTAGCTCCAGACTTTGGAGTAGCCCTGCCAGATTTAGGTGTCGCTAAGCCCGATTTAGGAGTGAATCCACCAGACTTCGGCGTAGATTTTCCGGATCGCGGTGTTGCGCGGTCAGATTTTGGAGTACTGCGCTCAGATTTTGATGTATGACGATCTGATTTACTATCTCGGGATTTAATTGAGTGATGACTACTTAATGAATCCCTACTTGAATTCATTTTGGTATTCTCTTTTCCTCCGTTGTTTAGTTTTGATTCTTTGGATCGACTTTTCTTATGCCTGACTGACGGCATCGTCGAATGTGGGGTTGATGGCGGAGTCTTTGAATATGTTGATTTTGATGTTCCATCGCTGCTTCTGTCTAGAGTCATCACGAATCCGCTATCATCACTGCTTTTACTAGATTTTTTTTGATAGTTTTGGATCAAACTTCCGGTATTAAAATCGTAACTCCAATCACCTTTCTGTAAGTAATAATTAAGCTCATGTCTGAGTTGATTCCGAGCAGCTTCAATGTCGATTTGTTGATTTTCCACTTTTTGGGGAAACACGTGCGTCGAATTAGATCTATGTACGTGTTTATTAGAAACTAAGTTATTTTGATCAGTCACTTGATTTTTACCACTAACCGGTGGGTAAGAATTACGTGGAGGCAACATAGGACGGGGTAAATTTACACTGTAGCCTCTTTGAAACTCTAACGGATTACGAATAACATTGTTTACTTGCAGATTACCCTGATTACCGAAAGTATAGCCGTACACTTGGTTAGGATTAGGTTGCATTGCTCCATCGTACTTATATCCTACATTATGGAACACTTCGTTGTTTACTCCATGTCCAACTTTCTTAATACATGGATTTTTGTATTTTTCCCTAAATTCATTTATATTCCTCCTATAGTCGTCTCCTTTGGAACTGCACCGAGTAGTTGTATTTGTTGGGTAAGCACTAGTTGTGACGCTTCTAGGCAATGTTGTAGGCTTGATTTGTTGCGGTGGTAGATATGGTTTTGGATAATTAACAGAAGAATTTGAACCGTTTCTAATATTCTTTGTTAATGTCTGCGCATTATTCAGCGGTGTTAACTGTGATACTCTCAACTGATCCAGTGACTTGCTGTGCCTCGCGGGCAGTGTGCTCACACCGCTAGTTATTTCATGTTTTTGACGAAAAACTTCAAGTCCTGGTTCAGATTTCTCCTTGCCTAGACGCGATACGTTTGAAGCACTTTTGGCAGTATTGAGATCGAGCAAAGTGGATGCGGAGTACCGAGACATTTGTTGTCCTTGTTGTATCGGACATGACGCGAATGCGTTGTTTGGTGGTAGTTGAATCTCGCTAATTAGATTGTTTTGTACGATGTATCTATTTCTACCCGTAAGCTCGAGTTGTTTGTTGTGTGCCTTGGGTAGTTCAACTACGTTTTGTTTTACTAAAGTTCTTTTCGGGGATCCACGAGAAGATTTTTGAGGAGCTAAAGTTAGAGTTGCTTGAACGACACTGGAACTGGATTTAGGTGCATTGAATTGTGGTTCAAGTACATCCATGATTGTTTTGGGCAGTGTGAGGGTGACTCTGGAGGCTTCGGATGATGGTCTCCTGGAGTCCATGAGTGAACTAACACTACAAGCACAGTCATCTCCAAGGGGCTCCGAACATAGGAAGGGATCTGCGTGAAGACACACATAGATTAATAAAAGTTTATGTGCATAAAGTAGTATTTAGATAGTTAATATAGTAATCTTACTTACCGCTACCAGATTTGCTTGCGCTGGAATTCAGAAATGAACGCCGTCGTGCAAATTCTGCTGTGTCTTGATACCTGAAATTGATTAAAACATGTGAGTTACGATGAATAACATATTATTATTTGACATTTGAAAATTCCTAGGACTCAATTATTAATGTAGGCAAACACACTAAAGGTCATAGCTCATTAGAGCCCCCCGGCACCAACTCCGCACCGATTCGCCTCCTGCGGCTAGCATTCTTTATATGGATTTGTATGTGCATGCGCTCACTATATCAACTCCGTACCGTCACCGGATCGCCTCGGTTGTACGCCCTTCGCGCGCGGTCGGCGGGTTGGCCAGTCGGTGACAACTTGCTGCCCGCCATTGATTTTATTAACAAACTACTCGAAAATTCGTGGACCGAGCGGCGTCAACTCGTTGACGCCTCGGCGTTCGCTCGTTGACCGCGGGTGGCCCATTGGTTGACCGCGGGTGGTCCCCTATATGCTTCTGGCGCGTCACGACACGCCAAGACACGCCACGACACGTAAGTATGTTTCCGCCTTAAGAGTTTGCCCCTGTTTCATCATCTCCCTAGCTTTTCCCAATTAAATTAGGGTCGGATTCCACTCCATCCGGGTGCTGCTGATTGTCAGTGTTTAACATGGGTATACCCTGACAATTTTTTTAAACTTTTTCACAATATTATTTTCTCATATCGCAAGTGCAGTTACAAACATACATATAAACTCTCTTACACAACCAAACAAATAGACAAACATACACAGCTCTGGATCATTCAATTATCTGTCCAAAATATCCAACTGACCTGTCCTCAAATATGATAGGCATGATATGCGGGTCGCCGTCCAGCGCGATGCAGTGCACCGGCAGCGGCGGGAGCAGCGCAAGGTAGCGGGAGCGCCGCGCCACCTCGCCCACGCTCTGGTAGGACTGGTAGTTGCTGTCGTAGCAGCCGGCCAGCGAGTGCCGCGGGTTGTCCAGCACGAAGAAGCATTCCGCGAAGCGCTTTATGCTAGAATAGGAAATTGATTTATTTATCATCAAAATTCATCACGATTTATGCTTTTCGCCAATCCTAACATAGTTATGTTAGGATTGGCGTCCAATTTTCAGTCGTCAGAGACGGATGCAGCTGATTAGGCTGCTAGATCTATTAGACTTCAACAACCGGGTTATTGAGTAACAGATATTCTATCTAAAGAAAATTAAATATGTGAGAGTGTTTGGTGCTGAATTGATGGCGTTTTAAATAATAACGAAAGTGTCCAATATGTGAAAGAATGTCTGGTTTATCGATAACAGAATGTGGTCTGCCCCCACTTCCCTTGAACAGCATGTACATGACAGTCTATTGACAAAAGGTGTTCATGGTGTTCTAGGTAACATGCAACAGTGTGACATTACCGCAACGCATGATGGCGTGCCGCGAGCGCGTGATGCACGTGCGGCCGGTCGGACGTGTGGTGCAGGAAGGCGCGCCAGCGCAGCGTCACCTCGGCGCACAGCCGCGCGATGTCGTGCGCCGCGCTCATCGCCCACTCCTCCTCCTCGCCGCATTCCGACTTCTGGAAGTTCTGCGGAAGTTACATTGAAACATATTTGGCTAATCACTTAGGATTGACAAAAAGATGGATATACTTTTTGTGGATGGATCGTGGAGTCAAAATAAAACAAGGAGAGAGAGAATTGTATGTGATGAAAATAAGAGAGAAGAGGAAATAGGTTAAGCTGTAAAAAGTGAAAAATCAAGAATTGATGACACAGGATAAGGTGAAGTAAAACAGGTTTGGTATCAATTTGGTAAACACTAATTATCTTTGATCGTGCTTTTACTAAACAACAACATGTTTTACAAAACTTGATCTATCGCTCACCTTGCCAAAGTCGCTAAGGTCCTTTATTCTCTGCGCGACTTCTCCAACGACAGAATTGGACGAGGATTCCTCTGGAGTAAGCAGGACGCCGGGGGAGCCACACATCGCCAGTGCGCTCTGCAGCCCTTCCAGTGACCCTAGCAGGATTCCGCATACCTCGGCGTGGACTTGCCTGGAAAAACAATTCATATTGGGTTAAGTAGTTTTCAAGCAGCATAACAAGTCACCGGGATCACCATCTCTCAGGAATAGGGGCCAGTTTCTAGGTTAATTTTGAGTTGAAGATTTCTACCAAATGCATGTAAAAAGTTGAACTTATAGTGTAGTATTTCTAAGGCGGAAGCCGGCGGCGGCGGAAGGGCGTGTCAGACTTTTACTGACCGAACCCACTCATGTTCCTTCGGTTGCCCTTTATGTTCCGGGGTCACGGTAACTATTATAAACATTTCGCAACCCCGGAAATGGTGGATGCCTTGAGCTTTGATTTTGTTTAGAAATTGGTTGGGTGGTGAAATAGTGTAAACCACTTAGATTTGATTAGAATCATCAGTATAATAGGATGTTTACAGACTGGCAAATCGTAACAGGTAATGTAACACGCAATGAAAGAATTTGTCCATTAAAGCTTTGTTCCTGAGCTTAGTGCGCACGGTTCGTGCTCGCAAGGCACCACATAATAGGAATTCTGGTACATTTCATGTAACATATCGTAAGTCTACACTCGCCCTAATAATATCATAATGTATTCTCGTTTTTAGACCAAGTACTTACCTAGCATGCGCAATTTTGCTAGAGTTGCCACCAGCGCACTTGCCGGTGGATCCGAAGATAACATTGTCAAAGCTGCCCGAAGTATTGAAGGATCCAGCACTCTTCATCAATTTGCCCCATTGTTTATTTGAGCGTGGAGTACTGAAATATATGAATTAAAAACATTAAGAGTTAACGTAAGCATGTTGTTATGTACGGTGGGCAAAGCAGATAAGTATCCAGGGCCGTCAGATACAGTTTAAGTTTTCTCAAAAACCCACGGATATTTTCAAATAAAAATTTAAAATATAGTAGAAAATTACTAGTTCTTCAATTAGGTTAAATTTCATTTGAATACATATTCATTGGTATTTAAGAAAACCTCAATTGTATATGACGGCCCTGGATACTTATCTGCTTTGCCCACTGTACATTCATATTAGGGTTTGAAAGAATTATGTAACTGTAGAATCAATTACGTAAAATTAAATATTACTTTTATATGATATATGAAAAGTTTGTTTCGTCTCTTGTGCAACCATGAAAAACCCGTGTATGTGCCACATTGTTTTTGAAGTCAATAACGGATAGTGTTTTTTATTACTCACCAACTTTGCACGTAATGCATGATGCTTTTCCTTGAGTGGCGGACAGACATGTAAGAATTTAATTGTGTTAATAGCATTTAATTGATGTTTATTATTTGGTTGGTAAGCTAACTCTCGTATTGGATTGGTACAATATCTAAAATACGGGTATTTCGAGGGACCAATTTCCAGGGAAACCGAAGGTTTTGTCTGTGCAATCACGAACGAAATTATGATAAAGTTTAACTATAGCTATTAGAAATACCTATACCTATTGTAAAGGATAGATTTCTGTCGGTTGACGCCTGTCGGGCAAGGTTTAGGCTACATCCCGATCGGAGGAATTGAACCGACACATATTATTTCTGTGGTGTAATTGGGTTCGTGTGGCTATTTTCAAAGACACAATCTTGTAACCATGAATTTAGAGTAGCTCTAAAAGAGTCTTGTGGAATCATTTTATATTATACTAACCGATCTATCACCACAGACAGGAACATCGTTGTCATTAAGCCCGATAGATCGATTAGATCGTAGCAGTGATTATTGTTGATTGATTATTATCACCGTTCTGCTTAACGAGAATCTCGTGAAAGCTGAGAAAGATAAGCATGCCAAATATCTTGACTTGTGTTGTCGACATGTGGGAGGTGAATTCAACAGTCAATGTACCTATAGCCACGACTTTCAATAGCATATTAGATAAGAGTCTTAACTAACACCTTAGGAGTCTCTCGCTAGGCAGCTGAAGGGGTCTGATTCCGAAACCAGGTCTGCAGCAGGGGGTAATATCGTAATTATCGTCCACTCGCGCTATAGCCTACGTGTCCGATATATTGCAGTATCGAGGCAGCCTTAAAACGCTAAACCAATATATCTATCAGTATTGCGCCCGCAAAGCGCCCAAATCCTTTCTGCGTGCTTTAACCGCAGACCGCCCGTGTTAAACGATTGGCAATATTGGCTTTGAATAAAGTAATATTTTTAAACGGTGAAGTGATGGGTTAAATATATGCTGGTGTTAAAAAAGAAAGTTATTTTATAGGTGTGAACGTCGAACATGTAAACATGTAATTCACACTGACTTTATCAAGATAAGTGTAGTTTATAGCCCTCGGCTAAGTTTTAGGCAAGACAATAAAACACAAGTAATCGAAGATTACGGAAGTGTTCGTGACATTCGTTAATATGAGATAATGATCGGATATATGAGAATAAAAATCCACGACGCGTGAGTTTCTTGAATTGTTGCTTTTGCAAACACGACGTGCCATAAATTCAGTTAATATTTTGAAGGTGATAATAAATTTTGAAGGTGACTAAGCCGAAACAGTAGTAGAATTTGGTTAAGAAACAGTTTTAGGCGTTTAATGTACCAGCCATACCATATACCAATAAAATATAGAAAAGATATAAAATCTTCAAGTACCAAAAAAAATCTACTAAACAGGTAAAACAAAAACTTTTCGCTAATTATCTGCTGTAGGAACAACAATATAAGAGCTCATTTATATACTTACTTGATGTAAGGCTGATGTAAAGCAACTAGGCTTGCATGGATGGTGATGGATACCGATGACAAGTGGAAGTAGTCGAATAGAACCGGCAGGTGGTAGTGCAGGCCTTGGGAGGGCTGGAAGTGCAGCTTCAGGACCCGACATGACATCGGGGCGAGGGTGCTGGACTGGGCACCTTCGCTGCACCATAACTCCACGCCAAGACTCCACTCTGCTCGTTCCAGAGACTCTTTGAGATTCCGGCTGTCCACTAACAAAACAAACACAGTTAGAAACTGTCTTGGCAAGCGACCAGTTCAGGGTTCACCGCGAACTTCTATTTAAAGAGTCCCAAATACTTTCTGTTGTGAAATGTAGAACAATTCAATTTTCTTTCCTAAAACTATCTAATGTGTCTTTAATTTAGTTTCGAATCTTTTATAATATTTTTTAGTCATGTTCAATTTTTTTGGAACGTAGGTATATTTTCCATTATCAATATGGTTCCTTGAAGCGGAAGAGAAAGAAATCACGAGTTGTTTTGGTTTTGGGAAGCCACCATTTTTTCTACGGGGCATGAACTTAATAGTGGCGTCCCTTTTTCAGCGTGTGTGGAAAATCACTTTAAACTCATAAAACCTTGTGAGAGTCAGTGCGGCACTTTTTTCTTTCAAGTCGACAGCGAGCTAATCATATACGATAGATTACGATTTTAGCACCCTCTGAAAATGCCGTCCGTGGCGAGATCCAGTTTGTTCCCTAGATCCGAAGCTGGCTACACACTGGCACCTACAAACAATTCCTTACCTAAGAGATGAGCTCTAAAATGCACGATATCCCGTAACGTGACCTCCTCGTTACGGTACATGATCTGGAAGGCCCGCGACGCGGCCAGGCCTCCGATGAGAGACGCGTTGGCGGCCGGGCGGCCCGTGCGCGCGGCCCCGTTGCCGCTCGACACGGAGGCCTCGATGTGCACCGGCACCTTCGGCGACACACGGAGGCCCACGCGCACTTGGTAAAGTCTGTGAAAAAATAATGTAGCTGGTAATGATCTTTATACATGAGTTTAATAAAGAGACAGACTTCTTGGTGGTATACAACACCCAGCTGAAACTATTGACACTGGTGTGGCGACATCCTCACCGAACACGTGAGTAGTTCACGTGTTCGGTGATAGATGTCGAACAGCCATTCTAGATCGTGATATAAGAATTTTTACGACGACATTAGCTTATATACAAAATCCCGACTAGAACTGTGCGGTAGCCCACCAAACACAACAACGTATATGTAGCCCAATTCAGCTATGACATCAAACTTCGTTAGCGATATCGTAGCGACTAAGAGTCGTATAAGACATTTTCGCGTATTCACATCGTCATCAACGATTGAATTGAATATTGAATTATTAGAGTGAATACACATCAACGACACTTCGATCGAGCGACTTTAAAATCGGTGTCGTTCTAACTCGATTGACGGATGTGAATACGAAAATGGTCTTTTAAACGGCTTAGTCGCTACGATATCGCTACGGTTTTGATTACCTGAATTGGGCTACTGGTCGGAGGATTCTCCCTCTACAATGGAGTATGAGGAACTTTCCACTCTAGGTATACCTCATACAGAACTATATACATGAAATATACACAGTAGTTTCCTTTTATGGAATGTTCACTAAGAAGCGCTTTTTTTGTAAATTCGACCCCTAACGAGATAAAAAAGGAGACGAAAGTTTATAAATTCGTATAAATGAGCGGATAAAAAAGCAGGAAACAGTTCAGTTAGTCGCTAATAAAATTGTCATAAGGCTACATGGACCTTCCCATTTCATAAACTGTTATAGAATGCAATGGTTTGTATGAGACCATTCAGGCCAGGAATGATTATTCGAGAGCTATTGAAGTTCTATTAACCTTTCGACAACCAAGCGACAGCTGGCTGTCGCGTTGCTATTGTTTTTCTATTGTATCTCGAATCACGTGTGTTCGAAGGTATATTTATTTATATTTTAATGTTTCACACTTCAAACAATTACAATAATAAAAACATAAAACATGTAACTAAATAATAACTAATAAATTGCATAGGGTGATTTTGATATAATCGAGCTATCTCGTGATTTAGTACCGACGTATGTCCATTATTGATTAGTAATGACCCCATACAACTCGGTGGCTAACGGCTTCTATTAGAAAGTTCTGAATGATAGCTGCACTACCATTATTGAAAAACACCTATTATAGTAGCGGCTTTTTTTTGTTATAGTTATTGAAAAATTGTAGGTCGTACATACGTATTCGACAATTTCATAAAATAGTTGTGTTGATTTAATAAAGTGGTTAGGTTTAAACACTACATGAAATAATCAGGTTTAAGATTCGGCCACGACGACCAAGCGACAGCCGGCTGTCGGGATGCTATTGTCTTTCTATTGTGTCGCGAATCACATGTGTTCGAAGAATTTTAGATTAACTATAATAAAATACTGTCAGCCTATGACGCTTCTATCACACCACTTTAACACAATTTGGAATGGAGTAAGCTTGAACCCCAAATAAAGACACAGGCTACTGAATCCACGACTTCAGACCAAGTAGCGGGCAACCACTAGTATTCCTACCTACCTCGGAACGTCCTACAAAAATTGATCCATAGCAACTGTTACACACATAAATGTGGCTCGACCTTATTTTTCCAGTGGTTTTCCTCCACGGGCGTCTAAAGGTAGCGCAGCTTAATACGTTAAGTTCAGTGAGGCCATCACGGTTCATTACGGTCATTTAACAGAAAGGTAGGCAGTTAACTTTACGTCGGTTTTTAGTAGCTTGACTTATGACCTGACCTTTAATATGCATGAGTTTAACCTCGTTTTGAAGTGGACCTACAGTCTTATAAAATGGTTAGAATAAATAAGCTGGATGTACATTGTATAGTCTTAGAATATGTATTAGTTGATTCCATAGTCAATCGGTTTTTGGTAAAAGTTGTTAATTTTTGAAGTTTGGACATTTAGTGTTTCACACATAAAACATAATTTGAAAAATAAACTGCATGAGTTAAAGTTGGATTTGACGAAAGAATAAGGAAATACAATACAATACAATAATACAATACAATAAGAAATGAAGTAACAAACTCAAAAGCCCTAAGTGCATTCTTACTAGAGGTACATAACCAATTTAAAGTATAATGAAATTAATATAGTGTAAGAATTTTATATATTTTATTTACCTCATAAAAGTAGGTACCTAAACATGAGAAAAAACTTTATACAGTCTTGTTCTTCAGTATTTTCTCAACTACAGTTTATTTTTATATAACTAAACCACATGAGAATTACAGCTTAAAAAAAAACAAAAGAAAACCATAGCAGACGGAAAGCCAGAAAATGCGAATAGAAAAAAAACAAAGAAAAGAGTGTTACCTACTTGCTGCACGAGGTGCAATCTGCCTAAGTACTTGTACCCAGTGTAAACTACAGTACGTTAAACCGACTACTGTTGTAGTCTACGTGAGGTAGGCCTCAGTAGAAGCGAGCGTTTATATTTGAACAGGGGCGTTTTAAATGTGATAAAATGATATATTTTTTTTCTATATTGGTTATAAATAACTTTTTTTACACATCATTAATCATCATCATAGCCTTTTCCCAACTTTGTTGGGGTCGGCTTCCAGCTTAACCAGATTTAGCCGGATACCAGTGTTTTATACCAAACGCACGGTCATGAATGTTTTTCATATTGTAAGTGAACGATGCGACCGGTGTTTTCCATCCCCCGATCGAAACAACCGAAACAAACTGAGTTCAAAGTCTCTTTTAGGTCCGTACATTAAAAAAGGGTAGTAATAAAAGCTCCGACAAATAAAGAAGAATTGTACTTACTCAAAATATTAAATTTACTGCCTAAAATAGTAACTTTCCCACTACTTTTTTCCGAATTAAATGACGAAACGACGGAATGAGATACTGATATCTCCGAAAAATAAACATGAACGTTTATTGCTATAATACTTTTCTACCAGCATAAATTACGTTCAACTAAAAACTCTATTAATTTACCAATTCTAATCTTACCAAACCTTAAAATACTCTATACATGATCGAGGGTGGGCTGGGTCGACGGAGCCCCGCTTTGCGGGGCTCCTACTTCTGGGTGGTTTATAAAATAATGACCACGAAGGGGATGGCGGGGTCTATCCCCTTCTAACCTAACCTATCCGAGTCGGGGTGCCCTAAAGTCTAGATTGCAACCACTTTTCATAATTATTGAGAGTTAAAAAATGGTTGCCTGTAAAGTCGGTTTTACGGGCGAAGATTTTACGTGACAACGTCTTTTACCGATCATAGTTGAGTGGGAGAGAGACGCAAGGCATTCGGCGGGCCTCTCTCTCGTTCGGTGACTCATCGTAACGTTACCGAGCGTTACACTTTTTCATAAGTGACTCCCAGCCGCAACCTAATTTAAGACGTTGTCACGTCAAAAAATAAATTTTGGTAACCAACAATAGAAATTAAAACAGTTCATGCAAGTTGTAAAAATATGATTATTTTGACGAAACCTCTGTTGTCGGTAACTTAGTAATTTGGTCGGAGATTTAGTTTTCTATTCGGAAATTAGGATTTTTTGTCGGTAATTCATTATAACGCTGGTTAATTAGAATAATAGTCGGCCACAGATCGCTGGAGATTAATTAGTTTGTCGGAGAGGTTTATTGTATCTAGTGGTCATTTCCAATAACCTGTCTATCTGTGGATTAGGTTTTAGGTTAGGTTAATAAGTATATATTATTTGATTAAGTTCTAGACATAGTATTATATCAAAAATTTACTTTAGTAATTAACTCCACCAATGTTATCAATTATTGTGCAATTTATTTATAACTAGCGACCCGCCCCGGCTTCGCACGTGGACAAATCATGTAGGTACCTAAGCTTTCCTCAAGAAACGGTGGCCCTTCAATAAAAATAATGTCTACTGTGCCGCCCCTCAGCCAATATCTGACTCTCCAAGATACATCGACCTTATTGTTCATGAATAGCCAGTTCCACCACCTTCAAACAGAATGAAAGCCTACCGGGGTAGCAAGTTTGTTCGAAATAATGGTCCCCCCCTCCGCGGTTTGGGCTGAGAAACACTCAAGTAGCAGGCGGCCGGCACGGGCGCGAGCGGCACGCGGATTTTTTCTGGTGTTTAGTTTTGAATAAATCGTGATATCTCCTGAATGAAACAACCAATTCCAATAATTCAAAAAGAGATCTGTTGCTACTCAAATTACCGTTGATATGGCATAATTTATTTGGAAGAGATTAATAATAAGGAACAAATAGTGGGCTCTGATTTCGACTGGCATTTTAATTAACTTTTCAAACATAAAAAAGTAGTCATAATGAAGAAACTATAGTAGGTAGACATATGGTGTCGCGGCTTTTTTGTAGGCATTTTTAAGGTCTACAATACTGTAGTACATTATTTTGATCTATCTCATAGGGTTCAGCCAGCGTTTGCAATGTAAGCTCAAGAAAATGGGTTTATTTTGCGACATGTGTTAGAAACCTCAAAAATTATTAGTGTTCCTCTTACATATTATGCATGTTATATACATACAAAACATTCCTGTTGAAACACTTTATCAATTAAAAAAACTGCATCAAAATCCATTGCTTAGTTTTGAAGATTAAAGCATACATAGGAACAGACAGACAGCGAAGGCGACTTTGTTTTGTAATATGTAGTGAAGAAGAACAGATTAGCTAAATGATAGTTACAGTATTTTTTTTATATTACACTAGCTTCTGCCCGCGGCTTCGCTCGCGTTAGAAAGAGACAAAAAGTAGCCTATGTTACTCTCCATCCCTTCAACTATCTTCACTTAAAAAATCACGTCAATCCGTCGCTCCGTTTTGCCGTGAAAGAAAGACAAACAGACAGACAGACAGACAGACAGACAGACAGACACACTTTCCCATTTATAATATTAGTATGGATTGAAAAGCAAATTCGATATATACATAATTATGATTGCTTTACATTGGTTTAGAATTTTTAATTTTATTATTGGCGATTTTGCGAGTCCCTCTTTGAAAGGCGGCTGAGGCGTGTATCGTTGCCAATCCCTGGATGCGTCCCCATTTACAATGTTACTTATGTTTGTCGCATAAAAATTGACCACTTGAAGAATTGGGCGAGAGGGGTAAAACATTTGTGTACTTAAAACATACTTACTTAATTGTTATGTTCATAGTAAGTCGTAGTACTCTGTACTAAGACTAACTAGGTATACCATATGGCATAGCGAGTTTCATGCCCACTCTTCTCCATACGAAATAACATTTTGGAATGGGCAACTAGATTCACTTTTGTTTAAAAGTGCCTTTTTTGGTCTAATGAAAATAAATTATTTGAATATAGACATAAGTACCTACTATGTGATTTCTTTACTGTTTTAAGGAAAAAATATCATTATTGTTTTAAAGAAAATTCTGCATACTGGTATTTTTTTTCGTGTAATAGGGAAGATGCAATATTTTTATTTTTGTTTTGATTTTAAAGAATTCCATGTAAAATAGACCACTAATATATTAAAAAGTTAAAATGTTGTAATTTATTGTAAAAAAAGCGGTTTTAAGTTGACAGTTTAAACTTCCGCGCGAAAACGGACCAATGGTTCCGATGACGTCACTGCAGTGACACTGTATCTCTGGTTGTATTGTTCTTCTCTAATTTTTATAACTTTTTATTATTTTTCGAAATTCCAGATACTTTTATTGCTAAAATTTGAAAATAAACTATCAATCAACATCTCGTGGTCATAATAATACCGCATGAAAGCATGTATGCAATGCTTTTTATGCAAAAAAGCATGTTGACTCATGTTGATATCTCCAACACCAGACGGGGTTACAAACTTTGTATCAGATAGTTTTAGTGGCTGAACTTCTGATTTTAAATATTTGAAGAATCTGGATTTATGGAATCTTTACCTCCTGGACCTTGTATCATGACAAACAGAGGCTTCAAGCATATCGAATGTGTGAGTTATTTCAGTTGATAAGACCATTAGTGAACAACACTAAGAAAAGTTCAAAAGATGAAGTACTACAGTCGAAGAATATTGCATGCCTTCGAAATCATAATTAAAGAGTCATTAGAAGACTGCGCGAATTTGCTTTTCTAAAGCTAATTTTATTCCTACAAAACTATTTCTGTTACTTCATTGAGTTATAATGTATTACGTACGTTAGTACGTTTACTTTGACAACTAACTGCGGGGGTGCGTTCCAAAAAGGGTAAGAATTACACGGAGTAGCGCGAAAATTACTCTAAAGAGTTCCGCTGGCTTATTACCTATGAAACAGCAATCAGCAATATTTGCTATAGTTTCTATATTTCTGTCTCCTGCTTGTTATGGAGGGAAGTGGAAATATTTATTTTTCTTACTCCTCCGCAGTTCTTTCTGATTAATTTCGTTGCGGGATCCAAGACAGTTGAATCGTTTCTCCGGGACTCGTCGAGCTTCATTGCTTCGGCGCTTTTCTGGCGGACTCCACTGTTGATTCTGGCTTTCAGGAGTTGCAGTGGTTGGGAATAGTGTGGTGGGATTGGGTGGCAAAAAAAAAACAGTAATATTTGCGTAGTGATCGCGCGATTAATCGCTTAACGTCAATAAAAATCGTATTATGTATGAATCGATTGCTAATCGCTCGCTGATTGTTCTAATGCACTTATTACTACAATGACGATAAAGTAGCATTCGCAGACATTTAGTCATGCTTTGTTATAATATTGAATACATACCATCTTAAATAAAACAGTTTTAGAAATCTGGTACTTACCAAAAACAAATAATATAACAGTGTTTTATGTAACATTAAATTACCTACCGTGTATGTCTTCTATTTAATAACCGTAAATTACATGTAATATTTCTTATATAATCAAAGGTAATTTGATATTGAATTAAAAAAATCTCGATTAAGATTTCATTGTAAAAACTCGATTGTATCACATCACTATTTAATTTGAACTAAAAACCTGCAACACTGGAAATGTCATTTTTCTGACTCGAATTAAAAATCGTACTATAACCTCTTTTTAATTTTCAAGTGAATTCCTCGCACGTTTTGGAACGTGCCAGTGACGTCATTCCAGTCGCTTAACGCTGATTGGTGTTTTAAATTACGTTTCATTTCATGTAATTTTAAATTCATATTTTATTGATAAAAATTAACATTATGCAAAAAAAAAGTTGCAGAGGCCCTTCATTTACATTTTTTCAACATTTTATTAATAAATTTTCAATAAATAACGTAAAAGCTCCTATTAACGACCCCCTATAATGTGTACTCTATTACCGATCTAATTTTAAATCACTCATATCATACATAATATAGGGTTCCAGAAAAGTCATACCTTAAAAATTAGTTACATAATTTTGTTTTATAACAAAAAGAGCAAAGTTTGTATGTTTAAATAGCCAGTGAAAGAAACAATTTGTCAATAATTGGGAAGCGCCCGAAACGGACGCAAGTTTCATAGTGTCGCGCCTCCAGCCACGTAAGTACACCTGAATATTGCATAAGGAAATTAACGCACTAAAAATTGATTAGTCTTCTTGCTATCACATTACAACTGTAACGCTTATATTCGTTTTCTAAAGTAATTCTTAAAATAGTACTTTTAATTGGTTTTTATGTTATAAAATCATGTTTTAACAAAAGGCGGTAATAGAATCCAAATTTTAAAACTTGATTCTAATAACGACCCATGGCGTTGTTAAAATTTTGAGAACGTTTAGTATTTTAAAATAATATCTATTATAAACTAACTTATTTGATTATACTTTTTTCTTGTTCAATTCTTAAAATTATTTTACTTTGTTAGGTCTATTAACGACATAGCTATTTCTTAAGTTTTTGTGTCAAACTCGATCTATTTATTATTATTTTTAATGGTCGCTAATAGAATATTGTAACCTTCTTACTTGATTCTATTACCGACTCACAGCTGTGAGGATATTTTTGGTAATATTGAAGTACTAACACAAAAACAAAATGTCAATTTTTGATCAAATTGGCTTATTTCTTGCATATGTGACGTTTTGAGAGATTTTGTCACAGGCCATATCATTAATGTAAAATAAAATTTACTTTCCTGTTTCATTCATGGCATTATCTATGTATATTTCATATATTTTATTAAATTCTATAATCTCTTTAAAGTTTGTAGCAGAAAGCAGAAGCGCAAGCAGTAGGGACGCCTCTGGTCAACTAGAAGCTGGGCTTATAGCTATAAATGAAGAGACCAGCATATACGAAGCTTCATAAACCTATTATTCATAGCATACCAAGGATTACACTGCGTTACAAGGGAAATCATAACTATTGTTATATTATGATTTTATATTATTTATTCGTTTCACCATCGAATATTTACACCAATAATTACTTACTTATAGATTATTGGTGTAAATATTAATAACTATTTTATAACAAAACAATAATGTAACACTTACTTCAAAGTAAACAACACCATAAAATACCTTAAAAACGATTTTATTTTATTTTTTACTATAGTAGAAGTGACAACTTCGTGTGGGTCGGTAAAAGAAGCAGAAAAATCGCTAATAGAATCTTGCCGCATTCTATGGGTCGGTAATAGAATCAACTTCTCTTTTGGATAAAATAATTATTTTGTAACTATTGTGTTATTGAATATTGAATTTAAGAACTGAATAGCAAAGAATACTTCGTAAAGATTAATTATAAATTATAACATCTTCCCTAACATAACAGCTTATATCTATTTTTTTTAAGTGAATCCTGAGACAGCTTAAACTGGCGGTAATAGGAGCATTTACGTTACTATGTTTGCATCTTCCCTATTTGGGCCGTGGACTAGAGGCCTGTTTTCCCCTAAGACGAAGAGTTTTTGCATCGTAGAGTTTGTGCTAGGCCTACAGAGTGTGCTGTGTAGTTGGTATCATAACCCAGTGTTGTTAAATGTTTTACAAAGTAACTTTACAGTTTTGTTATATTATTTACAAGTGAAATTAGATACTTTAGAACAACAATTTGCTGTAACCTGTAACTCATATACATAAAATAATAGTATTATTTGTTGAAGTAACAGGCAAAAGCTACCGGATACATTGTGTTCGCCTGAGTGCTATCTACTGGCCATTTTATTAGATACTAGCTTTTGCCCGCGGCTTCGCTCGCGTTAGAAAGAGACAAAAAGTAGCCTATGTTACTCTCCATCCCTTCAACTATCTCCACTTAAAAAATCACGTCAATTCGTCGCTCCGTTTTGCCGTGAAAGAAAGACAAACATACAGACAGACAGACAGACAGACACACTTTCCCATTTATAATATTAGTATGGATTGATTTTATTATATAATGATTTTATTATATGTATTGATGTATTGATTAAATAATGGTGCTCTTAATATTTTTTTTTGTTTTTGTATGGCCATCCTGGACTTTTTTTTAAAACTATATGAATAAAGGTGATATGGTTTAAATAAATTTTGTTTACATTAATAGGTAAGTGATACGAAGTTCACCGGGTCATCTAGTATGTATATAATAGTAAACTCACTGCCTGATATCAACGTGTTTGTTAATATATAACAATAACTAACTAAATACATTAAACTTGGAGGGTTTATTCTTTGTGAAGAATATAAAATATAGCCCTAAAGGGTTAAAATAGTAGGTAGAAGTTCGACATCCACGCGGGCGAAGCCGCGGGCGAAGGCTAGTAAATATTATCTAGATATTTTTTTTATCTTAATATTATTTTTGTACGTTGGAAATAAGAAAAGCTGTTACAGTATTATTTTTTACAGCATATTACACGCCTTTTTGTTATTTCAAACCGTATTAAATGGCTTTTATTTGCATGATTTGGATTTATGAAAATGATTCCATTCGTATTTTGAAAACAATTAAACATTACTTATTTGTGTCAGGTTTGACGGGTTGTAACCTCTATGGTTGTAACTGTTTTCAGAGCCGGACTAAGGGTCCCGAGGGCCCCTAGGCACTTCGACATTGGGGCCCCCCATTCTGAAGCCATTTTGGATTTTTTGCTAATAAAATGCCCCTAGTCCCTCCTCCCGTCGTAGGTGGGAACCTACGGCGAGCATCGCAGGAACTGATGCGACTTCCTCAATCCCCGGTTGGTGCCGGCCCGACTCTGCGGGTTTCCTCAGGTCTGGGAGGGAGTGACGTGTTTAACTCCCCCTGCGACACCAAAAAGGGATGCTCGGTACCACTACGCTCCACCAGCTTGGGTCCAGTTGAATGAGTGCGTCGGACTTCCCCAATTCCGTTGCCCCTAGTCCCATTTAGGGGGGCTGAGAGCAAGTAGAGATCCTTCTCTCCCTTTCCGCTGCTTCCTTCTGCACGATTACTGTTTCGCAGTTGGGGACCACTGCGTCCCAGGACTGTGCACTGCCAGCTATTGAACTGACTAGGGCCGGCATCGACCGGACGCTACCTACTATAGATACGGGAATCGGCACACTCTGTCAGCGTTTGCCGCACCGTGTCTTTCCGTCAGTTAACGCAGCGGTGACACCGAGCGTCCGGCTCCCTGTTAATTCGGCACAGGTACTGCCGAAGTAGCCATGCGCCGAGAGCATCTGCGTTGACTAAAACGTCAAGGGGCCGTGCCTTTTTCTGAGTGAAATGAACCTACCTCTGGGCCTGGCCTTGTCCAGGAAGGGCGAATTCGCCGCGATTCTCTCGCGCGTATCACGCGCGACCGGTTCGCCCAGAAAGAGCGTATCTACGCGCGAGTCTATAAACAATTCCGTATCAAAAATTTGGCGCACCACTTCCCTCTCTTTCTCCAATATACGTGCACTGGCTCTGAAGATCGCGCGAAGTCTGGACGCAACAAGGTGTCCCTAGTATATCGACTCGCGCGTATTACGCCCGAATCACGCGCGAGTCGAGAGTCTGGCGAAAAGCACGCGAATTGTTTATTCGCGCGATGCTTGTGGGCGCGATATATTGGTGTCTAGTATCTCGCCAACGTTTCGCACGAAATCATTCGCGCGAAACGTTTCGCGGCAAATCCGCCCTTTCTGGACAAGGTCTTTGAATCCGTTGTATGGATGAGATCACTATCCTGAAGAAAATCTTAACACCGCGATTCAGAAACTGGGTGGACTCTTCATTCTACGCCTTAAATATGTATAAACCTTAAATAAAAGCCCAAGTACTTATAACTTATGTCAGAGTGAACCGATTTGAATGAAATAGAGACTGAAATAAAGAATGCCCCTTTTTTCGATAAGTATTATTTAGTACAATTATTTTCTTTCCTGTCAATGGGCTGGGAATCTAATTGGTCGGGGTGGCTGGGTGGGTGTGAGGGGCCCCTGTACTAGCTGGGCCCCTAGGCTAGTGCCTTGTTTGCCTAGGGGGTAATACGGGCCTGACTGTTTTGACACTTGATTTGCCGGTTACTATGACAACGACTGTTGGATGTCGTTGTCATAGTAACCGGCAAATCAAGTGTGCAACATGGACAACTTTTATATGGGAAAATGGAATTGTTGTTTTACTCTATCTTTCTCGCAATTTTAGAGACAAAAAGTAGCCTATGTTACTCTCCATCCCTTCAACTATCTCCATTTAAAAAATTACGTCAATCCGTCGCTCCGTTTTGCCGTGAAAGAAAGACAAACAGACAGACAGACAGACAGACAGACAGACAGACAGACAGACAGACAGACAGACAGACACACTTTCCCATTTATAATATTAGTATGGATACATTATCACACTACAAATATGCTATAAGCAATGTTGTATTATATTCAATGATATTACACGGTTATAGGATCTCCCGGAGAAGAACACTGTTACTTTACCAAATGGTAAATGACTAAACGTTACATCCTACATATATTCTAAATCGTTTCCCGATGGTGTGTCGACTCGTTGCAATAATTAATCTTTAACAAAACTACTGTACCGATTTAAATGAAATTTAGTACTGATAGAAACTATTTCTCGCACACGACAACAAAACCTATTCGTATGTCGCGTCCAACCTTTTCTTTCATTCGCTGTTTAACAAAATCGGGTACTTTTTACACCCTACACCCTATACTTTTTACACCCCAATTCATTTACACCTGTCGCGTACGTCTCGACCTGAATCAATTTCCGCCGCAGTGGTAGCTGTGTCGCCACGCACCCCCTCTGTGAAGTCTGTTGAAAATTTATAGGAGACTTTTACCATGCTTAGATAAAATAGCCCCCCTAGACAAGTGTGGCATTGTAGAATGGAATAGATTGTTAAATATGTGGAGATGTTAGATTACTTAGCATAGCTTATGTCAACCCCATACATTTGACAATCTATTCTATTCCACCATCTATTCTACAATGCCACTTGTGTAGCACCCCTTAGATGTAGTAATAAACCGAAGTTAATAGAAATACAACAGTAGCGCGACAGCCGGCTGACGTCGTCGTGGTCGTTGAAAGTTTAATAATATGGTTTTGGTTCATTAAAATTGCAACACAATCAGTAAGGGAAAACAGGGAATGCGACAGTGAAGAAAATATTATCTACGCTTATCTACATATACACTAACTAGCTGTCCCCCGCGGTTTCACCTGTATTATTGGTTGGTAATATTATTTAGCCTATAGCCTTCCTCCAGTACCAACCAGTACCTCCTGAAAGTAGCGCGATCTACCAAACAAACAGCCAAAAACACTCTTCAGCATTGTAATATTAATGTAGCCAAAATAAAGAAGGATAGATTGATTTTGTTTGTAACTAAGGATCCAATTCCTTAATTTTTCTTCGCAGCAACATTTTTCCTAAACTGAAAAAGCAGCCAACGTCCTTACTCAAGTTTGAATCTATTTATAGACCTCTCAAAGTCGGTTCAGTGGTTGAGTCGTAAAGCGTAACAGACGACAGACAAAATTACTCTCGCATTTATAACATTAGTATATTATAATTACTTTACTCTACCAGCCTATAACGACCTACAGAAACGCAAAAGCCCAAAATGAAAAAAAAACTCCATTAGCGGGCGATACCGCGATACCATCTATTGAGGTTACCTACGATGTAATTCTTTTACCATCTAATACATATACTTACGATGCTATTTTTCTTTATTGACCAAAACAACAATACAAAAATTAACAACTAAACAACACCGCAATACAAAGAAATCGAATAAAATATTCATCGTTAAGGCCAATAGTTGCAGTTGACCAACTTCCCAACTAATGATTGATGCCTAACTACTTAACTACTACGGATAATGTTTCAAACTCGATGAACGGTGGGTAAAGAAAATTAGAGAGTTCTCATTCACTTATATTATTTTACTAATCAATGGTTTTAACACTTGATTTTCATGTCCATGTGGTAGATAGTTTGATAATTTATCATAATAAGAAATGAATAGTTTAGAACACGACGTGAAATGATCAATTCTGATTTGATCTGGCCACGACATTTACGTAATATATGTATTATCATGTGGTTTTTGCTTTAAAACAAAAAAAAATGTCGATAAGCATTGTTCAGCCATATCCTGTTTTAAGTAGGATAAATCTTTCACACTATTCCGAACCATTGAAATTTCTGAAAACCAAAATGAACAATAGCCACCACCATAAAAGCGATGAGTCAATAAACCAAGACGACTCCCGGAGAGTTCATATAAAAAAAAATGAAACCCACTTCGCATTAATCGAAATCGAATAAAAGCCAGTCGTCTCACTTGAATTTACACGTAAGTGAGAATTTTAACCTAAAATCTGAGAGAGACCCATAATGAGGTTGCTTACTGTGCCTTTTTAACGACATAATATTGCCCAATCTTCAAAAATTTGAGCTAAAATGACATCGCTCTGGCGGCTTGAACCATTAAAACTTGTAACAATTTTCATTAATAAAATACATGAAAAATCTTAAAGATACAAAGTAAAAAACTGTCGCAAAAGTGTTTTATCTCTGTAAATGACCCCAAAACGTTAGAAGTAAATTAAAATAGCGTTGTTTTAATGCAACATTCAAAGCACGTTGCTCAGTAATTAAGTGTAGAAGAGAAAATTGAGTTTATTAAGTAGGTAAATGCATTTTAGAGCATAAAATATGAGTTTATGTGCGCTCCAGCCGGATCCGACATTTATTGCATAGTGAAGATACTTTTAGTTTTCAGTAGTTTTCTAATTGTTTAGGCGTTTATGAAAGCATTTAATTTGTAAATTTGCATGTCAAAAGTTCAACTTGTTAGTTTGCCAGACTCGTTTCGTAGCTATAGTTGCTAGTTTTTGAAAGGTATGAAATGATTTAGCTGAAATTGGTTTACTGCATTTTGTAGAGTTTGGGGGAAAAAGATTTGTGATTTGTGCTACATCGGTAGATGTAAATGCCGAAATAAAAAAGACCTTTATTGCCTGCTCCAAGAACTGCTAAAGTACCCTTAGATTACAAAGCACATTATGTTTTAGAAACATACGAGAAAAACGAAGAACTAAACACTCATTAAATTTAAACATATTCTCCTCCTGTTGATTGCACCATTAATATGATAAGTTCAAATATATTTCAGTGAAGGATAGTGAGAACCATACATTAAAAACATAACTGCACGCTTTTTCTAAGACTAAGAAGAAAGTAATAATATTCATCTGAGAAAAACTTCTTTTGAACTCCTGTAAGAATGTGTAAAACGTACGTAATCTATACTAATATTATAAAGAGGTAAAATTTGTAAGTTTGTAAGTTTGTATGTTTGTAAGTTTGTATGTTTGGGGTAATCTCTGGAACTAATGAACCGATTCCAAAAATTTTTTCACTGGCAGAAAGCTACATTATTCCTGAGTGCTATAGGCTATAAATTATTTTTATAACTTGTATATTGACCGAGCTATGGCAACTTTTGTCTAGCAAGTCGGAAAAAATTACCTCATAAAACAGAATTATTTGCCTGCGCTGCCTAAACAGTTGCTTAAAATTAAAAACAATGTATGGCAACTTGGTTTGTCTTAATTATTTCTACAAAAAAATCCGAGATACCATACCTCTTTCTTTTATATTTTACCTTTTGTACTTCTTTTGTTGCATTAAAAAAATGATTTTTCGGCATACTTACCTTTGGTTGATTATTTGAGCAACAAAATATTAATTCTTATGACAATAAATTATTTCAGTATCACAAGGACATCATACAGATAAGATTTGCCATTTACAGTACGTCATTTGGTCATATAGTTTAGGAGAAAATATAAAATTACTAAAACGCAAAATGCCCCTAGCGTAATTTTCATTGTGCGGAAGTCATTTATAATTTTCAAAAAATACCTTTGAAGATATTCACAGTTTTAAAATTACTCCGCAGTAAGCAATATAAATGATAGTATGTAATAGAAACTGCTTTTTAGCGAAAAAAGGCCGCCTATTGTACTCTTGCATATTTGTTTGTATTGTCTTTTACTGTTTTTGTCCTATTGGTGTACAATAAAGAATATTGGCCTATACACATCAGAATAACACATCTGGGTCGTCATATAGGCGCGTGTAAGAGGTTGCGGGTTCGAATCCGGGCAAGTACCAATGTGACTTTTTCAATTCATATGTACTTTCTATAGTTTATCTTGGACATCACTGACATCCCGTGCCTCGGAAAGCATGTTAAGCCCCGGTTGTCATTCGTAGAACTTTGACGCTAGGGGTATTCAGAAGCCAGAAAGTCTGACCAGTCGAACCAAAGGGTATCGTCGCCCAGTTACTGGGTTGTGGAGGTCTGATAGGCAGACGCTTCACGTAAAACACTGGTATCCAGCTGAATCCGGTTCGGCTGTAAGCCGACCCCAACATAGTTGGGAAAAGGCTAGGGAGATGATGATCCTCCTCACCGCACACGGACATTTCGAGAGGTTCCTATGTCGGATTCGGGCAGAAGTGACGCCTGCGTGACACGGTGTAGCGTACGGTGGAGGTAGGCCCCGCTTGGGCGAACCACCACCGTGTCGTTGAAGAGGCGATCGGCGCTGGTTCAGGCCATGCTTTGGGGCGAGACTGAATAGGAAGCCGTCGCCTCCTGCGAAGCAGACACGCTGGAGACGAAAGCGGTGGGGCGCGTGAGGCAGCGTCATGCTTCACGCCTCGGACAGAGACCCAGGCTTAGTTGCCGAGAGTCACAAGGCGATGGCCACTGGAGGCGTGGGCCTGCGGAAGGCGAGCGGTAGGTAGCTCACCGCCCGACTAGGACCAGACCCGTGCCGACGGCGTGTCGATGCTTCTAATAGTTACCGCGGCCCCGGAATATATAAGGGTAACCGAAGGGACATTATTGGATTTTAGTCAGTAAAAGTCTGACCCTCCTTCCCTCTTCAGGGGCGGGAGAAGACATTTGATGATTTCCTATCCATCAAAAAAAAAAAACGCCATTGGATATGTTTTGGATGCTTTTACCATGGTCAATGTAGCTCTTTCACGCTTATACAACCCCAATAATCTTTTTGTGTACGCTCAAGATAGTTCCACAGTTAATCCGTACTAATATTATAAATGCGAAAGTAACTCTGCCAGTCTGTCTGTCTGTCTGTCTCTTCTTCACGCCTAAACTACTAAACCAATTTTGAATGAAATTCGGTACAGACATAGTCTGGGACCCGAGAAAGGACATAGGATAGTTTTCATCCCGGAAATCCCCCGGAAACGGGAACTATTTTTCCACGCGGACGAAGTCGCGGGCAAAAGCTAGTATTATTTATACTGCGGTAGACACTTGGAATGACACGCGCCACAAATATAGAACTGGGTCACAAACCGACCGCGATGCGTAGGAGTCTTGTCATTTGCAATTTAAAAGATAAAGTAGAGTTGTTTTACGTGCTTGTCGTAAATTGCTTTAAGTGTTATTAAATACATATTTCATTGTTTTATTTTTTGTATGTCATTGCTAAATTTTCCGATTTTTTGTGTCTGTTGTAATGTGTAATGTCTGTTTCACATCTTGCTTCATATTAAACTGTCAGTGAATTTAGTTATGATGTGCAAATTGTCTAGTTGACGTGTGATGCAGATGAAGCACAATTGCATGTTCACTTGTTTGACAGTACAATCGAAGTAGGTTTCCTTTAAAATATGGCACTTGCATCAATCTCTTTACACCTTTTATTAAGATATGAATAGCAACGTCTACGGCTAGTTCACACCATTTCATCACCTCTGACTTTAATGACAGACTGCCGGAAAGAGTTCAACAATCTGATCTGATTCATCGGGAACCCTTACTCAAATCGAAGTACCTATTCTGTTTATTTGCTTATCGCTTCACTATACAACACAATGTTTATTAGACTGGGTTTTACAACTGTTTATGTACCATGCAACGTGGTTTGGTGTAAAACATCGGTCTGCGGAGTAAACATTGTGTTGAAAAAGCTGGTAAAAATATTTAATTTTAGACAATGGCCTTGTGACTTAATGCCGTGACGTGAGACTTGAAATAATGTCTTGAAAGAAGCACGACTGTTTTTTTTTAATTATTATAATGGCTGTTATTGTTTTTGAGTCGGCATTACACATAAAAGTTGTGTTTTTTTTTGTTTGTGACTGTGTTTGTTATAATATAATGTGTATGTAATAGTTACTATGCTTAGAATATCCGATATATTAATTCTTAATAGTTCTGTGATTCTGGGGCGAGATAGACCGATTTATGTACTATGCGGCCAAATCCAGAGCCTTCTACTTATTTTTTACTAAATAAGCCTTATCCTAGGTATATATTTGAATATCAAAACCCCGTATCAGAGGAAAATCTGAACCAAACGTTAATTGAGAAGTCTTACCAAGGGCTATCGGTTACAGAATGGTAAGATAGGCAGTCGATCCTTGTATAACATTGGTATTTAACTGCACTCTCTTAGACTGGAAGCTGATCTCAACGTAGATAGTCCAAGGAGATGATGAAAAATCAAGTAGATAGCCCAAAGAGATGATGATAATTTGGGTAAAGATTGAAAAAACTAATACAGAACCTTGGTTTTTGCAATATTTACCGAATTAAGGAAATCCAATAATATGCACAAACAGGTCGTAACATAAATCGAACACCGACATTCCGTAATAAAAATCTCAATCTATCTACTGATGTCATAAAACAATAAAATGTATTCAAAGTCTGTAGGAGTTAATTTTTTTTAGTTACATGATCGAGTTTATTTTCTTTAGGAACGTGGAGTGTTTCATTTTGGTCGTAAATAACATTCTCATAGCATACACGTTGCCAAAACGCATTCTTATAGGGCAAAAGAAAATTGTACATTTGTATGTAGGTACTATTGTTCAAATCTTTGGTGAAGATCATTGCCAATTGTTTAGCTGTTTCTCAACGAAATGAACTTAGAAGCTTCAAACCAATGTTTTAGCTGCAAATACGAATCTATACTAAATAAGAAATGTATTCAAGAGACGAGAGGCATCTTTTGGGTGAGCTCGCTCCATCGAAGGCCCCGTCTATATCCTCGGGCTAGTCTGGGACCAAGAGCAAGCGCATATGTAATAATAATAATAAAAAAAATGATTTCCAAAAACTTTGCTGATACTTGCCAGGCTAAGATCTAGTAAAGAATATCTGCTCTTGAGCCTAAATTGTAGACAGAATATAAGTTAAATATACTGGCTTAATGTTAGACTTATAAAAAAATCCGCACTTTGCAATTCAAACACGCAATGATATAATTTAGAAATGGCGGTTGTTAGCACGCGAGAAACATTTCGAGAAGCTGTCGTATTTAAAAATATACTTTACTGACTGAGGTCATGATAACATAAATGCATTGAAGTGAATCAAAAACATCTGATACAACTTGAAGTGTAAAAAACGCAGCTTAGATATTTACGAATTAATTAATTTGTAACATTTTACTTGTCAAAATAACAATAAAACTATGATGATTATTCGTTTTACGTTGAAATAAATATTCTTGTCTCTATCTTGTAACTTGTCTAGTCTTCTGTATAGAGTAGTAGTTCTCTGTTTAGAGTATCAATTTTGAGTTTCCCTACAATATCGAAGTTGATTCCAAAATCCAATCTAACCCGGGTGTAATATTTAAATCACAACACGGCGAGCAATCAATCAGACAGTCTGTTCAAACCCAATAATCCGGGGAAGCGCACTAAAAGCAGTGATTACCAATTAAAAGGCATGAGTCAGTTTTCCCCTTCAGTCGGGCAAAATTAATTGAAGGGTTTTCATCGGTCTCGTGCAGTAAGCATTCGTCAATCATAATAATTGCGCGCGACAGGCCCGAGGCACGCCTGAATATACTTTTAAAAACCTTTTCATATTTCGCACTGAAATTGTTGTCCACTGTCACGATTGTTAAAAAGCAAAATAGATTTTAATGCATGGGCGCCACAGTAAATATATAATTATGTATAGTTTTCGTAATTTAATCGATTGATGAATCAACTGAGTTGGTCTGTACAATGAGAGTTTAATAACTGCTTCTATTTATGTCACAGCACTACTATTCTGGTAAGTAATTATACAAAATATTCACTATTGTTAATACTAGTAATGGTGCACTGTTCTGATTGCATTCTTGTGTTAAATTTTGATTAAGCGGAAATATTCAGTCTATTAAATATTCACTTTAACGTTTTTCTCGATTATTCCTATTACAATTAAGTTATTTTCTTCTGCTATTTCTAATTCTGTAATTTTATGAATAAATTCAGAAAATAAGCTGTTATGCAGATTTCTATTTACCCTTGTATAGATATGATATAAAAGAAAGAGCTTTTCCCTAACATATTCCCATATGGTCCATAGACCCTGTATGGCGAGTAACATGACAGTTTGTTACAGTAACGTAACATATGTCCCACGTAACGAGCTCTGGCACCGGAGACTACTTCTATTGTTAACAGTTAATAGAATTCCTCGGTAACTCACGAAATTGGGTAACTTACATTTAGAATTAAAGATTTTCCTTCATTATTATTCTTCCTTGGTTAGTTTCAGGAAAAAGATTACGCTGCTAACGTTTCGATATACCAACCAACGCAGTTTCTATTGTTAAGATAATGTATAGTAATTCAAAAGCTCCTCTCGCTAATCCCATAACAAGCAAAGAATTTCTCAGATTAGTAGACGCGACGCCGAAGACGGTCGGTCTTCATAAATTCAGAGTTTCGTCGATATATCTTTATAGCACTATCCCGCTCTAAAGTTGGGGTAATGCGGTGAAAGAAAATGTACCGATAATCTCTGTCTGCGTACGTCTCAATCAGAGGGCATCTCTCTTGCGAATGTCAAGGAGATAGCGGTCGCTAACAGATTGCTCTGATGCTTGTCTGATCTCACGACGATGATTGATGATAACAAGCATGAATCGAGATCTTGAAATTAACGAATGGTATTATTAATTCACAAAGCTTGTGCATCAATAGACCAAAAGTCCAGCTTCTCGTCAGGGCATTACACAGTTATCTATTACTACGAGCTTATGCTATTCCAATTTAACGAGCAATTCCCAAGTTATCAGTTGTTATCGGCCTTATCAAATAGGTTCAGGTAGCACTAAGTAATGAATATCAGGAGCGCTCACCCTCTTTGAAAGAGGTCGACATTGTAGAACTTGTAGAGCTCCACGGAGAACTCGAATGTGGCCTGCAGGTCGCTCATGGTTGGTGTGAGGAGCAGGCGCGGGCGCGGGCGGCGCGGCGCGCCATGCTGCGGCCGCTACCAGCGCGCACGGCGCATGGCCGGCCTCACCGCATGGGCACTGCACGCACTGCACTCGACCACACCCGCACACCACGCACCGGCGCCGCTCGCGACCGTCGGGCGGGTCCTCTCGCGCGCGCCGACCCGACGCAGCCGCTGTCAACGACGTACGGCTCACAGTGCGGGAACCAGGAATTCATTTTTTAATAGCGGCTAGCGCGCATGCGCCGCGCCCGTTCCGAACGTAACCACTAGGGTAGGGACGATGGCGCCGCCGCGGATAACGTGAAGAATACTGCATTTCAGGCATAATATTCAGATGTTTTACTTAATCGTGCACAGACTTACGTATGTTATTATTTCAGCTGAAAATGTGATTGGTTATTATTTTTTAGAGCCGTGAACTGTTGATGTGATTAGATACAGGGCTTTATCTATATCTATACCTTCTGCAATTTTATCGAGTATTTTCAGAAATGAGTTTAACTTTTCAGACTGAGTCTGCGTAATTGAGTATTTCTGTCGTCATACAATGTTAAAATAAGAGGTAAACATATATTCAAACTCATGCCAATTTTCATGATACTGATGCTATTATTCGAATGGACCCTTAAAAGAAAAATTATTCGTGGGTATATTTTCGGATATGGGCGTAGCACGTGCCTAGAGGTGCGTGTCTGCCATGTTGAGCGCGAGACGCGCCGTCGCGCCTCGTCGCCGGCTCGCGCCTGCAGTGGCCGCCGCGGCCGGAGCCCACCTACACAGGTGCGCCGCCGGCCGGCTCGGCCGCACTCTCCGCCCATGATATGAGTCGTTTCAGATATGTCGCCGCGTGGTAATGCGGCGCGATCACTCTCCCACGGGACAGGGCGCCTCTGTAAAGGTCAGGGGGAGGCTACTGCGACCCCCGCGCCGTCGCCGACCTAACCTTTCTCGTACCTGCCGATCACAAGACTATAATTCTATACCAATGACGCCATTTTATAATACCTGCAGGGGTGCGATTTGGGGCGACCTTTATTTGAGTGAGATTCGGTATTTTACGAGGCAGGCTAAGCCGATGTTACAGACAGTTGTGATATCGCTCGCTGCGACTACGACGGGTCACAATTATTTTCAGCTTAGCTCCACGTGTTGTAGTATTTTTATCGAGCATTAGACAAGTTTATTATAAACCCCTGACTTGTTTAGAAAACGTTAGGTAACTGTCGCGTTATAACTAAATGCGTTTACATAACATTCGCAGACTATTGATCTTGATATTACTTTTTTTTTTTTTTTTTTTTGGTGAGTGGGAAATCATCCAATGACTGCTCCCGTCCTGGGTGCGACGGGAGGGCGTGTCAGACTCTTACTGACTAAAACCCACTCATGTTCCTTCGATTGCCCTTTATGTTCCAGGGTCACGGTAACCACTATAATCATTCCGCAACCCCGGCAGGCGTTGGCCCTGTTGGGCCCCTTCCTGTGCTGACTCCTTCTCTTTGAGGCGCGCGTGGAACACTAACGCGCCGTCTACGCGGTCCTGGTCCTAGCCGGGCGGCGAGCTACCCATCGCTCGCCATCCGCAGAACCGCGCCTACGGTGGCCGGTAGTCGTCTTGCGACTCTCGACGTCTTCGCCTGGGTCTTAGTCCGGGGCGAGAGGCTCGTCGTTGCCTCTCGCGCGCCGCCGCTTCCTTCACCAGCATAACTGCTTCGCAGAAGGAGGCGACGGCATCCCATTCCGTCTCGCCCCGAAGCATGGCCTGAACCAGCGCCGGGCGCGAGAGGTCACCGCCGCCGATCGCCTCTACGAGGACACGTCGATGGTGCGCCCATGCGCGGCACACCTCCACTGTGTGCTCGACCGTGTCCTCCAGGCGACCGTTACTGCAGTGGTGACACCCAGGCGTCGCTTCCGCCCATCTTGATATTACTGACGTTAACATCCATTACGTGCTGTATTAAAATTACACATCCAGCATAATAATTAGCGCTCCTGAATAGAAGTCTAAAAATAAACCGCCTACAGATCAATGTAAGCCAACATGAGTTTCTGAATATTCCGAAATAGCAGCAAATTACATTCAAAGAACGAATGGAAATTTAATTGGAGGAGTGTTGCAAAAGGTCACAGTTCAAGATTGGGGAGGTCGATAATGATCGGCAGTCGGGCTCGCGAAAGGATTGCAGAATAGTGCCGCCTACAGCCGGATCAGGCCGGCGACGGTTCCTTCAATAACTTTGATTGCGCGTCTTTATTCGGGAAATCGGGACCTTTTTCAGGATCCCCGTGAAGTGATATTGAATTGACGAATTCCTTACTTTATTATTGAGCCTACGTACCTACTCGTGTGTGAATATTTATCATATTGATATACATATTGTACTTAACCGTGTGTATGTAGTGTGTCAGTTGATATATGAAACATCGGTCAGGTGTCCGGTGGAGTATTAAATGTCAATAAGATTACGATGCCGGCCGTGCTTTGAATGTCAATAAGATTACACTGATCTGTGTTGTTTACTTTATATTATGAAGAAAAAATAATGTTTGTAAGTAAATTTTAATGTGAGGTAATGTAGAACTAATAATCCTGTTTCTTTTTCATGGGCAGATACTGTTTGGGCAGATAGCACGAGAGGAGGATATGCGTCGACAAAACTGAAGAATGTTTACCTATGTAACATATTTGATAAAATCGGCCGAAGGTTACAGTCAAGAACTATGTTGATGCTATCCACCTGGTTATGTTTCGCTTGCACCATAGCCATAGGTTGCCTTATTTAAATAACTTACAGTTAGTTAACTCTGTGTTAACTTAATAGTAAGTTAGGTTAATAGTTAGTAAAAAAACGTCGAATGGTTACATATAGAGGTAACTTTAGATCTTCAAAAGTGGCACGTGACGGTTATGTGTTATTAACATCGAACATATACCGGCCTAGGAGCTTATCTAGGCACGGAAGCGTTACACCACCGATTTCCTAACTCCAGGCCGTTAGCTAGAATAGGCGAGACGACGAAAAAAAAGTAATTAGTCCGTCATTGAGATTATTAAAAAAATTTGGACACGTATTTTTTCTTTTTTCTCGTAAACGAAAAATGACGACGATACAGTGCGTTGAAGTTGTGCGTGACGTCACGATCAGATACAATTTTTGCATTACGGTGACGTCAAAAGCCCCCAGAACTTGGTTGCTCTTTATCTTTGTATTTTTTTATTATTTTGATGAACCAAAAAATACGTGTCCCGTATTTTTGGCTGATCTACAAGACGGACTAAACAGAACGCCATTGTTTTCTATGCTGTCGTCATCCCTATTCCTAATATCAAAAGTCAACACCATTTTAACAGACCAGATAATCGTCATAGAGTAATACGCGACTGTAGACGTAAGTGTACCAGATGGTAAACCTTTGACGTGCCTCTCGCTGAGGGCTTGAGATGAACCACGTTTTTTTAAATAATAAATTTAGCAAATTTTTGCTGCTTCGCCCACTCACTTTACCGTTTGGTTTTGAATTAAAAAAATGGCTGCTAACCGCACCTTTCCGAAAAAATACAAACTTCAGGCAGCTTCAGTAGTTTAAATTTTACGTTGACGACCACCAAAAATCCAGTCTTTTTAAAACTCGTATACATACATATAGACATACGATTATTTCTAATTAAACCTCACATTAAGAACCAACTCTTATTTAAACATTGCCGCAACTAAGCCCTGTCACAGTATAGATATCCCTAGAGAGGCCAGTCTTGAGTTGTCCATTAGCTACCTATACTACCTCCTTTAATATCTACACTGATCATCAGTCGTGGATGTCCCTGGGGCGCTGCAGCACTGCAGCGCTTCACAGCGCTTGCTGCAGTTTAGATAGCGCGCCTGTAATTTGATGAGGAACAGGATTATTCAGTTAGTAACGCGATGGTAGCGCTTTTATCCCGTAGACATCATACACCATAGCATAGACATAAAATCTGTTTGACACGTTTTCTTACTTAGATGGGTAAGTTTTTGTCTCCTACTTTGCTATTCGTTGTCAGGAGTCATGTATTTTATGCCAAATCAAATAAAATGTGCGGCTCTAGTCAGATAGCTCTGAATCGGGATGTTAACTCCACTATAAGGGACTCTATAATTATCCTGCCGGCAGAGGGCCGTCAAAGTAAAGTCTTGTCTGTACATATAATTATTTATTTCTTAGAATTAATTTATATATATATTTTATAGAAGCAACACGAATACCCAAGATATGAACTTATCTGGGCATTTAAGAGACTTAGACACATAGCTAACTTTGAACTTCTTCGCACAGTGTACTATGCGCTCGTGCAGTCAGTCGTGGGATATTGCATAACTGTGTGGGGTGGTGGATGCAAGACTTTTATGATTCACCTGGAGAGGGCACAAAGATCTCTACTTAAAGTCATGACTTTCAGACCTTTTAGATTTCCCACTAAAGTCTTATACGAGAAGTGTGAAGTACTCACAGTAAGACAGAATTATATTCTGCAAATTGTTAGCAAACAGCACAGTACCACACCTTGTAATGCAGAAAGCAAGAAACGCACAATAAAAAATGTTTGCTTATCTATACGCTGTCACACGGCGTCCGCTAGGCGACAGCGGGTATATCTTGCTACTTTTCTTTATAACAAAATAAATAAAATCCTTGACATAAACCCTCTTACGACTCGTGAATCAAAAAAGAAGGTAAAAATGTGGCTTTTGACGCAGGACTACGACGCAACGGAAAACTTATTGCAATCGACATAAATAAATAATAGTATTATACAGATAACCGCTTTCACACTCTTACATCCTCACACACCTCACGCCCATCCACACACACATACCATCCACACTACATTCTAACCTAATTCTAATATATATATTTTTTGTAATTTACTTTAATCAATTTTTATTTTTCAATTTTATTTACTAAATACTAGGTTTGTTTTAATTCTTATATTGTCCTCATAAATTTTTAATCTGGTTTTGTTTATTCTGATTTTATTTCGAAGTTTGTTTTAGATTTATTTAACTTGCTTTATATATTAATTTAATTTCATTATAAATCTATTTCACTGCAAAATTCAAGAATAATCTTAATTATAAGTACTTGGTCACCTTTTGCTTCATAAAACTTGCATTTAATGTAACTAAAATGGAAGAAGTCACTGGCTCCTGAAACACAGGTTCTCTAACCTAGCTCTTGAGCCAGGGTCTCACTTATCTATAACCTGTTTTTATGGCAATAAAGAAATTTATTATTATTATTATTTGTTTAACGTCTTACGTTTCTCGGGTCCCTGGGGTCCCGGATCTTTGGAAGGCGTACGAGGGGCCGAAGCCAACTCGCAGAGGCCCCTTGAGAATTTTATGAGAAATGAGATACCAACCGACGATTATCTCTATATGCACTATGCAGGTGCACCTAAGGATAATCCCCGGTTAGTGTGAGACTATTGTAAAACTATGTAGCAAACAAAAAAAAAATTGATCTATGGGTTTGGGTTTTTAGGTGGACTAGGTACTTAAGACTATGGAGGGACTATAGCCCCTGCCTGACCAATGTTTGAAAGCACGGATAAAAAGGCAGGGGGTGACTTGCACACTCAGTAAATGGGCCCCCGAAAACGGCCGCTAGCACAAAGTGACGTAGCGACAAGAGGGCAACATATATCGAGGTGCTAGAGGAGTGGAGAGGTATTCCACGGCTATCAGGACAATCCCGGAAGTACGGTCAAGATCCCTACCAGCATCTTACTGGAATACTTCCTTCCCCCGAGCACGTTTGCTCTTGCGAATCTCCACTCTAACCAGCCAATTAAGGCAAGAGAGAGGTGGGAGCCTTGTTCCTCGTCAGTGCTCACTCTGGCCGGCCAATGAAGGCAAGCCAGAGATGAAGAACAAAGGGTCTCCCAGGAGGTCAGGTCCGCGGGGGTCGCTACTGCCCGACAGCTCGCCACAAGCTGCCCTGCGGGTTTATTATTATTATTATTGTAAGACTTGAAACCTGCGGTTTAACAGTTAGGGTCACTAACATCAGAGCAACTTACTCTTCAATTAATTTTCTATACAATTATTACTTTAAAGTAACCATTATTTTTAAATAGTTTATAAAATTAATAATAAATGCGTTATTTCCAAAATATTTTTTTAATACAAAACTAATAAAAAGTATACGCCTACACCTACACCTACTAGAAAGCTACACTTTTGCTGCGTCACAGAACATAGCTTCGCTTTCACCTGGAACAAGTAACAGTCAGAATAAAAAGGACGCCAACAACTAATTGGGTACAACTTCTTGTCAACAAATTAATAACGTGTAATGCCAAAACTGACATTCTTTCTCTTCACCATCAAACCACCAAACATACATTGTGACCTAATAACGTTCCTCACACAAAGCGGGAAAACTCATGACAATACGCCAGGCGTCTCCTCACGACAATACGCCACTCAGCATATTGCACGCCGCGTATCGCAAAAGAACAAACATACGGATTTACACCGCAACGCCCTTTACTCATGCCATGAATATTTATGTCTGAATCAAGGCTGGCTTGTGGATCGATAGGCTAGCCTTTCAGGGTAGCGACTAAATGGCTTGGTTGATCAGACTGAGGTTTGCTCTAGAGATGACCGCTGTTTGGCCTGTTTGCTGAGGTCATTTCTTGTAAGGAATGTCAAGAAGTCCTTCGTATGTGTAAACTTTTTCTAAGTCTTTCATTTTAATTGGAGAAGGGCGCTCTAAGTTGGAGTTCTAGTTTGTATTTTTTTTTGGAGATTTCCATAGATTTTGTTTAGTTGTGATAACCCAGTGGTTATGGCTCCCATCTCTCATGTAAGAGATTGTCAGTGTGCATGTGTGTGGAATTCACACACGCACTGACAACTACTATCCATACTAATATTATAAATGGGAAAGTGTGTCTGTCTGTCTGTCTGTCTGTCTTTCTTTCACGGCAAAACGGAGCGATGAATTGACGTGATTTTTTGAGTGGAGATAGTTGAAGGGATGGAGAGTAACATAGGCTACTTTTTGTCTCTTTCTAACGCGAGCGAAGCCGCGGGCAAAGCTAGTATTTTTATAATGAAACAATTTAGTAATGAACCAATGTTTGTCTTGGAGATACAAAGTCACAAAACGCGAACTCGCCTAGAACAAGCGTGTTGATTAATATTCGTGAGGGCCAGTAATAGGCTGGTATTTACAACAATTATTAAGAAAAGTATTTTAAGCACTACATTGCCGCGTTATGTTTGGTGAGATCACTCACAGACATTAGATCGGATTTTGGGGATGAAATATGGCTACGTTATAAGAGATTTAAATAACTTACAATAAGTATTAAATACGCGTAAGCTACACACCAACATATTATCCATTTTCGGTCTTTTAACAAGCCCGATCGATGAGATTTCGCTCATGATTTGAGACCACCAACACAATTTTTATTATGCAACTAACCATAAAATATAAAAAAAATATTTGCAGCTTCTGATAAAAAATACATTACAACCTCTATCACCATCCTGAACCGATTTAAATAAAATTTGGTTCAGTGGTAGTCCATAGCCTAAGAAAGGACAAGGCTAGTTTTTATTCACTGAAATGATAACTACGTGGGACAGCAGTATTAAATAAAGCAAAGTTTACAAAATTTAAAGCCTCCTACGCATTTATTTACAAAACCCTTATGTAGACACTTTATTTATTGTATATGTATAACAAATACTTGCAAACTGACTGGATTTGCCCTGGACTACCCACACAGCATATCTTTATGAAATTAAGAAAGTACTTAACTGTTGTTTTGGGAGCGTTACGTGCGGTGCTCAGGTATCTGGGACACGGATTTACCGGATCTTATTGTAATACGATATCCGCTGATGAAATCCTTTGAAAATTAATCGTGTTTTGGTAATCCAGACAGGATCTGGTTGTGATTTTGTCTTGACTGTGTAGTTTCAACAGAACCAAGAAATATATAATATTTCATTTTATTTATTTAGAAACAACGACGAAAGAATTTTACCACACTTTACCTAAAATTCAAGGAACAAGAATTGATTACCTTTGACAGTTTTTTACAATTGTTCCTAATTAGTTCTATTGATAGTTAGAACTATAACTACCAAATAATACTATGACAATAAAGTATCAATAACAATAAATAAGAGTTTAGTTTAGTCAACCATTAAACATCCAAACGAATCCCAAATTATCCACAATATTACAAGTTTTTTTATTAATTGTCACTAAGGCAATATTGCGACTTTAATAAATACATTTTCAATTAGCAAAATTGGCATTTTGCTACATGAATTTGAATTCAGAATTCACCTCCATCGTCGCGACCAATCTGAGGTAGTACTACTTACGAGAATACCAGCACTATGCAGGTCAGCCAGATACATAAAGGGCAATACACACCAAAGCTGCCGACACGCCGACCGCCGTAATGTGTCGGCGGTATAGTTTCTGTACATGATCCTTTTCATATATGAGTTGTTGGGTTGTGTGGGCGGGCTGTAACGATTGTTTTTTTTACATGTATGGTATTTCGCAGATCAGTTTACTGCTTAACCAGGCTATCCTATGGGTGTCAAAAGTGATTCTAGACCTCCAGTCAGGGCGAAAGCTTAAAGCTAAACGACTGCGCTAAGGGCACCCCATGTGGGGTCCGGACCTCGGCTTGGGCGTCTTTGATGGGCAGAAAAGGGACAGGCTGTGTTTGTGTGACTGCTGGTCGGCCGACGTCTCTTGTGTATGTACTACGCTTTACAGGCGAGGGTAGTGAAAGCACTACACATGAAATATAAACCCACACGCGGGAATACTTAAATATTTGAGAAGCTACTTGTGTTTGCGAAAAAACAACATTCATATCTGAGCCTCTTGGACCCAGTGGAGCCAGAGGGCGTGACAACTTCCCGCCACTCCGTCTAATGGCAATAAATCAAAAATTTGTGGAAGAAGGAATAAATTGCAAGATAAATAGTTGAAAGGGATGTTTTTGTTTCCTTTTCCGGTATTTAAAAGTGTATTAAAGTGTATTATATTGTTTTGTTTATGAGAGTTGAGAAGAAAGGTTTTGAAAAAATAATTGTGTACAATTTTAGCTAAATGTGTTTGAAACTCGCCACCAAAGTGAAAGCATTAATTTTAATTAAACCGTTTACAGGCACTCACATTTTTAATTGTCAAAGAAAGGAGTAAAAAGGAAACTGTGCGGCGACGCTAAGCTAAGCGGAGATTTGTGAAAACTCAAACCAATTGGTTGTGTGAGTAGCTAGTTCTTTCTCGTAAATATTTGGCTTCCTGAAGACTGGTTCCGTAAGCCTGGTTTCGTTTATCAAAATCAATTTAAACGCTGCGGCTATATACTCTAATAGTGCACCACTTTTTCAATTTCGCATCTTTTCATTATGTAACATCATAACTACCAACAGTTTAGTATCCATCTCCTGTATATATGTATAATAAATACGTCACCACTCGCCTTGATTGCGGGTATTCACTGCGAGCGCGTCCTTCCTTATTTACTCATTTCAGATACTAATGAAATAAATATAAGACCATTTATGTAAGTAAATACTTGTCAAATTATGTCCACCTGTTTAAAATCATTTTTCCAATTTCGTTTACAAGTTAATTTTAACAGAGTATATTTATATAATATTTAAGGAACATTTTCTAAATGGAAGTTAAACATGGAAATTATTTCTCAAATGTAAGGTCGTAAAGTATATTTGGAGAAATTGCAAAACCAAATAAATTTTACGACATCTTGGGCGATTTAGAGTAGCTATTATCTCATCATCATCTTCAGCCAACAAGCGTCCACTGCTAGACATAGGCTTTACTTAACTTTTCTTTGCCGCTTGCATCCAACGGTCCAGCTCTACTATCTACTATGACTATAATTCCAACATCCCGGTAGCAAGTACTAGAGTTGCACTTTACGCCAAACGGTACGTTTCACATCACTCATTACATCGGCTCTCGGCACTCGTCTATCGGCAGCAGGCCTCGGCTTTCGGCTTCGACCGCTGGAGGGGCAGAAAGCATGCAAGTGCCAAATGTAGCACAAGGCGAACAAATGAAACGGGAGCAATGGCTGCCGTATTCCTTAACTATAGAGTACGTTCACACTGCGCGGACAGCACTAGTTCCAATAGTGCACTTTTTTATTTTTCGGGTTAACAAAACACTCTTATGAATCTCATATCCTCCTATCATACAGGTACCTAGTAACCTAGAGGAATATACCCACAACAATGCATACCCGCGGTCGTGACAGTGACCGCTAGGCGCTAGGTAAAGGTATTTTGAGTTTAGATAAAAAATAGGTTTTATGAAAGATAATGAAGATTATTTAATTTGTAATTTTTACTTCTGTGCAATTCTCGGCAAAATTAAAGTGGAAGAAACTGAACACTGAGTTATTGTCGCTTTCACGACGTTACAAAAGATTTTTTTTATTATTACAAATAGTACAAGTATTTACTTCACTTTGGTACAACTAATGTAAAAGAAAAGTATTAGAACTTGTTTGACATTTAAATAAAAATACTGTGAAATAAAACCAGAATACGGGTCAGGTATCGTTTTGTGTTACGCTAACGACACCTAGCAACCACTCCCTATCGCTCACTGTGGCAAAGCGAAAAAAGGATTACGAATTTACCTTACAGGCATGCAATTTTCTTTTAAAAGCTTTTCTAGTAAAGCAAGGCGGAAATTCAATAAAAGTATGTATATTTAGACGGGAAATGGGTATAATTATTTTTTATAGTGCTTTGGTAAAGAAGGAGATTCTATGTTCTGTTCTACCGTATTTTTTTATGTATGTACTCGTACGTTCGCTGATTACCCTGCCAGCTGATGATCAATTTGTATATACCTAAATGAAGTTTGTTTTTTAACTTTATCACCAATCTATAAACTGGACTACGAAATTAACAAATAAAACTCCCCACTAAGAGTAAAAAATTAAAAACTGCTCCAAAATGAAGAACTGCCTTCAAAAACTCAAGTTGGTTCAAATTTTTTCTGGAAAAAAAAAGCTTTTAATAATGCGCATGTTCAATCCAAAACTCTTCACATGTCTTTAAGCGTTGTTTGTACAATTCCTAAAGCTAAATGTTCTCACGTGTCAGTAACTCAAAAGAAATTAAGTATGCCACGATTATAATACTTCAAAACGTTTCCTCATTTTAACATTAGACGAGGAACGGCCACTTTTTTTACGAAATGGTGGACTTCAAACATAATTTGGACGTATAAATAACGAAAAAGTGGAAAAGCTCTCAGTCAAAGTAAAAGCGTTTCTTAATTTCTTGGTCTTTTCGGTCGAGGAGATTTATTAAATCCTTTCTGAACTGCAGCTACGATTTTATAATAGACTGTAAAATGTCAAAGTTGCGCCGTTCCTTTTGATGTTGGCAGCTCTAGCAAATTGCACAGACCTACCAGACATTGTTCAGATCCAGATATAAATGAAGGAAAACTAAAAAAGCATGTAAATGCGGGGTTCCTAATTATAGCCTTTCATAGGAGCAGGCTTATTTCTCTCTCGTTAGCCACTTTTGTACTTGACAGTGGCTCTTTTGTGAATGCATAGATTATAAATGATTTCATACGTGGAAAGCGCGGGTAAATTCACTAGCTCTGAAGACCGAGAACGGTGAATGGAGAACGTAATTATTCCATTCATTCTAACCGCTAATAAAGAAAATGTACTATATTTTCTTTAAGATTTCTTTTTACCCGTCTGAGTGTGTAATATATTTTATTTGTAGTAAAATTAAAAAATATTTGCAATTTACAAGGTTTTATGGGGTAGATTTACGAAGCACTAAACAAATAAGCTATTTTCTAAGTAACAAAAAATTGTATTTATTAGAAAAATAGTAAGTTTTTCTTTTTACAAATGTGAAGTTTACGTAAAACCAAAAATATTATTTCAGTTGAACAAGTGTTTATGGTTTGGTGTGAGAATGAAATGAGTCGTGCCGTGGCTGATGAGATTTTTAACGAGCACCGAACGTCCTCACTGGCGGAAAACGTCCAATTAATTTGTTACATCTATTTAGGTATATTGCCAATGTTATTTTCTGTTTCCTCTGGCAGTAATTGTGTTTGAATGTTTGATGTATATGTTTTATATTTAGGTAGAAACTAGTAAGGTAGAAAGGTAGTTTCTTACCTTGTTGTATGCAGTAATCAATATTACACGAATATAATAAAGAGACATGAAGAAACTAAACTTTTTTCTCTAATTAAAAGGTACACCATTTCTAAGTGTGGCGATAAAATTTCTGGTGGACGAAGGTGCGGGCAAAACATAGAAGCTAAAAAACTGCCCATTTAATACATAATATAAGTTTCAAATCGCTAATCCGCCTTGAGCAAGTCTGGTGACATTCTCTTCTTTGTATAAGAAAACGCTTTTTCCCTGAAGTGGGGCAATAATAAGCTATACAGTGTGTCCCACGGCTATGCCACATGGAGGGAAAATACCTTAAATATTGTAGATAGAACATTTTACTGAAAGAAGACATTATTTGAATTTTAAAAACAATTTAAACTGCATTCATAGATATTTAAATAATTAAATGGTTGGGACGGGAATCGAACTTGTTCCACGAGGAAAAATAATCACCCTGTTGTTTTATTATACCGATCGAAAGGTTTCATCATAAGGATAATTTTTTGCTAAATAACATAGTGTCATAAATAAAACGAAGACCGGGAATTTTAACACTTGATGTGAAATTTTGTTTAGAAAAGTTAAAAGCTTACATTACCGTAAGGACATACAATTGTCAATAATAACTACTAATTACTAATTAATCTACCCATTTGAGTAGTACACATCATTTAAATAAATAAATATTTACCACAACAAGATCAAAAAATCGTCAGTGAATGAAATAATCAAAAGTCATCACTTTGTATTCAAGAAGAAGGGACTCATTTTGAGCATGTGAAAATTGACTAATTGTATGTAATAAAAATGTTAAAATTCATGGTCTTTCTTTTATTTTTGACACTATGTTATTGAGCAAAAAATAATCCTTGTGATGAAGCCTTTCGATCGGTAGGATAAAACTACAGGCTGATTAATTTTTTCGAGTAACAGGTTCGATTCCCGGTTCAACTATGTATTTATTTAAAAATCTAAGAGTAGAGTTTAAAATGTTTTCAAAATTCGAATAATGTCTTCTTTCAGTAAAATGTTCTATCTGAAATATTTAAGGTACTTTCCCTCCATGTGGCATAGCTGTGGGACACCCTGTATAACTTGTGTGTCCCTAATTTGGTTTTAGCAGCAACAGTTTCATAAAATGATACTCGAATTTTGTCCACCGTTACATCTATGAATGGATTAAAGTAGACAGACAGAATAACCAGGTCATTCCTGTCATAGACAGGTGAATAGTAAACGGATTACGATACTCGATGTATGACTGTATGGCGATCGATCCAACTATTAGGTTTTGATTCGAATTTTGTGCCGTGAGTCGTTGTGTTTCGATGCGATGCCAGTAATTCGAGTTATTTATTTGGTACTTAAATTTAAGTCCGTATTTTCTAATGTAGTCTAAAAACCTAGTAAAGAGTTTGTAAAATGCATTTGCAGTTCCATCTGAAGTCGGAATAATAATATCTATCTGTACCTACTAACAATGAAGCTGATGAGTTTATTGTTTGTTTAAAAGCGTTCAGCTCTGGAATTGGCAGTCGGGATGTATTATTTTGTGTGCTATATAAATGCCAGATAAATGAGGAATAGTATTAAGGTTACATGCTAAGCAATAACCAAAAACGATTTAAAGCAATGTCATCATTCCCACGATTGTCATATCGACCACTTCCTAGTCTCCAGATACAACACTGTTGCTAGGCACAGGTCATAGTCAATATTTTAACATTTAAATTAAAGTTTTATAACTAATCCATCAACAACACATTGACCCACACTGATACAAAATTCGAAATCGCTGTCATCAATTATGTACGACTGATGACAGATTGATTACAGTAACTGTCAATCATAGAGTGACCTATAATTACTTACTCCTATTATTACCATAATTTAGTAAATAATCCAATTTCTTAACGATTCTTTCGCGTGTTTCTTTAAACATAATTTATATTGATTAACATGATTACAAACGTTTTTTAATGAAGAGTTGGTCAGTCGTGACTTGCGACAGGTTTGGTTTAGGCTATCCATCAGTTTTGGTCAGTTTGGTAGGCAAATACCTATGGGACCTTTTTGGTTCTTGTAGCAAAATTAATACTTTCAAAATCTTAGTAATATTAAAATTGTGAATGATTGTTACTTTTTCATTCTTTTGAGGCTAGAAAGAGTCAGCTGTAATGTAAAAGTTTGATTATACATTGATGTGGATAGAGAGTTAGTTATTATAAAAAAGCTCATACAATTCTTAATTACTGTATTACATAAAAGAGCTAAGCAGGCTTGTGAATAAAACGCACACAATCGTAACTATTTTGTAAGCCCAGAAAGGAGGCCTCAAATTCATTTGAGATTAACGCGGAAATCGGAAAAGTCTTTTTAAGCAGAAAACAGCCTCTTTAGTGTTGAACCGTGAGTGGACACTTAAAAAAGCAATCTAATCATACATCATTTATAGGCACTTACGAATTGTCAAAGAGTCGGTGGGCTTGTTCCAAAATGTAGTCTCGACGTTGAAATGATGATGAACTCCATGTTGGGCGTTCTGTTGAATCATAAAGTTTTACCAAATCTTGGTTACATTATTTGCGTAGTTCCTGTGAAAATAATTAAGGTGAAAAGGTGAATTAAAAAAATCCAAGAAATAAAGTCTTAAGTCAAAACAGTTAAGATATGACCAACCTTAAATGATAGGACATCCTCAGTTGTTCTTAAGACTAATGGGCCATAGCCATTTCGGTCAACAAAACTTACAGTAATATTTTCAGTCAGATGCCTTCATTATTTACCCCTTTGCTTAACCCGTTACGCATACAAATAAGTACCTAAGCGAAGGGGTGACCAATTAATGCAAGGCCTCCGGACTTCGCAAAGATTACTTGAAGACTACGCGAAGAAAGTTCTCTATCCGCCATCTTGGTATTAGAGCAGCCACATGGTATATTTATTAGGGGTAGCATAAACATGCCAATCACGCTGTGGTTTCTCTGATTTCCCTCGTGAACGTTAAAGTATATCGGGCTCTGTGGACTTGAGTTCACCTGGCTCTGAGGGGTTTCTGAACTTTTTTTAGTCTGGACGAGACAAGGTAAAACAGCAAAATTTGTTAATTAAAATTAGGTCTTAAGTCATCATGTTTCAAATCTGCCTGAAACTGCGCAAATAACCAAATACCAAAAATTTGTAAAACTTTATGGTTGAAAAGAATGCACTACATTGAATTTGCGACCCACGTTTTGAAATAAGCAACTGGCTTCAACTTTCTGACTAACTAACCGACTCTTTAAGCTATGACTCTCTAGCTGTTTTCTGCGGTTTGCACGTCCATTATTATACAAACTTTTATTTCCTATTTTACCTCTCGCAAGGGTTCTATTTCGTTAAAAATCGCCCGTACGTCATCAAAAGAAATTATCCTGTGAAAGTTTCATAATTTAGTTTACGAATTTAGGATACGCGTTGATTACCACCAAAAAGTCTCTTTTTAGATAATATTAAGATTTTCAACACATGAGAGCTTTGTATTTTAATTTTCAAATGCTATTCAATGAATTTTTGTAGTGGAAAGGTTTTCCACAAATACCTTCTGACATTATTGCTGCTTACGGGGTACCAGTCTTGTTTAAGCACCCTCTAAAAGATGAACCAAAAACCGGCCAAGAGCGTGTCGGGCCACGCTCAATGTAGGGTTCCGTAGTTTCCTGTCCGTCACAATAAGTGTTCCCACTTATAAGTTAAAAAAAAGGCTTTTGTTACGTTGACATACTAAGTACGCAGAAATTATTTTGTACAACTGTTTGTCTTTTTTGTACAAAAACTCTTCTTTCTATCAAGTTCAAAATAATTTTCCTAGAAAGTCCTTATAAATTTCTACTTTCCAGATTTTTTTTCAAATTTTTTAAACCTACGGGTCAAAAGTTAGAGGGGGGGGGGACGCTTTGATTTTTCCTTTTGGAGCGATTATTTCCGAAATTGTTGACATTATCAAAAATGATTTTAGTAAACCCCTATTCATTTTTCAATACCTATCTAACAATATATCACACGACAGGGTTGAAATTAAAAAAAAAAAACACTTCCCTCTTTACATGTAGGGGGGCTACCCTAATAAAACATTTTTTTCCAATTTTATTTTACCACTTTGTCGGCGTCATTGATATACATATTGGTACCAAATTTCAGCTTTCTAGTGCTAACGGTCACAGAGATTAAGCGAGGACGGACGGACAGACAGACAGACATGGCGAAACTATAAGGGTTCCTAGTTGACTACGGAACCCTAAAAAACAAACAAAATTTGAACATGAATAACAAACGGCTAAACACACAAATATCCACACTAATATCTTCAATCTAACTATATGCCCCCGAGGTAATACAGCCTTACGCTGCAATAAACTTCCCCTTAGACATCTAAAATACGCATCTCTATTACAACGTACTAAGGTTTAAATTCACAAGACTGTCATATCTACAACTTCCTAGTCTCTAGACACTAGGTAAAAGCCACCTTATACGAAAGGGTTGAGGTATAAATTCGCATGCAGAAAGCGACATGAGCAACGTCATAGCAGTACAAACTTCACACTCTAACAACAAAATAAAAAGTATCCTTATTCAGACAGGTTAAGTTTTAAAATAGCGTGGTGAAGAATTAAAGGCTTGTGGGGCCGATTGCCGCCGGCCTGCGGAAATGAGTTGGAACCTCGATAGGCTGCAATGATAGTCCAGGGAAGGTACTGTGAATTTAGAGGATCTGACGCACTAGATGTTGGGCTTGTCGTAAAGTGTAAATGTCTTTATTGTATGGGTTTAAGGAAGGAAGGTCGAACTATGCATTATGAAACAGTTCCCTTCAACATTATTTCTACTATGTACGGGATAAGAAGGAGGTTGAAGTTTTGCGACAAAAGGACAACGAAAGCAGTATGAAGATGATTCTTATGATATCATTGGACAGCTAAAACCGTCATCTGATCTTAAGCAATCATGGCCATCACCCAAAAAATTACCCTGGATGGTAATCGTAACCACGACGACTTAACAGTCAGGGTCACTAACCACAAGATGGCTACACCAATAGGCCAGTCAGTTCTGTTCTACAGGTCCCTGGGGTACATAATTTTCTCTAAAACAAAGGGTTGTTGTATCCAAAATGAAATTTTTCACTTCACTATATTTTTGTTATGTGCACGACCGTAAGTAAAGGGCTATCAATAAATCATGTCACACGACTTTCATGTTTTTTTACATGCTCCTCGTTCTGTTCACAGGGGATCACATTTATGGGATTTACCCCTCCCTGGTGTGTAATAACATAATTTGCAATTTTACACATTGCACTGTATAAATGACAAGTGTAACTAATACTCGTAGCAGTATATAATTGAAAAAAGCAGTTAAAAGTATAGCAAATATAATTTTAATACCAAATTAATTATAGCATTGTATGGAAGATACAGCACCGCCGCATCACTATGCAAATGCAGAAAATGCAGTAAATAAATTTCAGCTTACCACCCAAAACGTATGTATATATGTACACAACACGTGATTCAAAATGTAACATCGTTATGGCACTTATTTTTAAAATTAGAATAACAATTTTATTCGCCTGCATTTATATTTGGATTTCTGAAATACGCATCTTTCTATAGCTTACTAGCATCAATTAAATATCACACTACAAATTGCATTGTTTTTCGTTTACAGTTAATGTTTTATGTCTTAATACATTTTAGAAAATGTGACGTCACGAAGATTCTGTCTCGCCCCTCCCCTGTCACATAAGCTCACACTTCGTTAACCCTCTCCCCTCCTTAACCTGTGTGGTAGTTTATGGATAGCCCCTAACGTTAATCGCTGTGTGACTTTAAATAAATTTCCAGTATGTATAGTTGTCATTCCATATGAACAAATAAAGAATTCATTTATTCATTTTGGAAGCCATTGGCAATGCATAAAAACGGAACAGAAACCTACGATTATATTTTGGTTTTGTTACTCTTTTAAAGTGAATATTTAATTAAAACGGTGTGAGTCAAACTAAAATCAACATGTTCGAATCAAACGGTTCGACCGTTTCGGGGGCTCAATTTACCGTCAAAGCCTTACTTCGTGTTGGACTCTCATAAATAAACAGAGCCTAGCAACTATATAACAAAGTGGGTTGCATAACGGTGTGATATTTAGTTAGAAACTGCAAGTGTAGGGCGGGGGCGGGCGGATGCGGGGCGGGCGGCCGCTTCCGTTCAGGTGTGTTAGCTGTAAAACTTAGCTTGTATAGATAGGTGGGTAAGTATAATGGATGTGGTATGGATATCCTTGTTTCTTTGGTGTGTCCTGTAGCCATGTTCTTCGATTTTTTGTGGCATAGGCAGAAATCGATGTAAGTATATTGAATTAAGTAATTGACGTTAAGCTAATAATGTGTTAATTTGAAAAACTTAAAAAAAAAAAAAAATTTCTAATACATAGCTTTTTTCATTACATGTTTAACAAAGATAATTTTCTACATCTAGACTTCAAAAAGTATAAGAAAATTAGTTAAATTTACAAAATATTAAAAAAAAATATGGTAACAAATGTATAGTCAGAGTTTAGAAATTGTTAATCGATTTTAATCCGTACTTCCGTACTAGTATTATAAATGCGAAAGTAACTCTGTCTGTTTGTCTGTCTCTTCTTCACGCCTAAACCACTGAACTGATTTGAATGACATTTGGTACAGATATAGTCTGGGACCCGAGAAAGGACATAGGATAGTTTTCATCCCGGAAATCACCCCGGGAATGGGAATGAAGAAAAAGAACACGAACTTGTATTGAATTTTCAGCCTCATCCAAGACGCATTTTAATTTCAAACAAAATTATAAATTCGATACACAAACTTGTTTCAACAAATAAAATAATATCTGTGATTTCCGAAGCGCCGTGAACTGAAGGCGCGAAGGCTTCACAAGACACGTGACTTGGTTATTAATAAGTTCGGGAGCACGTGCTTCACTCACCCTCAACACCTCCAGCACCCCCATCACCCCCAGCATACCCAACGCCCCCCAGCCTCGGCCTTTCATTTACATACGCCACCCGCAAGGCGGCAGACGCATGAAATTTTCAGGAAATAACCGGTACCAAGCAAAATATAAGATCGTCGTTGTTTACAGTCGAATGTAAAATTTAAAAAAGGTTTCAAATGTAGGGTTTTGTTTTTTGTTGATTGTATAGGGTTTTTTTTGTAAATATAGCTCGTTAACTTAAAAAGCGGTTTGCTTCAGATAAGTTCATTACAAAGTTTAAGTGCTATATTTTTAAGGATGTTTGCGTACTTTTTCAAGCATAGTCTGAAAAATATATGTAATTTATCTAAATTAGTGTCACTGATTGTCGCTACCATGACTGACCCACGGTACCACCGACAATACCCCTGGTGGAACGGTGGGTAATATTTTTTCCCTTCGGTACCACCGTAGTGCTGTTACAAGTCATAAATCTATAATTTATTAAGTACTTATCAAAATATAAAATAGAATAGTAGCCTTAACTGCTTCTTTACCGTTGCTACCCGCAGATTTTATAATAGAGGGCTTTGATTATATAAAATCGCAATGTGTGGATTTACCTCGTGTATCAAAATTTATAAACTACGTTGAAAGGTTTTGGTTTAAAACTCATTCACCAAAAGTATTCAGTGTATTCGGTGAACGTCATCGAACCACGAATGTATTAGAAGCCTTCCATTCCAGAATCAACAAACTACTTAACAAGAACACAGTCACTTTAATGCGTTTACTTAATGTGATGAAAAATGCTCACGAAACAGAATATCATCCTAAAAAGAGAAGAAATCAGCAAATCGTAAATGATGATTTCATAACAATGGTTCAAATGGAAATTGTTACAAAAGATATTTCAATTGGCCATGCGTTAGATAAATTAAGACCATAATTTTCTTTGCTGTAATTATTTAGGGTAAGTCACAGTTGATTCCGTAATGATTCTTTACACGAATTTAATTTAATTAATAGTAATTTAATTTAATAATTCGTCACGTTTTGTTCTCAGAATTTGTGAGAATACTGTAATAAATAAAATATAAAAAATATCGGCTGTCATTACATCACTATTAGTCAGTGGTACCGTTTAATTTTATATTACCCACCGTACCACCAGGGGTATTGTCGGTGGTACCGTGGGTCAGTCACGGTCGCTACGATAATACCCCTTGAAATCTCAAATTAATCCCATCGTAGCAACAATCTGTATGAATTTTTAACTTTTTTTAGGTAGGTAATTGAAATCTTGCGTATTTAAAAAACTTAATGCTCCTGATATACTAGCTAGAGATGCTTCCTCTAGCTAGAATATAAGCAGCTTTATGGCCAAGTTTTTTTTTGTTATTAAGTCTGTAGTCATGTTGTATTCTAGTCTTCAATTGAATTTTCTCATTAATAATAGTGTGCGTTGTTACTAACATGAACTTTTGTGGCTGTAACACAGCACAAAACGTTCAATCGTAATGTTGTTCCTTTCCATATCAGTCCATCAGTCCTGTTTCCTAACAAAATCCAATTTACCTTTGTTTGGCTGATTCGAGTCATCTTTTATAAAGGCAGTAGCAAAAGCATTAAAAGACTTAAGGTTTACTTAAAGATTTTTATTGTCTGTACTTATGACTATTTTATACATTTACAACTACGGTAACTATAGTTTATTTACCCACTATGTTTGACTATGGACACGGCGTGTCCCGTTGAGCGGCTGCTCGGAGGTTCAGATCATCAGGCAGTGATCGTCTCATTTAAATCAAGTTAAAGTATCCAGGTCTATTGCAATTCTTTTTTTTACCCTTACCGAATACGACCAATTAAAGTCGTAAATATAATAATAAATAATCAAATATTAACCTATCGTTACCTATTTATACTGACCGAACGTTTTTCTCGATATTACAAAATAATTTTGATTGCAAATATACCGATCGTCTTGATTTTATATACACAAAAGAAGAAATAACAAACAGAAAGTCTCAACATACGAACGCACACATGCATCGCTACTTCATTTGGTTTGTTAATTATAATGTTAATTAAGTCCTTTATTTGTTTCAGTAGGTGCCGGCTAGGCGTCTACGCAAAGGCAAGTTAGAAAGAGATCAGTTACTCTCTTTTGCAGGAAAAGGAAATTTCCTGCAGGTTAAACAATTGGTCAGGGTCTTCAAGAAACTATGACAATAGTTTCAAGAAAAAACTGCGCAGACGCAGCTGCGGACAGTAATGTAACAAATGGCGACATCTAGCACACTACTAAACAATCACACAACAACTAATGACATCTAGCGGCGGGGGCCATCAATCGGACCTCACTTCGCAGATGAAGAAGGTCTCGAAGGAGCAAGGAGAGTCGTTCCACTTGAGACCCTTGTCATCTCTGTTCCAGAGCTCCAGACAGTTTTCTTCCTCTCCGTTCTCGTAGCGGAAGTTGTTAGGTTCTCCTGCGTTCCAGTTGACGAAGGTCAGTGGTCTGCCGTTGGCCATCCAGAAGAAGCTGCCCTCTTCAGCCAAGTCAGTGCCTGATGTCCAGAAGTGCTCGCGGCCGTAACCTGGAATATTGATGATAGACATTTTTAATGAGATGTTATTTCGCCTTGTAAAATAAAATCAACTGAAGATTTTTCGGTATCTAATATGAAAGAATGTTATTTCTTAAATGATAAACATCACATGTTAACTTAGACAAAGTTAGCTGCTGCTTAGGCAAAGTTGCCGCTGAAGAGCCTTTGGACGCATTAAAGCCTCACAATGCTTTTAAGCTAGATAGCCTATAAAACGAACTTGATGAGCAGAAAATTAATCGCTGAGGAGGATAAGGTAATGGTATTAATTAACTTGCCTTTAGCTGATAGACATTAATGATGTGGTATGAATTAATGATTTTGTATGAATTAACTCGACTTTACCTGATAGACATTTACAGATAGTTTTTTTTGAGACATTAATGATTTGATACGAATAAACTCGCCTTTACCAGATGGACGTTAGCTCTATACAAAGAGCTATGTTTAGCTGTTCAGACTGTTTGATCAATAAAGTGTATGGATTTAATATCTACCTGAATCCTTGACGTATTGTTCAAGCTTGTCGTTCTCCTGCTGTGAGGAGATGGACGCCAGGTGCATGCCGTGGAACCTGCAGTACTGCTGCGCTTTGAACCAGTTCGCCTGAAACAAAACGTGGGGACACATTAGAAACTTTTTATTAGTTGTGCCATTAACAGGGAGTCTCGAACTCATTCGGGGGCACGGGAGCCAAATCGAGCAAAAAAACACGGCCGCACTAAACAATCTAATATAATATTACTTGTGAGATACATTGTGATTTCATCAGTTGGCCAAGACAATTAACCGACTTGGTATTACATGGATCTAACAACTTTTTACGGTAGAAAAAGTTGAGAGGCTGGCGGTTTTTTACAGGTTATTGTGTTATCTATAGCATTATTATTTAGGTAAGTATACTTGTTTAACACGTACATGATAGGAAAACACTAGATTTTTCTATGAGACTTTCAATGAAAAGGTGTCTGCCCGATTCATAATTTTGCTGTTAAGAAAGAAAACTTTGGTAGAGTGTAGCATGCAATCACGCCGTGTACATATTTTCTTAAGCTGTGCGACGTTTAGCACCAGAAATTGAAATTCAAATAGTATAATAATTATGCGCCTCGTTAAAAAAACCAACTTTTATTACTCTACTAAAATACCAGTGACTCCCAATTTAATGGCTTAAAAAATTGGTACCTAAAAATAAAGTACTCGAAATTTTTTATGGAAGCGTTGAACTTGTAAATTTCAAGCGAATGTTAGAGCGAACTTATTGAAACTAATCGCATGCGCAGTACGGAAGCCGCATACTAACTAGGTTAGCGGCACAAAAGGTAAAACGGCGGTTAACCGCCTCCGAACACGCAGGTTTGTGCGGTTTTGGACAACACGTACAAATCAGGCAATTCAATTTGATTGAGACGAGAATAAATGACATATTGTTAAATATCCAGGGGTACTTGGGATGTTTACTGTGCTCTCAACTTTATGGCTGTCTTAATGAGAATGTAATTTCGAGTAACTGGACATCGTTATTAACGATCGGTTTAGTTTATGATGTGAGCGAGCGGGCCGGCAGTTTTTTTAACGTAAAAGACAAGTTTACTGATATTTAGTGAGACGATTAAGCTTTGTATAATTAGGAGCAATTGTTAGCAGGCTACTAGTTCTATAATAATCTAGTAAGGTTTTTTTTGCGTACGATAAAAAAGTTAGAATTCCATATAGGCTTCTACAAAACTGCATTTTTGATAAAACCGGTCGTAAAGTTGAAAACGTACCCAATACTTTTTGCTTTTATTTACTTGACGGTTTTCAATTCGTTTTATTTCGGCGCTATAAATTGGATGTACTTTAAGGCACGTGTAGGAACCACGTATTGGGGAGGACAGGTGCCTTTTACCTGCACTGCCGAGTCTTCGACGAAGCTTATTTTTTATTTAAAACTCTACCTCGGTCTTCATTTGTGTTAAATTCTGCAGAAACTATTTGGGCGGTCGCCTCAATGGTATTATAAGTACAAAGGTGTAGAAAGGTTATAGGTTTGACTAAAATATACAATTGTCACAAATTAATATATTCGTCTTTTTTTTTACTCGCTATACTTCTAAGTCATGCTATCCTACTTTGACGTCTAATTGTATGTGTGCCGTTTCTAAAGATAAAATGTCGAATAAGTAAACCATCCACACCTTATTACTTAAAATATCATTGAGTCGTCTAGTGTTTATTGGCCCTGAAGTCGTTCGATTCCCAACTAGGACGAATCTTTGTGTGACGAGCATGATTGTTTGTTCTATTTCTGGGTGTTTTCACGTATGTATAATAATTATGTTTGCATTTATCTATACTAATATTATAAAGAGGTATAATTTGTAAGTTTGTAAGTTTGTATGTTTGTAAGTTTGTATGTTTGGGGTAATCTCTGGAACTAATGAACCAATTCCAAAAAATTTTTCACTGGCAGAAAGCTACATTATTCCTGAGTGCTATAGGCTATAAATTATTTTTATAACATGTATATTAACCGAGCTATCACAACTTTTGTCTAGCAAGTCGGAAAAAATTACCTCATAAAACAGAATTACTTGCGTGCGCTGCCTAAACAGTTGCTTAAAATTAAAAATAATGTAGGGCAACTTGGTTTGTCTTAATTATTTCTACAAAAAAGTCCGCGATACCATATCTCTATCTTTTATATTTTATCTTTTATACTTGTTTTATTGCATTAAAAAAATGATTTTTCGGCATACTTACGTTTGGTTGATTATTTGAGCAACAAAATATTAATTCTTATGACAATAAATTACTTCAGTATCACAAGGACATCATACAGATAAGATTTATATATTACAGTATGTCAATTGGTCATATAGTTCCGGAGATAATATAAAATTACTAAAACGCAAAATGCCCCTAGCGTAATTTTCATTGTGCGGAAGTCATTTATAATTTCAAAAAATACCTTTGAAGATATTCACAGTTTTAAAAGCAAGATATTCGTAGCTTATACATCAGAATAACACATCTGGTGGGTCATAAAGGCGCGTGTAAGAGGTTACGGGTTCGAATCCGGGCAAGTACCAATGTGACTTTTTCAATTCATATGTACTTTCTATAGTTTATCTTGGACATCACTGACATCCCGTGACTCGGAAAGCATGTTAAGCCCCGGTTGTCATTCGTAGAACTTTGACGCTAGGGGTATTCAGAAGCCAGAAAGTCTGACCAGTCGAACCAAAGGGTATCGTCGCCCAGTTACAGGGTTGTGGAGGTCAGCGGCGGTGCTAAGGCTTAGGGCCAAGAACACCGCTCCAGGACCCGACGGCCTACCAGGGAAGGCCTGGGCCCTGGCCTTAGGGGCTCTCGGGCCTCGACTAAGGGGGCTCTTTAGCGCATGTTTGGAGGAGGGCCAGTTCCCACTTCGCTGGAAGACCGGGAAGCTGGTCCTCATACCGAAGCCGGGGCGTCCTGCGGACAGTCCGTCCGCATACCGGCCCATCGTTTTGCTCGACGAGGCGGCCAAGCTCTTGGAGAGAGTGATTGCGAGCCGTCTCGTCGAGCGGCTGATGCGGGTGGGGCCGGATCTGGCGGACGGCCAGTTCGGCTTTCGCAGAGGACGCTCCACGGTGGACGCCATCATGCGCGTGCGAGCCCTCACGACAGGGGATGCGGTGGCACGGGGCAGGGTCGTCTTGGCGGTGTCTCTAGACATCGCCAACGCCTTCAATACCCTGCCTTGGGGGTGCATAGCGGCCGCATTACGGTATCACCGATTGCCGGCCTACCTCTGTCGTGTGGTCGAGGCCTACCTGACGGACAGAGCCGTCATCTACCCCGGTCACGAGGGAGTGTGGAGTCGACGAGGGATGTCGTGCGGTGTTCCACAGGGATCGGTCTTGGGGCCGCTCCTGTGGGACATCGGGTACGACTGGGTGCTGCGCGCCGACCTTCCCGAAGGCGTCAGCGTAGTGTGCTACGCTGACGCCTTCGGCACCGGCCACCTCCGGGGTCTCAGATAACGGTAGGAGGGGTTCACATCGGTGTCGAGTCAACGATAAAGTACCTGGGACTTGTCCTCGACAACCGATGGAACTTCACGGAGCATTTCCGACATTTGGGCCCCAAACTGGCGAGGGCTGGAGCTGCCCTCAAACGGCTCCTGCCCAATCTCGGTGGCCCAAACGCCTCCTGCCGGAGGCTCTACGCGGGGATCGTGCGGTCCACTGCCCTCTACGGGGCTCCGGTGTGGGCGCCCAACCTAGCCACGGCTCCGGCCCGGCTTCTGAGGGCGTCCCAGAGGGTCATGGCGATTCGCATGGTGCGGGGATACCGCACGATCTCCTGCGAGGCGGCATGCCTCCTTGCCGGCACTCTGCCGTGGGATCTGGAGGCAACAGTCCTTGCACACACGTACGAGTGGCGCGTGGAAGTGCAACGCCGGGGCGAAGTCCCGCTGCCGCGGGTTATCGCGGCACGGCTCACGGAGCTCCGGCGAGATCTCAGGGCGGAGTGGAGACAGCGACTGTCGCAACCTAGTGCTGGGCACGCCGTGATAGCGGCGGTAAGACCCCTCTTTGAGGAGTGGCTGGAGAGGCGCCACGGCGCTCTCACGTTTCGCCTGACACAGGTCCTCACCGGACATGGTCAGTTCGGGAGGTTCCTGTGTCGGATTCAGGCGGAAGCGACGCCTGGGTGTCACCACTGCAGCAACGGTCGCCTGGAGGACACGGTCGAGCACACGGTGGAGGTGTGCCCCGCATGGGCGGACCATAGACGTGTCCTCGTAGAGGCGATCGGCGGCGGTGACCTCTCGCGCCCAGCGCTGGTTCAGGCCATGCTGCGGGGCGAGACGGAATGGGATGCCGTCGCCTCCTTCTGCGAAGCAGTTATGCTAGTGAAGGAAGCGGCGGCGCGCGAGAGGCAACGACGAGCCTCTCGCCCCGGACAAAGACCCAGGCGAAGACGTCGAGAGTCGCAAGACGACTACCGGCCACCGTAGGCGCGGTTCTGCGGATGGCGAGCGATGGGTAGCTCGCCGCCCGGCTGGGACCAGGACCGCGTCGACGGCGCGTTAGTGTTCCACGCGCGCCTCAAAGAGAAGGAGTCAGCACAGGAAGGGGCCTAACAGGGCCAACGCCTGCCGGGGTTGCGGAATGTGTATAGTAGTCACCGTGACCCTGGAACATAAAGGGCAATCGAAGGAACATGAGTGGGTTTTAGTCAGTAAGAGTCTGACACGCCCTCCCGTCGCACCCAGGACGGGAGCAGTCATTGGATGATTTCCCACTCACCAAAAAAAAAAAAAAAAAGGGTTGTGGAGGTCTGATAGGCAGACGCTTCACGTAAAACACTGGTATCCAGCTGAATCCGGTTCGGCTGTAAGCCGACCCCAACATAGTTGGGAAAAGGCTAGGGAGATGATGATCTTCCTCACTGCACACGGACATTTCGGGAGGTTCCTATGTCGGATTCGGGCGGAAGTGACGCCTGCGTGACACGGTGTAGCATACGGTGGAGGTAGGCCCCGCTTGGGCGAACCACCACCGTGTCGTTGCAGAGGCGATCGGCGCTGGTTCAGGCCATGCTTCGGGGCGAGACTGAATAGGAAGCCGTCGCCTCCTGCGAAGCAGACACGCTGGAGACGAAAGCGGTGGGGCGCGTGAGGCAGCGTCAAGCTTCACGCCCCGGACAGAGACCCAGGCTTAGTTGTCGAGAGTCACAAGATGATGGCCACTGGAGGCGTGGGCCTGCGGAAGGCGAAGCTCGCCGCCCGACTAGGACCAGACCCGTGTCGACGGCGTGTCGATGCTTCTAATAGTTACCGCGGCCCCGGAATATATAACCGAACTGGAACCGGGGGAGCAGTCATTGGATGATTTCCCACTCACCAAAAAAAAAACCGGAACCGGGGTAACCGAAGGGACATTATTGGATTTTAGTCAGTAAAACTCTGACCCTCCTTCCCTCTTCAGGGGCGGGAGAAGTCATTTGATGATTTCCTATCCATAAAAAAAAAACGCCATTGGATATGTTTTGGATGCTTTTACCATGTTCAATGTAGCTCTTTCACGCTTATACAACCCCATTTATCTTTTTGTGTACGCTCAAGATAGTTCCACAGTTAATCCGTACTAATATTATAAATGCGAAAGTAACTCTGCCAGTCTGTCTGTCTGTCTGTCTCTTCTTCACGCCTAAACTACTAAACCAATTTTGAATGAAATTTGGTACAGAGATAGTCTGGGACCCGAGAAAGGACATAGGATAGTTTTCATCCCGGAAATCCCCCGGAAACGGGAACTATTATTCCACGCGGACGAAGTCGCGGGCAAAAGCTAGTAAATGATATAAGTATTTATATCACTTGTCGAGTTTCCATAACACAAGCTCTGCTTAGCTTGGAATAAGATAGTGTGCGATTTGTTCCAAGATTTAAAAGAAATGAACGATTCAGTTTTAATTTTTTTAAATATGTTTATTTATTATTTGGTTACCAAACAGGCTCTGTTTAGTTTGAGATAAATTGTCCGTGTGTGGGACAACTCACCCAAGAAGAAATTAAAATATCAACTATTTGTCTTAATTATCAATCCAATATATATTATTGTATTGACGCCCCGGGGGACTGATTTCAATACTTAATTACCCCGGAGTATTACATCATAAGACGTTATAAGATATGACTAAATATATGTTATGTCCGTCTCGATAATATTATGGTAAAAAAAAATGTGATTGGCGAAAGTTGCTCGTACAGTCGAAAGCAAAAGTATTGTAGTGACTATATAATACATCATTCTTGTAGTATAATTATTGTGTACTTTTATTTAGATTTCCAATTAGATTCAACCGGACGAGGTGCTAATTTTCAATATGTTCGAACATCTTGAGAACATTTTTAATTTTATTACCGGTTGATTGTAATTATGTAATAACGTGGTAACATTACGATTTGGACTAGTTATTGCCACACGCATACAAAGACGAAGATTGAGGAATATTTAGTTCTTTTCTAAAGTTTAATCTATATTTCTATCTAATTTGAACATTATTAGGTAGTTCTGCAGTTTAGATGCATCAAACAGAGATATTTTAACATTTTAATAATATTCATTTAATACATCATATTTTACAATTATATAAAATGGTAAACTAATTCAATTGACTGACTGACTATACACCGTGTTACACAGCCCAAAGAAACAAGAAACTTGGAGGGTGTTCTTTGTGAAGAGCAGCCTCCTTACCATGACGTTTAAAGTAAGATTGTTTTAGTCCTGTTGCGGGAGTGTGCAAGTGACGGCACTAGACATGTTGTCTAGCGCCGTCTCTTTCCCACTGAAAGTAATATCAAAGTAATACTGCTATAAGGGCTTGTGGTACGCCCCCAGGTATCCAAACTATCCAATACGAAAGGATTTTTAGAAATTCTACCCCCAAACGGGAGCAATAGTGGATGAATCATGAAATTTTGACATCCACGCGGGCGAAGTCGCGGGCAAAACCTAGTATAAATTAATACAATTAAAAGATTAACACTCCGAACATATTTCATAACTATCAACAGTAATGCCAAGATGCATCAACAAGATTAATTAAACGGTGAGGACTAAAACAATGAACATAGGTGAGTACAAACATACACCACGTACAGTTAGCTAAGGAGATAGGTATCCAGGGCCGTCAGATAGTAATATAAACTAAGTTTTCTTGAAAATCGGTTGACAGTTTTGTAATATACATTTTTATTATAGTGAAAAAAAAACTTAGTTCTCTTATATTTATTTTTTTATTAAATTATATCGAACGGCGTTCAAGTTAAGTTATGTTTGACGGTCCTGCAAATCTAGTTATTAATTTATTTGTGATTCATAAGGAAATAATGATCTAAAAGAAGAGTATAAATATAGTTCATTCCGTGATCAGCCATAAGGGCATACACCATTCTAAAATCAGTAATAATATCATGAATCTAAGACTGAATGGTATATTATTAAACTAAATAAAATTAAAATTATAGAGCAACTAAAAACTATCAGAATTTGTAATAATTTTCTTTTGTAGTATTTGTTAGTAGTAGTTATTATTTGTCTATCAAATATTTAGAAAAAATAGGTTTTAAAATAAACGTACACAAATCTATTTTGCTAATTGTACGTATGTATGTATGTATTTGTGTACGCAGTCATTGATCTTATGAAACAAGACCCACTTTCTCTGGCATTGGATTAGCAGTTGTTGAGTGATGCAGCCCATCTGTTTGCGAGATGATGATGCACTTAACTCGTGGAGCAATGTTTGTGGGTGTCAAGTGTTTTCTGAGATAAAAATAATTGTTCTTTTAAACAAAAGTGGTTGTACACATATTGGTGTGAGGTGATACTTGATCTTTATCTTTTTAATCTTTAGTGATGATATAGGGTGAATACATTTGTTTGTACGTTTCAAAATTTTCTCTGAAACCACTAGTCAGTTTAGAATAATTATTTGTATAAGAGTTCCACTCAAGAGAGGTAGTTTTTATAAGCTACTTTATTTTTTATTAATACTGGTTACGGAAAAAGGGAGTATTACACGGAAAAGCATATTATACGCTAAGGTTTTGTTGAACTCTATGGTACCCGAACAAAGAGTTAACTTGTGTTATCAGTACTAGGATAATATTCTATTAATATACTACGCTATTGCGGATTTTATTTAGGCTTCTGAGTGGATCGTGTTCATGACTAAAGTTTTATAGGAGTAAAAATAATTTGTTAAATAAAATAAGATAAAAAGGTAAATGTTATATATGTTTAGTATCACGCTACTATTTACGGATGAGGAGCATAACCAACGACGCGGGTGGCTGCTAGTATTTTTCCGCGGAGAATACACCTTCAATGTTTAATTATGAGATTAAATTCAAGCTTTGTTTTTTATGTCCACAAATCGTCTTTTTGTGCTGGTATAAAATTCACTTATTTGTGATGTAAAACATTACAGAAGATAAATGTAAAATGTGTAAAATTCTGTAAAACAAAATTACTTTGCGCAATTTCGATGCGTGTGCATTGTAATTACAAAACGTTATATTACTTGATTGTATCCTATAAGATAAGTTTAAATTATCACAATTGCTAGATACATTATTATTAATTTAGTTCCCAGGTTTAATCTTACAAAATTATACTTAATAATCACGGAAGATTATGTTAACAACCAATTGTTTGGAAACCGGAATTACTCTACATAACTGATCCATTTCACTAAATGTGTGAAATTCTAATATTACCGTAACGCGCATAATTGAACTTAGATAAGTTTTACATTATTTACTAATGATTAGTAATCATTACCATTTACAACCTAATTATTAAGTTTTGCTTGCCTCGTAAAATTCCAAACTTTAACACATTTTCTTTAACAACAATACACCGTCTAAATGGTTTCTGTTATTCTGTGTCCTTTTCTCTCCTCCTATTTATCTAACCACGCAGACATGCATACCTAGTCTTAATTAGTGCACGCCACTATTAGTTTTATTAAGCCGTATGTAGAAAATGTTTTATAAAATCCCATCCAGCATTTTAAAAAACTCTTCCTGGATGCCGTCGGATTTTCCTCCCAGTCTGTGTATACAAATAATTGCCAATGTGTTACATTGACGAAAATATATTATATATACAATAATATAGGGTGGAAGCCCTTTCATCTAAAGTCATTATCATATTAAAATCGCGTGGCATATTTAAGCCAATAAAAAAACATTAACAGTTTAAAGAAACAGCGGCAGTAAAAGAAATAATTAATAAAGAATTTGATCGATACGTTATGTTACCAAAAAACCTGGCCTGATTGGTTGTTTAAAATTATACTTATTTCTGAATAGTTTGTTTATTTTATTCGATTATTTATTGAGAGTTACTTTGGTCACTTCTTTCCTTTCCATTATTTATTCTGGCGAGTCAAGGCAAAATTGTTAATTTAATACTATTTCGTTATTTAATGTAGTAATGTTTACGAAATGATGAGTTGTAAATGTATAATTGTACGATTGTTGTAGGCTAGTTGTCCGATGTTTGGAGAAAGTCGGAATACACCGGTTGGGTAAAGCTTGTCGTCAGGGGATTAGGGATGGCAAATTTTCAAATCTGCTTTTTATAGTGTTTATATCTTGCTGTATCATGAATCAACTGTAGAATTGAAACTTTAAGAAATTAAACACACGCTAAAAAGTATTACGTCCTCTGGGTCATACCATAATAAGCACAAATAGAAATTATATCATCTTATGACACCTCTCTGATTTCATCGTGAGTTACAAACGGTGCACAGCAAAAATGTAGCTTCTGCACAATATTTAATTTCGTGCCGAGAGCTTCGTGTCGATGATCAGCGGATGTGTGGCAACCCTACAGCGCCCAGTGCAAATTACACGGTAATGGGCGTCGGCGACGTCTGCAACGCTAATAAGAAATGTGGTGTGACGTGAAGTAATCTCGTCGAATTCTTTACTTCTCTTACCTTGCGGCTTATGCAATCACATTTCATTTACAATTTAGATGTTCAACACCGGTTTTCGGTTTCGATCTTTTTTTTGCGCTGACATTTTTACGTAGGGAGGACGTCACTACATTCTTTAAGTTCGAATTCGTCGAAATCGTGAAAGATAATTTTTCGGTTCTTAATTACTAATTGTTATTGCAAGATAGTGGTTAATGTACTATTACGTTAATTTCGTACAGTTTACTCACATCGTAAAGAATTTCGTTGCATGGCTAAATATCTTTTTTTGCAATAATGTTCGTATTTTTTTGGGTCTGAATATTAAATTGTGGTTGTGGAGAGAAGTCAGGTTTACCAAATTGATTCCAATTTACTTTGTGGTTGTACTGATGCAATGTAACATAGCAGTGTCTGTTTCATAATGGAAAAATGTTTACATTAGTTGTAGGTAAGTATTTGTCGTAATGCTAGCAATTTCCGCTTGTAGAAATTTGCACCTGTGTTAGGAATAGGATATGTAATTCCTTATAGACGTATTAAGCAAAATTCCGATATTATTACAGAATTGAGCTATTATTGAACATAGTAAAATAGCTTTATAGTAATTGAAGTTTTTAGTGTCTGTTCCGCCCACGGGGAAAGCCATTTTCAAAGTCGCTTTCAATTGTCGGAGACCTCTGACAAAAGGTTTTTGCTTATGAGTAGATGATAGATGTTATATTACCAAACAAACTTCCAGTAAGTTTAGGCTTTTTTGAGACTATATTAATTCCTAGCACTACTAGTTTTTAAAGAACTGGTAAAGTTCTCTTTCTTTTTGTCACTAGCCAGGCAAAAATATTTGGATGTCTCGACCTAGTAGAATATCCTATCGTCATTCATTTTAAAAGTTCTTGAGCTTACACAATTTTTTTTTCGTTTACAGTAAAACCCAACTTATTAATCAAATGCACCATCGCGTGTTACAGCCGAGTTAAAGTGTTTTTAATTAAAAAAATAACAGTTTTATATCAATAACTACTTAATTAATTAATACTCGAGTAACGAAGTATTAATTAAAATAATATAATTGATACGCCACAAAAGCTATGCAATTATAAGATTAGCTAGCTAAAGGACATTGCCCAACACAGTATAGGACGCCGTTGCGCATCGAAAAAAATGGTATCTTAGTGTAAATTGGATATAAAAGCGGCGAGAGGTCGTACTTTCCAAGGAAATAAAAATTATCTACTTGTTTTGTGGGGTTTCTGTTGAATTTTGATTTATATGTTCAAGTTTTGAGGTTAGTTTCGTATTATAACTTCTACCAAAAAAGTACTAGTTACAACAATATTATGATTTATATTCTCATATAACAAAACAGAATAGTTTTAACAAACCAATGAAAGTTCCCAAGTAAATGGTAATTAGGTCATACCAATCTAAGTGGCTTACAGGCATAAAGAGTAGAAAATAAACAGGCAACGCATAGAATAGGGTTTCCTATCCACTTTCTATTTGTTATGATTTATTTTTAATATGATTTTTACCTAAGAAATCATCATTTTCGTACGAAGTTTATTTTACAAGTTAGGTCTCTATAACTCCTAAAATAATAAGATCTAAGCCGTTATAGTTTTCCTCCTAAGTTCATCATATTGACTGTCAATATGATTTTATTCAGGTTTTTCGAGTCGGCCGTTTAGTTTGTCGTTGTAGTATACATATACACATATAAGTGGAGTTTCAGCTTTCTAGATCCTTTGAATACACGTGATTCGAGACACAGTAAGACCCTATCCAGAAAGGGCAAATTCGCCGCGATTCGATTCGAGCGAATTCACCCGCGCGTTGGCGAGATACTAGGCACCAACATCGCGTCCACAAGCATCGCGCGAATAATAAACTCGCGCGTAATTCGTGTGCAATTCGCCGGACTCTCGACTCGCGCGTGATTCGCGCGTAATGCGCGCGAGTCGAGATACTAGGGCCGCCTTGTTGCGTCCAGTTAACGCGCGAATTTCAGAACGAGTGCACGTATAAAAGAGAAAAAGAGGGAAATAGAACGCCAACAATTTGATACGGAATTCACGCGTAAGTACGCTCTTTCTGGACGCAACATTCGCGCGTGATACGCGCGAGAGAATAGCGGAGAATTCAGCAGACTTCTTAAAAGACAATAGAAGTGCACAGCCGGCTATCGCTTGGTTTACCGTTAGGTCCGAGTCACACCGGAATGGCAGCGGCCGGCAGCGATGCGGCGAGCACTTTCAGTGTGAAATAATTTTAAACTTTAACTACGTACTTAAAAGACCAGTATCGCTTGAACAGCTTGAAAAGGTCGCGAGGTCGCTCGCGGCACCGCGAGCGGCCGCGCGCCTCGCGTTTCTTGGAACGCTGGTGGCCGCTGGCATTTCGGTGTAACTCGGGCCTCAAGGTGGCAAGAGGAGGACGGACGGATGGAAGAACGGATAGGCGGTCGGAATGAAGAAACTGTAAGGGTTCTTTTTGTAAAAACCATTCGTAACTAATTTATTATTGTAAACAGACCAAATCTTATTCTAGTCATCATTGCAATGCGTGTAATTAAGCATTTTTAATATTAATGTGTGGAAATAAAAGTATTCAAAAGTCAAAGGCATTTATTTCACTTAGATTATTTACAAGCACTTCTGAATAATTGTCAAAGAGTAGGTCGGTTATTCAGAATACTGATTTCTTTCTACAGATCTTCAATCCATGTGTGCTACAAAGCACACATTGTCCATAAGCTCGTTCAACACTCATTACACTTTAACAGTTTAGAGATGCTCATTCGAGTATAATATAACATTCCTGAGAGAAGAAGATGTTCTTCTGACATCTGAAAATTAATATAATAAATATTATTACATATTATTTATTAATCTTAGCATAGTTTAATAGAAAATTTGTCCGCATGGAAGCCGAAAATGATTCTAATAGGATTTTCAATTAGTATTTTACTTTATCTGCTGTTACAGTTAGCTGTACAACAAAATACAAATAGTGCTATTGACTTGGACCATCTTTGGTATTATCCATAATAACAAATAATATTGTTAATAATATATAATAATAATGCACTCATTTTCCCCTACACTAACGTCAAAAAAGCGTGTCTTGAGAAAAGCGGTGCAAGATATAATACTATAGTATAATACGATACTAACCGTTGCCGGAATAATCCAGTATCGTAGAATTGTAACCATTGCATCCGTTGCCTCCCCCAGTTGACGACGGGGTAGAGGATGTTTCAGAGCAAGAGCACAGTCCACACAGCGTGTCATTTTTTACAAAATTGTTGGTACTGCACTAAGAGAGAAAGGATCCGAAGTCGTAAAAACGTCATGGTACGAAAGTTTTCAAAAGATAGCTTGATCGCGCAGCAATCGGAAGACTCTGCTAGACACGAACTCAACGTAATGATTCGTTATCTAATAACGCAAAATAAACTCAATTTTCAATCAAAACATTCGTCGCTTTGTTTGACTTAAAATGTCAATTTTGACTGTTAACATTTGAATTTTCGTGGCAGTGCTACCCACAGTTGATAAAAATCAACCATAAGTGATTACTTAAACACCTAAATACTTTTTGTTAGTAAAATAACATTATTTTAAAAATGTTAAATAAATATAAATTGTTGGTAACGCAAATAAATGTTATAGTCGTAATTATTTTAGACATCAACGTGTGCTCTTAAAATATAATATAAGGGAATACTATTAGTTAAGACTGATTAAGGGAAAGTTTATGAAATTGGCAACACTGCTTTTACTGAAGTACGTCATTAAAGGAAGAATGCAACAAAGTCGAATAAATAACTTATTAAATATAAAATATTAACCCCGCAAAAGATTTCCATGAAGTTATTTTAGGAAAGTTAAAATAATATGTTATGATTTATGACTATATTTTTGTGGCTATACCATCTTATTTTATAGCGATGCTAGATTTGATCATTCTCCTTTAATAATTGGTTATTTTGTTTATTCAATTTGTAAATGCTAAAATCTTTAATTGTTAGCTAGTTAGTAATGTTATTAGATTTATGGTTTGTTAGCTAGAAACATATTAGAGATAAATAATAGCTTTCGCCATTTGTGTATACGTTGCCTTTATATCGTTTATTAATTTCTATTTACCACACGTACACTAAATTTTACTAGGGATGTACATTTCTCTTTATTGCTACTTTTGCAATTTAAATAACCCGCGGGGTTATTACCTATGAAACAGCAATGAGCAATATTTGCGCAGTGATCGCGAGATCACCGCGCGATCGTCAAAAAAAATCGTATTATGTATGAACCGATTGCTAATCGCTCGCTGATTGTTCTAATGCACTTATTGCTACGATGACGATAAAGGAGCAATCGCTGGAACTAATTAAATATCACCTTTAATAAAAAAAACTTAACTTTTCTCTTAAAAACCATACTATATACGAAACCACCAAACGAAAAATGCATATTTTAGTTAACTGATTGCTCCACAGAGGCAGCACTATCGCTAGTTTGCTATTTGACGTGACGTATTTTGAATTTGACGTTTGAGCAGCAAATTTTGCTAAATTATCGCGATCGCTCGGCTATTGCAAGATACGTAATCCCAGTGCCGATCGGGAAAAAATATCTGCTGAGTGCTGTTCGCATAATTCGACAATATTATCAGATATGATTCCGTTTTGACAATTTTAGGATTGGTTCCATAGTAAAAAAGCAGGTTTATATTAGACAAAAACTAAGGTTGAATACGTATTATCTCATTAACATATTTACATGTTTAAAATACCTGCATTTATAATTACAAGGTAAAAGTCTAACGCTAAGTTATTTATAGGACAGCGGAGCACGAATATAAGGTAGGTGGTCTAGGTACAGTCAGCAAGTAGATAAGTATGCAGGAACCTCAAATACCTATAATTAAAGTTTTCTTGAACACCGTTGGATGTATTCAAATGATATTTAAAATAATCAGAGAGCTACTTTCATTCAAATTTATATCGGAAACTGTCCATCGGTTTTAGAGAAAATTTTAATTGTATCTGAAGGCCCTGTATACTTATCTACTTTGCTGACTGCATACTATTTATGGCAGTACCAAACTTAATGGGCCTTGAACCGCACCGCAGTGTGTTTATTCACCCATATTTTGCAGTAGGTAGCTGGTACATATGCTGTTATATTTGCATTTTCATTTGAGTTTTATGAAAAGTTCTGGTAAAACTGAAAATGAATTATGTCCTTTTGTAATTTTACCTAGATAAAAACAATGTTTAAAATACTATTCTAGAGAATTCATACTTGATATGTTGTGCCTTAACGCATTAAGAATATGCATAAAAATGTGGAGATGGATGTGAGTAAAAATAATGGATAAAGTGAGATCTGAGTATCTTAGAAGAAGTCAGAAAGTGGCGCGAGTTATAGAAAACTTGAAAAGAAATCATTGTAGGCTGAAGAAAATGGATGGATTGTGTGGAAAATGATATGAAGAAGTAAAAAGTGAGTGATAGCGTAGCGGCTTTGACCCTAATTAAAATGAGATAAGGTCAGGAGAAGATGAAGATTAAACCAACTGTTTGCCTCTTTTCCTTTATACTATTTAGTTTGTATGTATTATGTAGTACAACTTATATTATTTATCTACTGCTTATTGCGTGATCTCGCGCACCTGTTTTCAACGGAAAAGGAAGTGTACATAACATTCTATCGGTGCACAATAAAATGTTCGTCTTTGCAGTAATAATCCCACTTTTATGAGTATTGCGCCGTCTGATATTTCTTTTTCCCCTTTTTAAATTACCCGGTCTTTTGAAATGAAATATAGCCCGATAGTCTGTTGGGACCCTATTTTTATTTCCATTTCCGTATTGATCGCGGATAACGGAAAAAAGTGTGTCAGATTTTTTCCATTATGTACAAGTTGGAAAAGTAATACAAAAGCCGTATTTTTAGATCCACCTGTAAACTGTTCTCAGAATTGATGCTTTTGATTGCAATATTTTGTTCGGTGAGATTGTCTTAGCATATAAAGACGTATATAAGTTATTTATTGACAAACTATCTGCCGGTAAAAAATGTACAGTGTAATTTAATTTTTATGTGTTTAAATGGCGACCTACATTTTTTGGAGCACGTCAATCAATACTATATTCTACAATTCATTTAAAAAAAATACTAATCGCGTTTGTTATGTCGGTAAGTATGTGTGTCATGCATCTACAATCTATGCAAATTAAATTTATTCTATTCTAATGATGCAGACTTAGAGCAAGATAAATGAACATTGCTTAGCAAGTGATTAAGTTAGTGTCACTTTCACACTCCTGTCAAACTGAGATGGCAAGATAGAGAGAGAACAGCTTAACCAAAGTTAACGCTAAGTATATTTTACCTTAGCTTAATACTAAGACGAAGAAAAATAAATTACGCTTTTTACAAGTGCTTTTGAGCAATAATAACTGTCGCCATCTTATGTACAACGGTCAAATTGCGGTGGTAAGATAAGAACGCAGAATGGCTAAGCCAAAGTTCGTGCTAAAAAATCCTCCGGGAACGGGAACTATTAACCACGCGGATGAAGTCGCGGGCAAATGTTAGTAATGTATGTTTATCTCGGTTTTAGAGTTAGAATTCGCAAGGAAACCCTACTTGAAGAGAACTTGAAGCACCTAAGCCATGTTTCCTACTATGTAAACAAACTTTATGTCACATTCAAGTAACTATTACATGTTTAATGTCCTAAGTTGTCACAAGACTACGTAACTTTCCCCTGCCCGCCTGTATTGGGTGCTAGTACTTACACCGGGAAATTAGCAACTGTTACAATGTGTACACTGCCGGATTGCTACATCAAGACAATAATATTAATTTATACATTACTTGACACAATTCTTGACACAAAAAGTGATAGATCTATACTTATATCAAAAAGTTTTTTTTCGTACTAATAAACTACGTAAAAACTAATGACCCAATTTCTAAGGTCAGTCAAAAGAATGCAGAAAAATACTAACGGACGAAGAGGCGGGCGAAAGCTTGTATGCAATAATAATAGGACGATGATAATAACCAAGGATGAATAAATACAACGTGATATGTGCAAATACCTACTACAAATATTTAATTTTATTTCCGTAGGTTATGGGTTCATTAGATATTTGCAGAAAATGAGATTTTTTGTCTTATTTAATTGTATCTAAATATAAACAATTTTATACTACTGATTGCCACATACGTAAAAGTATAAGCGCGAAAGTGACTCTGTCAGTTCATTTGTATGTTTCGTGTGAACGCCTAACCCGCTAGATCAATTATGATGTCAGAAGGAGTAAGTTTGTATCCTAAAAACCACGTGAGCTAGTTTTTCGCCGACTTCAAGAAATAGGAGGTTTTCAATTTGTATGTATGTTTGTGAAGATCATCCATCCCATCACCATCATGCATCCATTTTTTTCATGACATTCTCCTTCGGAGATAGTCAATGGAACTCCTAAAGGTTTTTTATATCTATATTCGTCTAGGTCCGCAATAACCAGCATTTACGCATATAAAGTTGCGGAAAAAACCTAGTACATCTATAAATGTCAATACGACTTCTTTTCCGTCACTATATTGGCACAGAGATTCTGTAGAGTCGACAGGTTAGTTAACTTTTTATACATATATTCAACTGGTCAGTTATATCATAGTGACGCGGCATGACCCACTCTTATCTGTGGTTATGTGTACGTCTGTTAACTACTAACACACAAAACTAGAAATTTTCACGTTTGGTCTGTGTTTGTATTTATTGGCCTAGTTTTCTCTTTAGGGGTCATCTGTCAACGATATTGTTATGTTTTTCCTTATAATTAAAGAGTTTGTTTGATTGCTTGTAATGCTACTATAGAACTGAATCAAAATGCGAAAACGATTCAGAAATGCTGTAAGCTGGCCGTTATAATGCTTTGATGTGGTACTTGGGAAGGATCTGCTGTTACGATTTGAAAAAATATTTCTTTTGGTCATTCTTAGTGTTGGATAACCCATTTATCAAGGAGGGCTCCGTAACATCACGATTTACGGGATCGAAGCAGTAACCAAGGACTCGAGTGTAACCGCGAGGAACAGCTAGTTACAGATCTATACCCATTGTTCTTAAAAGCATTGATAGGATTTATATTTAACTAGCTTTTGCCCGCGGCTTCGCTTGCGTTAGAAAGAGACAAAAAGTAGTCTATGTTACTCTCCATCCCTTCAACTATCTCCACCTAAAAAATCACGTCAATTCGTCGCTCCGTCCGTGAAAGAAAGACAAACATACAGACAGACAGACACACTTTCCCATTTATAATATTAGTATGGATAATTTGAAACATCTATACTAGTCTATACTAAAGATATAAAGAGAAATAATTTGTATTTTTTTATGTAACGAATAAACTCAAAAACTACGGCACCGATTTAAAAAAAACCTTGTTTCATTAGAAAGCTACATTATCCCTGAGTAACATAGGTTATAAAATATCACACTATGTCCCACAGGAGCGACGCAGTAACCAAAACCTAACGTAATGCGGGTGAAACCGCGAGGAAAATCTAATTTATTTATTCATCCTTTCTCTGTATTTAGTCTGTGTTTTTTATTTTTTCTTTCTTATATAAAAGAAATCAATGATGAACAGCCAAATGTGCCAATCCGAATTAATTATTATTAATACTTATTTATAATAGCAGTACGTGTAAGTATCACCTGGCGAAAGAGAAAGCTCCTGGGCGATCTATCATCGCGCCTCGCGGAGTTGCGTCACCATGCGTACGCGCAGCCTTCGGTTATTCGCATCAAATGACAAATCGATTCTCTTGATTTGCTTGTGAATGTGATCGTTATTATCTTTCTTATAGTTATAAACATAGGTCGGAATTAGGTAGAGTTATTCATGAACTTACACTAATTTAACACAGCGAAAAAATAAAGTAGAAATGCCCCGAATCCCAGAATTACTTTTAAAGAGGAGAAAAGTCCCGTGATATATTTTTTTTGTTAGCCTATTCTGTCCCACTCCTTGGCAAAGGCCTTCCTCCACTTCTTCCATGAATCGCGATCCCTCGCTTCCTCTTTCCAATCCTGTAGAAATCCGTCTAGTTCGTCCCGCCATCTCTTTCGTGGCCTTCCGCGACACCGTCTCCCCGTCTCAGGGCACCAGGTTTGTGCTATTTTTGCCCACAGTTTGTCCGGCATGCGGCAGACATGTCCTACCCAGTCCCATTTTAGTTGGGCAGCTTTTTGAGCCACATCAGCTATTCCTGTTTTGGAGCGCAGTATAGTGTTTCGAACTCGATCTGTTAATTTAACACCTAGTATACTGCGCTCCATTGCTCGTTGGCAAACCTTGAGTTTGGAATTCTGTGCGTTTGTTAGAGACCAAGTCTGTGCGCCATAGGTTAAGACAGGGAGGATGCACATGTTCTTAAGTTTACTCTTTAGAACTATGGGCAAATCGCCTTTGAACAGTTCCTTCATAGACCAGTAGCTCTTCCAGGCGTTATCAGTGCGTCTTGCGACTTCTTTGTCTTGCCTCGCCTGGAAAGAGACTACTTGGCCCAAGTAAAGGTATTCTTGGACAAGGCTAGTTATTTACTTTTACACAATTTATTTGTCTAATCTATCTCTGATGATTTTATTATTTTTATTTATTTGTAATACTGTTTTGCACATGAGATTGTATATTAGAAATACCAGGAAGATCCATATTAAGGTCAATATTTCGATGCAAGTACTAAAATACCTAATTCCGACCTTCTGGTTTAAATCAATAAAGGCTTTAAGGTCCGACGACATCGCGGAAGACTCAGGCGAAGATGGCGGGATAAGCTCGAAGCTTGGAGGTATAGATGGCCTGCACTAGCCCTGATTAGAGAAGATTGGAAAAAAGAAAAGAAGGCCTTTGTCCTGCAGAAGGACAACTGACACAGGCTTATAATAAATAATAATAATAAAAAGGTTTTGATTAACCTTTCATCAAACAACCGACAGCTGGTTGTCGGGCTGCTATTGTCTTTCTATTGTGTCTCAAATCACGTGTGTTCTAAGGATTAAGCGCATAGAGGTTAAATAGAACACGTCTATATCAATAAATATTTTAAAACAAAGTCGCTCCCTGCTGTCTGTACTTATGTATGCTTAAATCTTAAAAACTCACTAACGGATTTTGATGCTGTTTTCTATAATCGATAGAGTGACTTAACAGGAAGATTTATGTGTATAATACATGCATAATACAGTAGTGGAAGCCGGGTTTTTCAAAGTTTTATAATAACCGTGCGAAGCCGGGGCGGGTCGCTAGTTTTATATTATATAGCTATAGTTAATTCTAGCTGACCTAATATTCAATGCTCATCTTTTCATTCATGAATCCATTCATCATAGAACCAGATCGTATTAATATTCAACGTTTATGTATTATGGCTGACCCAGCAGTTTTACCCGCGTTATGTGACATGTCTTTGTTCACTGTTCAGCTCCTGAGAGTCGCAACTTGATGTTTTATACCTTTTCCGATAAATGGCTGATATAACGCATCAAGTTTTTATTTAATCAGATTCAAAGTTGTTAAAGATTCAAGTCCAAGTAAACAGACTCTCTACCTTTATAAAAGCTGTTACCTGGGGTTTTCATATTTTGGAATCTTCATCACATGCTTAAGGGAAAAAGAATTACTTATTTCAATTCGACTGCCAATACGGTACTTGACACTATTAACCAATAAATCTAAGACATATTTTTTATAAAACCTATCTTTTTATTAGTCCTAAGCATCGGATTTGTTTTTAATTTACTGTAAAATTGGATTTTTAATTGCTTTAAAATCAATAAATAGTTAGTCAATAGGGTTGCTAGCATGTGACGTCACAAGCTGGTATTGGCATACAAAGTCTATTGGAGAATTGCGTTTTGACAGCTCATAAAAAGTACGTCAATTGATGATGGTGTCAAATACCGGATAATGGTGATTAGCCGGTTTAAATGCAACAAAAATCTCTGCAGCTGCATTCATAGTTCCCATAGCCTTTACCATAATATGTTAGGGTCGGCTTCCAGTCTAGCCGAATTTACCTGAAAACCATTTTTTTTCATGAAGCAGATTACTATTATTATTTATTACCTATCAGACCTCCATCATTCTAGTTACTTTGTAACATATACTTCTTGTTTAGACTAATTGTTGGACTTCTATCCGTAACGATTGTCAAAGATGACAAATGATCACCAGAAGCTTACAACCATGTTATCACCTCCAGGGTCAAAGCCAATCTCACCTGCACGTGGTACACCCTGCTGATTCACTGTCGAGGCTCTGACGGACTAGGAGCCCAATTCTCGTGCGTTAGATAAATATCGAAATCGATATTTATCAAATTAAAATGGCGGATATCGAGTTATTTGGATAAATCAGTATTCTCAGTTTATCTAGTGAGATAATTATCCAACCATTTCATTCATTTGTCATTGAATTTTGTGATATTTTTGATTGATATAAGACTCTCGATATCTTATCGAATTCGAAATTATATCACATAAACCGAGAATTAGGTCCCTAGTCTCTTCACAAAGAGGAGACCTTCGCAGTCTTATTGCATATATTTGTGTTATGGATCTTTCTTCGATTGAGATATTGTAAAATAAACATGGTCGTGGCATAATTGTGATGAATTTTCAACAAATGACAATAATGAAGAGTTGAAGTTGAATCATGTTATTATATTACCTACCTATATGACTGTTATTATTAACGACATTAGCGGTATAATAGAAACTAAATTATACACCAATACCAGCATCGTCTAGATCTGTTTATAATGCCCAGTTTCCTTTCCCTAAACAAAGGTGACGTAACAAACAATGTACTTCCGCGCCTTAAGAAATATCTGAGATGTTCACGATCACTCACCGATTGCGAAATTAAAAAGCTGGGATTTTTTCGTTGTGAAGATCAATTCATTTTTGAGGTCCTGTGTAATGTGTGTGTCCGTGTAGGTATCTTTTTATGTAGGCATTAAAACTTATTAAATGCATCGTTAGTTAAGATTATTGAAATCGTGACACAAAAGGAAGATTTATTGTTCTGTTGGACTCCCGTCTTTGATTCTGGGGAGGCAGTCATACGGTCGAAGTCCAAAGCCTTTTGGAGGCCAAATAGTAGGAGTGTAGCCAGAGGGAAGAGATCGCATAGGCCAAGAACAATCAAATATGGTCCATATTTTCGTTGTAAAGTTATCAATCCTCGACCTAAATCCTGGCTGCAGTAACCATCAGATAAAATTAAATAAGACAGACAGACGCCTGACGATATTAAGAATCTCCAATTTTAAGAACTGTGACTGTCTTCTTCATCAGTTAATTTTAAATAGCAAAAGACAAGACTACTTTTTTCAGTGACCAATCAAAATAACTGATTAGAAACGCTTACAATTAAATCGATTGAATTCTAAACAATGCGGTTATGTCTGGCCTAAGCGAATGTACTGATAGTGCATACTTGATACCAGGCATGAAGGTTTTGTTCTAAGGCCACAATAGACTTGGCTTGGGACCTAGTTACATAGTGCTTTAAGTTATTTATAACTAGCTGTCCTCCGCGGTTTTGTCTGCGTTATGTTAGGTATTTTGTTACTGCTTCGCTCCCGTGGACCATAGTGTCATGTTATGTAGCCTATGTAATTTGATGTTATAGATATTACTAGCTTCTGCCCGCGGCTTCGCTCGCGTTAGGAAGAGACAAAAAGTAGCCTATGTTACTCTCCATCCCTTCAACTATCTCCACTTAAAAAATCACGTCAATCCGTCGCTCCGTTTTGCCGTGAAAGAAAGACAAACAGACAGACAGACACACTTTCCCATTTATAATATTAGTATGGATATATTGTTGTAAAGTTTCAATAAAAGTCGTCCAGTAGTTTTTTTGAGTGAAACAGCAACGAGAGTTCATGGTGTGCAACCTTAAAAATGTTCATCATATTTATATTATAAATAGTGCGACAGGAGCTTCGATAGTGCTGTATTATTTATTATTGGTGGATATTAGGTGGGTTCCCTTTTGTATTATAATGACGTAAGCTATAATTAAGAAGGTGCGTTAAAGTCTAGACAGTGTCAAGTTTTGTGACGTCGACGTAAAGATATTCATAGTCGATTTATGATTTATGTTTAGTTAACTCTAAATAGTTTGCCAAAGCGTCGAAATTAAGACAAGCTCGACATATTTTTGATTTTCTTTGAGTAAACCGGCAAATATCAGATAGTCCTCCACTAGCTAGTGACTTTTCCAATATTTTTATATTGGATCAGTTAAGGCTATGGTCTTATTTTAACACGCGATTATATTGATAACATTTTTATTTAAAGAACGTTTGCATATTGTAGTTTTATAACATATTTGTCTCAATATATGCAGTGGAAATTAAAATCTTACCTTAAAAAATATTCCCAGATAATATTTCTTCTCTCCGGATTTGAGTAGAGGCATCGTCCATCGCGTAATGCCTAGCTCATCATCGGTACAGCTCGAACATTCTGTAAAAAGATAAAAAAGCAATTTATATAGAATATTCGATTCATAAAGAATTAGGATTATAAAGGTCACAGCCCCGTTCATCAAACTTCCACAAAAATGTTAAAATTCAATTCAAAACGAATGGTTTACTTAATTAATAATATTGAAAAATGCGTTTCGCATCCTCGTCTGCCAATTTGACTGAACTCCAATCAAACGGATTAAAAGATTTATTTTCCAATCTAATCTGTTACGCGGCAGATGTTTATCAATATAGGCAATTATGCCGAGGAATTGGGTCACAAAAATTTGATCGTTTTAATTTTTTTACATAAAAACTTTGTAAGGCCAGCCGTCAAACATGGATGAACGATTTTTGATTAAATTAAATGACTAATTTTAAAATGATGTCCACGTTTTATAAATTATAGATTATAATGGGCCTTAATTAAAGGCATAATTTTGAATACTTTTGACGTTATGATTGATGATTTACTTTGAAAGTATCTTTAGAAAGGTCAAGTATAAATATTTTCCGGTGACCGTTTCCTGGCGCGTCCCTCAAAACCTTGACGTAACAGATTGGCAATTAACATTGATGATTAACGCTCTAGATTTATTGGACTAATAATATAAATCAGACAGTCAAAGAAATTAATTTCACAGTGATGCGTTTTTTGATTTCACAATCCGGCCTTGTCAAATAAGCCATGGGTAATAAAATATTATGTTTTAGTGACTCCGAAAATGGAAGGACCAATGTATCGGTGCGTTAATGGGCCCCTTTATGGAAACTTGTTATAATAATGAAGTGCCAGCGAGTTTCGGAGAGTGTTACATGATGATACTAACATAGACTAATAAGGTAGAAAGCCGGTTCGTAAGAAATTCTTGTGTTATTATCCCGTTACAATTTTGTTTGTTGAAGGCGGATCTTTGGAGTGTTGTGTAACGTAATGATTGAGTTTCCACGCGAGTATGGTTACGATGTGTGTAATCACATAGCTAGTGAATGAAACAACTACGTACACGGCTTGAGAAGGCACGATAATGCGCATTTTGATGGTCTGAAATAAGATGCTTATTGTTTATCGATCACTTGAAATAAATTGACTTCGCACACTAGTTGTTCGGTAGTTTTTGCTCCAGTTTTTTCGCCTGTTCTTTAGTGATATCGCGCTCGTTTTATTTTCACACAAAAGACCAGCCAGCCAGCGGCCAGTTAGAGAAACTCGAGCAAAAACTATTTTCAAACTGAGTTCAGTGTAACGCTTTCAGGATTCAGTTATTGTATGGAGGTTTATTTTATTGGACAATTCAATACCGTGTATATTCTTATGTATACTAATATTATAAAGAGGTAAAATTTGTAAGTTTGTAAGTTTGTATGTAGGGGGTAATCTCTGGAACTACTGGTTCGATTTGAAAAATTCTTTCAGTGTTAGATAGCCCGTTTATCGAGGAATGCTATAGGCTATATACCATCACGCTACGACCCACGGGAGCGAAGCAGTAACGAAAAATGCGAGTGAAACCGCAGGGGAGAGCTAGTTTAGCATATAATATTTAAAAGTCACGATTTAAGTACAGAGTGTGTATTTAATTTGATACTTTATTATACGCGGATAAAAAGGTCGTGAGTAGTGTATTGTATTATTTTAGTACTCCAATCATTGTCTCTTATTCAATACACTACTGTTGGTTGTTCTAAACAAAATAAAATAAACTTTTTACCTAAATATAAAAATATCTAATATTGTTTTTGTTCAAAATAAACGCTTGTTTACGTTACGGGAATAACTCAAAAAATAATTGTCATATGTGTTTATTTCAGCGCAATTTATGTGAAAATAAATCAAGTTATTCTTGCATTTCCTACTAATGAATATCTGCCTAAAATCTTGATTAGCTATTGTTGTAGTTTGTAATTTAACAATAAGGTCATGAGTAGAGGTTGCAAATATTCGATAATTTGAATTTTCGAATATTCGAATATTTTTTCAGTCCTATTCGAATTTTATTCGAATATACGAATATTTAAGCAAAAAATAATAAAACTCAGAATATCAGCCTTTATTGGTTTAGGAATTAAATTTTTATGCAGATAAGTAAACCTAGCACAATAATTATTTACTTATTCAACAAAATTTTAAAACATTTATACATGAAAATGTTAATCAAAACAATTATATTTTTTTAAACAAATTTAAAAGTCTCTCTCTCGGTAATAATAAAAACAAAATAAATGACATTTTTTTTGGTGAGTGGGAAATCAATAAATGACTACTCCCGTCCTGGGTGCGGCGGGAGGGCGTGTCAAACTCTTACTGACTAAAACCCACTCATGTTCCTTCGATTGCCCTTTATGTTCCAGGGTCACGGTAACTATTATAAACATTCCGCAACCCCGGCAGGCGTTGGCCCTGTTGGGCCCCTTCCAGTGCTGACTTCTCTTTGAGGCGCGCGTGGAACACTAACGCGCCGTCGACGCGGTCCTGGTCTTAGCCGGGCGGCGAGCTACCCATCACTCGCCATCCGCAGAACCGCGCCTACGGTGGCCGGTAGTCGTCTTGCGACTCTCAACGTCTTCGCCTGGGTCTTAGTCCGGGGCGAGAGGCTCGTCGTTGCCTTTCGCGCGCTGCGCTTCCTTCACTAGCATAACTGCTTCGCAGAAGGAGGCGACGGCATCGCATTCCGTTTCGCCCCGAAGCATGGCCTGAGCCAGCGCCGGGCGCGAGAGGTCACCGCCGCCGATCACCTCTACGAGGACACGATCGCCTCTACGAGAAATAAATGTCTTTCTATCTTGTTAATAATAAAACAAAAAGTATCACATACATACGTACATGTGTCGTAAAAACGTTACAGTATTATTTTCATAATATGCAATATTAAACTGAAAAATCAGATTCATCAATTATAATTCGGAAATAAATCAGATTTACCTATTATAACATTTTTAAACAAATTCAACTCTTCTGTTAATAATAAGAACAAAATAAACATCTCTCTCTCGCTCGTTAATAATAAATTGAAAAACTATCACATGTCACTAAAAATCAAATTCGTCAATATTATTTCGGAAAAAAATCAGATTTACATATTAAGTATAAAATTCTTAAATAAATTTTAAAGTCGTTCTCTCTCTTTAATAATAAAAACAAAATAAAAGTATCTAAAATCACTTCAAAAAAGAAAATGCACCACTTTACACATAAATAACAACGTGTTCTGTAAGTGACAAAATGGCGTCGTCGAGTCAAGCAGTGTTGCCAACAAAAATTTTCAAGCTCTATCAACATAGACTTTAAACTGATATTTTTTTTGGTAATATTCGAATAAATATTAATTTACTATTTGAATATAAATTCGGGAAGAGTATTCGAATAATTCGAATATTCGAATATTCGATTGCAACCTCTAGTCAATTGTTGGTAACTTTTATAGTTAGGTCCTCATGACCTAACTATAAAAGTTACCAACAATTGACCACAAATTACTCAACATAATTAATACTAAAGATACTTATAATCAGTATATAGGTAGGCAGGCACTTGGCCAGACAAGGCTACTGGCCACTGGGATGATTAAATGAAAACGATAGGACTATACTGATGGTATATACTTACATTATACAAAGTTACAAATATTTTATGAAAATATAGGTGCGCATCGAATTAAAGCTTTTTTTTTATTCGGATAAAAATACATAGGTATATCTGCAACGCAGGTTTCTAACGATGTGGAAAGCCACAATTTATTACAACTATAATTTCTGTAAGACACATCAATAGCAGGATAGCAGCGCAGCGCAACAGCCGGCTGTCGCTTGGTCGTTAAAAAGTTAACGTAATACAAATAGTCAGGGACAGATGATCATTTAAACTTGTTAAATCCTTATAGATTTAGTACTACAGTGTAACTTAATAATATACAATAAAGTTAAGAAATCAAATGTAAATTGCAAATAAAACGGAGACAAATGGTCTTGATCAAATGTTAATGCATACCTTGCGAAGGTAAAGATGTAGCGACGAATTAAGTAAATTACAAGTTACTATTAATAAAGAATACATTCAGGAATAAACTATTTAAGAATGCAGTACTTCTTACTAAATACAACTAACCTTTTATGTGAATCTTGTCTTAATATTTACAGCTTGATGCTAACGTATGCTTAATTACTCTTTTGATCATACAGTCGCAACTTTTTCGCATATAATGTGTAAGGTTAACAAAAGAATCCGGTATCGACATAAGAAAGGAACATCATTTTTAACGTGGGTGGCAGCCATTGTCGCTACGTACGTCATAACCTTAAAAACAAAAGACGTCTTATATCAAAGACTTTGAGTCCTCACAATATGAACTAAAAGGAATCTGTCACTATTCTCTTGTCCATTCAATTCTTTTGTTGACCGTTTAAAGCTAGGCATAATAACCATCACACCTGCAGTATATTTGCATGACATTTAATAGATCTATCATGTTTGTATGAAGAAACTGCGTACGCGCACCAGAAAGGTCAACGATGTAACCAATTCGAGTTACAAAACAGTTTTAGATAAACATCAGCATCATTAAGGTGTCACTTTGTGGCCATAAAAGTTCTTTAGGTCAAAGTTTCTAGTAGTTTGCTGTTTGTTTCTTTTTTAATTACTCTGTCAAGTGCGTAGTACAATAAGTACACACTAAATGTTGCAAGTTTTGGCAGTCAATATTTGTGGTCGAATTAGCACAAATGTCAAATTTTCTCAATCAACCTTGAACCTAATGCTTCAGTGATAAAGTTAATAATCTATCAAAGAAATTTGACAGGTTGTAGTAGCTTGATGTGCGGCGTCTGTGCTTCTGATTCGGTTTTAATTGACGTAGTATTTAATTAAGGAATTGAGATTCAAGTATGAGTATACAAACTTAATTATAAGGTCATAGTCAAAATCAATGCGTAGTTTTATAAACATTAATGTCTTCTTTAAAATAGTATTTCCTTATTAAGTAGATAATGTTACAAGTAAGATGGTAACTGGAAAATATATTGTAACGAATTAAAGAGACTATTTATTTGTTCAATCTTTCAACGACCAAGGGACAGCCGGCTGTCGGGCTGCTATTATCTTTCTATTGTGTTTTGAACCACGTGTGTTCGAGGGTTTAATAAAAACAATTATGCGCGAGGGTTTTGAACTACTAGTCAGATTGGTAAATGTGATAGCTAGATTTATGTCGAAGAAATTATGTGCAAGATATTATCACACTACAACCCACGGGACCCGATCAGTAACCAGAGGCGCTTGTCACACCGATGCACCGTAGCGGACAAGTTGAGAACAATGAAGCGATGTTTTTCGTACGTGACGATATTCCGATTTAACACCGATATCAAATTTATTTAAAGACTTTACGGACATTACTTAATTCAAAACTCCCAATAACAAAAAAAAAACAAGATCAATCTTTGTTTTTTTTAATGGTTAAAAATATATACCTGGAAACTAGTTTTTATTAGCAGTCAGAAATTAAGACCACTTAGAACAATATTAGATTTTTTGAACAATATTAAAGAAAAAACCTGATGTCAATGACATCATGAATGGGATCCGATTATATTTTTAGAGCCAGACTAAAATTGTTTATTCCCACCATTAGACCTTTTAAAACACTTTGGAGTGTCATTAATTAACTAGTAAAATTGACCACCAAAGAGGACGAGAGAGGAAATAGATCCTCTTTGGTGGAGTGCAGCCAATAGACTTGCATAATTGTCATTTCCCACCACTTCGCTTTAGCGCAATCCAGTATCCTGCTGCATTTACAAGACGAGAAAACGATGAAGTTGCTTATGAATACATATTTTCAACAGAGTTTGTAAAACCATACATTACCTGCTTTGTTCAAGCCGTTCCCGAGTGAGTTGAGATTGTTCTGGAACACGGTAGACGTGTCTTCGATACAACTCATGACCAGGATGAGGCCGCATAGTACTTTCTTTTGCCACATTTTTGATCACTTTACTTCTTATCACTTGAATATACTAAACGTTTGCACACCTATTGAGGAATACTGGTTATACTAGCTCCGTTCGTCAGACGCGCTTGCCTTAATGAGGTGACCTATGCGTGATTTTATTTAACACTAGTTCTAAAGCCAGAGTGCGTATTGCTTAGGGTTGCCAGATTCTAACTTGAAAAAGCCAAAAAGACGGTCGTAAGTGTTAGAATTTTGGCTGTCAGTGTAAAATTTACTTAAAATTCCGGTCAGTTAGCAAAGGTTTAGTGTCGAAATTTTACAATAAATTTTAAATAATTTATTGAATCCGGGTTTTCCTTTATTACCTAATCAAATTCCACAAATGGTTGTACGAATGTCGGACTTCGAGACGGTTTAAATACGAATATTCATTCTGACACACGAATTAAAATAATTCTAATTGTGTCAAGCTCTATCCTAGCAGCCCTAGGGTCTCCGGTAGCTCTGTACGTAATTCTTAAGATGGGCATTGACCGGTAACAAAGCTAAATTTCGTGCAGTCAGTGCGCAGAAGCGCTCCGTTCCTAGCTTGTTTCCTCATACTTACTACACGGACACCTGGTTTATAACAATGTTACACTACGGTCCGCAATACCGTCCGTCAGTTACCACCACCGATTACTTTACTATACAATTAGAAATTAAATGTCAGGTGTTTTGCCCGAATGCTCAAAAGTCTCTCAAATCTCTTTCCGTCCTTACTTTATCCCATAAAGTGACAAAGACAACAATAGATTTGAGAGCATCTTAAAATTAAGTGACGTTTGAGTATTCGGCTATTAGTCTCTCAAAATCTATAAATTGGTTTGACCGATTTAATTTCCTTTTTTTTGGTTTAGATCGTACTAAAAAAAATAAACAAAACGCCTATCTAAAACAAACCCGTGAGCACAGCCAGTAAGGCACAAATAGCTACAAATACGGTCTTGGAATTTTGTCGGTAATACTTTTATTTATCTAATGATCAAGTATTAATTAAAGTATCTATTTACGAAAGAGTTTCCGGTAAGCCGAGGCTGGTATTTGGGTCTTCCTTCATTCGTTACGGATGGCATAATGTTTATTATTTTATACAGTTTGAAGGATATACGCATGATGTTGCATTAGATTAGATCATTTCCTATGCGGAAGGTGATTTCCATATTCGTGTATTTTCCAGCGGGGTGATCCATATTAATGACATTGAGTGTATTTTTGTCAGAAGGACACTGTTTATCCTGAATAAGACGCACAAGTGTAAACAATCTGAAAATGCTTGAATAGATTACTGAACTGTCCCGGAAGGGAGGCTGTGTATATTTTAATATAATTTCTAATATTTTTAGAAGCTGTTTACAAATTACTTGTTATTTTACATAGTAAAAGCTATTAATATTTTTTGTTGTATGTTTGGCATAAAACAGAACATAAGCTGTTTATGTCGTAAGTTCTCAGTTATTTTGCGAGTATTTTATTTACGTCAAGCGTCTAAACGTTCAACTCGTGACTGCTTCATTTGTTTTGTGGTTGAAAGTGCTCTCGCTGAGCATGGGCTGTGGCATGGGTTTAACTTTTAGTTCAGACAGGGATATGGAGTTCTCTTACAATTTTTTTTAATAGCAGCTCTAAAAACCCAGCTGAATCCCTCCTACTCTTGACGTCAAACTAGTTTAGGATTACACGACCAACAGTGCGCTACCTATATCCGCGATCGACGTCAGCGCAGAAGGAATTGAAGTCCCTTCAGGGAAAACAGTTTTTATTATTACAACAACGTGTAGACACGCTGCGTAGGGATGTGCAATTTAGGAAATATAATGTATGCGCGTATGGGCATACATTATATATATCATCCATATTTATAAAATATATTATATTTTCAATTCGTAGCTCATTAAGTACCATTGTTAATTGTTTTTTTTTTCAGCAGAGGGACAGAACAGGAGAATAAAAAAGTAAAACTGTCTCATTTTGACATTATAAGCAACTAGAGGTGAAAGAAAGAACATAGAAATTAGAATGAAACTTTAATCTATGTAACTTAGCAAAATATTGCCCCTTGGATGTCCCATTCATTATACATTCATTTTAGTGACATCGTGCAAATTGATAAATTAATTTTAATGGGTGATTTATTTAGGATTGCGTGCAAAATTCCACCGCGATGATGATAAATGACTCAAATCCGTTGGATGCATTAAGTGAGGGCAATCTAACACTCTCGCGTGTGCCAGTTCGCGGTGTTTTCTTGGCATTGTGCAAGTAAAACATTGCAAGTTGTGTGTAACAACAATTTTATCGTATTATGTATTTAAAATAAAATTTGTGAAGTTATTTCGTGTAACGAGGTCTTCAGTGTAATTATTTCAAGGTATTGCAGACCTAGTTACTTTATTTTTCGGTTTCAACTTGTTTAAACAATTTTGTTTTGGTTTTTTATTCATAAACCACTGGGGTCTTGGACTTGGTTTATTTTGTTTATTTATTCTGGTTTAAAGATTACTTTTTTTTATAACGCTTCTGTAAGTACACTTTGCCTCCACGAAACATGTACTCAGTATAAAAATTGACCTTTATCAAAGATTGTACATCATAGCTATAAATACCGTTCTAATTATACTTAAGGACGAAACACGTCTACATCGTTTTTAATACCAGTAACGTTAGTGTTATTTTCAATTTAATGTTTGTTTAAATGTCACGGAACATTAAGTATGGACGCGCTTTATAAATGTTTGCTTCCTCAAACTTTGCATAACTTGTGTTGCATATGAGAATCTTTTCTTCTGTCTGTTATAATATGCGTTGTAATGTTCAAAGTTTCTCGTGTAATGTAAGCGTTGACAGCACGTGGTACAATCTCCCTGTAGAATGTAAAAGGTGTGACCTTATCAAGTCAAAAGTGCATGCCAATATCACTTGCACAAGACAGGACTTGCAAAAAAAAAAACAATGGGAAACACGGATGTAGAAATGTCACATTCCCAAAGGTTGGTTGAGCTATAACAGATAAATTTAACGTTTGATTTCAATAAAGTTAAGTACTTGTAGCTGTCTACTTATTAAAATATATTATAATGAAAAACTGGTCGGCCATAACCAGTGTCCTAACTTGTATGTAAATATGCTAGATCTTCGATCTTTTTAGACAAAAAAAAAACAATATTATAGGTATATCATGTCATGTGTGTATTAAAGACACGATATAAATATGTCGCTTATAACGTTCTACATTTTTGTGACTCTGGTTGATAACCAGTTAATATGCATTTTATGCCACTGAAACGAAATGTCAAATTAGGTGAATACCTATATTTATAGATTTAAAACAACTTTTACAGACTAGGGTGAGTTTGATTTAATAAAAATTCCGTGTAAATGTCAGGTCTCGGTCACCTACGAAAGTGTTGCTAGGTAAAACACGGATTCAAAAGTCACGTGGAAAACTGCACTTGGGTGACGCAAAAGAAATCAGTAAATATTCAAGGAAATCTCGTTTATTTCGCGTCAATTAACAGTTTAAGTAGTTAATTACTTTCATATTACTCGCGAGAAATACAACAGTTAACACAATTCGCAAAAACCAACGAAATGTGTCAGTATCCGTTTAGCTCTGACATTGAAGTAATCTTCCATTCAATACCTAACATTGAGAATAGATCTTTACAATCGAGATTGTGCATTAAATAATTCTGGTACAAAAGTTTCAGTATCGACTTTTTGCTTAAAACAGCCTCACTCTTCATTAAAAATTACTCTTAATTAAAATGCAAGCCCATCGGTGGTCTATCACTCGGATCCATCGGTGCAATATTGATTAAATTTCCGGTCCAAGGTGGTCCGAATGAAATTGCGAAATGCACGCGGTATAATTTATCATGAGAAGCGGGCGCTAGCGTCCGGCTTCATTTCATAGGATATCTGCATTTCCCCCGTGCTCGCCCGCACTCGAGAAACTAAATAGACACTGATTTATTACACCATATTTATACCAAAACATATTATTTATACCAAAACATATTCTCAACAAAATTGGCGAATCAATTTAATAAAACGCTCGCGCTATTATTCCGGCAATTAAAATTATTCGATTACGAAATTAACTAAAACCATAAACATATGTCACCACTTTAATGTCAAGGTCGTACTTAAAATAATTAACGTTAAATACCCGCTAAACAACTTTTTGTAAAGGTAATAAATAAATTAAGGGAAAATGGACAAAAAATATGCTAATAAAAACCTAAAATTATCCAATGCTTACGAAAAAAATATACACGGTTTAGCACACACTGACACCTCATTGGCAAGAGAGACTAATAGTTACGAACGGTTAGAGCTTTTACGATCGCTTGTGGAAAATGCGCGGGCGCTTCGACGCATGCGCTCTGCGCGGTTGTGCCGGTTCTACTAAAGCAACCAACAATGATAAACGCAGAGCCTTTATGCAACCTTCGGATTGAAAGCCGCATTTTTGTGGTCAAGCGCGGTCTAACGAAGATGGCGCAAACGCACCCGTGCAGCGATGTTCAAATGACCTTTGGAAGGTTTCTTTTTTTGAATGTTTATGTAATGTAACCCTCGTACTGAGGTCTGTTAAGGTTGTATTCATTTTGAAATGTATGTGACCTGTTAGAGAATAGATTTTGTACATAGTTGTTAATTTGTCGGTCGTAGTTGTTGTTGAATTACGTGTTATACTAAAAATCAGTGAAAAAAGAAATCTTTGATTTTACATGTCATTAATTTATACGACTTTGCTTTAATACGGAAGGAGGTAATGAGACACTTCTTGAGTATTATTTTTATCTGTACGATGTAGACTTCAGTAAGGATATATTTCAGATAGATTACATTGCAATAGAGCTTATTTAATTTAAGAAGTAATATCATTTTCATAATTTAAAATTAGTGTTGTAATTATTTTGTCGAAAAATGCTGGTTTGTTATTCTTAATTAAAGTAAAAATTATCTCTTTATCCCAGAGATTAAAAATACTTTTAGTCCCTAGGTACAAAAATTAATTTGAATTTGGTAAGTGGATATTGTAAATGTCCCAATCAATCACCCGAGAGATCGGTCACGAACATTGTATGTATTGGCTGTATGTAAAATAATCTGACCAATACGGATACCATAAAATAAAAACCAAATAATAAAAACCAAATGAATGACAGAAAATATATGACAGTAAATACAAAGCGCCTTACTAATAATCGCTGCATAAAGTTATGACAGGTTTATACGTCAAAAAATGTATGGTTACACAGGCTTTATTCATTGCATAACTTTACACAGTGATTATTAGTAAGGGCATAAGTAAATACAAAACGGGCCAAATGCATTCCGCCTTCGTTATTGTTTACACAAATTCAGATACATAAAACCTCTAGTAATGATAATTACAAATTAAAATAATAAACGTATCAACTATTTGTGTCATAAGTACACTGTCTTAAATGCTCATAGTAAGTGATAAAAAGCAGTGTCCACCTCGGGAACAATACTGTTTTGAAATTGATTAATGTAATTTTGAATCCCTCATTGCGTTCAGGATTCAACTAAACGATCTATTGTTTAGCAGCAAGTTTTTTTTGGTCTGATATAATTCAAATTTCCTTTCGGACAACCAACTCGAGGAACAGTCTCCTGGATACAGCAGAGTTTACATGTTTGAATTTACAATGTTTTGTTTGTATACATGTTTGTATAACTTCTAATTCTGGAAAACTGTTCCTCGGCGCATATCAAGCTACTCGAAACTGTCAAACTTTGCCAATCCACCTTAAACCAAATACTTTAGTAATAAAGTTGATTTAATAGTAGCAATAGTAGCTTGACGTGTTGGAGTCTGTACAATGTGATGCTAAATGCCATCTAGAAACAGGATCTTAACAACTTCCTTTTCCCGTGTTCAACAGATGAATAAAAAAACTATACCTCCTTCTGACGACATTATAATACCTACGTCCAAAGACGTTTTAAAATGTCGTTAACCGACAAAGGGCAAGGTCTAGACCAGGGTTTCCCAACGTAGGGTTTGAAGACCCCAAGGGACTAAATAAATATTATAAAGACATAACACAACACAACAGACCAAAGTCGACTCTCATCAAAAAGGGAATATCAACTCCTAGCTTTTTCCCAGCTATGTTGGGGTCGGCTGAACTAGTTTAAGCAGATTCAAGTTTTTTTTACATGGAGCGATTGCCATCACGACTGTTTACAACTATTCTGTGTTACAACTGTCCCTTTGGTTAGACGGATTATCAGATTTTCTGGCGTCTGACTACCCGGAAAGTTTGTCAAAGATCTATGAATAAAACCGGGACCAACCAGAGACTTGTCGTACTTTTCGAGCAATGGGATGTTGGTGATGTCCTAGATAAACTTTGAAAACTTGTGTAGTTTCGAACCTAAATCTCAAGCAGGCAAAAGTCATCATAATCATTATCTCCTTAGCCTTTTCCCAACTTCGTTGGGGTCGGTTTCCCGGATTCAGCTAGATACCAGTGTTTTACGTGAAACAACTGCCTATCAGACATCCACAACCCAGTAACTGGATGACACGATACCCCTTAGTTAGACTGGTCATACTTCTTGGCTTCTGACTACGCGTAAGGATTGTCAAAGTTCTATGAATGGCATCCGGGACCAACGGCTTTACGTCACTGAGCTTTCACAATATTAAAACTAAATGAAGATGGATAAAATAGAGTCATCTGATTACTTAAGCAACAATACCAATTGCGCCCGCGAATCACCGTAGAGTAGCCCTTGAGTCCGCCCTAGAAAAGGTTTGAGAAACCCTGGTCTAGACTAAAAGAGACCTAGACTCAGTACGTCTACCTGCGATATTCTACAGGTTTTTGTTACTTATTGTACATATCAGGCTCATTGTTCATGAGGCCTTTATATAGGGTTGAATAAACCATATTCGAGGTGGTATCAATAAGTTGTTTCTGTCTTTTTTGAAGGCACGAGGCGTGGATATGAAGTTTATTATTGGCTTTATTTTAAATGCCCTGTGTTTAAACGTTGTTAACGTATAATTTTTGTGTGAGAAATATGGATAGGTTACATGATATGGTATTCAATATAAATGGGGTATGGTTGATGATAATTGGAAAAAATTACAACATATAGACAAATTCATAATTCAATGTGACTTTTTCAATTCATATGTACTTTCTAAAGTTTATCTTAGACATCACAGACATCGGTGAAGGAAAACATCGTGAGGAAACCTGGATTTGTAGTAAAGTCCGAAATCGCCAACCCGCCTTGAGCAAGCGTGGTGATTAATGCTCGTACCTTCTCTGTATGGGAAGAGGCCTTTGCCCTGCAGTGGGACAGTTATAGGCTGATATTATTATAGACAAATTCAAAACACACTTCATTTTTCAAGGCTGTTGAAAATGGGAGGTATATTGAAAAGTGTACACACAAGTTAGAGACATTACTATTTTTTATTAACCTTTCTAGGACCAAGCGACAGCCGATTGTCGCGCTGCTATTGTCTTTCTATTGTGTTTCGAATCACATGTGTTAAAAAGGTTTAATTTAGAAAAAAATACTAGTAACTTGATGCGATCAAGTATTTGTTGAGCTAGATTCAGACTGTATGATTACTGATTTGTCGATATGTAGCAAGAGTCTGAATTCTTTAAATACTTGCGCAGTTTTGAAACATCGCGAAGGTGACGTCGACCAGTCCACAAAGTTAATAAAATAAATATGCATTACAAATTGCTCTTGAACAAAGGCATCAAATAGGAAAAGGCGAGAATAAAAATGAAAATGAGAAAAGCAAGTTTTAAATTACATTCGAAAACGGTATTTCCGTATAAATCGGCGGGTAGTGGAGACGTCACTATGTCACGACACGGTGTCGCGACACGCACGTATTCCAACTACGGTTCCGTGTGAGATGTGACGTGTTAACAGCTCAAACATCATTCATTCATATTATAGCACGGCCCACATAACATAAGCTAGTCGTGAGCGACACTACACTACGTGAAGAAAGTTCAAAGCGTAAACTGCGATTACAAGATTGTGTTTAAACTTCCTTAGATTCATAATCGCAGCCTACACAACATATTTTCAAGTGGGATAACCACATAAAAACGTCTCTTTTTGTCATGTGCGCTATTTTTGGTAAATGGAAATAATTAATAAGTTATTTGGCTTCTAATGGGAACCTCTACGCATTACGTTTTAGTCGTATTTAATGGCATACTTATGGATTTCCTTAATATGTAAGTAATGTTTTTCTAGCAGGTACATTTTATAGGCTTTTATTTAAACCAAGCGACAGCCGGCTGACGAGCTTACTGTGTCTTAAATCACGTGTGTGCGACGGTTTAAATACTGAAGAAACTGTCGCTACCAAAAATTGCCAAAATCAATATAAAAAGTCAAACTATATCCCTGCACTAAAGCTTTTATCGAACAAATCTTTTCTGTTATACGATTATTCTAGCAAACCGTTAATAAAAGTTCGTAGTTAGGTAAACTTTGTACACTTATTCAGCTCGGTTTAGCGTATGTTCGTAGAAATCAATGGTTTTATACGAAGGCTGAACAGGCGCTGAAAACTAATCTTTGTTTTTATCTGACTTTAAAAAGGAGGTTTTCCGTTTGACCTGTATGAAATGTATTAACGTATATTTATTCATAACTATTTCGCGTTAGGTTGTACCGATTTTGATGCGGCATTCAGAAAAGTATTTGTTACATTTAGGAGGTTTAAGTATATCGACTGTAAAAAAGTAGACTTCCACAAAAAAATCGCACTAAAAAGTTAAAACTTAAAAAAAGAACCGCCTTCAAAACAATAACAGACACAACTCGAATTTCGGAAGCAGGTGGCAATGTATAACAACAAACAGAAGCCTTTTAGATTTTAGTATATGAAGGCGGTTTTTAAAGTTTTCAATGGAAAAAAGCTGAACAGAGCTAAATTAGTGTGTCTATTTCCTAAGTCGGAGACGCACGGAAAAAGTTCAGTACGTACCTTTAAACACTTTGTTATAATTTCAACTCCCTATCATTTATGGTTCATGAGACAGAGTTCGCATATGCACCCTTCGGAAGCGGATCCCTAAATTGACATTACAAAAAATAACGTTTCAAACATTTATTGCAAATGAAAATATAAAAACGAAAACAGTTGGTAGCCGTAGAGCAAATATTTCAACAGGGGCGTTACTATGGTTTCACGGGGTGCACCGCATCTGGCGTTTCACACACCCAAATATCTACAGCGAACGTAAGGCCGTTTGTCCATCGCCGCCGTCACCGTCACGTCAACGAGAACGGGATGACGGCGCTGAAGTGACGATACAGTTACTATAGCCGCGTGTCACGCACGTCACGTCAGGCGTAGACGTCGAGAGTCGCAAGACGACTACCAGCCACCGTAGGCGCGGGTCTGCGGATCGCTCGCCGCCCGGCTAGGACCAGGCCCGCGTCGACGGCGCGTTAGTGTTCCACGCGCGCCTCAAAGAGAAGTCAGCACGGGAAGGGGCCCAATAGGGCCAACGCCTGTCGGGGTTGCGGAATGTTTATAATAGTTACCGTGACCCCGGAACATAAAGGGCAACCGAAGGAACATGTTTTAGACGATAAAAGTCTGACACGCCCTCCCGCCGCATCCAGGACGGGAGCAGTCATTTGATGATTTCCCACTCCCCAAAAAAAAAAACCTTACTAATCTCGGCTCGCCGTCACTTCGTTCTCGTTGACGTGACGGTGACGTTAGTGGTGGACAAATGGTGTAAAACTTCACCAACCTGTATGTAAATGGAAAATAAAAGAGTATAAAGTCAACCGAGTCGTAGTGAACGGCCGATTGTCAGGTATGTGGATTTCAATCGAATAGCAACGTATCGAGTGCCCAGCGATCATCGCGCCCTTGACTTTTACAAGAAACCACATAATTATCGCGCCGACTGCGCTCTTGTGTAATTTGAATGAAATTTTGGACTTGTGGAATCTTTTATATTGTTATTTGATAGGCTCTTGTAAAGCACTTGTAGAGGCGTGACTTTAATTGCAAAAAAATGCTTTTTAACCTTCGAACACACGTGATTCGAGACAATAGCAGCCCGACAGCCGGCTGTCGCTTGGTCGTTGTAAGGTAATAACAGGACAGGACCTGTCTGGGGGAACTTGTACTAAAAGTATTTTCAGTCAAAAGCCTTCAGAAAGACAAGCAATTTCAGCTAAAAAACACTCCAAGGATAATTGGCGTGCATTTGGAAAACTGCCAAAAACGTTCGTTATTCATAATTTTCAAAGAGCCTTTGCCGGATAGCAGAGCTGTTTAATTTTGTATGCGTCAGTCGGAGTGTAAAAAATATTTGGTCCCGGACGGTTGAATAAGCAACCTGATATTATGTGCAGAATGCATGAAGCTGGCCTTCGAAGGATATCGGCCAGTTCAAATGTCAGACCGGCTAGCTCATATGGGTATTGATAAATATATAACTAATACATAGCTAGATAGAAGGATATATTATGGCCTCATATAAATAGAAACACTATAAATCGATGACATTTTCACACAAAGAACTGAGTCTAGTTTTTTTTTATAAATTATATTTGAATTCGTCATCAGATAACGATTTTAAATATAAGCAGACAGATAAAACAGTTTGGTATGTGAATATATCTATCTCCCTCTGGTATTATTGATAATGACAGATTTATTAGAAACTGTAATCAGTGTTTAAAAGAATGACAAAGTGTGCTGTGTTTATAAAATTTAATTAATAATGATTTATGTCATTCAAAGTTTATAATTGCAATAGGCAAGAGAGCTGGATTGTTCGTCCTCGGCCCACCTTTTTATTTACATAATGTTATATTATTTTTGCATACCTACTATAGTTCAAGGCCCCAACGCCGCTAGACCTACGTCATTACAGTGCAGCTGTAATTTTGAAAAAGGATTCAAAAAAATTGATACGTTGTTATATAGGTGCAGTGGGCTGGGCACTTTTTAAATGTAAATAAATATAAATATGCTGGGACAACTCACACACGGTCATCTGATCTCAAGTTAAGCTCTGCTAAGAGGATGTGTTATGGTAACCAGACAACTGATATACATACTTATATAATTTATAAATACATACATATTATAGATAAATTACACCCAGACACAGAACAAACAATCATGCTCATCACACAAAGTTTGTTCTGGGTGGGAATCGAACCCACGACCACCGGCTTTGCAGTCAGGGCTACTAACCACTAAACCAACAGGCCCGTCCAACAACACAACACTCCTAAACTAAACAACAGCCCGACTTTTTAAACTAATATAATCAACCGGTATTTTTGTGACTAAAAATTTAGTTACATCTTCTTTCTCTTTCTAAACTTTTACAACTATTGTGGCCACTCTAACTAAAAATACTATATTTAGCTGGTATTCAGCTGTACCTTGACTACTGAATATAGTATTTTACATGATGTGACTGCCTATGCGTACGAGAGAACCTAGTCAATGGTGCCGATTCTCTTGTGCACAAACTAACGTAAATTTAAGTTAAGTGCATCTTTCTCTTTCCATTTCTTAAAGAAAAGGACAGAAGATACATTTTAGTTAAATTTACGTTAGTTTGTGCACAAGAGAATCGGCACCACTATCTAAATTAATTATTATGACTTAAGACGATACGTGAGGCTACATGTTACTCACTTATTTGTGTTACTTTTGTTGGTTTTAACAGAAAAAAGCTCGTCACACTTGACAATGAGTGAGCCAGGCACATTTTGTACGTGATACTTAAATACCTGATTACAGAGACAAAAGGAAGAAATAGTTTTGGAAATTGGTTGCATTTCCTTTTATGGCTCTGAAAGAGTTCTCGGAAAAGTTTATTATTTTCTATCTTAACTTAACCTAATTTACTAACTTAATCATTCCTATATAATCATTCCTATATAATAACTGATGTGGCTCAAAAGGCTGCCCAACTAAAATGGGACTGGGCAGGACATGTCTGCCGCATGCCGGACAAATTGTGGGCTAAAATGGCACAAAGCTGGTGCACTGAGACTGGGAGACGGGGTCGCGGCCGGCCACGAAGGAGATAGCGGGACGAACTGGACAGTTTCTTGCAAAATTGGAAAGAGGAAGCGAGAGACCGCGAATCATGGAAGAAGTGGAGGGAGGCCTTTGCCCAGGAGTGGGACAGAATAGGCTTATGAAAAAAAAAATCATTCCTATATATATACATAATTGGAAACGTTGAGCGGGGCATTAATAAGGGGAACTTCCTTACCTAGACCGTTGTAGCTACATGAAAATGGTTTTGGGAAACTTACTTTTATGAAATTTTGAGCCCTCATTTGCAGCTTGTCAAAAAAAGAAATTCGAAGAAAAACAAGAAAATAGCCATTTTACACAAAACTTCTATGGGACCAACTCATGTTCGAACACTTTAAAAATCATATAAAAGTATGAAAATTTTACACTTAATTTTTTGATGTTGGTTTTTTTTTCCAATTTTTGACTTTTTAGTATTCTAACCTTGTTTAGTTTCCTAGAACTTTTTGATCAGTATTTGAAACAGAAAAAAGTTTTTGTGTACCTAATGGTCATTTTGAAAGCATTTTCTATCTTCAGAGATCTGATCTTAACAAAAATGAAACCCTTACAAAGGTCTAAAATCTGTAGTTAAGGAATGGAATGGATGGTTTGTAAAAAATCTTTTATTTTTAAAGCTATTGCTTTATATTAATAAAACGTACTCTTAAAATTCCTCACCTGAAAGAGTAAAATTAGTGGGTATGTATTTCGATATTGACGCAGGTGAAGCCGCGAGTAAAAGCTAGTTCCTATTAAAATGACGTAGATCTGGGTGACTCAGGCTCTCGGTGTACTGGATGCTATATTCAAAGCTTGTATTACCATATTATTTTGTTGTTATACTTCATGAATATTGTATAACCTGGGCCTCTACCGAAATATAGTGTGTGGGAATAGTTAATATTATATTATATGCGTGTCCATTACTAGTGCATATTAATGAAGGTATAAATAAATATAAAACTGAATGACTCAATTATTATAAATTTATAACCAGCGACTTTCCGCAGTATTATGCGCATTAAGTTTAGGTTACTGCTCGTTTCCCGTGATGCAGCGTAATGTTACGTAGCCTGATGTATATGAAGCATATATTACGCAAAGTTTCATTAAAATTATGCAGTGCCTGTAGTTTTGACGTAAAATAGTAGTAATAATACTATAATAATAATACATTATTATTAACATTATTATTATACATTATTAACATTACCTCTTCCATTTGTAACTATACAGGTTGATAGATCAGTATCTATCAACTGTAAATTTATCCTCACAAACTTACATATTAATTACCACATTAAAATTAGGTAGATCGTCATTTGGTTTGACATTCAATGATTAAAAAAAAACGGATGGGGCAGTGAGTGGATGAATAATATTGTCTACTGCGCTGTGTTTAGCAGGTTCGTTTACACACGGAATAAAAATGTAGTATAATTATTGTTAGTGTACTTATATTAGTTTATAATGATATTTGCAAAAGCCGTTACAGAAAAAAAATCTAGCTTTGAGTTTTTTTTAATAAAATCCATTCTAAAATACTTACAAATACAAATACAAATCGTTTATTTGCCAAATACGCCGTTACATGTATAGATATTTTCGTTGGTCCCAAACTAGGCTAGGCCTGTATCTTGGGCACCTCGGATACAAACAGATATACCTTAATAAAATGAAATACGACATTACAATAGATTCTGCTTATAGGTTTGCTTACATCAATAAGTTAACAAATTAACAAATGCTAAAAAACTAATTTTAAATGAATGAAAAGAAAAGAAAAGAAAATGTATTGATTGATATATCGGAGGGCAGAGAGTGAGTGAGGTTAGGAGTTGTGTGGTGTTGTGTATGTCTTGCGTGCGTGTGATGTGTGTGTATGTCTTAATTGGGAAAACATTCCCGCAGTTAAATGAGAGCCCTAGGCAGCCTTGCAAGCTGAGCGGAAACATGGCGGCTCGTTACATGTATCCATAAATAACAGCATTGACAGAACAATGAAAGATTCAGAGCAGCGCCGTGTCATTGTTGTGTACAGGGTGTTCGAAAGCGGACCTATGGAATGTCCGTGACAGAGTGGGAAGGAGGGGAGAGGGTAATGTTTAAAGGAAATATACCTTGTTGTAATATGCTTACGTATTTTAAAGAAAGCATATTTGTTTTAATATAAATTCAAGTTTTAATATTAAATCTTGGAACTCACGTGATTCGAGACACAATAGAAAGATATTAGCCGCCCAACAACCGACTGTTGCTTGGCCGTCAAAAAGTTAAAAGCTCTTATTTTTTTATTAACTTTCGAATAGTTTTAGAAACAGCTACATCTCTTGCCTTCTCCATAAAGTGTGCTTCCGGGTTTTAATGCATTAATCAACTATTTTATATAGTTATCAACATTCTTTTAGGATTCCTTTAGCCTAATCCTTACGGAACATCCTGTATAAAAGTACAGTCGTATGAATACTCAATTTCAATAAGCCAAAAGGAAATGCAGATATGTTTTAATATGCGAAAGTGGCATTGTTCGACGAAAGGCCCATTCAGTGAATGTAACCCATCGTTACTATGAAATGCAAGGATGGTCGAATTACGCAAACATACCTACTATGTAAATAAACCTTACCAAATATCATTTGTAATAATATTTTTCTAACTGTCCATCAAGAATTCAAAGGCCTTGTTTTATCATTGACAGATCTGTTAAATATACAATGTTAATAATAATATGTATGTGATTTAAAGATAAAGATTTATTGGCTTTATAAAGATTAATGACTTATGCTACCTCCTTATTGGAGTCAACATCTCCCTAGCCTTTATTTCAACTGTATTGAGGTCGGCTTCCAGCCTAACTAGATTCAGCTGTATACCAGTGTTTTATGTGAAGCCATTGGACCTCCACAACCCAGTAGCTGGGCGAAAACGAAACCCTCACTGGGGTATTCTTTTGTTTTTTTTTTGTAACATTACCCTTCTTTCATCTCCTATCATACTTACTTGTACCGCAAAAGTGCATTGCTGTTTGTAACTACAAAACAATTTGAAATATTATAAATTGCATTGTAGTTCTTGTACACCGATCAAGGTCCATTCACTTGTTATGTTCCAGTTCAGATTTGAGCGTAACCTCAATGAATGAGGATACCTAAGCATTAGGGACCACCCACATTTATTCAGATCTATTTAGCTTATGTCTGTAGAATCCAACGATTTTATACTTGTTTAACAAATCTGAACGGATGCGTACGCGTCTTCATACAAAATCGTTGTTTTCTACGGACATTTCAAGTTGAATAGAGTTGAATAAAGCTGAATAAATGTTAGACCTTCACAGTGAGCAACTTCGTAATTGTTACCGGCCAAACCCGATTTTAGGACAAACTAGTTTTGCCTAGGCTAAACTAGTCCTTCCTCGCCTCGACTCAGGGCACCCCGACTCGGACAGGTTAGGTCAGAAGGTTAAGGCTTCGTGGTTGTTTTTTTTAAACCACCCAGAAATAGGATCCCCGTTCAGCGGGGCTACGTCGACCTATCTAAGACTAGTTTAGCCTAGGCAAAACTAGTTTGTCCTGATATCGGATTTGGCCGGTAACATAATGATACTATACAGTTTTTAACACCGAGATCATTCCCTTCTTAGGTTCAGATGTAATGCTTGGTTCTCATGACTTATTAAAGTAATGTTTCTATCTAGATTGTTGCATTGTGAGGTGGTTGCATTGTGTGAATGGTGAATCTCTTATAGGTAAAAATCATTTGGGAAAAAAAGCTATAAGTTCATTTAAGTTTTGTGAAAAATATGGTAGATGATGTACTGTATTGTGATTTAAGTAATAACTTTTTGCTTACGGTTGTAACCACTTGGTTCCAAGTCTGCCTCGAATGGCGGGGTCGCGTACTTTTTGGTCCTACCTGTAATAAGACACAGACATCTAAGTAATATCTTAATATAGGCAAAGGAAACTATGGGACTTGATTGCCTTCAAAGAAATTGTTTGAAGGATCAAACATGCGTCTGTTTGTGAAAATAGATACAAATATAAGGATTGAAAAGACGTTACAGAGCGACAAAGACCTATGTATTTCCTAAACAGCTGGGTTGTACGACTAGATTTAACAACAAACTTAAAAAAATCGAAATATATTGTTTGGAGCGGGTTTTTTTTCATTTAGTAAATACATCTAATGCTTTTATGTAATCTAACAATATATCTTACAATTATTACTTTGTGTGACACAAAGAAATAATTGTTACATATGAGACTATCCAGATTATACTTGATACCATTAATTTCTAAAATTAGGCAATATAGCTTTGACACGCCAGCACACCAGCTCAAGATAGAGAGGTTTAGAAAGGAGAAAGGGAGGTCTTTGCCCTGCAGTGGAACCACGCTGGTTAGAAATAAAAAAACACATAAGTTCTTAGAATCACCATCATCATAATACTCTCAAATATATTTCGCGTGTGCTAAATGAATTACAGCATGTTATTTACAAATTAGTAACGCAATTATGAAACATATAAGATTAAATAAAGAGTGTCAAGATTATAGCATCACTTTGAGTACCGTTCAAGGTTCCGTGCGTTATGAGGTCAGAAAAACCGCAGGTGTTTTTGTTTAAATACACAATGTGTGCAGTTTCATCATTAGGTCCAGCAGTGGTCTGTGGGGTTTATTGTGAATGAGCTCCTTAGGGAAGTACTATAATCACACCTTTTATAACGTATTATAAAGGGTGACTCGCAATAAGTGTAATGCGATATAGTGTGCTCATGATAACATTTTCTTTTTATTGTGTACGATACTTAAATATGTGATTGTACTCATGATAACAAACAGTTTTTATTATGGGACCAAAGCCGAAATAGTGAAAAAAAATTCAGCTGTTTAGTACATTATCCATACTAATCCATACTAATATTATAAATGGGAAAGTGTGTTTGTCTGTCTGTCTGTCTGTTTGTCTTTCTTTCACGGCAAAACGGAGCGACGGATTGACGTGATTTTTTAAGTGGAGATAGTTGAAGGGATGGAGAGTAACATAGGCTACTTTTTGTCTCTTTCTAACGCGAGCGAAGCCGCGGGCAGAAGCTAGTATATTATAAATGGGAAAGTGTGTCTGTCTGTCTCTCTGTCTGTATGTTTGTCTTTCTTTCACGGCAAAACGGAGCGACGAATTGACGTGATTTTTTAAGTGGAGATAGTTGAAGGGATGGAGAGTAACATAGGCTACTTTTTGTCTCTTTCTCACGCGAGCGAAGCCGCGGGCAAAAGCTAGTGCAAATATAAATGAAACAGCTGTTTTTTTTTCGCCCTTTCAGATTTGTTCCCATAGTAAAAGTTATCATGAGCACATTCACGTGTTTAAGTGTCGTACATTAATTACTAGTCACCCTAGTCACTAGGACCCAGCAGGAGCGTACATATACAAAAGTATTAGATTAAATATTCGAATCGGTTATCTATCCCATAGCATTAATTAAAACTCTTAATCCTCTTGGGCCAATGCCTGCCGGGGTTGCGGAATTCGAAAGAGTTACGTGGCCCCGGAACATAAAGGGTAACCGAAGGAGCATGGGTGGTTCAGTCAGTAAGAGTCTGACATTTTTTTTAGAGAGTTGGAATTCGTCAAATGACTTCTTCCGTCCTGGGTGGGGCGGGAGGACGTGTCAGACTTTTAGTGACTGAAACCCACTAATGTTCCTTCGGTTGCCCTTTATTTTCAGTCTGACATTAGGGGTGGAATAAGCCATTTAATGATTTCCAATCCACAAAAAGCAATAATTACAAGGTCAATTAGTATCACTCGTTTTCTCGAAGAATATAAACTCTCTCACTTATAGGAGTTCAGCGAAGACGATAACCAGTGTAGCTCCTTCACAAAGATCTCTCTTACCACTACAAACAAATAGCTATGATGGTACTACCAACGTCTCAACCTTAACAATAATGGTAGCTATCTACAAATCGCAACATTAGTTTCAATTTCAAAGATAGCCATGTATAGCCATTGAGTTATAACTCAATGTGTATAGCGGACTTTTTCTTCACTTAGCTTGAACTTTGACGTTTGTGTGTCGGATCTGATTGTTGCTCACATAATGGGAAGATCACGTTTAGTGGCAACCTTCAGTTTTACTTCGTGCTCCAATTTAAAGTTTATAAAAGGCTTTCAAGGATATTTGCGTATTAGTCTTGAAGGAAGATGGGACTGTTCCAAGCTAAAAAATCATTAAAAATCATTAAAAAAATCATATTTATTTTGTAAATAGGTTATAAAATAACACTTTTACACGTCAATATTGTTTTTTTTTTTTATATTAAGCGAACGATGGAGCCGGTGTTTCGTAGCTGGACTGCTCTGAGAAGAAACATCCGAAACAAACTCAGAGGTCAAAGTCTCTTTTAAAGTCCATACAATCGTACTGGTCAAAAATGTGCGAGAACCTTGAAGGTTTGTCTGAGGTACTCTCTAGATGAGAGAAGCACACAGATTTGAGTGGACCTGTCCAGACAGTGCAAGCATTTGTCAGTAATCGTTTAGCTCAACTAAAACTTTAAGGAGCTCAACGTCTTGACGAACAGTACCAAAGTAAGGACATTTGGGTAGGCCGCATTAAATACTCAAACCGTCAGACTGCATATATATAAAAAATAAAAAAAACATAACTTAAAAACAACGACCTCCATAGTCCTCACATTCACAAAATAATAATAATAATGATACAAAAAGATACATATACTTCAAAAAGTACACATCAATGTCAAATATAAATATAAAAAAAATATAAAAAATATATATATACTTTAAAAAGTACACATCAATGTCAAAATAATAATTAAAATGTCAAAGAGAGAAAAAAAATGTACATAAAGTAAATATTGGCCACTGTATTAATCGAAGCAGCTCAATCCCAAGCATTACAATCCTCAATATAATCTTTAACAGAGTAAAAAGCTTTCTGACAGAGTTTACGTTTAATAAATAATTTAAATTTAGTAATGCTAAGTTCTTGAATTTGTCTGGGAAGTTTATTATAAAAGCGTATACATTGACATTTGAACGAACCACCTATTTTCTTAAGCCTAGTTGAAGGAACCACGTATTTGTTTTTGTTTCTCGTATTTATATTATGGATATCACTGTATTTTTTAAATTGATTTATATTTTTATGCGCATACATCAAATTTTCATATATAGGTATATTGACACGGCACAGTCATAATATTCACCTCGCTAAATTTGTCTCTGAGGGAGTGACGAGGACTCAATTTATAAATTGAACGAATAGCCCTTTTTTGCAAAACAAAAATAGTCTGAATATCAGCGGCATTTCCCCACAAAAGAATGCCGTACGACATCAAACTGTGAAAATAGCTAAAGTAAACTAAACGGGCTGTTTCCAAATCAGTTAAACCACGTATTTTCCTGACGGCATATGCTGCAGAGCTTAGTTTCTTAGATAATTTATTTATATGGGGGCCCCACTGTAGTTTAGCATCCAAAGTTATTCCTAAGAACACCGTGGAAGCTTCGGGCTTCAATTCTTTCCCCTTTATTAAAACGCTGGTTTCTACTTGTCTAACATTTGGTAGCGTGAATTTAATAAGTTTCGTTTTTTTCTCGTTCAGCAGTAGATTATTTACGTTGAACCAGTTAACAATTGACTCTAGAGAATTATTTACGACCTCAGAACATACTTGTTGACGTTTTAGTTTAAATAAAAGTGAAGTGTCGTCTGCGAACAACACTATATCATGCTTATCTTTAGTGAGATAAGGCAAGTCATTTATGTAAATAAGGAACAAAAAAGGGCCAAGAATTGAGCCCTGAGGGACCCCCATTCTTACAATAGATTCAGGTGACCTTTTACTGTTCATATCAACTCTTTGAATCCTATCACTCAGATACGAAGAGAGAAGATTCAGAGAGGAGGCCCGGATTCCATAGTGATGTAGCTTCCTGATTAAAGTTTCATGGAGAACGCAATCGAATGCCTTGGACAAATCGCAAAAAACGCCCAATGCATCGCATTTGTCTTCCCATGCATTATAAATATGTTCTAAAAGTTCAACACCGGCGTCAGTTGTTGAACGACCCCTTGTAAATCCAAACTGTTTTTTATGTAAAAGCTCAAGTTTATTAAAATATATTTGCATTTGGTTTAGAATTAATTTCTCAAAAATTTTACTAAAAGTAGGTAGCACTGAAATTGGCCTATAATTACTGGGGTCAGATGTGCTACCTGATTTAAATAATGGTATTATTTTACTATATTTCATTAAGTCAGGAAACTTACCACAATCAATACAATTATTAAAGATATATGCTAGGGTAGGAGCAACAATATTTATAATAGATTTAGCAACATCTACAGAGTTATCCCATAAATCTGTAGTCTTTTTAACATTTAATGTGTGAAAGGTTTTAATTACATTTTTACAAGTGACATGCTCGAAATGAAATTCAGAATCACAGGCCGGAACGTTTTCTTTAAGTAAAGCCTCTGCAGCTATGGGTGATGAATTTAAACATTTAGTAGTCGAAACGGGAATCTCTGAAAAGAACTTTTCAAAAGCCGGGGCGACTTCAAGGTCTGATTTAATTATCTTATCATCAACAATAAGGCTATAGTCACTACTTCGCTTCTTGGACTTTCCCGTTTCGCTATTAATGACATTCCATGTCATTTTGATAACATTATTACTATTTTTAATTTTTGAACTTAAGCTATGTACGGATAGTCTTTTAAACTTCCCTTATGACCCTCACAAGTCATTAAAATATCTGGAAACGTTAGCAAACATATCAAAATAAACACAAATAGTATTTTAATATTTCTATTTAAAAAAAACCCAAGCATCACATAAATACAGACTATCATAGTTATCAACACTATAGACTCCTTACAGGAAAAGCTTTAATCACGCCCATATTATGAAAAAGTTCTAATAATATTTTGAAATGAAACCTTTTTTGATTTTTATTTAAAAAAGATTGCTGGCCTTCTTTCGTAAAAAAAAATTTAAACGCCATTTGTGTTTCTTTTTTTATTTCTTTTTTTCTCAACGAATAATGGCCGTCACCTGTCTTTTGTACATGGCGGCCAGTTTTAAATGTTAGTTTGGAGACGAGAAAACTCTTTCGTGAGTTAATTATTTACATTGGTAAAACCTGTTTGGTTTATTATTTTACTAATAATATATGTCAAAGTTTGTGAGGATGTTTGTTACTCTGATATGCAAAAATTAATAAACGTATTTTGTTTAAACTTTACAGTAAAATAGCTTGTAAGTACATGCTACAACACGCTATGACCCATGGGAGGGGAACAATAAACAAAACTATGAAGTAGGTACATGGACAGGTAGTTAGCTAGCCGACGAAACTTATTGTTTGAATCAAAAATCTAATCAGCCCAAGAGATTTTTACAATTTAGAAAAACACCAGAAACACACTTATCCAATAAGTTGTTTGACAATACTTTATTTTTTGTTTAATGATGGGTTCTATTTTTATTAATACGAGCTGTATAAGAAGGGCCCATTCCACTTCATAACTACTCATCGATACTGCATTTTTACCAAATTAATTGGCCACAATATATTTAGACCTTTCTAATAAACATACGCACAGCCTAGTATAAGAAAGCCACCATAGGACGAAACTAAGAAAGTCCCGTTTATATAACAATAGTTCCTGAGCTCTTACGCAGCAGTTATCGGCTTTCTAAGTGCTAAGTTTGTACCTAAGAGTATACTAGCTATATGATGTTGCAACGTTATTTCTGCTCTATTTCATTCCGGCATTGTATCTATACATCTCAGACTGACGTGGCCATCGGCTATAGACTAGCCATGTCTTGTTGACAAGCTGAGTTGATAGACTGTTATAATTAAAGGGTAATTACCATAAATACCAACGGTAGAGGTCATTATGAATCTTATAACTTTATTCATTACAAGATGCGCTAATCCGTGGTCCCCTTGCCTTAGAACCATGACAACATCGCCTATTTAATTGCATCGCTTCAAAAAGACCCCGGAAAGGTGTGAAAAAGTTTGTTAACAATCCTCATTACGACATTTTGAAACCGCAAAAGTCATGACCTCTGACTTTTCCCTTAGAAAAAAAAGCGTTTGTTGACTGAATAATTGACCGCCTATTAAACGGTAAACGATGATATTTCGTCAGCTGAGCTAGTTTAGTGCTCATTTCTCGCTTCGCTCCGTAAACAGGACAGTACGATATGTATGAACTACGGGACACTACAGAAATGGGTCAGTGAGTTCCAACGATGCTCCTTTTTGCACTTTTTCGCTACCGTCTTCTTTCAATGTTGCTGAGTGAAGAAAACTTGGCACGTTGATACGGCATCTTTAGGAAATGTAGGATGCGGGAATTGCTTGGTAATCACGAAGTTTAAAGTAGTTTCCACCGTACCGACTTTTACGACTATACTTCATTATTGAGGGCACGTACTTTGTATGACTGGATTTTCTTAAGGCAGCATTACACTGTAGGTTTTTCGTCAATCAATTAGCAAAAATCACGAAAGAATGAAGGTTCGGTTAGCATGATTGTTCGACTGTTCGTCAATCATTATCATGCAACCATCAGTCACTGTATTAGACGGTCAGTCACAGTCCTCGATTGTGATAAAACTAACAGCAAAATCTACGGTGTAATGTGCGCCTTAGTATTCTTTAAATTGACGAACATAGATTACAATACATTGCGTTAGGCAGGAAATATTCAAATTGATTGAGCATCGTTTTTATCCGTCCTAGTATCAAAAACAGGTGTTGATTAAATTAAGATGACCCAGAGGTTCTCATCAAACGGTTTAAAACGTGACTAAAAAAGTGCATTCATTAGAATGGCTTCTGGAAATAAAATGGTAATGAGTGCAATTATGTCCAGTGATACGGCACTAAGTAGGCTATGTACCTAGACATCTACATAATTAGTACATACATATGCAGATATATGAGTATATAATCTGAATATTTGTAGCATTATTTTCACAGTTTGTTTACCGGAATGTTTTCTTTATATAAAGAGACTTTCTTCTTGCAGGTAATTAATTGAAAATATAGACCTAGTAAAATAAAATTAGCACGATAGTTTCTCTTATGTCGTAAGGCGCACTATGAAACGATTTTTTAAATTTAACCCTAACTTTTCGATGAACAAACGACAGCCGGCTGTCGCGCTGCTGTCTGTTGTTCGCTGTTGTCTTTCTATTGTGTCTCGTTCGAAGGTTTAACAAAGTGATATAAGGGATGAAATCATCAAAAAAGAAACAGAAAATAACTTGCAACTTACATTTAAGTTGCTACCCTCTTGGACGTTTTCAACGTAAGTAAAACTTCAATCTAATTAATTATTTCCGATGCTAGCGAGCACAGCTCAGTTGTAAAAGAAAGTTTTTTTTTAATGAGCCCGTCAAAGTAAAGTGCTGGGTAAACTTTAAATGTGCTGTTTTATGCCCGATTAATAATGCAGTAATGCAATTCTGGACTGTTTCCACTTTAAGTCAAAGTCAAATTAATGTATTTGTGTTCAGGGATATCTTTTTTTAAAGTATTAAGTATGTTCGGTTGTTGCAAGGCGATCTATACTTATTTTATTTACACGTCATTTAAAGCTTACATTAGGACAAAGCACATTGATATTTTTTTATACAAGTATCATTGTTTTTTTTTTTTTGGTGAGTGGGAAATCATCCAATGACTGCTCCCGTCCTGGGTGCGACGGGAGGGCGTGTCAGACTCTTACTGACCAAAACCCACCCATGTTCCTTCGATTGCCCTTTATGTTCCGAGGTCACGGTAACTATTATAAACATTCCGCAACCCCGGCAGGCGTTGGCCCTGTTGGGCCCCTTCCCGTGCTGACTCCTTTTCTTTGAGGCGCGCGTGGAACAAAACGCGCCGTCTACGCGGTCCTGGTCCTAGCCGGGCGGCGAGCTACCCATCGCTCGCCATCCGCAGAACCGCGCCTACGGTGGCCGGTAGTCGTCTTGCGACTCTCGACGTCTTCGCCTGGGTCTTTGACCGGGAGAGGCTCGTCGTTGCCTCTCGCGCGCCGCCGCTTCCTTCACTAGCATAACTGCTTCGCAGAAGGAGGCGACGCGACGGCATCCCATTCCGTCTCGCCCCGAAGCATGGCCTGAACCAGCGCCGGGCGCGAGAGGTCACCGCCGCCGATCGCCTCTACGAGGACACGTCGATGGTCCGCCCATGCGCGGCACACCTCCACCGTGTGCTCGACCGTGTCCTCCAGGCGACCGTTGCTGCAGTGGTGACACCCAGGCGTCGCTTCCGCCCGAATCCGACACAGGAACCTCCCGAACTGACCATGTCCGGTTCGGACCTGTGTCAAGCGAAACGTGAGAGTGCCATGACGCCTCTCCAGCCACTCCTCAAAGAGGGGTCTTACCGCCGCTATAACGGCGTGCCCAACAAGTATCATTGTTAGAGTAGATAATGGTGCCGATTTTCTTATTCACAACTAACGTAAATTAAAGTTAATTGCATCTTTCTCTTTCCATTTAATTAAGAAAAGGACAGAACATAAAATATTTGTGAAATCCTGTCAAATTTAGACACTCCATAGATAATTTAGAGGCGATTTAAAAACATGGCGTCTAAATATACGTCAATTTTCTTCAGTAGCTGTCTAATTTCACAGGATTAAACTAAAATGTATCTTCTGTCCTTTTCTATAAGAAAAAGATGCATTTAACTTAAATTTAGTTAAGTTTGTGAACAAGAGAATCAGCAGAAATATGTCTTTTCAATCGAGAGGCAGAGTTATGGTAGGTTTTACGCAAATAGCAGTCTCAAGATTGAGTTCAATCGTTTTTTTTATTATTTAAGTGTAATAACTATCATTGACAATAATAGTCAGTTTTCGTACACATGTGCAATTGTTTTCGGAAGCTATTAACTAACAATGATTGTTTCGTACTAAAACAGACGTGAAGGCAAAGTCAGTAATTAATAACAAGCGAGCCAAGGGCACTGAAAGTCAGTGCCGCGAGTTCAAGTTTATTTGTGGTTACAGGCCATTACAGCCTGTTATAATATTAGATGCACATATAACTATTTGAGATGCGGCGTAACTTGAGATCTAATCGTGGCAATATTGTCGGTTTTTTAAATGGACACTTTTTGTGTGTGTGATGATGATGGCCCAGTGGATATGGCGCCCGCCTCTCGTGTAAGAGGTAGTGAGTTCGAATCCGGGCAAGTACCAATGTGACTTCTTCAATTCATATGTACTTTCTAAAGTTTATCTTAGACATCACTGACATCCCGTGCCTCGGAAAGCACGTAAAGCCGTTGGTCCCGGTTGTCATTCGTAGAACTTTGACAGTCGTTACTGGTTAGCCAGAAACTCTGACCAGTCTAACCAAGAGGTGTCGTTTCGCCCAGTTACTGGGTTGTGGAGGTCAGATAGGCAGTCGCTCCACGTAAAACACCGGTATCCAGCTGAATCCAGTTAGGCTGGCAGCCGACCCCAACACGGTTGAGAAACGGCTAGGGAGATGATGACTTTTTGTGCATAGAAAACACATATACATAAAACAAGGCAAATTAAAAATATATCGGTTTTAGACATTACAATTTTTTAAGTGCCATTCCAAAATTGTTTAAAGTAATGTCAAACATTTTGTGGACTAAAGGCAAAGTCTAGGTTAGATACAACAAATTTTTAAAAATATTTATTTTTCGCCAGCAAAAAGAAATATTTGCCTTCCTAGATCAAGCTATATTTTGTGAGCGAAATTAAAGCAGCAAAAAGCCGTCAACAGCCATTTACGTCAGAAAAAATGTGATTGATGCGTGTTCACGTTTCCAAATAAAAAACTTGGTTTATTTTCGTCTGTACATGGCTCGCGATGGTCAATTCGTGACCGATGTCGGATGATACGTCATTTTGCTCCAAATCCCACGGACTCATTACCTCAAATTGCCTAGATTGGAGGTTTAACAGAAATGCGAGAAAAGATTCAGGGTCACTTTTTCCTTATGATATGATAGTCCCCGGAGATTATCTTCAACGTTTTCTGAATAAACTTTTATCTCCGTTAACCTTTTAACGACCAAGCGACAGCCGGCTCTCGCGCTGCTATGGTCTTTCTATTGTGTCGCGAATCATGTGTGTTCAAAGGTTTAAATGGTTTTAGTTGGGCTTTAATCCTACATAAACAAACCACATGTGTCTTTAATTTTTTCATAGTATTTGTATTGACTTTAAACCATTTCTAAGCAAACTATTAGAATGTTACATCGACATCTTTTTACTAAATAAAACTTTCGCAGATTGTTTGACGTGCCGAAATAATTTAATTCTTAAAAGATTATAAATTGTGTAATGTAAATATACTTCAGAGTTTTGCTAAGTTAAATATCTACCTCAACTTTATCTTCTTATACTTACATTGTCATGCACAGAGAACATGTACAAAATTTCTGATTCCATCTTTCACGAATCACGAAACATAGCGTGATAATTTTGTTGGAAAAAAACAATAACTCACAAATAGCTTTAGGGAATTTTATGACCCTTTTATATATAGAAATAACTATTATGTATAAAGCCATTATATTATACATCTTTTATCAGAACGCTAAAATAATTGTTGTCACCTACATCAGAGTGAATTACATTCTCTGAATGATTAAAGTGTGATATACGATTCTTTATGTACTATCTTCGTTATTTAAAAAGTTTGAAAGAAAGACACTACTACAATGTTTGACTAGGTTCGACATCGGTTAAACGATTCGGCAAATCGGTAAAGCAGCCCGCAACGCACACTATTGCGATACGCATCGCGTAACTACGTATATCAAATTATATGAAAAGAATGTATTTGTAAATTCAGGTCATAACATTGATAAACAACAGACTAACTCCACAATAATAACACAGTGTGTAAGGTTTGAACCTCTATTGCTCAAAAAACAGATGTAAGCAGATGTCTGAGTGGGTGTAATCGTTAATAAACGGGCAGTAGCGATAACTTGATTTTTCGCATTATAGATTTTGAAACAATTCTATTGCCAGAAGTAATCTTCACAAGGACACAGCAATACAACATTGAACGAAATATAGACGTCGTTAACCTTTACAAGGAGTTACAAACTCATCATCAATACCAAACCGCTTTTGTGACAGACTGACAGATGTGTTTAAGGTAGCAAATCTCATATTTCAATAGCTATGTAGTATTTAAGCTACTAACTATAATGTGTCAATTTTCTTTAATGATATTATTGCGTCTAGATTATGATGTTTTAGGTTGAAGAGAATTTTAATTTCAGATTTTTATTCAGATTTATCCAGAGATTAGTTTCATACATCCATAACCGCATCGCTGTCGGTAATGGCAAGATTGGCGCGGTCCCGGAGATTATGACAAGATCACAAGACTGGAGCGTCGAGACCGCCGCGCCGTGTCTTCCACCACGATGCATTCGCGTCCCAAAGGCTTTCTTGTGTATCACGCTTACTTTATTAATGAAACCTGGATTTATAGAGCTGGAATATCTTGCCATTTTCTCTGGTTTTGCATGCAGTTTTTGTATTAATAGAAATACTTTATAAAATCACCCTAGCTTAGCTTAAGTATTGCTAATTTTTGAAAACCTCACTTTTTCTTTAATAAAATGTGCATATGTGTTACACATATAAAGTTTTTTCATAAATCATTTCAATCAATAGGCACGAAAACAGCAAATTTTCATTTTATACTACGTAAAGACAAGGTGACATACTTGAAAAAAGGTATTACACTCGAAATTACATTCAGATTTTTAAATATGCTGGGACAACACACACACCGTCATCTGATCCCATATTAAGCTCTGCTAAGAGCTTGTGTTATGGTAACCAGACAACTGTTATACATATTTATATAATTTATAAATACATACATATAAATACATTCATATTATATATAAATTACACCCAGACACAGAACAAACAATCATGCTCATCACACAAAGTTTGCTTTGGGTGGGAATCGGACCCACGACCTCCGGCTTAGCAGTCAGGGCTACTAACCACTAGACCAACAGACCCGTCATAAATAAGATTATTGGTTAGCAACCGTAGTTTCAGAATTATTTGCCGAATTTCTAAATGCACGTAGCGAAAGTTAATTATATCAATTTCCTGACTGTAATACTTTATTGTGTAAAATTTGCCTTTTGCAATGTAGGTGGAAGAAACTACGGAAATCTCAAGATATTTTAATTCTAAATTTGTCTAAATTTCTATTAAACCGTCCTTTGCTGAGTCAAAGCAAAAGAGAGCAAAATATAATGTAAATGTATTGAAATAACCGCGTCAAGCTGCGTCCGCCGGTATTTTCCAAATAGCTGTAAATGTGTTAAAACTCGATATTTATCAAGTGGCCTGCGAGCTGCAAATTGAGTTGGGATTATTGCATTTTGCGTTATTCGCAGACGCGTTGGCGGCCATGTTGGAAATAAAGTTTCAGGTAGCGAGAGATGGTAATTAACATTTTCTGCAATTTATTTACTTACTGATGCGAACTAATTTAATGTTGACTAATTTGTTATTCCGTGTAACTTTACAAAGTAAGAAGAGCTTTTTGTATGGATGTCGTTTAGATCTTCTGAGATTCGAAACAAATTTTAATGCGGCATATTATGTTAAAGAACAATATGCAGCATTTAAATACGTTTCGTAGTTTACGTACAGATTTTCAAATATTTGTAACACCCGTGCCAATCTGGAGAGGGTGGGGGGTCGCTGGTACGTAAGATGTTGTTTCAATGGCCGTAACTAACTACACTAAATATTGCATATTTTAATTCTGGTTCGAACGCAACTGTAGGAGTTCCTTTATGGCACAATGTAAAAAAGTATTTTTTATAAAAAACTATAGGAAATTAAGAAATGATCCTCTATTATTTGTATTTTTCACTATGTAAGCAGCATTTTAAACGTATATAACTAGCTGCCACCAGTTAATCTAGGTATAAAATGACTGAAACATCAGTACTTAGCTTTATAAAGAAAGCCTTGTAGATGGATGTCATGACATAATTATCTATCACAGTTAATCGTTAAACCAGATTGTTATTTCCAGAACACAAGATGCTATGTTGTATGTTTTATCTTCTAATTGATTGTATAACTTTCTTTATTTAGAATAATACTTGCTAAATACTGTTGCTACAGACCTGCACTATTTTGCAGTATTTCATCATCGTCGTATTTTCCTAGCATTTCCCAACTATGTAAGGGTCGGCTTCCAGATTCAGTAGCCAGTTTTTCACATCTATCAGACTTCCATAACTTAGTTACTGGGTAACACCGTTCCCATTGGTAAGACCGGTGGCCAGAATTTCTGGGTTCGACTACCGGTAACGACTGTCCAAGATCTACGAATGACAATTTTACGTCAAGTTGCTTATACCTTTTTTTTTGGGGAGTGGGAAATCATCAAATGACTTCTCCCGTCCTGGGCGCGGCGGGAGGGCGTGTCAGACTTTTACTGACTAAAACCCACTTATGTTCCTTTGGTTGTCCTTTATGTTCCGGGGTCACGGTAAATGAGTACCCCGAAAACAAGGGTGTCAGTTTTTAATGTTCTAAAACACAAAACTAAAAATACTAATTACACAGAATTTTAAAAAAAGAAAGTGAACATCTTGGCAAAGCACAATTTTATAAATAGTCATTTGCGTCAATTTGGGTATGTTATATCTGTAAGCGTCGTAAAATGTCATAAAATGTCTGCAAATCAAGTTATATATTATACCATCAAACGTTTTATTTTAGCTTAACCCAAAAAAACGCATACAAAAAGTCTCATAACTGCAAATTTCATAATAATAATAATATAATGATGTACGTAATAAGCTTGCAATAAAACTTTTATGATCCTCACACCAATTCGTTGTGTTTGATTTCTTTATTTCTTTAATTAGGTTGAATAATTAAATAAAAGATGTTTAGCCAAAGAAGAAAACATGTTTAAGGAGAGATCGGGTAGCCTCACCAAACATTTAGATTAGGAAAGCTACTTTTCGTAGATAAAACCAGGAAGAATAAAAATCTAGGCAAAGAAAGGCTTTAATCATTGTTATAGTTTAATCTGCAATATGGTTACTTAGAGATTTGGATGTCTGTTTCTACCCGCCGTTTGGGGTTGCGCTCTGTCCGGGACTACCCGATTTTCTCTAGCAAATAGATGATTATTTTCTAGATTGATTAATTCATTGTTTTAGTAAATTTGATACAAGACAAATTTAACTATTACACAGCAATTGCTTGAAATATTAATATTTATTTATCGATTTACATACTCACCCACTTATAAATGACGGAAGAAGATACACTAAGTAAGTATTTAGTGTAAACGTGTACAGTCTTCAATATTTTTTGTGTGTTTGCATTTTAATATATGTCACATTACCATTATCTGTGATATCAACGACCTCTCAAGGTTACCCATGAAATGTAAAAAGTATTAGTATAACTTTTATTTTTGTACTAATGCCTTGTTATACCGTGTTAATTTACTTACGTATATTTTTTTAAAGCAAGTTTCTTGATTAAAGGATTTTTTTTTTTTGGTGAGTGGGAAATCATCCAATGACTACTCCCGTCCTGGGTGCGGCGGGAGGGCGTGTCAGACTCTTACTGACTAAAACCCACTCATGTTCCTTCGATTGCCCTTTATGTTCCAGGGTCACGGTAACTATTTTAAACATTCCGAAACCCCGGTTGATTAAAGGATTACTATTTTTGTTTTAATACGCGTTGGTGTTTTACGTTTTTATTTTTAGAAGTAGGCTGAAGGCTGGACCGGTCGGGGCAACACTGAACTCCTCAAGGATAACTAGTGGGGTGAAATACCGGCTGTTAGTACTTAAAATCATCTTCGGAAAATTAGCCCAGTGGTTAAGGAACTTGCCTCTCATATATATTTTGTGTTTCCAACCGGGCACTCGCAAGTACGCATTGTTTGTGTTTTTTTAATTTCATAAGCTCTTTTTAAGAATACATATATTGGATACCATGCAATGACATCGGTATAGGAAAACATTGTGAAGATTTTGGTCTTAAAATTAATATATGTGGTCCTCTATAATGAGAAAAAACTTTATTCAGTAGTGGGACAAAAATATGTTGAATATTAGCAAGCAAGTCAGTGGATATATTTATGGTTCTTGGTTATTAGAGTAGTTAGTATTTGGTATTGCCAACCAAAGCCATGAACTTTAATGATAGTAAATAATTATAGAAAAAAAAACAAGTTAAAAGTAAATAAATATATATATATAGCCCTTAGCTACTCTCTACGCCGATATTCATAATACCAAAAGCTAAATGATGTCAAATACTCATTTCTAACAATAATTATAACAATTTGTGGACTCTATTACTGCATTGCTGGAATAAACTACGATTTAGAAATTCAGTTACGTCTTTGGTCAGTGAATGTCAGAGCGATAGGACAGCCGATAGGAGCTGGACTTATTATGGATCTATGTGATATTCTGATGTAGGTATACGGGACGGAAGTTTTGTCAATTTTGTTCAGTTTGTGTTGTTTCTGTCATGATTCAGAGATGCCGTTCTACTGGTAATAGAATTTATTTCATTTTTTGAATTTTGCCAATACTTCAATAGTAGCTCTACTATTCTGGGAGGAGCCAAATTCAACAATTCATAGATAATAAAAAAAAAACGGTCTAGCCATTCTCGAGATAAAAATGATGTAAAAAACTGACTTTGTTTTATATATTAGACAATATTACTTAACGACATTCTACTTATAGCATCCTGGAAGCATTCTATTTTAAGCATTATTGGGTCAAAATAAGACACATTATCTTGCCAAACAGGTTTGCATACCGTGTATTAGGTACTTGTAAGATTTATTTTACGTTTAATTTGTTTCAAATGTCACTTCGCGACCTACAGCCGTGAACTCCCGAAATCTGGTAATCCTTATGTAACAAGATACACATATTTATATGTACAGTCACGAGCATAAACGTGTATACACTGCACAAAGATTTAAATCAATTTTCTCTTTAATTAGCCATAACTTTCTGTTAAAACTTATTTTATAGTAAACTTATCAAAGACTACTATAAAATATGTGCCCTAAAACTAAATATTGTTGTTATTCTATGAGAAAATTGATTTTAATGTTAGCGTGGTGTATACATGTTTATACACGTGACTGTACCTTCTCTATTGATTATGTGCGCTTTGGTCGTATAGATGGGTTTTATCGCCATTTTTAAATGTCAAGTATGTGGTTATTCCGGCTTTTCCCCCTTTTTCGTCATTGTAAAAGACAGTTTTTTCTTTGCTATATTTATATTGTTTAGTCTAGATTATTTCATAACATGACGATCTTTAGCATATTAGCAAATCTTAGTTAGGTATAATGACGTCTGTTGCTTGCCTATTTAGTGACAAATTAATACAAACTTATATAAATGATTACATATTATAAAGCCTATAAGTTTGTTTTGGTAAAACGTGCTAATCTAAAAAACTGGTCTGATTTGTAAAAAAATGTTATGCGTTATATTTTAGGTTTTTTTTGGTTCGGCTAGATCACGGGAATGGATTAGTAACTAAAGGTTTATTGTGGAACAACCAGTGAACTATTTTTTTTTTGTTATCAGTGCACTTAATAACTTTTTTTTTGTTGCAGTGCAAGTAGGATATTACATCACTTTTACATGTCATTTTTTTTTAAACTAGATGGAGTCGGCATTTCCTAGCTGACTACCTCTGAGAAGAAATGCCGAAACAAACTCAAAGGATTATCGTCTCTTTTAAAGTCCAGACATAGATTCATTTTTTGTGCAACGAACCATGCAGAATACAATATTTTTCAATAAAAATATTTACTAATCGATTTTATGTTTTTATTTACACCCTTTTGGCCCATAAATTGAAATCTCTATCGGCTTTTTGACTCCAGCTGAGTCTAAAAAGTCGGACATGTATTTACAAACTCGGTCAGTCCTTAATCCTGATTCCGAACGCACGCCATGAAATGGTTTCAGAGCATCGTAATGGTCAAAGGCCAGTATAGGTACGTGGATCACGATTCGCCACCGCTGACTAAATGATTGCACCTTGAACTACAGAATATTGACAATAAAAACGTTAATATGTGCACTATAATCATTTGATTATCTGTTAGATTGGAGATGACTTTTAAAATGTTTTTGGACATACGCGTACAGTTTTTCACCTGTAAAGCGTTGGGGGATATAGGTAGAGTTGAACCTATAAAGCTTTAATTTTGAATAGTATTTTAGGATTTTGTTTTAAATAGGCAAAATTTTAAACACACATTATTGGGCACTTTTACATCTCTGTCTTGCACTGTCATCGTGGCGGGCGCAGGCGATATATTTTTGCGATTCGTTTGTTTTACTCAAAGTTATTATCGTTCAGTTGTAATAGTGTTGATTTCTTTGATTACAAGTATATTCAAAGGTTGATTTTAATTACGGAACAGTTATCAATATTTACGTGAAATAATTATTTAACATCAACAGAACCATAAGTCGCTGCATGGCTGGTCACTTCTATTTACAGCAATTTCTGCACTTATTTATCCTTGAAAGAGTTGCTAGTGAATATCAAGAAAAGAAAATTTTGTAAACTAGGCAGTGTAAAATTAACACAAACATGTCGAAATTAGAGGTTGACTCATTTTTTTATTCTTTGGAAACTAGCGGTTCATATTCAATATTGACATATCGCAATTAATCAACTCACTCGTAGGCTTGCAATAGTCTCGCGACCGCATAACAAATATTTGACCAAACTTTGACATAATGTTTGTCCTGACGTACCAGGGTGGGCCATGAATTAGTTAACATTTGAAAAAATCGTATAAAAAAAACCATTTAACATATTTTAGAAATCGTTTATTTACAAGAAAGCTAATTATTTGTAATTTATTTTTAAAAAATTATTTCGTCTAAATGACCACCGTTTCGGTTTTTGCACTCATCTAAGCGAGTCCTAAAGTTTTCGAATACTCTTCTGCAAAGAGGCCGCGAGATCGCCGACATCTCTTCGATGATTTTTTCTTTAAGTTGACGCAGTGTATTCGGTTTATCAATGTAGACACGACTCTTTAAATAACCCCATAAAAAGAAGTCTGCTGGTGATAGATCTGGACTTCTGGGTGGCCATGGGATGTCACCCCGTCTGGATATCAGCTTTTCCGGAAACATGTCTTTGACCACCGGCAAGGACTCGTTCGATGTGTGACACGTGGCTCCATCTTGTTGAAACCACGTGTTACGATCATAGCCAGCAAATTCCAGTAGCATCGGTGCTAAGAACTCCCGTAACATTTTTACATACTCGGCAGAATTAACAGTAACTGAACGGCCTCGAGAATCTTCAAAAAAGTAAGGTCCGATGATTCCTTTTGCTGAAATTGCAGCCCATACAGTTACCTTGGGAGAGTGAAGTGGCCTCTCATGTTTAGCTTTAGGATTTTCGCTGCTCCATTACCTGCAATTCTGTTTGTTTACATGTCCATTTAGGTGGAAATGGGCTTCGTCAGAGAATAAGATGTTGTGAAAATTACTGAATCGAGTCAACATTGTTTCGGCATATGACTTACGCAAATTTAAATCATTAGGGTTTAGTTCTTGCACTAGCTGGATCTTATATGGATGTAATTTTAAATCTAATTTCAAGATACGGCGTAAGGATGTGCGGGATAATCCTAATTCAGCCGAACGTTTGCGTGTCGATAAATCTGGATCACGTCGAACAGAAGCGGAAACTTGCTGCACGTTCTCTTCGCTCCGAGAAGTCCGCGGGCCGCCGGTTTGTTTCACATTTAGTGTAGATCCCGTCTCTTCGAACTTCTTCACCCATTTCTTTATTAAAGGAGCACTTGGACACTGACTTAAGTCGTGTAAACCATATTCAACGCGAAATAAGCGTCTCACAGTAATGAGCGAAAAGTTGTTTAAATAAAACTGTTTCACGCAGTAAGCGCGTTGCGGCCCCGTGAAGCGATCCATTGCGACTAAATTTCCAAGAAGCGAGCTAGTGCCCCCGCCCGCGCCCGCGCCCCGCACGGCAATAGTTTGCGCGGTAAGTTACATTTAAATGTTAACGAATTCTTGGCCCACCCTGTATTTGATGTAGGTCGCGGTGTCTTTGACATATTTGTGCACGCGTTGCGCATTGTTTGTCGTATTGACAAATGTTTGACCAATCTAACTTAAGTACGTACGTACTACGTTCGATGGTTCTAAGTTTAACTTAGTGGGGATAACATAAGATATTTGGATAGCATTGAAAGTTCGTGATAACACTTCAATAAAGTAGTTACTGTTTAAATGATAGGTCATGGAATACGAATTCAATTGGTTGCCTAGAAACCAATGAAGTTGCGGTTCCACTTGAAAGTTTAACTGTCTATTAATATTTATTTTGAAGGCCTACTCAAATAGATATAGACACTATAATGTATTTCTAGACTTTTCACAAGTGCAACAACACTTGAAAAAAATATCTAATTTGATTGTAATATTAATTTATTGATATAGTAGAGTTGGAGCTGAAAATACTCACTCCTATAACTCATTGCGTGCAACTTGCATAATGCATTCATTCAGTGAGACGTTACTAACTACAAAAGCAACGCATCGTCGGTAAATAAATTGCGACATTCAAACGAGATTGTAGTACCTTGTGTGTTGTATATTGAGTCGATCTGTTCACTCTCTACACTTTGTAGGCCATCGTCTTCCCTCCAGTCCCGGTCATCTGTTAACTCCTGACTGTCCATTTTGTCTTGATTGCCTTGTTCTTCTTCTTCTTCCACTTCTTCTAGCTCCTGTTCTCTCGGGGTCTGGCGCGTATTCTTTACCGGCAGGATCTCGAGGATGGAGGGAGCCCTGGGCGCGGTACTCGCTATCCCCAGTTTCTTCTGTAAGTAAGCCTCCAGGATCTGCTTGGTGATCTTGTTCTGTCTCTCCAGTTCGTGCATGTCTGCGGAGAAACGAGAATGCAGATAAAAATGACTGCGCGATAATTTTTGTTCATTAAGGAACTATTCGGAAGAAGATGGCCGACCGCTGACGGCAACGGCATTGCCGCCCAACCATGGTGGCTGGGCTGCAATGCCTTTGCCGTCAGCAGTTTGCCGTCGTCTTTAAAATAGCACTTTTAGCCAATTTTTGAAAGATTGAGTTGACTGATTGAATTAGTTAGGGATCAGGATATTAGATAACGACGTCATTTTTATCTGGTTCTCCCTTCTTGGGGACCGAAAGTGGGATAGCAATACAAACTATAATTATGTTATGTAATTTAAAAATAGAATTATAGCACAAAAAAGACTGGAACGTATAGAGAAATAGTTATATACTATGATACTAATAATTACTGCAGGAACACTGAAAGGACGAAAAACAGGTAGGATACAAGAGGCTCTAGTTAGTTGATGATGATGATGATGCGTACAATATAGAACTCAGGAGGAATATGAGCAGAGAAATAATTATTTATATTTTTAACGAATAAATACAGTATGCGACACACTGTCATAAGTCATAAAGTTGTTTTATATTTTAAAACCTTTTGCACGTAAGAGTATTAGTAAGTTTCTTCATACATGTTTAACAACTAGATTTTTTTACAGTGCCTGGGTGTTGACAAGAGAACAAATACCTTAAAATAATCTTCCGCCTTTTCTTTGTAAATGAAATAAACAATTGATGCGAATGTTCATTGAACAGAGATACTATATCATAACCTAAAAAAATCTCATCGTTCGTCCGATATCAATCTTTATTGCCATTAAAAGTGATTTCTTTTTGCTTTCTCTAAACATTTCAATACGCGCCGATAGCATCGGACAACAAAGCAAGATCAGAAACAAATTGACTGGTAGCCCAATAAAAGCAAATCGAACTTCTACCTATGCTGAGGTTACACTAGAATTATTATTACGAAACAAAAGCAACGCTAGGTGAAGTTTCGGATATTTAATAATCTACCGAACAGTATTAAGGATTCTAAAGGGCTTGCAATGTTTAAATTAAGTTGAAAAAGTACATTTATGATAATATTTATCTCTTAATATTCATTGCGTGTTTATTTTTGTCTAAGCTTATTATCAACAAAAATATTTTTAGGGGGGATTTTGGGAATCACAAAATTTTCAAAAAGGGCTAATGGGACATTTTTTTTTAATTTCCATTTTGCTCCTTAGGGGGGGATTTTTAGGATGGATTTTGGGAATAAGTCATTCGTTAAACTATATTTGCTTGCTAAAAAGTTTATATGCGTTTTGTGTACTTATGTACATGTTTAGATGATTAAAACTACGCATCGAATTTGGATGCGGTTTTTTTAATCGATAGAGTAATTCAAGAGCAAGCTGTGTAATACATGTGTATTACAGTAAAGAAAATTAGAGATTTTCAAATCTTTGTAACACCCATGCGAAGCTGAATCTGGTCGCTAGTCCATGTCTTTCTTTCACGGCAAAACGGAGCGACGAATGACGTGATTTTTTAAGTGAAGATAGTTGAAGGGATGGAGAGTGATATAGGCTACTTATTGTCTCTTTCTAACGCGAGCGAAGCCGCGGGAAAAGGCTAGTATAAAATAAATGAAAACCGTTTTAGAGCGCGAAGCCTTCTGATGCTACACGCAGGAGCGGTCAGCATTGCCATCTTCATTGTTACAGCATCCATTATTTAGACAATGGGTACATTGACTTGCCAATTGCTTACAATGTACGGAAGCGTCTTACTACAGTTGATTATAGGGCGCGGAAGTCCAGAGAACATACTAATTGATGTTGTTATTAATAATGTTGCACCTTCAATTGTTTTTTTCAAAATGGGGTCAAGGTTCTAAGGGTAATTTATAGAGCATTGTTTTGTGCATGTATGTTCTACATTTTAAAGAACAGTTGGGCGACTGATGATTTGTAATTGCTAGTTCAAAGAGACGTTACGGAAAATCAGCTGTAATCAGATTTTCCGTTAGGTACGTTTATTATGTTACCTTGAAATGACATAGTGTTTAAAAATGTAGGTAAACAGAGACACTAAAGCGCGATATAACGATATTACGACATAGGTGACTTATACAATTAAATTACATCATTTACATAACACAAAATCTTCTTTATTTTTTACGTATTATCCTAGTTTATTTACCTATGTAAAACGACATGAGTAACATGTTTCGTTCTAGAACAAAAATAATATGTAGAGACAACCTAATGAAGGTCATTTTTTGCCCACTGACGCTAATAAAAACATACAAATAAGAAAAAATGTGATTGTTGGTGATAGCAAACGACTAGGTATTTCTTTCTGATTGCCACTTTCATTTTTGGTCGCATGACCACAACAAAAACTAGCTATACTGTGTTCTTCTATTTGTATGCAACAATATGTCAGTAGTATATTTGTTTGAATGACTCACTCATTCACTTACTAACAAAACACGAAATCTCCGAAACTACTTAATCTATAATGCTAAAATTGTACAGGTAATTTACAGGTAGATATTAGTCAACGTCTTTCGCGACAAGGCCGAACCAAGAGGGTCTTTGACTTGTACGCGGGCGAAGTCACGGGTATGTTACTTGTTTTTGGTTTTATTATGATTGTGGATAATGTTGTTGGTAGTCAGAATTACGAGTCTGAGAACCAGTTTTTGCTTGGGGGCAGTACCCCAAGCAAGCAAAAAAGAAAAACGTTTATAGGCCCAGATAATGTGGCACAGCATAAAATATATAAAAAAAGAAAATGTCATTAATCGTCTGACTCACTGCTGCGCCAAACAAGCCAATTAAAATATGCTAGACCTGTGGTCTGACACTGGCTTGCAGTTTGTATTGCCTGAGTAACTAGAATGTAGAGGTCTGATAGGCAGTTAAGTAGTCGTTCTGTCTGACTGCAACATTTTTGTGCAAAGGCTCTTCACTACAAAGTATAGTTGAAACAAAGTCGCTTTCCGCTGTGTCTTTGTATGCTTAGATCTGTAAAAATACGCAATGGATTTTGATGCGGTTTTTAATAGATAGGGAGGCGAAGGTTTAAGTGTATGACACATACATATTAGAGTGAAGAAAAGCCGAGCTTTTAAAAGAATTGTGCGAGGTTGGGGCGGGTCGATAGTTAGATGTAAATGATTATAATATAATATGTATGTATAATATGTAAGTGGTGTCCAATTTACACATCTTTTGATAGTATTTCTTAATTAATCTTTTCGCCCACGAAATACCTAAAACGAGTAACTAGCGATTAACCGACTCTTTGACAATTCAAAGTGCTTTGAATTTTGACTCATTAGATAGTGTACAGACAAGTTGGCTGTTTAAAATTTTAAATCAAGTATAAGGTTCAAAAGTAAACAAAACTCTAGTTCAAAAAGATCATAAAAGTGTTTGTGTTAGATATTTCTAATTACGTATGTTATTATAGCATAGGTCATGATGATGCATGACGATTACAAGGCACTTTCACCAATCAGCAAGTTTTAAAATAACAAAATAACATTTAACTGGCTAGATCTAGCATTCTGTTTATTTAACATTTCTTAAACAAATATCCGCAGCTTTATCTTAATTATGTCATAAGGCTCCGTAACCACTAAAGCGGAGATGAGAGGTCTCGGAATTAACCAATAGGACATTGTGTACTGAAGCTAAGCGCTGAGCTGTCAAAATGACGCAAGCTGATTGGTTGTTTGACACATCTCCTCTCTGCCTTAGTGGAAACCGGGCCTCCTCCTTCATGCATTGGTTTCCTCAGATCCTAAAAGCTTTTGGTGGACTTGTTGACGCCATCTGAGTCAGTCTACAGCCGAGCGTAAAGCATTGTGAATTGTGGTGTTGAGGATGGTGAGGATCTGCCGTCTGGTCAGTCCACCGAATCGGGCTTCTACCACGTGGTTTTTCCTTCCACCTTGCCAGTGACTATCAACTTCTCCAAGTTATGATTATTCTTTCTGGCAATGTGACGAAAGTACTCAAGAATCCTAAACCAATACCGGGCCTAAGTCATTATTATTATTAATGACAGTGCGATGTTGGTTGGACCATTCAATTATGGACTCTTACCCTCTAAAGAAGGAGTTCTTAGAGAGGATCAGAGTACATAACTAACTCCAGCTTTTAGGTAAGTAGTAATCTAAGCATATTGACTACTAAGCCTAAGTGTGGCGGTACGATTTTCACTCAGGACCACATGATTGTTTGTTTTGGGTCTTAATAAGAATTTTATGTTTTTATAAATTATATTAATTGTCTGGTTACCTAGTTTGGCATCCGATGGTTACGTGTGAGCGGTCCCAAGATATTTTATTTATTTATGTAAAAGCATTAAAGATAAATATGGATGTAATATAATGTTCATTAATTCTACTACGCACTAAATTATATTTAGCTTTTGCCATACGAGTTTTCGAGTTACGCATAATTTGGTAATTAAATTATTTGAAAGAAACTTGTTAACAACAAGATCAGGGACTAGAACCGTTATCGAATTTACAAATTTGTATCGAGTTGTAATCGTATTTTAGTCCAAAATCGCCAATCCGCATTGAGCAAGCGTGGTGATTAATGCTCATACCCTCTCTGTATGAGAACAGTAATTGGCTGGTAGTGCTGGTAGTATTATTATTTTTTAGTTTTTGTCCAAAATATGACTAGGTTACGTTTTGTATCCAAGAGAGCATTGGATACAGTCGAAAAGTTTACATGATAGATCCTATCCTACAATCTTAATACAATGACAAACATCGCTATTTTTTATCGTTTTCATCATCACATTAGTCATAAAGTTTATTAGCCTGAACGAAATTATTTTTTAGTTGAATCACAAAGCAGATTACCGAATCAATTACTTGAAGAATGACGTTAATTTATTAAAGTTTTTCAACCATTTTATCAGAATGTATCGTAAGAGCAATAAATTACTATACTTACAAATAGCGAAACTATGTATTTTTGACATATTTTATTTTTTTAGCTAAAAACAAGTCCTTTAATTATACGTTCAGTTAATCGAACTCATTTTTATTTTAGATGTTACGTGATTGTATAATTTAATGGGTATTTTAGTATAATGAAGTAGAAAAAAAAATACAAATTTTACTAGATTTTGGCAATAGAACGTTTTTTTTATCACAGGGCCGGTCTTCACCAAAGCGAAGTTTGCGTTTTTATTACATCTAGCGCTTAGCTTTAGGGTACAGTATTAAAATCATAAAATTATATTTATTTTGTAAATAGGTTATATATATAACACTTTTACACGTCAATATTTTGTTTTTTTTTATTTATTTTAAGCGAACGATGGGGCCGGTGTTTCGTAGCTGGACTGCTCTTAGAAGAAACATCCGAAACAAACTCAGAGGTCAAAGTCTCTTTTAAAGTCCATACAATCGTATTGGTCAAAAATGTGCGAGAACCATGGAGATTAATTTAAAATAAATATACAGTATCTTATGGTAAGTACCTTTACGAGAGTCTGGGCCTTATGCTTGAATAAAGTATTAAGCTTTCGAAATGTCGGTTAAGGCTATACACAATAGGTTTTGTTGTCAGCTTTACCACAATCAAGGATTATGATTGAACAACTAATGTAATAGCTGATGGTTGCATGATAGTTATTGACGAATCACTTTCATGCAAACCGAATCATCATTCTTGACTTTGACATGAAATTGATTGAAGAAAAAAAGCTTTTTTAAAAAAAAGATAACCGACTTCAAAAACTAAAAGCTCAAAAATAACTATTTCGGAAGTCGGTGGCAACACAATTCGACCGGCAGAAGAGAAGCCACCGACTTCCGAAATAGTTATTTTTGAGCTTTTAGTTTTTGAAGTCGGTTATCTTTTTTTAAAAAAAGCTTTTTATTTTTTACTTTTTAGTTAGAGTCTCAGTGTCTGACTACGTTTTAGGGTAGCTCTCAAAATAAACTTATAATCTTATAAAAATCTACAATCCAAGAAAGCAAAACGCGATCTATGCGGGCAACGTCACGGGATATCTATTAGTGTTATATACTAAAACCTTCCCCAGAATGTAACAAACACTTTGCTGAAAACCGCATCAAAATCGGTTCAGCCAAACGCGAGATAATCGCGGACAAACATACATACATACATACAGGTCGAACAGAGAACCTACTTTTTTTTTGAAGTCGGTTAAAAATGTACCGCGTGCCTATCAAAGCGAGGAACTTGATTCATCATCCTTAGTACGTTCTCAAGGGACACCTCCTCTCTCCAAGAATTATCTAGCCCGTTAATAACTACCTTCACGCTAATTCCCCTGAGGGGTCGACAGAACCACTTCAATGTCTATTATTGTGATGATCCTTGACATTTGACTTTGATTGACTGGTACGAACTTATGTTTTTACCATGTCCGTTCAAAACATAATTAATAATTATGACAAAAAAAGAGTAAAAATAAATACCCTGTAGATTATATCTGTGAGATAAAGATAATCTGCAGATATTTTTTTTTTTTTACTATTTTTTTAAGAATTTAAGAGTTATTTTGACCGATGACTTACAACATAAAATCACTTTGCCAAATTAAATAAGAAACCATAAATTGTGCTATTATTAACCGAATCGTAAATGTGCGTGTTAAATATTAATGTTTACGTATTAACATATGTAGTAAGTAGACACTACAACATTTTTGTATTATTTTTATTAAGCCGTGCCATGTGATTAAAATGATATTTCTCTTAGGAATATTGAACACTACATTAAGTAAATTAAACTAGTAACAGCGTCCGTCATTAATAAAACTGCTTCATAAGTAGTTATAAAAAAGTGTGTAAGTATAAGTAAAGATGACAAAATATGGCAGCAGGTTTTTAGGTTGCAAATTATATAAAAAAGGCATAAGTACATATATTTTATTCATGAGAATACGATCGAGTACCGAACATTTTTATGAAAACACACGGATAAAATACCTACTTAATGTATTGCTACGTCAAGGATATTGCATTTTCATTACAAAAAGGATACTCATAACCATACCGAATTGAGTCATTATTCGATTATTGAATCGAATAAAATATTGTATCAATATTTTATTGAAAAGTAAGCCGACCTTATTTAACACGGAACATCATAGGATCAGTGCTTGAAATTATTTTTGAATGTCAATGAAAATGATTTAGGAAGCGTTTTTAATGATCAATTTGATCATTGTAATATCTTTTTATTGAGCAATTTGTGCGCATCTTCAATAAATAATTAATACGCATTTAATGAGCACTTCGTTGTAACAAAAAATAATTTATGGTTCAGCATTTATTAAGTGAAGGCGTGTCGACACGGTAAGCATTCACGGTAGTATTAACAGAGCTAGATGTGAACCTAACTAAGGAAATACTACCTACAAGGTTGTTGTCTAATTCTGCCAAAAAGTAGCGTTTCTTTCTCATAGTTGTCCATATAAAACTAACTCCTGGAGACGTTGTAACTAGATATGATTCAGTTATTTTTTTTTATAAATCTAGTAAAAAAGTGCTTTTTAGTCAATTAAGTTTTACGCTTCCTTCTCGTCAGTGGCCATGCCAAGATTCTCTCTCTCTTATTTACTTAATTGCCACTATATCTAACTTAGTAAGTAAAATCTCAACATCAAAACTGAAATCTGTTACATTTAATACGAATACTTATTATGTCTTAAAGGAGCTTGAACTATTATAATTACATTAAACAATGAGGTAAAATTTTACAAAGCTTCATGCATAAAAGCTCTTTCATCCAACTAAAATTAATTCGCCAACGACTGATTAGATACCAATGGAATTATCATAACCACATAAATGCTCCATTTGGGGCGGTCCATAACTGAAATAGGGATCTAATCCTATTTAGGTGAGAGGATATATGTATATAGTGGCCGTTATCTGTGGGACACGAGCATAAAACTCCAGCTGTTGGTCTGTTCGTGTCAACTGATCGTAAATGATCGCAGTCGCACCCATTTCGTTACTCTTCGACACTCTCCCGCAGTAATTAAGGTTGTTTTTCACTTGTCCACCATTTATTAACATTATACAACCTATTAAGCAAGTTCCTTGTAACACTGAAAAGCTTCACAGGATAATGCAGCTTAATACTAACCAGTAAGAGCGAATATTACGCGAATGTAAACAGGAAGAGTGACTGAAAGTAGGGGCGTTGCGTAGACTTTGATGTCACTTTTATGACGAATGTTTTTAATAGCGAAGGCCTATACTCTTGAAATAGATGAAGCGCCTAACTTATTATATCGTCATAAAAAAGGTTAATTAAACTCAACGAATCTATGGCCTGATTAAATATAAACATAAATAACTGTATTATTTTATTGACACGGCCAATAAATAAATTGGTTATTTATATGTATAATCAATAAATATGTAAATGTTTGTGTAGGCAATAAACTATTGATTATATTTCAAAGACACAGAGACATTAAGCTGTTTTTTACTCAAATTTCACCAGGTTATCAACCTTACCTATTTGTTATGTTAAGAACCCAATTTTTAAATAATTCGGGCAATGACAGTAACTAATTCGAGATTTTTTTATTAGTCCTGGATTAGACAACTTGTTTAAGAGTACCGTTTGGTGATAGATAGGCCATTGGCTTAATATAAGTTAGGTCAACGATCCGTACAATGACTCGGCAGGTAATTTATGTCAATAGAAATGGATAATTTGTGACCATTCATATGTCAGAAACCAGAAAAAAGCAATAAAATAAAATCATAAAAGCCTAATTATTTGATCCTAGAGATATTTTTTATTGTTTTTTTTTTTTTAGAATGTGGGGTTTTTCAACCTTTTCAATTAATTATAGTAATGTTATTAATCAAAAGGTTAAAAAACCGTGCTGTCAACTATCACCAATCCAAAAAAAATATACATATTAAACGCTAGAGGCATACTAAAGGTACTTTGACCCTGACTAACAAAATGGTCTAATAAAAAAGCAATTTAAAAACTTAACGCCATTTAAAGTTCATCGCCTAATCTAATCAGAAGAGCGATCGAAATTCGAATAGTCTTTTGTCCCGCGCTTTTTGATTTTGTATCTGTGCTACTGAGCTACGGCCAATGTTGCCATATTAGAAGCTTGTATTAAGCTCAACAGGATGTAGGTCAAGTGCATTCAGCCTAACTAATCGGTCTATTGTCTTGGAACTGATTGTGTTATCGCACTCAATTGCCGGAACTTATTGACAAACATGATTTTGCACAGGTGAACACGTAATCAATCAATTATTACGTAACTTTGACTCGCTTTTGTTGTGATTGTGTTAGACGATTGTAGTCGAATTTTACTTAAGGAAAAAAAAAAGAAAGTAGGTTTTGCTCTTTTTATGGAGTTTAGGTTTGGTTAACTTGGCTTAATATCGTGCCAGAATTTATACTTCAAAACCTGTTGTAAAATAATAATGTTCGGTGATAAATGTTATCAAAAGCTCCTTCCCAATAACATAACAAAACGTTAGTTCACGCACAATATTAGTTTTTCTTAAACTAGTTTAGCAAAAGCTTAGGAAAGGCGAAGCAAGGCTAAACTAGATCTTAAAAAATCAAAAATATGGACACCATTATTTCTACATGAATTTATTACATAAGAAATTACTCTATATTTCAAAGATCAAAACTTTAAGAGATATAATATGTATGAGTGTTATGATAACTCAGCATAATAATATGTAGATATCAGTACAAAGGCCAGTTTCACGGAATAACGAAGTTTGAAATGTCGATGGACTGAATTCATATACCTAGTAAAGTCTCCAAACTACATAAGCACTACTAAAATGAGGTTGACTATGGCTAAACCCACCAAAATCTCTACAGTAAGTACTGGTTAGGTATTTATTGTACTGGGTACTTAAGTAGCCGACATCTGAATGGATTACACAAACTACTTCATCGGTCATCGTCGTTACTGAACTTGAACCGTATCTGCAGACATTGGATAACTAACTGCATTCATCACAATTCACGCCATATTGCAATAACCGCGTCGTGTACAAAAGAAAAACATGACATTAGAACAGAGTTACCAGTGCCAAAATACAGTGTTTTTGGTTCCGGAAGTCTGTGTTTTTATTTTCTTGCAGCTTTAAACACTATCGTTGTTGTGCGCACTAGCGAGTGCTTTGGCTAACTCACCGTCTCGGACAATTGTCGGACTACTTTGGTTATTACTAAATTTAAATCTAAAAATGACATTAAGCTTTTCTAGCGAGTTTTTCCGCGTGAAAGTTGGTGCACCGGCGCTGATAAAGTCGTGGATTAAAGGGTAGACCACGTCCTTCTGCAAGGTCCAATCTGTCTCAGTATGAAATCCATACTAATATTATAAATGGGAAAGTGTGTCTGTCTGTCTGTCTGTCTGTCTGTCTGTCTGTCTGTCTGTCTGTTTGTCTTTCTTTCACGGCAAAACGAAGCGACGGATTGACGTGATTTTTTAAGTGGAGATAGTTGAAGGGATGGAGAGTAACATAGGCTACTTTTTGTCTCTTTTTAACGCGAGCGAAGCCGCGGGCAGAAGCTAGTTTAATATAAAATTGGTTGAGCAGTTTAGCCGTGACAACGTAACAAACAAAGTTACTTTCGCATTTAAAATATTAGTAGGTATGGAAGTATCAAGTATCCGATTTATGTCGGCATAACGTCGAATATTTTTTCACGTTTTCCAAATTAATCGCTTTGTAAGGTCAGTGACCCGAGTACACACGACACGGGGCGCGCCAAATTACGGTGACCAATTTATCATTTTGTTTAAGGTTCCGTATCCATGAGTCCCAAATCGGACCCTATCTGTTACGGTAAAATTCTGTTTTTGTTCGACTGTTATGGGGATGTCTCAGACAGAGATAAATAAATTAATGAACTTACTTACTTAGCAAGTGCTTCGGCAAAGATACATTGCTGTCTTACCATTGTAGGATGACAGTTGAGATAGAGACAGTCTAAATGAATCAATTATATGTATTAGTTAAGTACTAGTGCAATAATTGGTGTAAGTAATTACAATCACATTGTACTTAGTTTTAGATGGCGTTGTGCATTTTCATAAACTTTATTAAATCAAGCTATGATTACGTTACCAAAAATAGGCTCGTCAGCATGTTTCAACAAATCAGTTCTGTTCCATAGCATAGTGTTTCATTACGTAAACAGTGCTAACAGAGACGTAGAATAACTAAGCCAAAATAACTGATAAGCAACATGTGCATGTTTTTGTTTTAATATTTTTACCATATTTTTTACAATATTGTACGGTGGTATTAGAACCCAACAAGTGTGCATAGGATTCGCACTTGATCGTTTCCTATTACTGTTTTTATAGTGAAATTCTATATTTAGTCTGTTTTTCTACAATAATGTAATTCTATATTTAGTGTGTTTGTTTGTATCTATTTATTTTATGAACAATCTGAAGAATTTGGGGTTATTTCCATTGAAGTGCCGCTTTTAGATCTGACATTTCTGCGAAATGTTTCAAAAGTATTAAAATTGCTTTCCCTGAAATTCACATCTAATTTTAGTTTACAATACTCGCAGTCAGTCGCAGTGCAAATTTTACGAACTGTCGTTTCCATTAGTGCCTTAGAACCTTTGAAAATAAAGAATGGAAATCTCATTTGCCTTTGTAATAAATGTTAGCCCCCATAGTATGGTGAATTGGCAATGTCAGTACATTTTAGAGTCTAGGTTTCCTCTATGTGTTTTCCTTTACAGATGTCATCTGGGTCCGACATAAATTTTTAATGTATTTAGAACTTACGGTATAAGAAAAGGCACCCATTAGTACTTGTCTGTACCCGGTTGTGATTGTGAGGAGGACAGCTTTAACTGCTCGGTCTTCACGATGTTAAAACACAGTTCTCTTTCAAAATTTCAGACTGTGGGGATTTTATTAATGATCCCATAATGGCGGTTTTGTTGTTATTAAGACGCACGGAACGTTCAATATGGTACGTGTAGCTTGTAACTAAAACCTTAGTACAACACGCCAACGTTCAAGATTGACAAACCCTATGCACAATTCACACCTAAGGCCGTGGAAGACGAAGCCGTCTTCCATTTGTTGTCGAAATTCATCAACAGTTAAATGTGCGTGCATTCACCATCTCGGCGCGGCGATCGGAACGCCGCGCCACCATTGTCAACCAAATTGACATCAATTCTATTGCACCTTGGCCCACATAACAGAGGTGTAAACCTATCCTAATTTGTGTCGCCTTGTCGATATCTTCGACGTTTAGTTTGGTGAAACGATTTCGCTGACATTCTATTGTAGGTTGGCAGATTTTAATCATTTAAAAATGGATTATAATATAAACTTATCAAGCATAGCTGTGTAACGAACGGCTTACAGTCACCAAGCAATGCTAAATTCTGTCAAATGTCTTTGCCTCAATGTATTTGGTTACTGCTCCACTTCTATAGGTAGCGAGATGTTTTATTTGAGCCTGTATTGGTGCTCACTAAGCAGGTTATCATATTAGGAAAGAATTAGTCCAATCAGACTGGTGGAACAGACAAAAAACATCTTTATTATGTTAGCATAGATATTCAAACTAGCCAGAACCAAACGTGTAAGAACATCATAACCTCAAGAAACATTACATCATCATCATCATCATAGTATATTTTAATTTTATACGAAAGGATATCACATCAATAGCTACCTACTTTCTAATCATTCGTTAAAATATTCTAGCGAATATTTTCGCAATATCTATTAGACCTAGTGGGAACGGTAATATAAACGTTTTAAGTCATATTTTGAATTGGAAATACTAGAATCTAGGTTTCATTTTTCTATGTTTTAAATAATATATAGATAAAGCCTTTAACTAAGCTAATATAATAATTTGTTTTTCCGTTTTTTTCGAGTTTATTACACATATCTGGGAATACATACATACATAATGATCCAATTTTTATCTTTAACTGATGGGAAGCCTTATTATTCCTAATGATTTTATTCCGTATATACTATTCGTACTTCCGTACTAATATCATAAATGCGAAAGTAACTCTGTCTGTCTGTCTGTCTGTCTCTTCTTCACGCCTAAACCACAGAACCGATTTAAATGAAATTTGGTACAAATATAGTCTGGGACCCGAGAAAGGACATAGGATAGTTTTCATCCCGGAAATCCCCCGGGAACGGGAACTATTAATCCACGTGGACGAAGCCGCGGGCAAAAGCTAGTAGAATATAAAATAATGTGTTGACTAAGTCGTGAGCTAGTATGATATAAAAAGCTTACACATATGCTGTTGACCGTTGTCGACTTTTCAGGACCTACTATAAAAATGAATTGAAATCGGAACTTAACAAAATAGTAAATTTCAACTCTGTTAAGTAATTTACAGTGTTAATTTGTCAACTATTTATATTTTTTATTAGAAATCTTGATATGATTGCAAATGAACGTTTATTTTACTAGCTAGACCCTTATATATTTATTATTAAAAGCGATTGTGTACTAACTTATTATAGGAGTTTTCTTATTATGTAATACCTTTATCTATCTTCTATCTATATACTATAAAAGAAAGCCGTGTTAGTTAAACATTTTATAACTCAAGAACGGCAGAACCGATTTGGCTGAAAATTGGTGGGGAGGTAGCTAAGGACCAGGGGACGGACATAGAATACTTTTTATCTTCTTTTTTTAGTAACAAAAAATCTGATATAACGCGTGTGAAACTGCGGGGGACAGCTAGTCTATTCATATACATATTTGTTAATATCTAGAACCAATATGACATTTGCCAAATTAGCATTTTTAAAATGCAAGGACTTAAGTTTATTGCCTATCTATTAATCAAAATGTATAAAAAAACCTGTAATCAAGAGGCTAGAATTCATTGATTTCATATAAATTGTGAAATCTATCTAGGACAAGTAAGAATATGATAGCACTATTAATTTCTACTATATACTAATTATTTTACATTAGTAAAAGTAACTACCCGATGCTGATGTTGAATAATTGCATTTTATTAATACAGATTAATATTATTTTAATAAGTTATATGAAAAAATATATTATGAAATTGATAAAACACGTATCGGACTATCGTTAGTTCAGAATAATCTAATGACTTTTTAATACGACTTTGATTTATTATTTTATAACAAGCTTCCGCAAAATGGTACAATAATTGATTTTCATCCGTCCGTACTAATATTATAAATGCGAAAGTAACTCTGTCTGTCTGTCTCTTCTTCACGCCTACCAAGGAACCGATTTGAATGAAATTTGGTACAGATATAGTCTGGGACCCAAGAAAGGACATAGGATAGTTTTCATCCCGGAAATCTCCCGGAAACGGGAACTATTATTGTACGCGGACGAAGTCGCGGGCAAAGGCTAGTAATTAAATAAAGTAACTAAACCCATTCATTTCACTACAAATAGGTACATATAATTATAATCATTGGGTAAAAATGGAAGCAAAAAAAAAATACGTAAAATTTCGGTGAATCAGCACAGCTCACCGTTTTTCTATATTTTTACGTAAAAAGAAATAAGTTCTTTACTTCCATCGAACAGTACAAATGTCAAGGCCTTTGTTCTATAGAGCATCAGCTAGTTAGTGTTATTGGGATATTTAGGCATTCAGCGAAACTAAATTGCAGAAAATTATTGAAGGTTAACTTGTCTATTAATAATGCCACAATCAATTAAAACTTCTAAATTAATTTAATGCCGAAATTAGATAAGTGTTTGAATCCTACGGTGACGGGAGAGAGATTAAATGGTAATAGAAAAATGTAGGTTTTATTTTCCTCGATTTGTCAAAAATATTTTTACGTTGTTGATCATTTTGTCAACCAGCCCCAGCTTACGTTATCTTGACAATTATTAATCACAATCGATTTGAGAACCAAAAAAAAAAAAGAAATAAAAACTAGAAAGAATTACTCAGTTTTTGATACAAATAAAGTTAAACGAAAAGTCCTTGAAAGTTTCCTTTTATAAAGGAATTCAAACTTGTTAGTTGTTAACCTTTAAAATTACGCCATACCTTGGTCCTAAGTCCTCAGAATTATCTTTCCGGTTCTAATTCTAAATGCCATCGATGCTATCATGGTGTCAAAGCTGTCACTACTGTTTTGGCGAAAAAGAATTAAGTACTTAATACTTTACACCTTAGCACAAGTGAATACAGTTCAATTTACGTGTTACATTTTAAATCATGACTCAGAAACGGCAATGATATGTTACCAATGACCTCAACACATGATCAATCATACTCAAAATATTCACGATGTTGTTAACATTGCCCTAACTAATACCTTGATAACAAATGTATCTCATCTAATACCAATTTAAATGATAATGCAGCCCGTGGTCCATGATCAGTGAATATAATGCAGAAATCGAAGTTCATTAGAATGCAATTTGCTCGTGTATGATAACGTTATTAACTGGGAATACCTGTATCGAAATTGTATAATTATGAACTCTAATCAAAAGCATCTACGTTTTAAAATTAGTTGATACGTTAATAAATGTAATTACATAGTTAAGATTATAGGGAAACATTACAACAATGCAAATAATATCAAGGCATACCAATGCAAATCTTTATTGTCCGGCTAAAATACTACTAAAAATACACAAAATGTTGACACCATAAAAAATATTAAATACATCGGCGTGTGGTAGAATATTGATGTAGATATAGACATTGCCCAAAGCGGCTTACTGATTTAATACTTACTTATACAGATTATATAAATTATTAGTCCTGATTTCCTCATGAAGTTTTCCTTTTCGTGATGTCAGTGACATGCAAGGTGGACTATACGTAAACGTGAATTTAAAATAAGTTTTATTGGTCTAGTAGGTATCGAGTCTACAATATCACGAATAAGAGACAGACGTCATAACCTGAGACATCACGATACCGCAATTAAATTCCTACATATTTTAAGAAAACGAGTTTCAAACAATATAAACCATAGAGAAATCAAGTGGCACTTAACTGCAAATGAAATGCATAAAATAGGTATTATGTGGGTAATAAAGAGGAAATCCGGGAGGTCGTGCGAGTCGCGGGTAGCTTGCCCCCAATCCGTTATCTCAGTTGGACATTGGCACGGAGCCAACCAGGAATCTGCTGCCATTATGTACACTGTAATTATACACCACGTAGGTAGACGTTAGAACAATAGCAATGTAAAGAATACACGCGTGCTAACCGAAATAATTCTTTAATCAACATGTAGATGGTAATCCCAGCCTCAAAATGTATGTCAAGACACAAACATATATAAAAATGTTATAGCAAAACGTAAAATCCTGTCTGTCTGGAATCTTTGGCACCATTTCAAAAGGAGGATTTTCAGTAGTATTCCCTGTTAAGATAATATTGAGAGACCTATTTCTTTAACACACATTTGTAATCCTTTAAAAGTCTAGACATTTCGGTTTACCAAATAATTAAGAAGAGCATAATTGCTTTTCGTTTTACTAGTAAATGTTTTACGAAATGTGATTTTGACAAAGTTTGAACCTAAAATGGAAGCCCAAAGACTAATCTAGTAGAAATGGTGTTGACAGGTCGACCGATGCAGCGCGGGACGCGTGAACGTGCATGCCACACCGCCCCAGGCTCGCCGACGAGGGCGTAAAGCAATTTGCGCGTTATTCCAATCTGGCCCGCTGCCAGCACCACTACGCGTCCCAACTTTTGACTTTAACTATTTATTGCTGACGTACCGTAAGGTTAAGACATGTAGCTTTTACGTACGAAGGAGTTTGTTATAAATAAATGTGGCCTGACTTCACAAAAAACTAAAGCCATTGTCACTTTGACATTATGGACAATGCGTCGTATCTATTTATGAGTAAAAGAAAAAGGCTTAAATTTTCATTCAGAGCTATGGATAAAAACTCAAGTACTGATAGCAACATTTCACTGGATAGCTTGGAAATTTATAAACGAAAACCATCTTTAAATAAAATATCAGATGAAAATGTTGATACAATACTTGTGCCTTTTTATGAAAAAGACGTACTCATAAAGGTGCCAAAAGACAAAAAACGAAAGCAAAAAAAGGACTTGTTACAAACTACTGGATATTTGGTTAGTAAAGATAAACAGCGGAAGCCAAAACAAACTTCATATCTGGAGATGTTCCGCAAGCAGTTTACGCCAAAGCAGGCCAATACGAATAAGAATATACATGAGATTCGGTCGTTATCACCAGAATTTGGTGATACAGAAAGGGAAAGTATCGGCGAAGATGCTAACAACCCTGTGCCAGAATTTTACAATACTGAGTCTTATAATGAAATATATTATGAAAAACTTCTATGCCGAGATTTAGAGCGCTATCTCGATAACTCATTTGAAGACCGCGAAGAGGAAATGCATTTGGAATTTACAGAACAATTTACTAGTAAGCCAGTCGATACTCAAAATCAAAGTATGGAGAATCTGCGAAGTGTATCAGAGGTAACAAATCCTCGTCGTCATACTAGGCGAATAACCGTAGAACCTATACAAACTGTGAAACTAGGTGGTTTGGGACCCGACATCGAACAAATCAAACCTAGGCTAGATAGAGCTAGAAGTTTACAAAGATATTCGGAAAAAGTAAGGATGGAAAATCGCCTTAAGATTTATAAAAAGACATGTCAAATGCAAATAGAAAAGAAAGAAGAAGCATCAAGCAAACGAAGAGATTCTGCAAAAGATTCGTCTAATATTCGCCACGAAGAAACACGTCCATCTTATTTGGTCAATAAGTCGGCTAAAGAAAAGTCGTCCAAACGAATCGTCAACCCATATTATAAGGCTAAATCTGCTGGAGCACAAAGATCTAGAGAGAGAAACTCAGAGAAGGAACAGCGACAGAAGCAATCAGCCGCAAAGAAACAGGGAAATGAAAATCAGAAAACAGAAAGACACAAAGTTGATAATAAAGCTGATGTTATATTGCAGAATGACAAGAGAGCAGTTAAAGAGGCACCAAAATTTAATTCTAAAGACAAAGGTATTAATACTGAGTCAGAGTCAGACATACCACCAGTCCAAATAAGTTTTATGGTGAACGTAGGAGGAGTTCGCCAGACGAGCGCTTTGAAAACATTGGAGGACAAACATCGAATGTATCAAGAGCAAGTGAAAGCCTTTATGGACAATAATAATTGCATGTAATTTTGTCAAAGTATAAAATGTCAATGAAACCATAACCAGGTACAGTTATTGCATCGTATTGGCAAAAAAACTATAAAAAAATTGTTAGTTTTGTTTTAATATTAAAATATTTGAGTTTAGTAATAAATTTTAAATAAAATTTTAATTTTTCGTTTTTATCTTATTAGCTCTCATTTGGCACACTGCTTATTTTAGATTTCCTTAAATTCAATCTAATTATAATCAGGTTGTTGTCTAGAAAATAGTTTGAAATCGACCGGCTTCACTTTAGAAACTTGGTCTAGATGTTCGCTTCTCTAAGTAAACATTGTCTTGAGACCTAGAAAAAAGATGATTCCGCTTTTTCATATATTAGGGAGCTCCTTAGATAAGCATACGTATTTGTTTACATTCCTGCATTATATCTATGAAGGAGACGAACCAAGCTATCCCGGTGGACTTTGTAGCATTTTCGTTGAGGTTTTTCTAATTATCTTTTTTCCTTTATCACCCTATACATACAGCTCAGGCTCTGCTTGTAACGTTAGTGTTTGTAAAGCTGCGTGCCGACATCAAACGGAGCTTCAATCGCATGGCAAATATGGGTCGTTCGAGACCAGGCTTAAGTGGTGAATGCTCGAGGGACTTAAATTTTTTATTATGATCTCATCATTTTAATTGACCTGTAAAATAGTTTTGTTCACACATTTGGGAGATTAGATCATGTTGAGTGACGGCTTGAGTGATGTGTGGAGACAAGTGAAAGCGAGAGCAGACATCTGGGACGGGCGCTGGGCTATTTCACCAGATAATGATGGGTATGGTAAATTAAATCCTCAGAAATTTATTATTTTGTAAGTGATTTATAAATATTTTATCTTGACATTGTAAGATGTTATCCCAAGTGCAAGATAAGTAGATGTATTTTATTTTGTTAAATTCTTTCAGTTTTCTATCGAAAATCAAAGTTGTATAAACAAATACTGCTGCAAACTAAATAGGTAGCTTTGCATTCATGCAATGCTGATGTTGATGCTAATCATGCAAATGCTTTATGTAACGACTTATAAAGCCTCTTGCCGATGTAATAGCCCCGGAGTACCTGGCAACTACGTGTTAGTGTTTAACGATACCTATTCTCCCAAATTGAACACCTAATATTTTAACCTAATATCAATAGCATGGTGTTTTTTTGCACCCAATACCTAAAAAGGATAAGCATTGAAATTAGAAAAATGGTCTTCTTCAGTACCCGTGTAATATCGCTTCAAAAAGATTTCCTAATAACTTTGTAACAGACTATTAAGAAACTAATACAATTAAAACTTTATCAACTAGCTTCACGCCATTAGTCACACAAGGATGTCTCATCCCATCTTTTTATTGGCATACAAGTCATAATTGGGATACCGGACATAATACCAAGTATAAATATTAGCTATCTCCTAAATAATGCGTCAATGAATTCCGGTTTGACGGAGAAAGTCGTCTGCGCACTGCACGCACCAAAAACGACCGCGTCGGCTTCATAAAGTGTAACTTAAATTACTTATATTACCACACGTAAGTGTACCAGTATTACAAATGTTATGACTAGTTTTTTTATGTTTGAGGTAAAGTTGTAAGCGCCTGCTTGAGACGTGTGGATTGTGTAGTGAGAGTGAGAGGCAAAACTGTTTGTCATTGATATTGAGCTATTGCAGGCTTGCTAGTAACGTAGGAATTTTTATGGCATTCCAAATGTCTGTTTTATGAGAGTTTTTAAGCTGAATTTGCTATAAACTGGGATCTATATTTAGCCTATGTTTGCGAACATAATTCAATAATATATTTTTTTCTTAAAGTGTTAAAGACATTAGCAATCCAAAAAAATCTCTCTTGGCGATTTCCGTCTCAAACTCGTTTCATCTAAATTCAGCAAGTAAGATATTGTTCAAAATATATCTGTAGATACAAGTTACAGCAGGTTTAAAGTGAAAGAAATCCCATTGACACTAAAGCTTACCTTACTGCGCGTTGCTCGATAGGTATTACTTAAACCGATTGGTTCTGCAATCCTTTTACTACCCTCAGGTCGAAGCTTAAAAAACTAGGTCAAAAGACACGGGTTGGTGACAACTTTTACTGTCCTTGGCGTATTTGATACATTTCGAATGGCTGAATTAATTTTGACTTAAAAATGCCCCACATGTGCAAGTCCACAAACCTGCAGTAGGTCATTATCATTGCATTTAATGCACAATGTTGATGATAAAATTTTACGATTATTTAATGATCAATTAAGAATAAGCCATAAATCTTTGTATATAGAGTTGTGAGTCACCATGCAGGTTCTAAATCAAGTACTAACAATACGTAGCTAACGTTGCAGGGACGGCTACAAGCTTGTCTCAACGAAATATGGGTTACGGGCTTAAGCTGTGCATATACAGTATGGAACATTACGGAACATCAGATAAACGGACTATAAACTAGAGAAACAATGAACATGAATTCCGTATCAGATGAAAGAGCCTTAGTGGGCATCCACGGCTGTCGTTGAATCTTACAAAATGTACGTAAATGTGTAACATCCCTTATGCAACGCGGGGCTATGTCGATACGGTTTTTGAGTTCTCCATTGTACGGGGAAAGTAGAGCATGGAGATAATAGGAAATTATGCTAATGCTTTATATTTTAATGATTTAAATATAAAATGGCTGCCACTACGTTATGCAAACGTCGTCATAATGCTTAGTTTAATTAGCCACATGGTTCGTTGACAATGCTAATTTAATTTATTTGGAGTGTTTCTGTGTTTGTTTATTAAAAACGACACGAGATAAAGTCGAATTATGCCTTATTATACAAAGTAGAATAATTAATAGGAAAAAGCTCTATAAATGTACATAAATAATCCTAGTTTAGATTGGCTTAGGGAAACAATGAGTTACCTTGAATAGATTTGCCTAATGTATACGAGCAAGCGTCAATGAATATGCGATATCTATTGAAGAGTACAGTTAGATTCATTCCTATTGTTAATAAGAGACCTTCTTTGTCACGTGGTACTGTTAATGTCAAGTTAACATTATTAATAATTGTACTAAGGAAATTTTGATTTTGATTATCTATACTGATATTATACTAGTCTATACTAATATTATAAAGAGGAAACATTTGTATGTTTGTATTTTTGAATGAAACGAATAACCTCGAAAACTACTAGACCGATTTCAAAAAATCTTTTTTCATGGGAAAGCTACATTATCCCTGAGTAACATAGGCTACATAATATCACGCTCTGTCTCACGGGAGCGAAGCAGTAACCAAAAACCTAACGTAACGCGGGTGAAACTGCGAGGAACAGCCAGTCTTCTATAAATATAAAATGGTAAGCTGACTGACTGATTGACTGACTGTTGATATATCAATGCATCAATGCACAGCCCAAACCGCTGGCTCTAGAGACATGAAACTTGCAGGGTGTGTTCTTTGTGAAGAGTAGGTAACCACTAAGAAAGGATTTTTGGAAAATTTTCACTGTAGTTTACTTTTGCAACGTAAAGGCACATTAAGAAGCGATTTTGGAAATTCAATTCCTGAAAGGGTAAAACAACGGATGAAATTTTACGATAAGTTGGTTAATTAAGCCACGGTTTCCATAATTTTAACTGCCAAAAAAAAATAGTTCGTTCGAAACCACAAAATCTGATAATAAACTACTAATTAACATTTATTAGTTATTGATTCCTGCGGAAATTGTGAATGTACGTAGAAGATAACTAGTGCAGGTAAAGCGGGAAATGGATCGTTATGGTATGTGCAAATGTGTTGCGATTGGCTAACCAATTCGCGAACGGTTTACCGCTTACCCGTTCCCAATTACGGAGTTACTTTTTGGCACTATATTTTATGACATGTACAGTCAAGAGACAAAACATGTGTATGTTGTGGTCATCTCACGAAATTGATCATATTATGAAATGTTCTAACCTAACTAAACCACTATTTCATAGTTGAACTCTAATTACATGAAGATGAAGTGATCAATTTTACGATCTGGCCACCACACATACGCTGAGCAATTTTTTAAAAGCAGTTTTCTCGTAAATAGCATTAACTTTTAGCTAAAATATGTTTTAACGTATAAGTATAGATAATGTATCACGAGCTTCTATACAATACACCTTTAACTGAAAGATCAATAAGTTATTCTTCAAGAAAGTTGCTAATAACATTTGCTAAGTGTATACATGTTTTGGTCCGTGACTGTACCTAGTCGGCTTTACTAGAAAATTAGATTAACAGGAAACAGTAAGTAAGCTAGTAAGTTGATAAGTTTATTGACTCCGGGATTAAGGTTTGACATTTCTTAAATCCATACTAATAATATTATAAATGGGAAAGTGTGTCTGTCTGTCTGTCTGTCTGTCTGTTTGTCTTTCTTTCGCGGCAAAACGGAGCGACGGATTGACGTGATTTTTTAAGTGGAGATAGTTGAAGGGATGGAGAGTAACATAGGCTACTTTTTGTCTCTTTCTAACGCGAGCGAAGCCGCGGGCAAAAGCTAGTATTTACATAATTGTCTTGTAAGTGGAAAATGAATCATATTCACTTGATATGTATTTTTTATTTTTTTATATAAATAATAATACTACAACGACTTACTTACTATACCTACAGTATACTATAATATACAGTAGAATGAGACGAACATTTGTTGGGATCACGATTAATCCATACTAATATTATAAATGGGAAAGTGTGTCTGCCGTCTGTATGTCTTTCTTTCACGGCAAAACGAAGCGACGAATTGACGTGATTTTTTAAGTGGAGATAGTTAAAGAGATGGAGAGTAACATAGGCTACTTTTTGTCTCTTTCTAACGCGAGCGAAGCCGCGGGCAAAAGCTAGTGTCATTATAAAATACGCTGCATTTACATAGATATACGCAATAAATCGTTTAAAGGTACCACACAGATTCCTGATATAATGTAAGCATTGTGTCATAACAAAATTTATAATAAAAAATATATAGAATGAAATACAATCCTAGGTACTTACATTTTTTTCCTTCTGTGAAATACCTATTTAATAATCTTTTAGTATAGAGGAAATCTGCAGGGTTCTATGAAATTGGAAAGTCTGAAAAGATAAATGTCAGAGTCACAGTATCGTGAATCCTTTAGGTACCGGTATCAGTACCGGTACTAGAACCGAGCACGCAAGGCCCACAATAAGGAGTAATCTATTCTCGTTTAAATGCAGTCCAATTTGACTCAACCGACTTCAGACGCTCCGATTTGCTGGAATAGCATTATGTTTGTACCCCGACTTGGATCGATATTTAGCCGTAACTAGACCAAACGAACTAAACTTAGAAATATGCTGTAAATTGTAGTGTTGTGTATGCTCTTTTCTCCATTTATTTTGGGCAATATCTACTCTATGTCTTATTGTATTTTGCATGCATGTGATTCGTTTGCGCATATGTAAAGTACATCATCCAGTTAGGCTGGTAGCTGAAATCAATTAATTTGGCTAGCAGATGATGATACAAGATTGAGTTAGATATTGTACTCGTAAAGATATTTAGACTGTGGGCATCTAGAATATTTTAACAGAACTCTTGAAATCCTAGTATCAGATTGTTCTAAGTCATAGTAGCATGACATAAATTTCAGGATTAATCTTTACATACATTCTCGATAGCGAAGAGTTACGGCATACGAAAAATTGGCAGTATTAATTAATTGTTTCAGGAGTATACTCTAAAACATCCAAAAAGCCTCTTTAACGAAAAAGGTTTTTTTTTTAAGACAGTGTGTCGGACGTGTAAAATATTTCTGTATTTTCTTTATAATATTAAATCCCTACTAATATTATAAATGCGAAAGTAACTCTGTCTGTCTGTCTCTTCTTCACGCCTAAATCACTGAACCACTTGGTACAGATAAAGTCTGGGACCCGAGAAAAGACATAGGATTATAATACATTTGTATTATAGATAAATTACACCAATGGCATGACATGATACAGAACAAACAATCATGCATATCACACACAGTTTGTCCTAGGTAGGAATCGAACCATCGACCTTCGGCTTAATAATCAGGGTCACTAAGCACTAGACTAACAGGCCCGTAAATAACAAGTTTTGTGCATGAAAGCTTCAAAACACGTGTCACTTCAGACACGTGATACATTTACATACCTACCTACTTTTTGTTAGAAAACGTGATTCATTTGATTTAATTATTCAATTTTTTATCAAGTTTCTAAAAAAAGTTCTGAATACTAAGTTGGTTTGTATTGGAATTATATTCTGAAATTAAAAGATTATAATTATTATAATTTCAGTTTAAATTAATAATATTGGTAAAGTTACTGGACCTGTTAAGATAAACCTGTGAAGTAAAGGAAGACAAGTTTGCCCAATTAATTTATTAAATCGTCATACCTACCAGTTTTATTAGTTATTATTTTTAACTTACTTAAAAATATATTTATGAATAGTCCTTGGGATCATTTTTTTGGGTCAAAAAATTACCGTTTTATACAAATAAATCAATACTAATCATATCATAGAACTCTAAATACACTAACTAAATGAACCCGAAGGAAGTTTACTTTAAACTTGAATTCACAAACCAGTTTTCCTGAATTTTAAAATTATACAAAATATTTTTTTTAAGTCAAGGAAAAGTATTGGCATGACACTTATATAGCTAATATTATCTGATTAATTCGTATTAGTACTAGTTTTCTACCGCGGCTACGCCCGCGTGGATGTCAAAATTTCCGTCCCCTTTTTTGCTGCTTTAGGGGTGGGATTTTTTTGCGCCTGTATAAAGATGAATTACAAATTACCAAATAAAATAAAGTTGAATAAGGACAATAAGGCTGAACCCGCCAGAATTTTTTCAGAACTTTAAAAATCTCTCTATTTTATGCACGTGGACTTGACCGATTTATAAACTTCGCGCTGTTAAGTAATAATCAAGTTACAAACAAGCATTACCACAGATTACTGAATAGTTGGTATTACGTGATATCACCGCTTGGCTAGAAAATGTGTACCGGTTTACGAGAAGAGTGCTTTGAGAAAATACCATAAGTAATTTAGCATTTGTTATGGAAATTGTTGTCGTAAAATTGTATTGGTGTCGCGGGTTCTATTCCCGTGCTGAACAATAAATGGCTTACTTTGTATTTGTTCCGTGTTTGGCTGGTTGTGGCTTGCGGATATGTCTTTTTGTTTTTTTACTTCGACTAGCTGTTCCTCGCGGTTTCACCCACGTTACGTTAGGTTTTTGGTTGCTGCCTGGCTCCCGTGGGACATAGCGTGATATTATATAGCCTATGTTACTGAGGGGTAATGTAGCTTTCGAATGGTGAAAGAATTTTTAAAATCGGTCCAGTAGTTTTTGAGCCTATTCATTAATCAAACAAAGTTTTCCTCTTTATGATATTATCTAGCGATCCACTCCAGCTTCGCAGGGGGGTAACATCTTTGAAAATCCCGACTTTATTTAGTTTTTTTGAAACTATCCTCTTCTAGCACTCTATCTATTTAAAAAACCGTATCATAGTTTACAATGACAAGAGAACGGAAGGGAATGACAGTAATTCTCCTGTCATTGTAAACTATAAAAATAATAAGGTTGGGATAAAGATAGAGAAAAGCTAAAACAAAGAATGAACTTAAACTTTTACTTATTATATAGGCTTTAGTGTGAATCTAAAAAGAAGTCCTAATCTAAGTTATGTCTCATGTCTATTTTAGTGCTTCTCATTTCCGGGTTAAAAGCCATAATAACAATAAGTTTAAAGATCAAATCTATTTTTTACATGTAATGATTTTACAGTTAACACTTTAATTACAGTGGCAATTAAGTAAAAAAAGGTTATTATAGTCAGTGAGGTTTTTCCAATATCCATTATTAAATGAATGTAAAAACTTCAGTTTATTTGAATATTTGGACAATGTTTCCTCAATTCGATACTGTAAAGACTGAGATCAAACCTATTTTTTATATTCTATGGCATAATGAGTTATAACACTACAAATTCACAGGGCTAAAGCATTGCTTAAAATATTATTAACTAGCTTTTGCCCACGGCTTCGCTTGCGTTAAAAAGAGACAGAAAGTAGCCTATGTTACTCTCCATCCCTTAAACTATCTCCACTTAAAAAATCACGTCAATTCGTCGCTCCGTTTTGCCGTGAAAGAAAAACAAACATACAGACAGACAGACAGACACACTTTCCCATTTATAATATTAGTATGGATACCTTATCTTTATTCTCAAAATAAGCTCAAAAGCAGTTTAATTCCAGACCGGCCTGTGCGTCTAGTATTAGACTTAGATTGTGGGTTAAATTCCCTTCCAAGCCAATATTTTAAGTTGTCTGGTTACCAGTTACCATACCAATCTTAACTACCCTATCCTGGCCGGTCCTGTGCCTGTGTGTGTGTGTATTTAGGCATTTGATATATTGTTACAACAATTACTCAATTCAGTATCAAGTTAAATTACGTCACACAAAGGACATGCACCAATACGGCTCGTGAGAAAATACCGAATTTCAGAATAGGCAACGTTTTAGAATGTCTTAGATTTATGTCAGGAAGATTGTAACTACGAGTGTTCGCTCCAGTTTCTGGTTGCGCAAGAGTGCGTCTGAATTTCTTCCTATTACAGTAAAACCGATATCCTAAAGATACTATTAGTTATTCTGGTAATATTCTGCACAACCTGTCAGTAATTTACTGTTAATAATTATTATGAGATTCCCGTGTAGCTATTAGCGTGGTACTATTATTTATTCCTTCCATTAGCAACCTACTTAGATTTCGTATATGTTTAACACTATTTGGAACTCGCGGTTTCGCCTGCGCAAGGATACAATTTTTTTTACATTGTTTACATTTTCCCGGGAGCATTTACAAACATATAAATATAACCAGATTCAGAACGTATACTTGCCATACGTTTCTTTCTAGAGAGAGAGAACTAGATAACTCTTCTTAGATAAACGTGCTAAGTCAAGCAAAAGGTTTTCCAAACTGTCTTGCAGTGTCTGAGATTCGCCCGCTTAACAAACATACTCTTCTATTTAATATCAAAATCGATGTAGGTTATCAGTAGTCGTAATTAAACGTAGTTTATTTACATTCGTTAGAGCAGATCTATTTACTGTGAGATTGCAGGATGCCCTTTACATTCTGACAGCTTTACGGGGTTGAAGGCGGCAAACGACTTTTGATCTCCGCCAGATGTCACCTCGTTACTGGGTACAAATAATGGCGCTAATTCCTTAGTCTTCAAAACGTTATTTGCTTAAATTCTTCAAAACCAATGTATCGTTGCTTGTAATTTCGTCAGAATTAAAATTTATCATCATCATCCTTCTCCCAAATATTTCAGGGTCTGCTTCCAGCCTAGCCGGATTCAGTTGGATACCAGTGTTTTGCGTGCAGCGATTGCCTATTAGAATAAAACCCAGTTGCTGAGCGACACTGTGCCCCTTGGTTAGACAGTTCAGGCTTTCTGCCTTTGACTTCTCGTAACGACTATCAAAGTTCTACGAATGACAACCGGGACTAACTGCTTTCCGTAATTTTTTTAATAAACAGAATAAAAAAATATCGTTTGTGTGAAGCTAGATAATACTTAGTACTTAGTGTACAGGCGAACTTAACTGTAGGCATTCTCTGCCAGTCTACCTTCAGGTGAGGTGGGATTGTGTTCCGCAGTTAAATATAGTCTACGATGTATGTCTGATTCTCACACTTTTGCGATTTAAAGACTGAACAAACTTAGCTGGATATTGTGAGCCTTCAATCCCACAGTAAAAAGCTCTATCTACTCTATAAAATAAATAAAGAAGTTTTCGTTTATGCAAAATATTACCATACTTGTAAAGAAATGTTGATTGATTGGATAAAACCACAGACATATGATGACACTGAAGCTCTCCTGAAAAATGTAACCTAAACACAAGTATACGACTCACTCACACACACTTGGAGGCTCTCCCATACCTACTCTACATTCACACTTGGGAGTGCACACCGTACACATACAACCACACACACACACATTAACACTACCAACTCATTCACACGCACGCACACGTTCACATAGTTTTTTGTTTTACTGTTTTTATTGTGTTTAAAGTAAGTACTTACTGTTGTGAAGGAGCGGAGTCTTTAAATACAGGCATTATCTGCTTAAATGAAGACTCCAAACCCAAAATTTGTTTGTGTATGACTTTTAGACACAATAAACGTTATTATTATTATTTATTTTATATGCGTTACATATCTCGGGACCCAAGGATCCCGGGCTTTTGGAAGGCATACGAGGGGCCGAAGCCAACTCGCAGAGGCCCCTTGAGCTAAACTTTATGTGAAAAGGGACACCAACCGGCGATTATCCCTATATGCACTATGTTAGTGCACCTAAGGACAACCCCCGGTGGGTGTTGAACTATTGTAAAATATGGCAACTAACAAAAAAAAATTGAACTATGGGCTTGGATTCTTTAATGAATAAGGTACCAGATACTATGGAATGACTATGGCCCCTGCCTGATCAATGTTTGTATACACAGATAGAATGGCAGGGGGTGACTTGCACACTCAGTAAATGGGCCCCCGAAAACGGTCGCTAGCACATAGTGACATAGCGACAAGGGGGCAACATATATCGAGGTGCTAGAGGAGTGGAGAGGCATTCCACGGCTATCAGGACAATCCCGGAAGTACGGTCAAGATCCCTACCAGCATCTTACTGGAATACTTCCTTCCCCCGAGCACGTATGCTCTTGCGAATCTCCACTCAAACCAGCCAATGAAGGCAAGAGTGAGGTGGGAGCCTTGTTCCTCGTCAGTGCTCACTCTGGCCGGCCAGTTAAGGCAAGCCAGAGATGAAGAACAAAGGGTCTCCCAGGAGGTCAGGTCCACGGGGTCGCTACTGCCCGACAGCTCGCCACAAGCTGCCCTGCGGGTTTATTATTATTATTATTACTCTAACGAATGTTATAAACAATCTCCTCCTTGACGATTGCCGAAATTTTAGAATTTTATGAATACCATGTTCGTCTTCCTACATCATATATTTGAAATCAATTGTTGTGTAAATCGTAATGGTGTGTGCAAATTAACAAATCAATCATCGAAACATGATTGATTTTCTAAGATGATCTGACATAAATGCAAATGTCTATTAGATTTTGAGTTCTAGGATTACTTAATAAAGTATATTACTTATTAAACATTATTTATAAGCTAGTGTAGACCTTATGTACAAGCGCCTGCAGTTTTCGACTTCAGGGGTGTTTCGGAGGCCAGCTTTTATCAGTTTTCATTAAACCGTGATTCGAGACACAATAGAAAGACAATAGCAGCTCGACAGCCGGCAGACTGTCGCTTGGTCGTCGAAAGGTTAAATTGCTAAAATATACAAAAATCTTTCTCTGGCTCTTGATTCAAAAAATATGACTGAAACACCTGCATGCATAAATGTCACGTCCACTAATTAGTTACCGGACATCGTTCCATACGTTATAATATCGCACCACACAGCCCATACAAATAAAACCGGAATCGATATCAAATTGAAAATTGATGCACGAAATTGTAACGTAAACCGTTTAGCCGTAGTTTCCACGCAACTGCATAATAATTTTACCGACACACAGCCTGAAAAACTATACTGAAACTTGTAACCTAGGTTTTAGGGTTCAAATTTAGTTGTGTGGTGTTAGAATGTTGGTGAAACCATTTTGAGAGGTCCACGTCAGCGTCCAGTCACCGGGAACAGGTTACCAACACAGTTATCTTCGGATGTATCTCGTGCTGGTACGTACTTGTGCAGCAGACAGTTAATGGAGTGCATTCGTTACAAGATATCTATCTGTTACCAAATGCGTGTAAAACAATGCTAAAGATATATTTGTTTGTCTGTTTGTTTGTTTAATAGGGCTAATCTTTGGATCAGTCGGGTCGGATTGATTCCGACTCACATTATAAATGTGGAGATGTTTATTTCTCTTTCACGTAAAAACTACTAACCGGATTTTGTTGAAACTTTATAGTACTCGTATATAAGATTATACATCAGGATAAGACATACGCTATGTATCATCACGCTATCGCACAAGATCGGAGCAATCTGTAACCAGACTTAACATAACGCATTTAAACCCTCGAACACACGTGATTCGAGACACAATAGAAAGACAATAGCAGCGCGACAGCCGGCTGTCGCTTGGTCGATGAAAGGTAAAAACCGAGGGAGGGGCCGCTAATCTTTTAGATTATGACGGCAAATATGCAGAAGAACCTTCAGGGGACAGGAGCTATAGTAGTGACATTGAATAGTGCTATATAAACACACTATACTATACAAATTGACGCCTCAGAGCTTTTCTCAAAAGCACCAAATCCCTCAAAACTTCAAACAACACCGTTCACCTGGCTATCCAAACAATATCTTATTTATCTTGCATTAATCAACACGACCACAGAGAATTCAAAGAAACTTGCAGCAAGCAGATCGCATCTGAACAGACTAAGTTCTCTAGAGATTAATTAGAACTGCTTCTGCAAGTACTTGCAGACTGGATGTGAAAGTGGACGAAGTCTGTGCTAAGATATGCTTAAACTAATGCTAATAGTCTGTTATAATTAATTATTCGAACGTCTGTTTAGGAGTTTGTTGTATAAGTTCGGTCTTATTTACATTTCATGATGCCTGTCATTAAATTTATTGGTTGAAGGTATTGTTTATTTATCATCGTTTAAATTATGAGCTGAGGTAGGTTATTCTGATACTCTTATGCTCTTGTCGTTTATAAAATCCGAGTTAGTAATTTACCATTTCATCTTATTTTTTTTTTCGTTTTTTGAATAGTAAATTGTGGTTATTATTTTAGGACTAAGGACCGTGAAATATTTGCTTTTTATCAGCTTTTATGATCCCTGAAAGCAATTAATAAAGTATAATTCAAGCTTGAACTAAGATTTTAAATACCAGCAAAACGACTATTTTTAGACAGAAAAAAAATACAATCTCAGAAGCATTACTAAACTTTTAACAATCAATTCAATTTAACGTTGACACTGCCAATGTGTAAAATGATGATTAATTCGTGAAGCAAATCACAAGTCTGAATATTTTATTATATTATCGAATTAAATATTTTAATTAATTAATAACAATAATAACTTAGCCCATTTTAGACCATAATTTGATCTATTTCACTCAGACATAATTATAAAAAAATGAAATCGGAGACATCAATTAATCAAAAATGTGACAACATAATTTAGACTTTGACATTTACTCTTGGCAAATTACTAAACTGGGAAAAAACGGAAGATATTGACCGAAATCTGGTCAACAACCGAATACTGATCAAAATTATAACGGATATATTCCACTACACAAGTATTGTGATCAAATATAGATGCATTCCCGCTTCCCTGACTCACATATTGAGTTGGGACCACAATCCGGAGATAGATTTGTCGCAAGAGCAACGCCACTAACTTTCGGAAGTCCTAATGAAAAAAAAACGACCTAACCCAGTATGGTTTTCCCCACCCTTGGAACCGAACGCAGGTCCCTTAAGCTCATTCACGCCATCGACTTTTACACCATCAGTGCAATCAGCCAAAATAATTTACGAATTAAATGCCTGCTTTTTTATTTGACAAGTTTTTGGTCATTTAGGTATAAATAAATATAGTCCACAATATTGACAGTACTTGACTAACATTAAATGAGGCATTACACTATTTATTCACGTAGGTGCCAATATTATTAGACAAATATTTGTTCTATATTTCATTTGTTAGCTTTTAGGTTAAATAATTATGAACTTATTATAATTAATACAATATTGACGTTTCGCGTTTCATCGTCAAAAACAACAAACTGCTCAATATAGGGTTCCTTGGCATTTATAAACCAACTTGTTAAGTCCTTGACAAGGTTCTAATAATCTTACCATTATCTCTAAGTAATAAGGTACACTTCCACTAATCTGGAACTTACCTGAAACAAAACAAAAGATAACACATAAGTTAAAAAAAATCATTTCACAAAATTACGCCTCCAAGTAATCACGTTATGTCACGTATTGATAAAGGTAGATTATTCAAATGTTTATCTACTAATTTGCACGTAATTAATTTCAATCATTCGATTTTCATTAACACCGTCGTAAACCGTGATATTGCCAATACTCAATGAACAAGAACTTGCAAAAATCTCAAACTTCTGACTTTGAAGTTTGGAATATTCATAGAGTTGCGAAATAAAAGTCGCACGCGCATCCTCAATACTAGAGGTACTTAGTAAGATGTTCATCTGTTTTATAACGACCCAATAAAATGTTACAATGCCATTAAACTTTAAAGTAATGGTCATACGATCAGATTGATCAGAATCAGCACATTTAAATGCTATTACAGATGGTTCGATTGGTCTAAATACTTTTTTAATAACTATTTCTATGTAGGCAGCTAATCGTTTCTGAAGTTTATTATAAAATGCATTACAGATCAAGTAATTAATTTATAAATTGATTAAATCTGAAATTTATTAATTGAAATATATAGAAATACTGTCCTTTACTAATTCGCAAACTCGTTGTGAATGTGAAACCTTCGGATATTTATGCTCATCGAAAAATCAATTATAGATCATTAACAAACCTGTTTTATGGCTCGATTTTAAGATTCAAAATCGATATTTTTGCTGTGTGTGTTGTCAAGAAAAAACCTGCGTTTATACGTACTAATACGGCATGAATTTTAAAATCAACATTCAAAGTAGTCACTTGCCCAAACCTGGTGATATCTCCTATATTTGATTAAATGGATATCTATAGTAGAAATGTGGACACGCCTTTCTAAGTATGGTCCGTTGCAAAGGTAATTGGTTAAGTCTACTTTTTATGTATTACGTTTAATACTAATACCTATGTAGAGCGTTTACTGTCGTACTTTTGTTAAATAAAGTAAAAAAATACTTGATTAGCTCTATTAAATCTTTGAACACACGTGATTCGAGACACAATAGAAAGACAATAGCAGTGCGACAGCGGGCTGTCGCTTGGTCGTCAAAAGGTTAAAATATAGTAAGTTGATTATACGTACTTTAACCTACACATTGTAGATTTAGGTAGATTCAATTATGTACAAGTAGTGTTTAACGAAATATAAACCGTACTCGATTATTAATAACATGATGTACAACTCTACCATAAAACGACAAATTTAAATTTTATAAAATAACTAATTTAAGCTAAACCTATAAAGTTTAGATCTAATGAATAATTAACTAAAATGTATTAACAAACACAGTACAGGTTTGTCTACTTAGAATTTTATTTTATAAGTCATTAACTTACTTAGATTTAAAATAAAGCGTGCGCGAATTCTATCGCAAATAACATCTGGACACCTAGATTCACCTGCATATTTAAATAGTAAAACATTTTGTGTAATATCTAAATTGTAACGCACTGTTTAAGATACATTACTTATTATCTATAGTACTATATTCATATCTATATTAATAATAAACATGAAAAATAGGTTTGTTTGTAATAACCTATAAAACTACTGAACCAATTTGAAAATTCTTTTCTATACTAATATTATAAAGAAGAAAACTTTGTTTGATTGTAATGAATAGGCTCAAAAACTACCGGACCGATTTTAAATATTTTTTTTACCATTCGAAAGCTACATTATCCCTGAGTAACATAGGCTATATAATATCACGCTATGTCCCACAGGAGCGAGGCAGTAACCAAAAACCTAACGTAACGCAGGTGAAACCGCGAGGAACAGCTAGTCCATACTAATATTATAAATGAGAAAGTGTGTCTGTCTGTCTGTCTGTCTGTTTGTCTTTCTTTCACGGCAAAACGGAGCGACGGATTGACGTGATTTTTTAAGTGGAGATAGTTGAGGGGATGGAGAGTAACATAGGCTACTTTTTGTCTCTTTCTAACGCGAGCGAAGCCGCGGGCAGAAGCTAGTACCATATAAAGCTACGTTATCAGCGAGTAACAAAAGCTATGTAACATGACGCTATGCCACACAGGAACGAAGCAGTGACCAAAAATTTAACTTAAAATTGAATAGTGAAACTGTAAGGAACAGCTCGTATGAATTAAGTAACGACCCAATTATAGCTTATATTACAATTACAAGTATTACAAATCCTTGCAAATCCCGGCTTTTATCTACTACTAGCTTTTGCCCGCGGCTATGCTCGCGTTAAAAAGAGACAAAAAGTAGCCTATGTTACTCTCCATCCCTTCAACTATCTCCACTTAAAAAATCACGTCAATTCGTCGCTCCGTTTTGCCGTGAAAGAAAGACAAACATACAGACAGACAGACACACTTTCCCATTTATAATATTAGTATGGATTATATGCACGTATTATACTTAAAACTTTTTTTTAAGTCACTCAATCAAAAACTAGATTAAAAAAACCGCATCAAAATCCGTTGCGTTGTATTAAAGATATAAGCATACCTATTACCTAGTACAGACTGCTTGGAGCGACTGTGTTTATACTATGTTTACCTATTGATCATTTATTTAGTTTTCAAGTAAAGCGCGCGTTCTGTCGTAATCACATCTATCCGGACATCTAGTACACATTAATGTAAGAATGTTTTAAATTACTTTTAAAAAGTAAAACCACAGATTACTAAATAGTTATGGTAAAACATTCTACGTAATAATTAAATTGTAACACACTGTTTCCGAGATATTACTTATTATGTATAATACCTATTACTTCATTCATTATTCGTTTTATAAGATTTATTGCTCATAAAATGTAAGCAGTGTTTTGTTAATTATTTTTTTGGTTTGTTAATCGTTGCTGTTTACTGGGGCGATGTAAAACAACGCGTACTTAGATGACTTGCTAACACTAGATTTAGTTTTTTATTTTTTGCCATTTCCCCCGATTGTGAGTACTTAGATGTTGTCTGTGATTTCTCATCCGCTTATTTTACCTATATTTGACCCGAATTCAAAAAATTGCTTCTTAGTGCGTCTCTACTTCATAAAAAATAATTGGTTAATAAGTGTCAGGCCACGCATATGTATTACACGGTTATGTATTATCGTAATAAGTTGAGGTTTGGGATTATCTGTGTTTCTCAAGTTAGGCCTCTATGACTCCTGGTGTAACAAAGTTATCTAAGCCTTTATAGTTTTCAAATCAATTTAGCAATCAGATTTTTTAATTTTTTTTCGAAACAGCCGTTTAGTTTTTAGGACGCATATTTTGAAATAAAAAAATGTAATGGTTTATATCTCTCAAACGGGTGCATAAATTAAAAAATCGTCTTAGCAACCTCTTAATGTTTTTGAGACACTTTATGGTGAATGTTCCTTTTGTACCATTTTTGTACGGAACCCCAAAAAGTACTGTGCAAGTTTCATATTTCAAGTTTCAGCAGTTTCGGTTGAGCATAGAAAACCAAATATCTGTAGTAGTTGTGCTTAATCCTTCGATCATACGTGATTTGAGACACAATAGAAAGACAATAGCAGCGCGACAGCCGGCTGCCGCTTGGTCGTTGAAAGGTTAGCACAGTACAAGAATCGTAATTCTTGAATAACAATACATAACTCAGCAATAAATACCTAAAAAAATTCACAAGAATTTTCAAAATTATTTTTAAGACATTGTGAAGCGAATTTCCTCATCTATTATGAAGGTAAATTATTGCAAACGTAATAATACATAAGCAATAAATCTCAATAATTACCGCCCTTTCGTTTATTAAGAAATAGTTTCAACTTTTAATTGTGGCATAAAAACATTAGATGTGTGTACACAATGCATTTGAAACCGACAAAAAGTATTATGAAAGATTATTTAACTTTCAAAATATACTTATGTCAAGATTAATTTGCTTAACATCAATTTAAAATAAACGTTATGCGGAAGGTACATATTGTTTTAAATTGCGATGAACCAATATTGACTGCAATATGAGTGAGTTATATTTAATTAGGATTTTTGTTGGACACTCAAATTCCCGCTATCAAAAATGTCTTAAATGTAGTCGTAATCTGCTGTCATCAACTAAAACACAAAATATTATAATATCCTTAAAAGTACGAGAATTCGTCTTTCGATCTGTGGTATAAAGATAGCAGGTTTAATGAGGTAAAAAACCTTAGTATATTCCTACCTAAATAATTTGTATTACCTATAATTCTATAACGGCATTATGCTGAGTGCTAGCCCTTTCGTGCAATCATTTAAAATATTTTATTTAGTAAGTTCTTTTACTGTACAGTTTTACTACTACAGCACGAATAAACAGTTTTTCATTCTTCCTACTTTCTTTCTTCTTTCTTTTCTTTCTTTCTACTTTCTTTCTTCTTTCTTTTCTTTCTTTCTATAACGAATGGCCAAAACAGAGCTCGGGTCGTTTTGACGGTTTGACCCCAAACTATATCTTCATTTAACCCAGCATAACCCCGTTATTGTAACCCAGCATTTAATATTCACGCATATCGGAAGACCTCGGCAGGCCTCGGCTGGGTACTCCATATTTCTTTTCATTCGCAGAACGTCATTGAAGAGAACAATTGAAAACATTGTTTGAATTTTATTTTCCCGTCGATTTAAACCGTTTACAATGGTCGTAATTCACGGATCATGACTTTGTATTTTTTTTTCATTTTACGTTACTGAATGCCGCATTCTATAAATTCTCTGTGATTTACTTACGTTTACTTACTTTAGAAACTCAGACCAGTCTAACCAAGAGGTATCGTGTCGCCCAGTTACTGGGTTGTGGAGGTCAGATAAGCAGTCGCTCCACGTAAAACACCAGTATCGAGCTGAATCCGGTTAGGCTGGCAGCCGACCCCAACACGGTTGGGAAAAAGGCTAGGGAGATGGATGGATTTACTTACGTTTACTTACTGATCAAGTATGTATAAATTGTATTTACGAATCTAGGTAAGACCTAGAATTGATTTGTGGCTACGGTCACTTTAAAATTAACTGTACTACTTATGTGTAATTGCGTTCGACTATATAAAAATCTTTAAGACCTTGTAGAAAACTTCTCAAACACGCGAGTTTTACTTTAGTAATTGAAACTGCATGGTCTGTCTGTTAGCCTCGATATATAATATTGTAATTTAGCTATAAGTAATAATAGATACCATTACGCACCAGCACATTTACAAATAACTGAGAAGGAGAATAGCTAAACCGTAGTATGTGATAAGTACCATAAAAACTTCTTTAAAAAAATCTACTACATAAATACATTTCAAAATGAGTACCCATACTTCTTTTTCTTCATGCCCTTATGACATTTTACTTGGGGTCGGCGTAACATAATATCTTTTTCTTCCATACCAACCTGTCATACTATCACTTACTCCGTTCTCCTTCATAATCATTCTTCACACAATCCATCCATTTTTCCTTCGGTCTTCCTTTCCCCTTCCAACCTTCTACATTCAGACTCATATTTGTTCTAGCTTTATGCGTTTCATCCATCCCCTTCACATGCCTAAACCAAGATAAAGAACTGACTGCCCACACGTAATTCAAAATGGGCGGTGTACACAAAGCGAAAGAAATCAGGCATTCCTCGATAGCATCGGTCGATTAACCTACTTTGTTTGCGTGAAAAGTCAAATTAAATTGATTAATACGAGTTGTCCTTAGCATTCTAGATGTAATCTAAGTATAGATGTTACAGCTGTATCATAGATGATTGACGATCACTGTTATTACGTTCTTCTGCAGTTTCATAATGAATGGAAGGTCATTCGGTGAAGGTCAGCCGTGGTGGGCAAGATAACCATTAAATGGTTTGGACAATGGTGGGATGCGTTGTGGTTAGTTTAGAAATATATCATTAGAAAGGTAGATGGGAGTTGGTTGTTTTGCTCTAATATTTATTCGAATAAATATTGAATGTCGGTTACTTACAGCAGCAAATGTCAATGGAGTCTTATTGAGTAGGCATAAGTAGTGCGTAAGTGTAGCATTAAATTAAAATTTACAACGTTTTCGTACATTGCCTAACCACAAAGCTCTTCAATATTAATTACAATTTCACACGTTTATGTTTTTTGCTAAGAACGTACAATGATGAAACCATGGTACCTTACACAATATTATTCTTAATTAAGTGAAAGCGTTTCATAAGACTCATAAAATTTAATGACACATTATTCATTAAATCACCTTATTAACACGAGTACATAAAACAGAGGCAGTACTAATGTCAGTTTTAACAACTACCCTCAATCTTGTAAACACAGTTATTACAAAAACCGTTGGTTGCAATTTGCAATGCGCCCGGAGTGCGGACGTTACAAAACTGTAACAACACGCAAAACAATTTACTTGTGGTTCCTTCTCATATTGAGAATTAAAATTAGAACGATGAATCGTTACGTAATCGAAATTTTATTATACTAGCTTTAGACCACAACTTCGTCCGTGTGTAAATTGAATGTAGCTACTTGTACTTTCAGTATTTTTTTTCGGACTTGATCTTTAGTTTCAGACCAGATACAAACTACCTTTTTACTAAATTTTTCCCGCGTTATTGTAGATATGATATATTTGTATCAGTTTAATTCTGGTGTTAAAACGCGAATTATTAGTAACAAATGTTACGTAAAGGTTATTTTCAATTAGTGATGGAATCGGTGTTCCTAACTGAGATCTAAATCAAATTCAGAGAGTATCTTTTAAAAAGTCTATACTTTTGTAAATGGTTAAATCATGGGAGGACCATGTAAGTTCATGATTGAGGTGCTTGCTTGAAAAAATAAGCACAGAAAATTATTAATTTACTAGCTGCCTCCCGCGGTTTCACCCGCGTGCAAAATGGGGTCACTTAGGGGTATGAAAAATAGATGTTGGCCGATTCTCATAGATACCGGATAAGCACAAAAAATTTCGGTCAAAATCGGTCAAGCCGTTTCGGAGGAGTATGGCAACGAAAACTGAGACACGAGAATTTTATATATTAGAAGAAGATCTAGCTCACTCGCGACCGTGGCAGTATCTACACTACGCTGGGGTTTTTTTAGATCGATGGCAGACTCACCACATGCTGCAGAAATGGGTGCTTAAATGCGTCTATTTATTTTCTCTAGTTATTAAGTTAATTATTACTAACACAAACATGCGAACTTGGAATGAAACCTTGTCAGGGCATGAAGTGAAGTAATATTTCGTGAATTATTTTCCTCATAAATCTTCGAACACACGTGATTCGAAACACAAAATAAAGACCCAACAGCCGGCTGTCGCTGTCGTTTGAACCTTTCAACGACCAACCGACAGCCGGCTATCGGGCTGCTATTGTCTTTCTACTCTGACTCAAATCACGTGTGTTCGAAGGATTAAAAATCGTGTATAAAAGTTGCCTAAAAGCGTCATAAAAGCCAAACGTTTTAATAACGCAATCAAACACCTTCTCCGCCATTACACATTACATTCATCAGATATCGGCACCACAAGAGCCTAGGTCATTAAATTAACTTCGTTATAACATTACACACGAAACACGCAAACCCACGTTTAGATGACTATACAATTTGCGACGTAAGTGTCGACATAAGTGTCTTAAGTGTCGTAATTTTGTTTGGCATTGCTGCCTACAATGAATATTATAAGTAAAAAGATGGCTGCCTACCTATTACTTAAAGAAATGAATGTTTGGAATTCTCGTAACGTGCGTACAACATTTAGTGCGGGTCCTGGCTGGGTTCCAAATGCCCCGTGGTTGGGTTGTTTTGCCAAGTATGTTAGATTAATAAAAAGACGCGACTGTGAGACTACGCATCAAGGAAATACCTATGGATTACAATGTGGTCCTGAAAGGTATGTCCTTAAAGAGTCGGTTTGTTTGGTTGAACACGCTTATCGCTGTAACTACTGGTTTGAATAGAAAAAAATATTTGAGAGTAAAATAGCTTATAAATCGAGGAAAGCTAAAGTTTTACACTATACTATACCCCGCTACACCCACAGAATAGAAACAAAGTAAAGTTTTTAAACAACTGATTAATAATACGTCACTTTAAAACCTTCACTTGTCTGTCTGTAGGTCCAGCATGACTGAAACGTTGACTTGAAAGTATTAAATTCTTGTCCATTTCCGAATTGGAAATACGGCTATTTCACAATTATATTACTTGATATGAATAAGGCCTTCAAATGGATATTTCCAATTTAAAACTGTCCAAATATTTACTCATGTAATTGCAAATTTACTGTTTTCGTTTTTGTGTCTTTACCTAGTATTATGATCAGGTATTACTTTATGGCAAACTTTTTGGTTTCGATTCACTTATAACTTATGTTTTTCAGCTCTTCAAGAAATGTGGGTTTTAATAAATAAATTTTAACTCGACATCTTCACTCGTTCAGAAAAAGGGTTTTCGCAGACTGACAGAAGTTACCCCATAAAGGTTTCCTTTTACTTTATCCTAAAAATTGCACCACAATACGTTATTTTTGCTTCTTTATAACACATAACACAGCAAAACGTAAATGAAAACATCAAAATATTCATCACGAAATTCAACATCGGACCAACACGTTTCACAGAAACTCATACCGAAGCCGGGGCGTCCTGCGGACAGTCCGTCCGCATACCGGCCCATCGTTTTGCTCGACGAGGCGGCCAAGCTCTTGGAGAGAGTGATTGCGAGCCGTCTCGTCGAGCGGCTGATGCGGGTCGGGCCGGATCTGGCGGACGGCCAGTTCGGCTTTCGCAGAGGACGCTCCACGGTGGACGCCATCATGCGCGTGCGAGCCCTCACGACAGGGGATGCGGTGGCACGGGGCAGGGTCGTCTTGGCGGTGTCTCTCGACATCGCCAACGCCTTCAATACCCTGCCTTGGGGGTGCATAGCGGCCGCATTACGGTATCACCGAATGCCGGCCTACCTCTGTCGTGTGGTCGAGGCCTACCTGACGGACAGAGCCGTCATCTACCCCGGTCACGAGGGAGTGTGGAGTCGACGAGGGATGTCGTGCGGTGTTCCACAGGGATCGGTCTTGGGGCCGCTCCTGTGGGACATCGGGTACGACTGGGTGCTGCGCGCCGACCTTCCCGAAGGCGTCAGCGTAGTGTGCTACGCTGACGACACGCTAGTCCTAGCGCAGGGAGGGTCGTTCCAGGCGGCGGCCGACTTAATGTCGAGTGGTGTTGCGACAGTCGTGGACAGGATCCGGCAACTGGGACTTGAGGTGGCCCTGCACAAGTCCGAGGCCATGTGTTTTCATGGCCCTCGGCACCGGCCACCTCCGGGGTCTCAGATAACGGTAGGAGGGGTTCACATCGGTGTCGAGTCGACGATAAAGTACCTGGGACTTGTCCTCGACAACCGATGGAACTTCACGGAGCATTTCCGACGTTTGGGCCCCAAACTGGCGAGGGCTGGAGCTGCCCTCAAACGGCTCCTGCCCAATCTCGGTGGCCCAAACGCCTCCTGCCGGAGGCTCTACGCGGGAATCGTGCGGTCCATGGCCCTCTACGGGGCTCCGGTGTGGGCGCCCAACCTAGCCACGGCTCCGGCCCGGCTTCTGAGGGCGTCCCAGAAGGTCATGGCGATTCGCATGGTGCGGGGATACCGCACGATCTCCTGCGAGGCGGCATGCCTCCTTGCCGGCACTCTGCCGTGGGATCTGGAGGCAACAGTCCTTGCACACACGTACGAGTGGCGCGTGGAAGTGCAACGCCGGGGTGAAGTCCCGCTGCCGCGGGTTATCGCGGCACGGCTCACGGAGCTCCGGCGAGATCTCAGGGCGGAGTGGAGACAGCGACTGTCGCAACCTAGTGCTTGGCACGCCGTGATAGCGGCGGTAAGACCCCTCTTTGAGGAGTGGCTGGAGAGGCGCCACGGCGCTCTCACGTTTCGCCTGACACAGGTCCTCACCGGACATGGTCAGTTCGGGAGGTTCCTGTGTCGGATTCAGGCGGAAGCGACGCCTGGGTGTCACCACTGCAGCAACGGTCGCCTGGAGGACACGGTCGAGCACACGGTGGAGGTGTGCCGCGCATGGGCGGACCATAGACGTGTCCTCGTAGAGGCGGTCGGCGGCGGTGACCTCTCGCGCCCAGCGCTGGTTCAGGCCATGCTGCGGGGCGAGACGGAATGGGATGCCGTCGCCTCCTTCTGCGAAGCAGTTATGCTAGTGAAGGAAGCGGCGGCGCGCGAGAGGCAACGACGAGCCTCTCGCCCCGGACAAAGACCCAGGCGAAGACGTCGAGAGTCGCAAGACGACTACCGGCCACCGTAGGCGCGGTTCTGCGGATGGCGAGCGATGGGTAGCTCGCCGCCCGGCTAGGACCAGGACCGCGTCGACGGCGCGTTAGTGTTCCACGCGCGCCTCAAAGAGAAGGAGTCAGCACAGGAAGGGGCCTAACAGGGCCAACGCCTGCCGGGGTTGCGGAATGTGTATAGTAGTCACCGTGACCCTGGAACGTAAAGGGCAATCGAAGGAACATGAGTGGGTTTTAGTCAGTAAGAGTCTGACACGCCCTCCCGCCGCACCCAGGACGGGAGCAGTCATTGGATGATTTCCCACTCACCAAAAAAAAAAAAAAAACGTTTCACAGAAAATAAAACTGAAGAGATACCCTTTATGCGAGGACACAAAATGGCGGAACTACAGCGAAGTTGCTTTTATGAAATGTCAAAATAAATAATAACTAACTAGCCTACAGCGTCGGTGCCTGGTATTCTAATTTCCCGCGGGCATTTTAGTTTTTCATGTACATTTGTATAGTCTAACGGGTAACTAGAAAACTGTAGTCATTTGGTTCTGCGGTTCTAGGTTTTAAAATAACTAAGTTATTTATTCATTTTACTTTAAGAATTAAAAATGAAATATAAATTTAAAATGTCGCGATTGCGTAATGACTCTTATAAAAGGGTTTTTATTTGGAAAGTACCAGTGTTTTCTTTTCAAACACTATATCAGGAAAACATCGTTAGATATTAATATAAAAATCCAAAACTAAATCTACCTTGCATGCGTGGTAATCAATGCTTTTTCCTTCACTGTTTGCCCTAAAATGGACAAGTAATAGGCTGGTATCGAAATCTATGCAAGTATCATTCAGGAGGCGTCGGAACTGGATTGGGGGCATCTAGCAGAGGCTACAAATACTGACGACAAGGTCAAGATATTTAATGAGACAGTTATAGCTCTCTATAATAGACATGCTCCAGTGAAGAGGGTTAAAGTTAGGCGTCCACCTGCTCCTTGGATGACGCTGGGAGTGCGAATGGCTATGAGGCGCAGAGACCGCGCTTTTCGGAAATATAGGAAGGATCGCTGCGAGGAGAATAAGTGCCTGTTCAAAACTGCAAGAAACCGGTGTAACCAGATGATACGTAACGCCAAACGCCGCCATATTCTTGAAAATATTTCCTGTTCTTCCCCTGCCGATATCTGGAAATTCCTCGGAACTTTAGGTATCGGTAGGTCACGTTACGTGGATTTTCCTAAAACAATTGGCTTAGATGACATCAACCGTCACTTTACAACTACTTGTCCATTGAATTTACTAACGCTGTCTCAGACGGTTGATTTCATTAAGGACCTACCGGGCCCGATTATAGAGCCATTTCATTTCTCTCCAGTCGCTTCGGATGAAATTAAAAGGATTATCCTATCCATTAATTCTAAAGCTGTGGGTTGTGATGGGGTTAGTCGCCACATGATCACCTTAATTTTAGACTCCCTTCTCCCTCCGATTACCCATATTATCAACTTTTCCCTTGATTCCGGACAATTCCCTTCCCAGTGGCGTATGGCTTATGTCCGTCCACTTCCCAAAATTAGTAATCCTTCTCTACCTAATCATTTCCGCCCTATTTCCATTCTTCCTTTCCTGTCCAAAGTGCTCGAGGCCTGTGTACACAAACAGTTCTCAGGGTTTGTTCATCGGAACAATTTGGTGAGTTCGTTCCAGTCCGGGTTCAGGCCTGGGCATAGCACGTCCTCTGCTCTCCTCAAAGTGACTGGTGACATTAGAGAAGCTATGAGCGATACTAAAGTTACCGTGTTGGTGTTAATTGACTTCTCTAATGCCTTTAATGCCGTCAGTCACGACATCCTTATATCTATCCTCTCACACCTTATGGTTTCTTGCGAGGCGTTGGAATGGTTCTCTTCATATCTTCGGGGACGTCAGCAGTCGGTACGCGTCGATGAGAGTTCATCTAGTTGGCGTGAGTTGGATGCTGGTGTCCCACAAGGCGGTATTCTATCTCCTTTATTATTTTCCATTTTCATTAACTTTATTACTCACTGTCTTCGGTGTTCGTATCATCTTTATGCTGATGATCTTCAGTTATATACTGCAGCACGTGTGGACGATTTAAGTGACGCTGTTGAGGATATAAACCGAGATTTAAATGCAATTCTGAACTGGTCTGACAGATTTGGGGTATCAGTAAACCCCTCAAAATGTCAGGCCATAATAATAGGAAGCTCGCGTATGTTAGGTAGAGTGACGGTTAACTCTCTTCCTCCAATTCTGTTCAATGGGACTGTCATTCCGTTTAGTCAAAATGTGAAGGATCTCGGTTTGCATCTTGACTCGTCACTGAGTTGGCAAAAGCAGGTTTCCAGTGTCAGTCAGAGAGCTAATTGGGTTTTGCGTTCCTTGTATCGTCTAAAGAACTTTCTTCCCACTAAGACGAAGACAATGCTTGTGCAGACTTTAATTTTCCCTTTGATTGATTATGGTGACGTGTGCTACTTTGACCTTAACGCGATTTTGCTGGATAAGTTGGACAGAGTCCTCAATAATAGCATCAGGTTCATTTTCAATCTAAGGAAATATGATCATGTTTCAAAGTACAGGTCCGAGCTAAATTGGTTGCCCATTCGCCAGAGAAGAAGTTTGCGTGCTCTGACTACGCTTTTCTCGTTACTCAATTCTCCCAGCCCTCCTTCTTACCTTATGTCTCATTTTCAATATTTGTGTTCTTCTCATGCCAGAAATCTGCGCTCAGCTAACAATCTTCTTTTACTTTGCCCTTCTCATACTTCTGATATAGTTCATTCTTCCTTTCATATTCAGTCCATTCTTCTCTGGAACGCCTTACCTCTCGATATCAGGACGGCCACTAGTCGATATGCATTTAAGCGGAAGTTGAGGATCTATTTTCATAACAAATGAGCAGAGTTTTTTCACCATTTTCTTCCTTGTATATTTATATATTATATATTTATATTATTATATTCATATATATATTACATATTTATGTATAAAGTATATATATATATATCTCTTCGATAAATTTGTATTTATATGTGTATAATATGTATTAAACTTATATTGTGTTACTTTTAAGACTACCCACTAAATTATGTGTTTTAATTATTATTTTATTGTTTGTTTTACTGTAAGTTTGTGTCCTTTTATTGTTTTTAATAATGCACCTGCCATGTTTATATCTCATCAACTCTGGGTTGACTGGTAGAGAATGCCTAAGGCATTAAGTCCGCCCTTGTACGCTTGTGCATGAAGTTTAAATAAATAAATAAATAAATAAATATAATTATAGAAGATTGAATTGTAATAGTCATGTTTTACCCAATGCAGGAATTTATACGTCATGTAAATTAATTAGAAATGCGTAATTAAATCATTAAGCAGGTATGTATTAAAAATCAATATTTACTATAAAGTTAGACTCGATCATTCTACGTACTGAAATAATAAAATAAAATTATACATTTTCGCTAACTTGTTTGTTATGAGTACCTAATATACTAATGAGCGTAGAAAATAGTTTGGAATGATTTTGAATATTTTTGTATAAAACCAGATAAACAACTCCTCACGTGAAGGTTATATAACCACTTCAGAGTGTTATTTTTAGAGGTTGCCCCTAAATAGGATTTTTTCCTTTTTTTTTATAGGTTTTTTTTTAGTAGATGCGTTTCCAATAGTATAATGCTTATTTCTTTTGAACTAGGTAACGAATTTTAATGTGGTTTTCAGCGTGATTCTAGGTTTTTTTATAGTAAATACATGTATGTAAAGAAATTCCTAGATTTTTAAGATTTGTAACAACCGTGCGAAGCTGGAGCAGGTCACTAGTTAATTTATGTCTGCTAAGTTTTTTATTGTGCCAAGAGGCTAGGATGTAATGGAGTCGAAAGCATATTGATAAAATGCTCACTCATATCATACAATACATACATATATATTTCACAACATGTAAGAAAAAAATACAAATAAACAAAAACACAGTCAATAGTTAAAGATTTTGAAAATGGCGCGCGAATTTCCTAATTCAAACTTTGAATCTTTTTAGCTATTCGTTCTCAAGGTTGACCAAAGATTAATAAAATGGCAAAATTATTGATTGTCTAGAGTCCCCTTTGTGGTAATAGTAAATATAAAAGCACTATTTACAAGCAAGTGTGTTGGAAATACATATATGTAGTCACATCAAAAGACTAGACTCAGACAGTAGAGCAGTCTATTTCTAGAGTATTCCGCCTATGAATCTCAAATCCTTTACTTTAATGGACAAAATAAACAATGGCTATAATACTTTTACGTGTGTATAACATATTGCCGAAAACGAGTAATATAATAATAGAATAAATAATCTTTTCTCAACTACAAGACAATCAAGACACATTGCAGGTGCATTTCACCGGCTCTCAGACCTCTATAAAAAAAACAAAAGATACTCTCTGCCCTGCCCCTTCCCACATACAATCCTTTCTCTCATTGCCGCCTTCAAGCAAATCAAATTACCTATGCTATCCGCCTAATATGAAGATAGCAGTCATTGACCGATTAAAAGGAATATATAACTTACTTTCACAAGTGTAAAAAATGTAATGTAATTAACACCTTCATATTATATGCTCTGAATACATGATATACCTACGTATAATTTAATTATACTATTCATTTGCAATATCATTATGCAGTTATGAGATAGAAATCTTCGAAAAGATATAATTGCATATTACAAAGTGTGAAAAAGATTTTGTTTTTTAATAAAAGTCCCACTTATTTGCTCAGTAACCTAAAATTTATTTCTTTTGCAACAATTAGGTAGGTAGTTAAGTAGGTAGTTACTTTTACTACGAGAAAGTTAATATAGCTTCCGTTCACAGTTGCATTTTTAACTATGTACTTAATTGATGTTGATATAATATATAGACGGTTTATGAGTGTTGTATTTAATACAAATTTATTTATTAGACCAAGAGCGTAATTCAGGGTTATTCAGGGTGGAAAGTTTTAATGGGCCCTGGAAGAACTACCTTAAATCGTTGACATTTTTGGATTTTAGTCGTTCAATTCCTGGGTAAGCGAATTTCCAAAAATCATTAAATGCAGTTTTGTTTCTTTAAATTCACGAATATTCCCTTAAAGTAAAATAATCTATCTTATTAATTTAAGGTGGTTTTCTCCCAGGGCCCATTGAAACTCCACCATGTATAAAGAAGAAGAACATAGAACATTATAACTCAATAATTGAGCAACTATTTATGAGTTACATATAAAGTGTACGTATTAGATGAAAAACATACAATAGTTATAAAAAATACTTCACAAAAAATAAGACACATAAGCGTCAATTCACACGTACCACAACCACACCACGTCGCATCGACAAAATGTGGTCAAGATGTGGTTACGTGTGAATAGTGTCGCAGCGGCTTTTTGCAGCTGCGTTGTGGTAGCCACAAAATGTCGATGTGGTTGCGTTGTCGCTGTCGTTGCGCCTATTTCGTTGAGGAAACACGGCTTGACTGAACGTAGTCATGGAGGAAAGATTGTTGTTGCTATCCTTGTTATGGCTAATAATACTACGCAAAATGAAAGAAGGCCGGGGGAGCGCAGGCGCCAGCTAGGCGCGCGTGGACGTCATGTCGTGGCGATGTGGCCGCGCTGACGCCGCGCTGCCGCCGCGTTGCCGTCGCGATGTGGTTGCGATGTAGTCGTATTACACAGGTGGTCGATAACAACCACAAAATGTGGTGCGTGTGAATTGTAATATTCATTTTCAATACAAAATTTACGCCCGACCACATCGCGGCGTTGTGGTGTGGTTGTCGCTGTGGTGTGGTTGTGGTACGTGTGAATTGAGCCTAAATCTCAATTCAATTTAAAATGCTAAAGTAACACAAGAACCTTTTTAGCTTGTTACGAGTAGTAAACTCATCTAAAGCGTGTTGCACATTTTATTTCTCGCGTCGAAATTTTTATTTCTCCATTATCCTTTGTCCACACAGCATCGTTCAGTACTGAGAAAAAGGATAAAAAGACAGGAACAAGTTTATAGCGGAACCCCAGCTAACCCCACGGCGATGCGAGATAACACAATAGCTTTTCTCGTACCAACATAATTCTACAAACACGGTTTGTTACGTCTAAACTTCTACCTAGTTAGATCTGTTCCTTACATTAGTTTTTCTTTGCAGACTTTAAAAGGTGTTTCTTACTTTTTATTTTTACCTTTTGACGACCAAGCAACAGCTGGCTGTCGCGCTGTTATTGTCTTTCTATTGTCTCGAATCACGTGTGTTCGAAGGTTTAAATTAAACGAGTATAATATTATACTGATAGTTCGTGCTAATAATAACACATTTTGATATAAGTGAGCTAAATTTGTCATAATTACTGCACACGTGGGGTAATGGATAAGTAATAAGCACGGTTTTGTAACATTGCATTACAAGCCTAAAATCGGTGGAATAATAGCTACTTCACGCAAGTGTTTTAAAAATAATAGAAGCATAAACGATAAGTTTAAACTTAAGTGTTCGTATTGTATTTTATTTACTCGCAGTTTTCGATAAAGCGTGTAATATTTCACCATGAATGCGCACAGGACATAAACATTACTCTTATCGATTTATAACAGCATACCTAATCTCTGATTTGTGCTCGCTTCGCGTATTTTGCGTAATATTGGACATTGTTATGTGCCCACTTGCCGGAATTAAAGAATATCTGTAGGAAAAATATAGTGAAAATGGAAAAATACACTCCGTTTTAAATGCTTAACATTTATAACAAGCGTCTTGTAAGTATTAATTGCTCATTATAATTCTTAATATAATAAAATATCAAACTATATTTAATTTTCATCATCTGACGTAGTGATGGCCTAGTGGATAAGGCGCCCACCTCTAATATTAGAGATTGAGGGTACGAATCCGGGCAAGTACCTATGTGACTTGGACATCATCCGGTTAGGCTGGAAGCCGACCCCAACAAAGTTGGAAAAAGGCTAGGGAGACGATGATGAATTATTTTTCATCATCTCTATTTTTATTCATTTGGGCTTGCTTTTGAGCTTCATCTCGCACAGTAATTAGGAAGCAGTGCATGAATAAACTACATCTAAATTATATTAACATAAATAATTCCTTTTTAATTTCAACCAATACTTTGATTTTTGCCTAAAATCCCTGAGTATTTTGCCAATCGGGTAATCCTGCGTACATGATCAAAATGACTCAGCCTTGCATAACACATAAGTAATGTTTACCTATACATTGTAAACATTTTCGCGTTGACCCGGTGGGCACGCCTAACAGTGTCACTTTACGGATGTTTGCACGATCGGTCACACATTGCCGGCCAACAAGCGAGACCGTGACACAGACCGTCAGCACACCACGCATTGTATTCGGTGATATCGAACCTGCCCAGCCTGACGTAACTGTGTACTTGTATGGGAACTTAGAGATATGATTGAGAAATAAATGAACTTACACCTATGTGATGAATTATTATCAAATTGTTGAGGTACCGTGACACTGCAACGAAATCTGGTAAGATTTCCGTAGTACTTGCTCAAGCAACGTTGCTTTTGAAGTTGAGTTAATTTGTGTTTGTTCCGGTAGAAGGGTGTGGGTACCCGAATGCCCGTAATTACAGACTACACACGATACAAACCTTCTTTGTCGCTGGGATGGCATTTAGCTTGTTTGCCATGATTCAAATAAAAAGACCCGAAAGTCAAAGCATTTTTAAGCACATTTGATTAATTATGGGGTTGATCAGTTAGGCAGGAAAATGTATTTGATCCTTTTTCAAAATAAAGTGAAAATCTGGACACAATATACGTTTTGTTACTGGTGCCTTGACCGTATGTTTTGTTATGGTCACTAACCCTTTCCCAACAATTTTAGCTTCGGCTTCCAGTCTAACCTGATTCATCTGAACAACAGTGTTATACAAGTTGTCACTGCCTGTCAGACCTCCACAACCTACCTAGTTAATGATACTAAACCGTTTGGTGAAACTGATTATAGGACTATCTGGCTTCTGACTAATGCTTTGCAAGGCGCAGGATGTCAGTGATGTCCTAGATAAACTTAGAAGTCCTTATGAAGTGGATAAGTCACTTTGGTACTTGTATGAACTTATGAATAAGAAGCGCCTTAACCCAAAGTTATCACGACTTTCAACGTTTTACCATGACCTGCATATCAGTTCCTGATTTTCAAATCCTGTAATAGGATATAGTGACCATTTCAGGGCATATGAAGCGAGTGATTACCTTGTTGCTAACTTGCTAACACAAACTAAACTAGTTTAAGTTATTTAATGTAACGGATGAGCATATGATTTGTGTACTAATTAATAGAAAAACTGACAACGAAACGAATGAGCTGGAACTCACGACACAGGGAATCCTAGTGTGAGTTTCAGGAAACAAAACATTGTATGCAATTTCTAAAAAATAAATTATTCTTATTCTTATTAAACTAATTTACAACCAACTGCCAAAAATAAAAAGCAGTTGGACCGCGTCACCAATACTTTCGTAACACAAGGTCGATTGCCGCTTGTTTTAGCGGTCAAGATGACAGTGGACCCATTTTAATGCGCCGTGACAATGTGGCTGCCCAAACTAGTTATTGTTTACCATTTTAAAGATACCAACTTTTAATAACTATTATGTGGTATTGCATAATACCTGTCCTTTTTTGACGCCATTGATTTTTAATACTTTTTATGGAATTTGGATTACCTAATTATGTAGCGAAAAACGTGAAAAAACTACTCATCATCTCGTGAGTCTGGTGCAATTTATAGATTTTGACTTTGAGTAAAAAAACTTAATGTTGTGAGTAGGTATCGGATTACACAAGAGTCTGTGTATGACATAACAATGTCATATTTTTCAACGTTTTTTACAAATAGTTGCATAATGAGGATTACTAATAACTAATGCAGATGCGAATGTAATATTGATTCTGAAGGATGTGGTAGGTCAGTTGCAGGGTAATATGAAGGACGTTGGGTTATCTCGTAGAGCCGTACTGGACAATCCAGTTGCTACTACAAGTTTTTATCGTTAAATAATTATCTGCGTACATGTTTCAGTTTTAACGGCTTCTATAAATAAATGTAATTCCAACTTTGTAAGGAACAGCTTCCAGTCTAACCGAACGCAGATAAATACAAAAGCTTTACTTAAAACGACTGCCTTATAGAGATTCACAACACACTTAACTGGGTAACAAGCTAAAAGACCCACCTAAGTAAGACTGATTAGCAGAATATCGGGCATCTAGCGACTGTCAAAGATCTGTGAATGACAACCAATAACTAATTCTAATTCAATTCAGAATGATGAATTTACCTTAGCGTATACTATAAACAGTAACAATGTATTGTCTTATAGAATCAAAATCCTAGGAACACAACTAAACTGTCAACAGCAAATTAAAGGCATTACTTCATCTACTTACATCATTTGCAGGCACTTTTCAATTGCTATCGACATTACGAGACCTAGATAATACAGTTATGCTCTACGACACGCTACAGACATTGCTACGCTATACACACTACGCCAAGCTACGAATATTGCTACGCTATACACTCTAAGACAACCTACAAATATCGCTACGCTATACACTACGACAACTACGAACGTTACTACGCTTATGCACTACGACACTTTTCAATTGCTATCGACATTACGAGACCTAGATAATACAGTTATGCTCTACGACACGCTACGAACATTGCTACGCTATACACAGAACACTGCTACGCTATATAAACTACGACTTAGTACGATGAAAGCACTATGAAACGCTACGAATACTGCACTACTATAGCCACTGCACTTTTCTATTACACATGCATTTATTTACCAAACTCGTCGCCGCAGTAACAATGGAGATAAAATTAATTGTGCATATAGTATGGGTATCTCCGTGTAATATCAGATGTCGTGATCAAAGGTTAAGTAGGGTGTTCCATGGGAAATTGGTATAATTTGTGCCTGTATTAATTGCTTACTATGAGAGAGCCATAGATTCCTGTAAGTTTAAATACAATATATAATTATCTTATCTTTTCTTTTATATTATAATCTTTGAATTCAGTATGTATTTGGACGCAAAATTTTAAAAATATTAATCTGAAGAATTTGTTTATTTTAACACCCTAATCTCCAAAACAACTACCTCATTTTTTTCGGCAATTGGAATTGTTTTCGGTATTTTTGTTAATGCGGAGTTACTATATCCACTTATTATCTTTTAATTTTTCGGGAAAAACTGTGGTGAGCGAGCAGAAAAAATATTTTTTATAATAAGCTTACATATAGCCTTAGATTAGATAGCCCTTTTAGATTGCTCTAGATTCTAGATAGCCATTGGTGCAGATTATATCCTCTAGTTACTTTAATAACTAACTAGAACCACTAGCACATCGGCGAAAAGTTGCCTGTCTGGCGGTATTTTACAGATTGCACTTCGGTGAGTGTGCTCATGGGCTACACGAGCTCATTCCCTCATCCCCATTTTACCACCGGACATCCAGACGTACGGCGGGATACCACCCTTTCTTGGTTGATATTCCTCACATCCGCACGCAGCGCTTCTCAAAATCGTTCATAATGCGCACCGCAAAGGAATGGAATTCCCTGCCGGCGTCTGTGTTTCCAAATTCATATAACCCGGAAGTATTTAAGAATAGAGTGCATAGGCATCTACTGGGTAAGCTCGCTCCATCGTAGGCTCCGTCTATGCCCTCGGGCTAGTCTGGGACCAAGAGCAAGCCCATTGTAATAAAAAAAAAAAAAAAAAATAGAAAAACCTAGGTCCATAGAAGCTCCACAAATCAACGGCCTTCAGTGCTAAGCAGTAAGTATTAAGGTTGCACAATATTCGTACTCATTAGAGAAGTACAATGATAATGATAGCAATTTTGCGGCGCCCGCGCATCGCCAGACCATGATTGATGTTGAGCATCCCCATTACAAATTATATTTAAACTATACTGATATACGGTCGTTTATCATTTATTGTTTTTTTATTAGGAACGTATCTGAAGCACCTAGTTATTTTTTGTAATTTTGAGTCCTTGACTAGCACTCATTATAAATTGTCTAGGCCTTATAACTGAGTTAATCTTATTAAGAAATGCGAAGTTTTTAAAAATTGTTGATGAATTACGATAATTTAAACTCATAAATTCGGTCGTTTTAGCATAACTAAGAGCTTTGTTAGATAATAAAAGTAGGAGTTAATATTAAATAGTTTTAAGTAAATTATTTGTCCAAGATATGAATGAACTTCTGCTATACCTATTAATTTTACTAGACACTTTGTAATTTTGTTTCCAACAATACGTTTTTACTGATAAATAAACGGTCGCGTAGACGTTACACATTGATATATTGGATACTAGCTGTCCCCTGCGGTTTCACCCGCATTTTTCGTTACTGCTCCGTTCCCGTGGGTCGAAGCGCGATGGTATATAGCCTATAGCATTCCTCGATAAATGGGCTATGTACCACTAAAAGATTTTTTCAAATCGGACCAGTAGTTCCAGAGATTACCCCCTACATACAAACTTACAAATTTTACCTCTTTATAATATTAGTAAGAAGTATAGATATCCAGTTAAGTTACTACTACTACTTTTAAGTGTGCCACAATCGACTAAAAGGTTTTCTATCACTGAAAAAAATATAGTTTGACATAATATTTACTACAGAAAAGCTTTCAATTTTTTTTAGATAAAGTTGTTGAAACTAATACGTGGTGTTATGCGATCGTCATTTTTTTGTGGCTTGCTTAATAAACAACCTATCGATATTAGTCGCTACGGTTGTTAACTTTTTTTTTTAATTTAGTTAATTGATTTTATAGTAACTGGTATTCGTTATTTAAATGTGACTAGCAAAGATCAAGGGTTTTCAACGTTACAGTTTACCGATTTTATTTAATAGACTAAATTGAGCTATTGTTTTCTCAAATAATCTTTTTAATATCGAAATGTGGACGAAAAAAGTTTGTGCTTCGCCGTCTCTCCGATTTATTTTAGTAACTGAGTTTAGGTATACACAATTTTACAACAATGAATGATACCATTTTATATTTGCCCTTTAAATAGTTTTAAGGTTATGTTACGATTTTGAGGTATATGATATATTTTTTTCCGCTTGTTTTATGAAACAAAATATCAATAAAACAAAAAGTACGACAGCTATGGCAAAATATGAACAAATTACCATTAAATTAACGATACGCGATTATGCCAGTTGCTTAAAAGTTATTTTGGAATAAAGATATGTTTATAAATAAACTCTGAAAGCACCTTTTTGTAGCCAATCGGGTTATTAAAATTATGTTCAATGACGAAGATGTTGTTAAAGCTACATTTTTTGCTAATTACTAACATTTTAGCAGACGTACTTTGTAGTTTCTGTCTTCGTTTCACACCGAACGGGTTTTTAATATGATTATTGAACACAAGGATGAACATAATTTGTAACCAAAGCTCTGATAATTACCACATCCTTGTAGAAAACCGGTAAATCACGGTTGTATGGGGTATTTTTACACGGACAACTAGATTTAAGCATTTTTATGAGTAGATTATACTAATTGCTATTCTCCTTGTTCATCAAACTTTTTTTAGAGTAAAAGATTGTTTCGATTTTTTGCTATGAAGATGTGAAAGATTACAATCAAATCCACTGTATATAGAGTGAAGAAAATTTACAAATCTATGTGTTTCAAACAGTAGCTTGTTGAAAAATAATTCATTTATAAAATTCGATCAGTTCTGAAACAAACGAAGGTATTGAAAAGTGGCCGTTTAACTTTCTAGCAGTCCTAAACTTTTAAAATCGTAATATAAATAAATTTAGAAAGGAATTTATAACATTCTCCACCTGCTCAATTCGTTGAATGTTATAAATAAATTCCTTTCATGCTCATATAACAGAAGCCAATCTACGCCGGATGACTCAAGCACTTGCTCTTGCGCATGTTAGTATTAGCATAAAATTAGTGCGTAAAAATTAATAACCCCTATTACGCAATATCTAAATGACAAACTAGTTTGCATTTCATTATCGGGAACCGCAATCCTACACATAATATTAAATTATTGCGAACTCACTATTTCAATTGTAATGCAAATATATCATAAAAGTCAACAAGGAGCAATGTTTTCCTAGCCGCAATTCAAAAATTATATAGTCTGCCAAAATAAATATGGTCTGCGGTCGCAAATGTGGCAACATAAGTATGACATTTAAGTAGGCATCAATGTCAAAACACTGAAATAATTCAAAGTAGACGTACAAAAAAAAAAGAACTCAGGCCGCATAAATCTTACTCTAATACTTTGGCTAAAAACTGCCGATATAAATAAACTTTATTTAGCAAGTGCTATTGGCCAAGATTTTTTTCTGTCACTGTTACTCTACTGTCAAACTGTAATAAGGTAAAGAAGGGTAAATATCTTAGCTAGAGAACGTGCTAAGGAACAATTATTTATCTCAGCCTTCTCTAGAAATTGGAGACGTAATCGTAGCCATCAAACAAATTAATACCTATCTATTTAGGCAAGTCTCGATGACAGGAAATTCCTACTCGAAAATATTTTTGCATTTTTAGTAACTTGAAGGTCCAGTACACTCTTGCGCATAAGCTCCCATATAAAGTAAAGACGCACATTTTATGCACCAATCAAATTTGCTTGTTTTGTATTTATTTTATGGCCGAAGACCAAAAATTTGGTACATGAAAATATTTAATGCGTGACTAGATAATAAAATATTGATTGAAAATTTCATCCTTCTCAAATCAACAAAATGGAATGTACCTAATAACTATCACATCACCTAGTTTTAAAAGGATCATTTCGTTTTTCTTTCAGTAAATATCACGAGTGTCATCGTGTTTGCGCGGGCGCAGTAAGCTGTAACTATTACAAAAAGTTATAGAACTGATCACGATAATTATGTTAAAAAAAATTACCGTCATAACAAATGTTATAATAACGTGGGCCGTTTTGGCTACAAAAAATACACATTAAAAAGTAATATCGAGTTGGTTCAGCAATTTTTGAGAATACTCCTCCAAAAGATATAAACGCGCTCTCACTTTTTTCAGACTTAGCTCTCAGAGGAAACGTAATGTAAATTCGAATAATTTTAAATTGCATACTGCACACGTTTCGCACAAAACAATATTACTTTGTTTGCAGGCTTTTTTAATTGAGTAATAATATTTTAATGATAGTTTTTATCGTAAGAACAACAATGCCAAACAATTGAATTTTTGTGCGAAAAATAGAAGTCTATTGATTAAATTTCTTTTAGGAATACGTTACGCGTTTGTATTTAATTTGCGTTTAAGTTCTCACCTATTGTGCAATTTTATTATGAAATTAATATTATTAGCACTAGCTATTTCATAATATTTATTTTTTTATGGTTTCTTTCATAAATCGCGTTGTAATATAACCAGTTTTTATCTACACCTTCGTCCCCAGGACCTTTTCACCTTTAAAATTCTAAAATTTTTAATGCAAATAGCGGAAATACAACATAATCATATTATTACGAATTTGGTGGTCAGTCAATAGCTTGCTTCCGAAAGAGAAATCACACCCACAGTTCTGTCGTGGAAAGTAAAAGTGGCTGCCATGTTTGCCGGCCACTGTCAAGCCGAAATGCTTTATTTATACATTCCTACGTATGATCATGGTTCCTTACGTAACGAGTACAGATAACTTGTTCCGATAATTGAACTAGTTGTCGTTAATCAAGGTTTTAATAAAAATATTGTTTGTTATTTTATTTTAATAAAATGCTGGCTGATTGTACTAAGTAGGCCATAAAGTTTGTTATACATGGTCTTGCTTGAATAATGGAGGGCTTCTGTTTGTCTATTATTAAATAAGAAAGTCTTAGAGAAGATAATTATGAATATTTATTATTGTTTCTATTATCAATTACCGTTACCCACGTGTGATACTTAAAATATTTTAATTGAACCAGATTCGAAGGATAATGTGCATTAATGTTGAACTTGTAAAATAAATAGATATGACTAATATAGATTTTACTTCCTGTAAGATCAATTTCATAAGTGTTAGAGATATTATTAATCGTGGTAGGTATTTCGTAAGTGTTAGAAATATTTTTAACCGTGGTATGGATTTAAAAATATATTCTATATTAAATTAACTGTTAATGTATCGTGTTTTAAATGTAATATTTTTTTATTTATGGTATGCAAATGTAAACATGCATGAGACGTTTTGCCTAATAAGTTTTACATTATTTTCTTATCTCTCTCTTGTTTAATTCAGGACTCTTAAAATAGGTAGGCAGAACCTTACAAGAACAATAAAATGGATCACTATATTGAGCTATCTCTATCAATAACATCCTAGTAGGTAAATAAGTATCTATGTTGATATCGAATGCCTTTACCCACTTTGAGACTGGACTGAGGTATCAAAGAAATACATTAAATATTTATTATATTCACAACAGAATCTCAAAAGTGTAGAATCTCATACATATACGCACTAAATTTGGCACAACAAGGTTGCAGATATGACATCCTCATTTAAAACTATTAAGTTTCGTTGAAATACATATTATAAATTTAAAAGACATCCATCGTGAAAATGCCGCCAGTCTTTTCGGCACATTATATTATCAGTTAGCCATGCGGAAGAATTATTCGTTTTTTTTTGTTGATTTAATTAACTATGATTCTCTATCTGTTCTATTGTTTTTGTGTACATGGGGCATAATAGAAACATGAAACACGTGAAAGATTTTAATATATTTTAGTATTGCAAAAAATAACTTATATAGGTAGGTAATACTAAAACTTTATGAATTGTCGTTTTATGTGAATTAATTAACATTTAACAAAACGGTCTGATGGACCATCTCTTCAAACGCGGTCATCGTCCGTTCTTGAAATTTCAGCTTCTTATAAAAGCGTTATGTCTTCTTGTTTTTCCTAATTTATAAGTTTTGACATAATATTTTATTAATAAAATATTGAATAAGAGAAAATCTGTAGATTATTTGGTAGACATTATGATCTAATGATGAATATTTTACCGATTGATAGCGATGCGGTCTAGTTATTACCCGACTGCTAAGGAGTGGTTACTTGATGCCATTTTAATTTAGTATTCCTTTCAGATCATCTTTATAGGTTAGCAATTTAGTTTTTTTGTTTACACTTAACCTCCTCCTCCTCCATTTAACGAAGAATTTTTAATAACTTTCAATTTTCAAACTTAACAGTAGTAAGAGAATAACATCATAAAACTTAATCTGTTTCATTGTATTTCATAAGACAATTTGTTAAAGTAACACATGTATTTACCTATTGTATTTCGCTTTATTGAGTACTTATTATAGTGCCATTACATTTTTCTTTTATAATTAAAAATACTTACGCACATTATGTTTTAATTATAATATGTTGTTATAATATATCTATTTCTTATTCAAGTATTTAGTTTCACCAAGACTTACTTCAAATCATTTGTTTAAATTACTATTTAAATATTATAATGATAACTTCAGCTTTCTTTTATTTATATTTAAATGAGGTTTTACTTACCAACATCTCTTCTTTGTGCATTCACCAGACACACCAGAGACAACAGAAGCACGACAAGCACGTTTTTACTAAACAAGTAATTCATTTTTATTTAAATATTGTACTTACTTATTTAATAAATAAATAATAACTTAAACTACGAATATTATTTAAATTAACACTAGAATAAATTTGAATTCAACTAAATTGAAGGTTTTTTTAGAATCGATATGTTTTTCGCGCGGTTTCGAAGTTTCGTCGGCGACGGAGGTGGGAGCGCGTGCGGCTCAGGCTTTGGAAACTTGACTGAGTGGAGGTTGCGCGGGCGCAGGTGTATAGAGAAAGAAGAACGCATGCTCATCGTAGATCGGACCGGTCGATGGCACGCCGGGACCGCTGTCTGCTATCATTCGGTAAACAAGTGATTACAAACGTTTTGGCATTTGCGGTATGCAGACGCGCTTTTGAGATTGAAATTGGAGCGCGCAAAAGTTTTTTTTAATGTGCGTAGCGTATAGTAAACATTTGTATTTGTGTAGTACAATGTAACTGACTGAACTTTAGGTTTAATTTTATTACCTATGATATACTATTATAGCAACTATTAATTGGATATTTAATAAGATATTCCTACTTTAATAAGTTTTTTTAATAAGTTTGTTAAGTTAATGGCTGTTAAGTCAGTAAGCAGGTATTATGAATAAATTGTAATTACTCTCAAGTAAAATTCTCATCTTTATAACCTTTATCTGCTGAATAGACTTATTTCAAATTCAACCTTTCAAATGCGCCTTAATATACAAATTACATATTTATATACTGGCGTGCCTAACGCAATTAATGAGGTAGTAGAGTCGCTCTTTAGGTGGACACAAATTTGGCCGTAGAAAAGGGGTCATGGGGGGTTCAAATCCCCACCGGGGGGAGGGGAGTGAACCTCTTGTCTTCTAATATTGTACGATTTACGTGCATCTTCCTGGCGGACGAGAGCAAATCTGAACTCTCTCTCTGTGAAATAAATTTGTCAGCTTGGACACAAAATGATAAATATTTATAAATTAGTTAAATCACATGTCAGTATGGTCTTTTGCTTATTTTAGGCGATGAAGCCGGTGTTTCCTGGAATGAAACTTTGAGGCCAAATTAAATACTTACTGCATAAGTGTGTATTCCGGTCCATCTACTGTGGCATTAGACCTCTTATCAAAATGAAGTTTTGAATCAAGAAGCATGGATAAGAAGCTCCATTGATTGCTACACTCTTTCCATTCAACAACCGACCGACAGCCGGCTGTCGGGCTGCTATTGTCTTTCTATTGTGTCTCAAATCACGTGTGTTGAAAGGATTAAAGAACTGGTTATTATACATGTAAATAACTACATACGTATGCCTTAATAGGCGTAAAAAAAATGTTTTGTAACCCGGGTTACTAGTCCGAACCAGGCTTTTACACCTTTTCGGAACACCACTGGTTCGACTGTCACCAAACCGACTTCGATGACATTTAACTATGGAGTAAGTTTGTTAAACCTTTCGATCGTCAGCGCCACGTACGTTACAAGCTGAAAACTATAACAAAAAGAATTTTGTTAATTGCAATACCAATAAAGCTTTGCAATCCATTTATTAAATATTTTTGATTGAACGTATTTGCGGTGAATTTGTGCTTAAAGTTCGAGCGGTCAAACTGTTAAAAGCTCTACAGCTTCTTTGCAACCGATTTTAAAAAGGAGGGGGTTATTAATCGGATGTATTTTTTTGTACTTATATTTGCTAAACGGGTTTTTGCCAATTGTACATCAATTGAGCTGATTCTTGTTTTCTTATGAAATAACACATTAGCGGTCTGTTACACTTTCCTTACTTCTTTACTTTACACTAACCCACTTAATAATATTTAACTTGAACCACTAAGTCTAGTCTAGTCTAGCCGCGTAAGTAATAGATGATATAACAACAAAATCTCTAATATTTACAACATATAACAACGGTACCTATAATCTTTATAATAAAGAGGTTAGTTAATATAATAAACAGTTGATATAATTTAAAAACAACTAATTTTTATAAGCATAACCTACTTTAAATATAACATTGTTTGATATAACATACACTAAATATAAAAACCGTTTGACATACCACTTAAAAGATAAAAATCTTGTTTGGTCTAATATGATTCAAACAAACTAAGATAGGTTTAGGATAGGTCGACGGAGCCCCGCTGCACGGGGATCCTATTTCTAGGTGGTTTAAAAAATAAACCACGAAACCTAACCTAACCTGTCCGAGTCGGGGTGCTCTAAGTCGAGGTGAGGAAAAACTAGTTTAGCCTAGGCAAAACTAGTTCTTCCTGAAATCGGGTTTGGCCGGTAACATTTATATTAAACGTTAGACCTCATAATTTTCGATTAAATAAACGGTATACATAATAGCCGTTAGACCAAATGATTTTCGATAACATAAACGTTATATCAAACAACGTTATGCCACGTTATACTAAGTATGTTTTAGAATAAATAAATGTAATATGTAAAGAAATTATATCAACAGTTGGTATATCTCCCGTTGATGATTTCTTATGAACGATAATAAAATGAAATTAGATCAAACGTGTTTATACGTCATGAGACGCACCCAGTCTAGCCAACCGCAAAGTCAATATTGCTTTATATTTTTCGCGAAATACCGAAGCTTAAATACTAAACGCAATGTTGAAATAACGAAACCGTTATTCCAATGTTTTAATGTATGGAGTAAAATGATTATTTACTTAATATTAAATGTTTTTTTTTATTAAAGTCTCATGCGAGTCAACCATTTCTTGTAAGGAAAATTAAATCTTTTGTATGACACACGAAATATTTTGTTGTGAAATATTGCAATGTTAAAAAATAATTATTATGGTTGCTGTATGACAACGCCAACTTGCATCTCCGCTCCTTTTCTCAACAACGACGCCACTGCTAACATGTCATTTTGTGTGTCCTAATTTTATAATAATAAAACCTAATAAAACAATACATGGGACTGGGACTCTTTTTCACTACAATAACCTCCATTTGCAACATATTTATTGTAACTTATTGACTAAATATTTAGGTATATAAATTAAAAAAACATTCTTATTTTTTATGTTTTGTCACATTACAGGTGCACGGTCTTTGCCAAATTAAAAAAAAAGTGCAGTAAAATGCACTCATGCGAGATGATGTATGGTCAGCAACAAAAGACACAGTTATGGAGTCCAACGAATAAACAATTTTTATTAAGTTATATTAAAAAAACGTGAAATACGGAATGGCGACTTTTACATACAAGATAAAATTAATAAACTGTTAGTATAACTTGAAGTACTAAAAACGAAACATCATTATCTCGTGTTTATTTAGGTTGGTAAAAATTATTGTGTTAAAATTTTCTACTTATAGGTAATGCTGACTAAATCGGCGGTACAAGGTTGACGAATTAAGCAGTACTTATTTTAATAGCAGTAATTATATATTATGTATGTTTATTAGTTAATTGGTTACCATAGTACAAGCTCTGCTTAGTTTGGGAACAGATGACCGTGTGTACAACTCACACATGGTCATTTATTTTCTACCCAGGATAATTATTTTCTAAATGACGCGTTTCACATTTTCCTACCTACTTGTTAGCTAATGCTTCGTTAGAACAATGTCCAGTGTCCGCAGAATCTAATCCTAGGTGAGACTTAGACTGCAATCTATATTTTTTATTTCCGTGTTAACGAGCTCGAGCTTCGAGCTCATCTTCCCAAAAATGAGAGAGAGATTAGGCATGAAAATAACAAAGAAAAAAAACCGTAAGTTCTATACCTAGGTACTTGTAGATAATTCTGTAAGTATTGCACACTAAGCACAATACGTTTGGCAACATTTTACACAATTATATTCAATTTAATTAACAATGTTTGACAGGACCTAACTAATATTTTATCTTCTGTCCTTTTCTTAATTAAATGGAAAGAGAAAGATGCATTTAACTTAAATTTGGTTAAGTTTGTGAACAAGAGAATCAGCACCATTGTAGACTTTTTTAGAAAGCATGACTTTTTTTTATATTGTTCGACGGGAGGGATTTTAGTAATATTGCACACATGTAAGATTAGAAGAGTATTGTGAATCGGATCTTGCTCAATCGGGCAAGTTTCAATTAATACCTACATAGTAACCACGCCTGACTAAATATTGATACTTGCCCAAAATCTAACAGGCCTAATCGTGGGTCTAATGGCCTTCGTAACAAATAAGTTTGGGGAACAAGGGCGTGAAATGGAACGCGACCACAGATAACAACTTTATCTTTTTTGAATTCGTCTCAAATCAATATGGCGTTAGTAAACGTCAAATGAAGTGTGGTATTGTGATCCGTGGCGTTTATTTTAATATTTTCATAAAACCATGGCTGGTTTTACGGAAAACGCGTTAGTTCGTAAACTTCAAGAATTGAATTCAAGTCAGCAAAGTATTCAAACACTTTCCTTGTGGCTGATTCATCACAGAAAACATCATGCCGTCGTTGTAAAAACTTGGTTCAAAGAAATACTAAAAGGTAACCTACAATATATTTTTGTTACTATTTTATGTGTTGTTTAATGTCTACATCAACAGTTGATCATTTGTTTAACATTAAATTTATAAGAGTCGAGTAATGCTTCCGTTTCTACGGACATTGTTTTATCGACAAAATGTTTTGCTTTTGTTTGTTTTAATTTTACGACTAGAATAATCTAGTAGTACTCCGCTTTATACTTTAGAGCGGAATATGTATCGTTAAATTTGTAAAAATGTTAACAAAATTATCATTTTGCTTAGTTTAAGTTATCAGAAAAAAAAAAGTATTCGTGTCCATTGTCGATCACCATAGTTGTGTCAATAATATTATTTGTGAAATGTACGTGATAATGTTCTAAACATTGTTAGGCTTAGAAGAATCCACGTCTCATCAGCATTACTCATATTCAGTAAGATATTATACCCTCTTGATTGTAATTTTATTCAAATTACTGCACAAGTTACTGTCTCTAAATATCTTTATTCCATTTTGTTATTTATGTAACATATAAAAGTTAATAAGTTATTTACCAACCTAACATTGGATAAAGTCATAATCATTAAAATATTTAATAAACATTACCTAAAGTACAAAAGTTTTAAGAATAGTTGTACATTTTTAATGGTACTTTTATTTACAGCCAAAGACAGTAAACAGCTGACATTTATGTACCTAGCTAATGACGTAATACAAAACAGTAAAAAGAAAGGTCCGGAATATGGCAAGGAGTTTGGAGAAGTGCTGGTGGAGTCCTTCAAGCACATGGCTAAGACTGGTATAAACGCTAAGACTAAACACTCACTACACAGAATACTCACTATCTGGGAGGAAAGGGGAGTGTATGATGCACAGAAGATACAGGAGTTTAAGGAGGCCGGTGAGTGTATTGTCTTTTGGTCATTGCTTTATTAGTCTTGTTGGCAGGTGAGACTGCAGAATGTGAAATAAAATCTAAGATTGACTTCCATTCTGGTAAATTGTTGTTAATTATTATTTATGTCTTGGTGGTTGGCTGAGAGTGTGTGATCTTGTGTTTGTGCACACACTTGTGATGTCCGTTTATTAACCTTTGAGCGACCAACCATCAGCCGGCTGTCGGGCTGCTATTGTCTTTCTATTGTTTCAAAGGATTAAGCAGTAAACATACTGAGCTAGCTGAACTGCATGAGCCACAATAAAAAACAAAAAAAAATCCCACTTCTCTACTATCCTGCATACTTGGCTTGTCAAATGAAGTTCCCCACTGTGATTGATATAATGATTAGTGTAATAATTATTATATCTCTTGATGAGCATTTTGTCTTCTCTTTTTGGTATAGAAATATAATGGATTATTGTAATGAAGGCAAAGGAAAAAAAAATGGGCACTTATCAAATTCTTACTCACTTATAATACTTTGGACATACCTGAATACAGTGTCACTATAATTATACTTTTGACCAAACCTCTGTTCACTCGTTCAGCATTATTACTGTTGTCTGGTAACTGTGAAAATTTGTATATTATACATTTTCTTAAAATTTTCAGCAAACTTTATATATAGATATATTTTTTTTGGGAGTGGGAAACCTTCAAATCACTTCTTCCCGTCTTGGGCGGGGCGGAAGGGTGTGTCAAGCTTTTACTGACTAAAACCCACTCATTGTTCCTTCAGTTGCCCTTTATGTTCCGGGGTCACTGTAACTATTATAAACATTTCGCAATCCCGGTAGGCGCACAGAGATATATTTAATAGCCTAGCTTGCAGCACATTAAACATCCATTATGTTAAAAAATATGTTCCAGCTGTGATTCATTTCACTATAATAGTTACTACCCGTGCGAGCTAACATGGCTCCTGGCTCGAAAACAAACCTCTCCCCGCGACCCCGCGCGGTGCCTCGCTCTCGTCTTGCGAGTAGCGTTAGCATCGCTATTTCAATATACGGCACAAGTTTTAAGTAAAATACGGATGTGCAGAAACAGATTTTCAGGCGTGCACGTAAAGTTGTTTGTCCTACTTACACGATATTACACAATCAATACTCCCCAGTCTCATCTTAATCAAATTTCACTTTACATTCCAGTGGATCCCAACGACGCTATACCTCCAAAGAAAGAGAGCAAGAAGCGTAAATCAGTTGATGTGGAGGTCAACAAGGAACCAGAGAAGAAACCGAAGGTCGAGCGACCTAAGCAGGACCGGAGACGCAGCGAGACCAAGGAGGTGGACGGCCATCTGGAGACACACACCACACTCAGCCCCAAGACGCCACCAGGGGACCCACCAGAGGCTGACGAGCTTATCAAGGTAACTTATAGATTTCCTTTGTGTTTATGAATAAAATTACTAGAGGTCCCCCGCGTGTCTACCCGCGTCTTTGGTTACTGCCCCAGTCCTATAGGGTGTAGCATGATGTTATATATCATGAAGCCTACCTCGATGGGCTATACAATACTGCTGAAAGATTTTTTTTAAGAGGCCAGTAGATTCCGGAGTTCTTTTATAACATTAGAATTAATTAGTTTTATTTTTCTTTAACCTGTATTTTGTAGCTGCTGCAAGTCTCCCCCTAAACCTATCTACTCTTCTATAATATGTTGCTTCTCTCGTCAATGTTACATAAATATCTATAGGTCATTATGCCAGCGTTTCTTGGGTCTCTCATGGCGACATTCTATTGTTATCATTGTTGTACTTTTACTTTAATGGCAGGCAGGTTGCAGGTACTTTGTTACTTTTCGAAAGTAGTTGTTAAATCGAAACTTCGTAGCATAACATGCTTTCCATAAATATTAGCCATACAACAAGTTACATATAATATACATGTTATATTAGTTATATTGTATGTAGATTTTGTAGATCTTTGTGATCTAGACAATTTTAAAAACATACATAAAATTATTCGTAGGCGCGTAACTAATGATTATGAGTCTATAAATGTAATAGGAAAATTACTTAATGGCTTTAATAGTCAATTAGAACTAATTTATTTGTCTATCGAATGTTTTTATATCAAATACAGGTTATTAATTTATCAGGAAATGGAATGATAACACGGTTATTTTTGTTTTCAGGCTCTGTTGGAGTTGGAGGCCAGTGCGTCTAGTGACGAGGCGGTAAGGGAGAGAATTGCTTCGCTCCCTCCAGAAGTATCCGAAGTGCAATTATTGTCTAAGTTAGAAGGTAAAACGACACTCTATCATCGCATCGACTTTGTAACACATCTTGTAACAACACTGAGTCCCTTTTCATACGATTTAGCTGCTGGTTGAACTTGAGTGATGTTAGTACAATGAAATTGTTTAAAATACATTTACTGTCGCATGAGCCTAAAGGTCGTCTGCGAAGGGATATTGTGCTTGTCCATATTTCTAAAATATCTCGAAACTGTGAAAAACAATAATAAATGGCCTGCTATTTTGCTGTTTTATTTCTCTCTTTGATTTGAAGTCAACAAACTATCTTCAGTGAATGGCAGAAATTTGGTTTTTCATAGTTTTTGGTGAAGTATAAATTGTGTGATTATTTTAGTGTTTGGAGTGTGTGTACCTCATAAGTAATTTTATTTATAATCAGATTATTTGTAAGCATTGACTGTGATATCAAACTATTGGAAGTTAACATTGTTTTAATTAAACATAGTGTTTTATGTGATCCTAGTAGATAAACATTATTGTAAAACATTTATTACTATATTTTGTTAATAAAGAATATTGTTGATATGCCCTGTGTATTTCACTTATTCATTGATATGCCCTAAATTGGTTAAATAACAAAACTAATATGGTAAATTAGATAATTAGTGCAATGTCCAAGACATTGCATAAATTGTCTTAATTTACCTGTAGATTCCGATTTCTTATTTTTTTAAGGTCCCGATTTTTTCGAGAATGTCCTAAACATTGATTCAAGCTATATCTGTGTTTTGTAATATATTTTTTGTGTTCAAATGAAGTCGCTACTGCGTAAATCAGATATCTTGAATAAAAACACAGTCAATGCTGACAAAAATCTGATCTGTTCAATTGTAAAAAGACAATTGGTGTCATATTACAATATTTTTTATTTGAACCTTTCCTTGAAAACTGGTATTTTCTACCACATAAACCCTTACCTTTACAGTATTGTATTAATATTTCTAGATGCGTAAGCGACCTAATGGTGCCGATTCTCTTGTTCACAATCTTAAACTAAATTTAAGTTAAGTGCATCTTTCAGAAAAGGACAGAAGATACATAGTAATTTAGTTTTAGTCCTGTCAAATTAGCCAGTGCCTGAAGTAAATCGACGTATTTATAGTGACCATGTTTTTAATTGCGTCTAAATTTTGTACTGAGTGTCTTAAATTGAATTCTGTCCTTTTCTTAATGAAATAAAAAGAAAAACATGTACTTGACCTAAATTTAGTTTATAAGGGAATGCGCACTAATGTATTCATAGTCTCCAATACAACTTCTTTTTGTATGACCGACACTCGACATTCTGTAATCAACCTAATTTACATACATGTTAAGTTGCTTTTTGTTCAACTGAAACTTACGTAAATTGGTAACAAGGATTTGAACAGGTTACATCTAAGTTCGAGACAAATAAACATTGCTTAGCATACTAAGCAAACGGTTGTCACCGACACATAACTGTCAAACTACGATGAAAGTGGATAAAAGATGGGTAAAAATTAAGCCGTAGTACGTGCTAAGAAACATTTATTTATCTCGGGTTCAATGTTCCCGAAGCCTTACACCTCACTGTACTAGTAGCTCATGTACGAGTACCAATCCATCTTAAAATGTGCCTTTTTAATGGTCCATTCTTATAGATAAAGAGTCTGCGCTCAGTCTAAGCGCTGTGGTGAATTCGGCGGTGGACCTACTAGCGGAGTACAACCTGAGGCTTAGCGAGGAGTTGGAGAAGAGACGTAAGGTGGCCGCCATGTTGCGGGACTTCGCGCAGGCGCAGCGAGACCTCGCCAAACAGGCGGAGGCGAGGCTAGAGGTAAGCAAAGCATTTACTTCACTCAATCTTTTGACTGTCATGGCGAGATAAATAGAAGTAACTAAACACTGACTTTTTTTTGGTTTTTGTTGTGAGGTAACCTGGACTTGTAGGTAATATAAGTCTGAAATCGCCAATCCGCCTTGAGCAAGCGTGGTGATCAATGCTCGTGCCTTCTCCGTATGAGAAGAGGCCTTTGCCCTGCAGTGGGACAGTTATAGGCTAGTATAATTATTAATATTAAACACTGACTTTGGCTTAGCACTGTACCTGACACTGTTACACAACTGCTAAACGTCAAGTATACTAAAGAGACGGAAACATGGCTAAGCCAAAGTCAGCCCTTGTAACGTCTAATTATCTCGCCATCAGAGTCATGTATAGATGACAAACCAAAATGTGCCCAGCACGCCACGGTCACTATCACGTGACAAATTTCTATACATTTTTAAAAAGCTCGGTGCTGAGGTCACGACTTTGCTGTTTTAACGTGGCGGTCTAAAGGTTAATACCGAATACTCAAAGATCACTTACAAGATGCTGTCAAATCTGTTGCTGGTCTTACTATAACTCTTTAGAGTGACAAAGACGGCAACAGAATCGAGAGTGTCTTAAAACTGAGTGACATTCGAGTATTAAGCCATTAGACCATTTACGTAAATAATAATACAAAATTATTTCAAGTAATAAAGAATCAAGCTGGCCGTTAAGAGATGACCAATCGTTTCAAATCTATTAATATTTGATTCGGCTATAATTTTGCGAATATCGTCCCTTACCACCAGTGAGTCTTTTCGAAAACTAAAGCAAGATTATTCAATAAACTTATTATTATTTAACAAAGACATTTCCTATTCCAGGAATTCAATATAAAATTGCAAAAGATCTACGCGGTGAAAGCCGAGGTGAAGTCGCATATAGAAAATTTACCCGATGTCTCCCGACTTCCGGACGTGACGGGAGGGCTGGCGCCTCTGCCTTCTGCTGGAGACCTCTTCAGCCTCTGAGGATATAAGCATCGCATCATACGACCAAATGCACTTATGCAGTAACTTTACGTGCTAAGGTACCGTAATATTGCGGCCAAAAAAAATTGTACCATTGACAAGATGACCGTATTCTTTATGTTTATGAATAGTCCTTTGATTTTTTTCGTTTCACTGAAAACTTGGGGCAGAAACAGACTTGTAACTCGCCATTCAAGCTCCGTGGCCATGCGCGCTTATTGGTCATAGTTCATCTAAAACTGCTACTTTAATGGTGCGACTTTACTTGGCGTAATTGGCAAAACGTTTGCGTGTTTGACGTAAAGCAATATGAACCTTATTGTTATCTAGAGTACAGTTTGTATTACCCAGGTAATGTGAATTTATAGACGACAGATACGCAAGTTAGGTCGCAAAATAAGAAGTTTGGCCAATAAAAATGTATGGGATGGCGTCTGATGTTATGAGCGTGCTTATTGAGTTCTTGTAAAAGCTCTATGTTTGGCAACTATTAGTCTTTTTTGCTATCTTTTTAGTTAAGCGTGCTCGAGATTGATTTTTTAAAAGCAATCAATAGTTAAACTGAAATTGCTTTATTGTCTCTTATTTCGTGCAAAAGTATTCGTTATTTTGATAATATAAAATATACTTTGTTTGTACCAGAATAAGGTGTATTTTCTATATAAATATCGTGATTTCACTAAAACAGTACCACAATAAAATACAGAAAGCAATAAAAAAAAAAGTGATTTTGGTTATGTTAACACGAGGCCATCTTTAAAATTTAAAATTAATTATGTTAATCAAAAATGATTGACATATTACATTGCTGTCAAACTAAATCATACAGACGACTGCATATCAAGCAAGCATAGATTTGCAACTTTATCCCTGAGTCATTAAGGTTGGTTTCAGGTAGCTTGGTGTGTTGACATTTGTACATCGAAAATTGGTTGAAGTAGATTTGTTTCGGCATCTTCCAGTTAAGAAAAATGTTAATGTGAGCTCATCCAATCACAAAAATGATTGAAATTAAATAAATGGTTAATGACAATATTAAGTCGGCTCGCAGTCATATTAAGCACGGCTCTGCGTTAACAATCACATAATTAATTCTAAGACACAACTTTTCAAATAATATATTACAATTCTATAGCCCTGAAAGTTACATTTATTATGTACACGTTTTTTGCCATTATTTAGTGAATGGCGTCTACCGTTTATTTACTACTTTATGTTCGAGAGGGTATGTCAAAAATGTCCACTTTATACTCTAATCCAGATGTGAATTTTGCATGACGTTACCGGGTTTTTGAACCAGGGGTCATACAATTTAAAGGTGCAATTACACTTGGTCGTTAGCTCGTATTCGATTGCCTATGGTATTCGGACAAACGACTAAGTGTAAATAAACGAAGTCGAGTGCCTGTGTTCTAACAGTTTTTTATTTTGGTTACCTAATGTCGATTTCCTTTGAATTGTCAAGCAGTACTTGCCAAGCCACTTGTCACAATGAGTAGTGTTTTTTTTTTGAGGATGGCTAATCATCAAATGACTTCTCCCACCCTGTGCGGGGCGGAAGGAAGTGTCAGACTTTTACTGCCTAGAACTCACCCTTGTTTCTTTGGTTGCCCTTTATGTTGCGGGGCCGCGGTAACTATTATAACTTTTCCGCAACCCCGGCAGGCATTTATGTTGTCTGCTTTTTGAGGCGCGTTTACAACAATAACAATGTAATTAATGCATCAGGTACCCGAATTCTTGTAACGTCTTTCGTGCATCCGAATACGGGCTAACGATCACATGTAATTGTGCCATAAGTCAAATGCGGTCCGCAATTCGATTTTAAAATTACCATTGATCGATTTACACCCTGACCAAGGGGTTCCTGTACCCCATGCCCCTTGATCATAACTTTTAGTCTGTGAGTTATATTCTTCGAATACAATTCGATTGGAATTTAGAAGTACCTTTAAATATGTACATATTGATTGTGTAAGTAGCATTACGCAGTGCCTCTGGTACCTAAAGCAATGTTTTATGTAGTTTTATAATTCTCGTTGTAACAAAACAGTTTTCAGGAATCTCTCAGGAAAATATATAAAAATTTTGGTGATATTAAACCAACCTAAAGAAAACGTGTCTAGTTGCGGTCAGTTAAGTTAAAAGAATATTATTATTTGTTTAAACAGTTCTAATACATCGAGTGTTATTTTATCCCGAAAATTGATTCTAAAAGTTAGAAGTTTTAAGTTTAAACTTTGTAAAATATTATATTGTATTTTTACTGCCAACTCATGAATGCATTTCTAAATAAAATAAAAATTTTGTTCCGTGTAGCTGGCGTAACAGTCATGCAAGTTTTCGGAATTTTATCAAAGCTTTTGAGTCTTTGCAAATGTTGAACTCGCGTCATTTAACCTTGATAGATACCGTTGGTATAAGGTCTGAATTTTAATGTTGCCGCACGGTTAAAGTGCAATCTCTATCCTGGCATGTATGGTCTGATGTTAACCCGTTAATTGGGTGCATTGCCGCCAATATAGGTAACTATTATTTTTATTCATCATATGATTGACGGAATATAAATATTAAGGTACGTATTAATAAAGACTAAAGTCGTGAATGAATGTACTGATTTTGAATAGGTAATAATATGTACCAGATATATATATTTTTTCTTAAGCGTAAAATACCAAACTGTATTTTGTCGCAAAATTGACATTGGTTACATATTTAATGTATAGATAATAATTAATTATCAAGTACTTCTTATAATTTAATTATAATCGAAGTTTGCCTTAATTTTGCGAATATTCGCCTTGAAAATCGAATAAATTGATTAATAGCGTAATCAATTAGGCATCTCTTGTGTTTAAAAGTGGGTAATGTATTTAAAGTACTTGTGGTTTTATTTTTCTGTCTCACTGGTATACATGCCAACCAGTATATTTCTTAAACACCCGTCTGTTGTTTTAGAACTTGAAGCCCGTCACTGACTTAGCTATATTATATATTAATATTTTTATAGCTAGGCATATTACTATATAGTTTCTATACTAATTTTCGCGTGACCGCACACTCAGCTATAATATATATTTCTGTGACGTCACCAAGCGATACCGTAATATACGTTATTGCATATTGCGAATACTAGGACGACCATCAATTAATGAAGGCAAAATATATATTTCTCAGTGTGTGGTAGCTTGCTATAATATATATTATAGTACGGTATATTAATATATATATTATAGCTTAGTCTGTGACGGGCTTAATATTAGCTGTTGGCGCTGTTGCCTCACCGAGTAAGGCATTGACACCACAACTCAAATATTCTTCAATCAGCATCTTGCATTATACTATGACCTCACTGAGAATCATCCTAAATTGAACCATAATGTGTGACAATTGAGTTACTAATATGTTGCGACTTGCGACTCGTTTGTGTCGACTTGCAGTAATTTAGTAGCACAGATATAATATAGATACGTGTGTTTTCTAAATATTATGTGTAAGCTATAATACTGGGTGGTTGATTTTTAATATGATGATCATTTCTTCACTTTTCGCCGCTGCTGGCTGCATTTTATTTTAAATGTAAAAATGATGAATATTAATGCTGTGATCAAATTCTGATGGGCGGAATAATAAAACTAATATGCAAGTATTTAAATTGTGTGATTCATTATCATATATATTAGTTTTATGGCACAGGTTTCTTGATCAGGCTCTCTCACTCGCGGAGTAGAGGTGCAAGCGAGAGGCAAATATGCCGTGTACAAATGTTGCCAACAATTACCGTTATTTTACAATCATTGGTCGAAAAGTGCAATTTGACAATATCTTGTTTTATTCGTTTGTTATTTACAATTGTAAGATTTAGTTCAAGACCACATTTTCATACTTTTACCTATAATATTGCTGATATCTTTATATAATGATTCTTATACTGAAAAAGTAATAAAATAAATAAATAAAATGAGTTGTCCCAGGATAAATAGATATCCTGGGACAACACACACGGTCATCTGATCCCAAACTAAGCAGAGCTTGTACTATGGTAGACAGATAAATTGTGCAGTTTATTCTTGAAGGTACTTGGTAAAACTAGGTAAACGGCAGAATATACATTTTACGATTGTATTTTAAAATTACGCTATTTTTGTATAATGTTCTAATCCATGTCAAATAATAACACATTAAAAAAAAATTGTTCTGTTCTACAACTTGTAATACAACTTGTAAAATTCTATATTACTGTCGTAAATTACCACTCTATATATATTAAAATAATCGTAAATCTGTCTGTCCCATACATTAATCTTCGATGAATGTTGTTCTTCAAAGATTTCGCAATTTTTAATACGCCCGTTTGCGCTGGTTTCGCTTGCTTCGGCAAATTCATATTATTTTAGTACTTTGTTACATAGAAATTAATATTCACTATATTATTTTAATATACAAGTACACGTATTAAATCATCACTAGCAATAATATTATTTGCTCAGAATATTATATTATTTAGTATGTACTTGTAAATTGAGATCTTCATAAGCAATGTATTTTTTCAATGACTAGCAAAAATATTATTGAAATCTTTGCATATTAAAATAAAAATTTAAATGTTTTGCTGGTCAATGAAAAATCAATAGTTAGTAATGTTTATAGCTGACTTCAAAAAAGGAGGCTCTCATTTTGACCGGTATGTTTCCTTTGAGTGCTTTGTTTGTTAAATTTCAAGTAAAATTGTGATTATTTCGCCAACTATGTTTATTTATCCAAGGTTTAATCACGTTTGTAAACCAAATAATAGCGTAATTTGGTGCGATTAGTTAATTTATTTAGCTACCACGAATTCACTATGTATAGCTAGATATTGTAGACTTAAAATGAATTATAGAATTTGTTATATTAACAATCTTGGTCTTTTATTGTTTTAATCCTCTAAATAAGTGTGTTTGGATTGATAAACTGTTGAAAAATGTTGCAGCGGTACATCATTTCATCGACAAGTTGTCATATGCCTCGGTGAAAATACTTTTTTGTAAACCAACCTCGTTGACTTTTTTGTATTGTCATTGTTTTGTGCTTCAAAAAAAACTTTTTTAGTTACTGTCAATTATGACATAACATTTTGACACACGTTTATATCTATGACATCAGAAACATTTTTGAAAAATATTAATTGTTTAGAAATAATTAGGTTTTAAAAATGAGTGAAAGCTTGGTGAGTAATTTTCATAACTAAATAATAAATTTAATTTGAAGATCGACTGATAAACAATTATGTTATTTCTGTTTATTTCAGAGCACACGTACGAAAACTTTGACTGATTCAGTCGACACTGTATCCACTGAAAGTCCACTGGTAATCTATAGTTGAATTACTTTCTATGTTACAATACAACAATAAGTCAAAGTGATTTCAGAAATAGCCTTGCGTCCCCGTTACAAAATACTGCTCGCATAAACTGACCACAAGCTACTGACGAGCGCTTCCACTACTTTGTAGCCTCTGTCATTAAAAAATGGCGGCATTTTGTGACCAGCGCATAACCAGTGCCCAGTGTCCGAAAACACTGAAATGCTAAAGAGATTTAATGATGAGGTTTTGTTTTGTTATTGACCTACCATTACTAAACTTTGTTCTGTGTAATAATTAATGAGGAATCGAAAGGATGAAGTCCGTTCAGTTATAAATACGATTGTATACCACTCAAAAATTGTTATGAGTGTTTAATAATCGGTCTTATTGCCATGAATATAGCGTATCTATTACACCACTGCTTAATTTATCTACCCCAGGTACACGACCGATGGACGAACAATATAAGTTATCGTCAGCTAGTGGTGTCCTCATGCATCGGCATCTTCCAAGTATGGTGGCATCCTTATCTCTACGACTTTCGGAAGCTGCTGCCCTTCATTTTCTTATATAATATCTTCAGCATAGTGATCGGATATCCGCTGTTTTATCTGGAGCTCGCGTTGGGAGTCATTACTAAGAAGAGTGTACTTAACTGCTGGGATTTGGCGCCTATGGCGAGAGGTAAGTGACGACAGTATAGACACTTATCACTGCAAAAATATCTGATTTTACAGTGATAAGTGTCTATACTGTCGGATACTTAAGGTATTCTAATTCGGAGACGAAAGTAAGCAAATTGGCCGACACACCGACACAGCCCTTCGACATTAACCCAAGGCTTGTATAAAAATAACATGTCGGCACTATGCCCCTGCTGGAGCTACCCGCCAAAATGGGTCTACTTATCTGGAAACCGCTTCGGGCCCAAGCGGTACTGGTAATCCTAACATCGTTGCCTAGAATAACTTAAATTGTCTTTTGTATCAAGGATTTGTTGTAACTGCCTAACGACTTTACTATGGGCGTAGCGTGCGTGTTCAGTGCACTAGCGTCAGGTGCAGTAAGGGCGTGGTGTCTGGCTCAGCTGATGTCGTTATCAGTCATTAATCGGGCCCTAACTCTGCATACGCGTCGCGATGGTATCAACCTGCGTGTTCAGCGCGCTCGCAGCGGACGCGTGGGTCCTAGCGCGGTGGTGTCATTGTTAGGTATTAATACAGCCCTGAACTCCGCAGGCGTAGGTTTCGCGATGCTATCAACGTGCGTGTTCAGCGCGCTAGCAGCGGGTGCAGTGGGCGCGTGGTGTTTAGCTCAGCTGGTGCACTCGCTGCACACGTTCTTGCCGTGGCTGCACTGCGCCGCCGCCGCGCGCCCGCCCTGCGCCGCGAGGCATCGCCCGCTGCCGATTGGGAGTGAGACGCCGCCGCAGTCGTTCTTTTTGTAAGTCAAACTTTTTTGCTTTTTAACCCCTCAACTGTCGTTACTAACACCCGTGTGCTCGTAAGGAAAACTTCAAAAAAGGCTACAACTGTCGCGCGAACACCCGGGTGCTCGTAACAGATCGCTCACCAATACACCAAATCTTAAAAAATGACGACAGCTAGGGAATTTATTGAAGAATGTTCCGACTGGCGAGAGGTTAAACAGTTAGTAAGATATTAATATAAGAGTGTAGAGTTCTAGGAAAATGGATAGGGAGGAATCTCTGAACAGATAGGTGCTGTGTCTGATTGATGAGCAATAACGACTGACCTGACTGAATACCGATTGCGACTTGTCGCGCCAGTGGAAGGTCCCCAGTAAGACGAAACAAAGTGCGCAATGGGTCGGAACAGTCTGTGGAGATGCCCCAGTTACATACTGGTATCTTGCATAGGTAGCCGTTTTAATTAGGTATAATTAGTCAATACCTCTGACCCGCAATGTAGGTACAAGGGCCCTTACTTCCTGTCGATAAGTTAAAGACTCAACCTTAGATGGTTGTTCCAGTAATTTCGTGTTGAACCTAAAGCGCGACGGGCTGACCGGCGGGCTGGGCAACGTTGTGTACGAGCTGATGGTCTACTACGTCATCTGCTGGGTACTCATCTACTTCATCGTCATCAAACGGGTGTACAGCTACTCTAAAGTAAGTGTCCTCGTAGTTTATTTTAGGATCTTTATCTGTTTTTTTTTGCTGCGTATTTTGATGTCTGACTCTTATTTAACAAGAGAGATCTAAATGATGCCCCACAATTTTGACAATAAGTAAAATGAAGTTTCTTGATACAAGTGAAAAGAGAGAGTGGTGTCTCAATATTTTTTTGTTCTTTTTTCTCCCGCCCTGGGCGGGGAAAGAGGGCGTGTCAGGCTTTTACTGACTAAAACCCACTCATGTTCCTTCGGTTGCCCTTTATGTTTCGGGGCCACGGTAACTATTAGAACTATTCGGCAACCCCGGTCTACTGCCATAGACTTATGACTATTTTGCTACGATCATAAACATTGGTCGTTAGTGACGTCTCACGTCACAACACCGAAATTTGCGGTGCGTTGCAGTTGACGGGCTGTTTATGTGTGTGGGTTTTCACAAATAAACTAATTTATTAATCTAGTACCTAGAGCATTCAATAGACAAATTGTAATCCTACCCTCACCAACCAACAAAACATATTTTTCTGTCTTAAATCTCCACGACACTTAAGTAGCTGTTGTTGGTGGTTTATCAACTATATGTTTGTGTTGTTTAGCTGGTGATGTTCAAAGACGTGTTGACGTATTTCGTGTTGGTGTGCGTGGCGGTGGGCGCGATGCAACTGAAGGGCGCGGGACGTATGTTCAAAGACTGCGACTGGACTGTACTGCTTGAGGGATTACAGGTAAACTAATTTTCAATATACTGTGTACCTACTGTATTGTGTTTTGAATTCAGGATTTTTCTGACATTCTCCACTATTCGACATTAGTATGTAAGTACCTACACCAAGCAAAAAAGACGCCAGTTTTGCAATCGATGACGATTTATTAGATAGGAAATGGAACTGCTGTCTTTGAAATGAAGTAATCTGCAACGATCCTTCGATAACGTTCGGTAAAACTGCGCAAACGGTTTTGCATAGATAAAATGCATTTTTTGCTCATATTACGGTTAGCGCAGACAATAGATAGTAAAATATAGGGGCGAGATTTTTATTTTCAAATTTGTTTAGATTTTAGAACTAGTTTACTCGTAAAATGTATTAGAAATAGATTTGAATATTACGTATTTGTGGACAAGATAATAAATGGTAGTTGTGCTCGCATCTATACACCTCTATTCAGAGTTTCAGTTCATTGAGAAACAGCGAAGACTGCGCGTAGATAAATTATTAATTTCCGCAATCTTCCAGATGTGGCGTGAAGCAATGGAGTACGCGTTAATAGAGATGACGGTATGCCAAGGATCCCTGATAATGCTGGGCTCCTACTGCCCTAAGACACAGAACAAGTTAGGCACCACCGCGATGCTAGCCTTCGCCGTGTCAAAGAGTACTTGTATGACAGCCGCGTTCGTACTAGGGGCCACTCACGGAGCGTTGTATAAGGACTACGAGAATGCTACTAATATTTGGCCAGGTAAGTAATGCTGCTTTAAATGGTGAAGTTTCTTCTCAACAAAGTTTGTCAAGGCCTCCTATATGGAGATATTTAAATTAAATTTATGTCCTACTTAAACTACTTACTTAGCAACTATTATTGTGCATTGCGATGTCAAAGGTTTTTCTAAATTCAATTTAATTGTAGGTACCTATTATTTAAGAGAGCTACATGTGCCAACAAACTGTTTTACAGTTTGGCAGAAGTAATATTTTTTGTAAACTGTGTTTGGTACCTTGAATAAACGCTTTTTTTTTTATAAACCTACTAGCTTTTTCCCGCGACTTCATTCGCGTGGAATAATAGTTCCCGTTCCCGGGAGATTTCCGGGATGAAAATTATCCTATGTTCTTTCTCGAGTCCCAGACTATATCTGTACCAAATTTCATTTAAATCGGTTCAGTGATTTAGGCGTGAAGAAGAGACAGACTGACAGTTACTTTTGCATTTATAATATTAGTATGGAAGTATGGGTCCAAGGCACTGTGTATACCTATACAGATTGTATAAATAAAGAAAATAGTTCAATGAATATGAAGAAGTGGACATATGCGAGTGTGTAAATGTGAAAGGAGTATGGTTGGTAGGAGTTTATTTTAGGAGAACTTTAAAGCGTCCCTTCGCCAAGAACTGTAATGTAACTGCTCGCTCAGAGTGAGTAGAATCGAACATATGACATCAGTCGAGTTGTCATCGACGAGTAACTTAAAGACCAATGCTTGCAGTGAACGTGTAATTGCTAGAGGAGATTAATTCCATCTATACAAAGATGCAGCGAAAAACGAATCATGAAACAACACGATATTTATTAACTTATCTAAGTAGACGCTGCACGCGGTAACGTCTTGTAGCGCACCTCCTTTAATCAACTGTTATTTTAACGTTGTGATTGCAGGATCTTCTTCGTCAATAATCCTGTGGTCTGACTACGTGGCACGGATACCAGGCAGTCAGTTCTGGTCCGCTCTTATATTCTTCACACTCTTCGTTCTGTCATTAACTACTGCGGTGAGTTAACACTGCATGATTTAGACGTTAGTTAGCACGTACTTTGGCACGATTTTTCGTCTTTATCTCGCCATCGCAGTTTAAAGTTGCGCAAAAGTAACAGCAGTATTTAAAGCTTAGTCGTAACATTTTCTAGCTAACGTTTATCTCTGATTTAGATCTGTTTTCTCACAGTTTATATTGATATACTCCGCCAATTTAAGAAACCCACACCACACCATATAATGGTATCTTGTTTATTACAGGCGCTGCTAGTTCAAACAATAATGTCGACGTTCACGGGGCGATCAATTAGAAGAATCAGATGGGCCTTCCTAATATTGATATGTTTTCTGTTCTGTCTGATTGGCGTCATTACTCTCTGCACACAGGTAACCTTATACCTATGTCAATTATACATTACACAGATTACACCGAACTTATTAGTTATGTATAACCAAAACCCAATGATATTATAAGCCAACACCTATAAAATAATATTATTGAACCCTGGTCAGTTTGGTATTGGTTAACTAAACTTGGAAAATTATTAAGAAACGCATATATCACGAAAATGTAATGAGATTGAAATACCGCAACCTGCCACTCAATGGACAAATAGAAACAAATTGGCTTTTATTCTATCACTTACCTATTTCAACCTTACGCTGTAACATGTAAAGTTGATTTTCGAGTGGCTGCATTCATCCAAAATCGTATTTTCTAATATTGCAGGGTGGTCTATACATATTGAACTTCCTGATGACGTGGCCGGCCACGAAGCCACGCGTGCCGATTGCGGCAGTGGTCGCTACGGTCATCACCTACGTGTATGGACAGACCACGTTCTGTGAAGATGTGTTCTTCGCCGTCGGAGAGTATCCCAGCGTCCTTATGAGGATCTGTTGGGCTCTTTCACCGTGTGTCATGATGGTAAGCTGAGTTAAACATCATGGGATTTTCCTGACTTGATGAACATTGCTGAGCCATTGACGGCCCGGTTCAAATGGGATGAATATGGATGTAAGGGTAAATCGTGTCAAAGCGATAAAATCCCCTTTGTGCTTGCGCACACAAGGGACAACAGCGAACAAAATGATCCATAATAAGGTTGCAATTTGCCCATGCAAAACTTCACGTCGTCGCCTGGCAGTGCATGCAGGCAAAAAGCAACTTAATGGCAGTAATAATAAGAGCGCACCGAGCATTTTGTCCGCCGTTATCGTCAGTGCAAACAGGCCCGTGCCGATTTTCTATTCACGCCATTTGACAAAAAAGCGGTTGCGATTGAGTTTATTATCATAACCACTAGCTAGGCACCCACAAGGGAACACATTTTTTTAACTATAACCTCGGCTGACGAACGTAAGTATAACGCCTGGTACCTATTCACTTGTCAGAGTATATTCGCGCTGGGCGCGGGCAGCACGTGGACAGCGCGCGACGCGCTGGCGGGCTGGCTGCTGCTGGCGCTGGCCATGCTGCCCGTCGCGCTCCTCATGCTCGCCTACGGCCTGTTCAAGTGCAGAGTCCGAGTGAGTCCTGTTCACGCTATTGTGCAGCACAACTATTTGCAACCGACGCTTTTTATTTTCCAATTTATATAAACTTTTATCTATTGGAGGGAATTCTAGAAATTCTAATTTGAAAGGCTCACTACCCGGGGTTGCGGAATAGTATAAGTTACCGTGACCCCGAAACATAAAAGGTAACCGAAGGAACATGAGTGGGTTTTAGTCAGTAAAAGTCTGACACGCCCAGGACGGGAGAAGTCATTTGATGATTTCCCACTCACCAAAAAAAGGGTCACTACACTACCGTTGAAGAGTTCCACTGTCCATCCACTGCAGACCCACCGTACCCCTGGCCGTACCCCTGGTGGTACGGTGGGTTTTTTAAAGTTAAACGATACCACTGTACGAAGTGAACGTAGGTAGTGCTGTGCTGATGAAGATACTAGACGGACAGAAAATGATAAACTGTTATCTCGTATGACTCATTCATTAGTTAGGTAGGTACATAATTGATGCGGCAATAATGCATGTTGCATGTGCGCAATTCTAACTCTTTAGTTCAACCGTACATAATACATTTTTTTCAAACGTTCATGACAGTTGACATTAACACTCGACATATAGAAACATAAAGAATTGTAAAAATAAAAATTTAATTGATTCGAATTATTGTGGAAAAATCTATAATGGACGATACTGAAATAAATTTCATCCAAATAAATGGCGGAACCGCCCTTCTTTGTGGCAAATACCGCTATAGAGGGCTGGTCAATTCTTAGGTCACAGAATCAGCATTGCCATTCAACGTGGCAACACAGCCAGTCTTATGAGCAGTTGAGCACTTTTTCCGCTGACAGCAACGCGGATGAATTTTTTGATGCCCAATGATCTTTGTATACCTACTTATTTATAATTTATAAGTAGATATATTTTATTGTTAGATTTGGTTTAAAGCTACGGTATAAAGACATTTAATTCTCAAAAAAGAACATGACGGGTCACTTACAGACAGAGATACAGTCTCTCTGTGATCTCATAGCGTTATACCTGCAAAACACCATAATTAAAAGGTTAGGTGACATTTGGCGTACTAACGCCCAAGAAGAATACGTTAGAACTAGGTACTAACCTAGTTCTAACGTATTCTTCTTGGGCTTTTTTAAATGTATACCTCAGATTAGTAAACAGAAGGCAGATAGATAGCGCGGAACACCGCGAGTGAGGTCAACAAAGCAAATACAAAACCAAAAGCGAATACAATCTCGAGTCAGTACGGCACGAAGCGTCGCGCCGTAAACATGTCACAGAAAATATTCATATTTTCGAGAATGATGCCGTCTTTTGTTTTTAAACATTGCAAAAATTGTTCCCTAAATCAAAAGAAAGAAGATGGAGTACCTTTTTATGGATTAATATGGTTATTTTTGCCTTTTTGGATATTATTTTATTTGGAACACAAAACCTCAACAGAAATCTGTCGGAGTTGCTATTTTATTGTGGAAAAATTTACCCCTAAGTTGGAAATATGTATTGGACACAGGATTATCGATCTACAAGAATATTTATTTCGAGTGTTTTTTTTTCTTTTTTGGTTGGTATGTTTGTATCATGTGTGATGATGTGTGTGTACTTATCTTGTATGTGTCAAAAGTCTTCGTTAATAAAACTATTTGAATGTTTTGTCTCTAACTAAAATTATGACAGTCGATTCGCCAACATAAAGTAAATATAGTAAAAACAGTAAACAGAAAAAGATGACTTAACCAATATTTTATATTTTGTCCTTTTCTTTAAGAAATGGAAAGAGACAGATGCATTTAACTTAAATTTAGTAGGTAGTTTGTGAATAAGAGAATAAATTAGCGCGTTCAAGTTTCAAACAAACAAACTTTTTAGCTTTATATAATTGTTATACAACCAAGCACTTTATTATTTATATCCCTCAGTTGTCCCATAATTTTAAACACAATAAATCAATTATTATTTTGTACTATCTGCCCGCTTCCAGCTTAGCCAGGGTGCATTTTTTTTAATCAATGTGTCATACCAACATTGTCCTGACAATTACAAACACAACAAAGTAGATTCACCTAATTTTTTAGGCGTAGCAGTTCTTATGCTACGCGCGTACCTATATATTGATTTTAATTAATATAGACAAATAAGAATGAAATATTTCGGGTAATTTTTCATCTTCCTGGCAACCGGAACGCACACAGAGACGACGTGTTCTTACAGTGCAGTCACGTGGCAGTCACGCACACATGTCTCGACATTCGCCGCACTCGTAATGTTCCGCGCTGTCTATCTGCCTTCTGTTTACTAATCTGAGATGTATACCATCTGTTACTGTTTAACATATCATCAGGTATTTCATTAGGTATAAAGTTTTGCTCCCTCATAACATATATTTTTCCTACCATAGTTAGTTTTAGGTTTTCTTAATTGAATTTTGTCTCCTCGTCTCGAGTTATATTATTATGTGAAAATTTTCTTTTTATTTTAAAGTTGCGATTGTGTGTCTTGCGTTATTATTTCATGTATTAGAATGCATGTTTTACGTTTATAGAGTTGATTAATTTTTTGTATTTAAGATTTGTTCAGAAAAAAAATGAATAAAATGATTAAATATAATTATTGTTGTTAGAAGTAGTTTTAACTAGTGTTACAACACTATTACCTGGTGGTATGGTTTAACTTTGAAAAACCCACCGTACCACCAGGGGTACGGCCAGGGGTACGGTGGGTCTGCAGTGTGTCCATCTATGGCTCCATCATCAAGTTGAAGCTATCACAACATTGTATACAAAGTTGAATAGTAAGGCCCGAGTCACACCAGAATGGCAGCGGCGCGGCGAGCACCTTCAGTGTGAAATAATTTTAAACTTTAACTACATACTTAAAAGACTAGTATCGCTTGAAAAGCTTGAAAAGGTCGCGAGGCCGCCAGCGTCGCTGCCATTCCGGTGTGACTCGGGCCTAACGCAGCGTGTCCATTTTGTATCTATCTATATTACGCTGCAAACATTTCTGTGTGGCATAAATTTTATTCTATGCTATGCTAAACTAACATATCTGTTTTGTTTTCAGAATATTGTGCGAGACGAGAAATAATTATATGAAAATAAAATCAATAATTTTTGTTGTTACTTGAATAATAAATGAAACATCGAAATCAGAATGACATCTTATTTTATTCACAAAATTTTTCATAACACCAATTTGTTACCAAAATAAAGGATTATTTTATAATTAGTCATACACACATATCCACATAACAACTTAGAACGCTGATCATAATAAATAATGCACAATGTTTAAATATTGGCATTTTTTTTTGTCTTTTTAAAGTGAACATTATCTATTATGATCAACAGGAGTATTTTTTACACAATATTTAATTCAGTTGTTGGTTAAATAAAAACGTTAATCAGCTTCGCTTGATTGGGAAAAAACACTCCTTCTATTAATACAGCCTTGGATCTTATTTCTAAAATTAACCGTAACTTAAATAATGAACTTCTCATATAAAAATAATAATGATAAGCATTACTACATACATCTTTTAAAAAGTTTACAATCTAAGTAGATAGACCGCCAAAGTGTTCATTGTAAAGTATTGTTTCTATCTTATTCGTTTTTATCGACTATTGTGGTCAATAATTTACAGCAGTAAATAATTTATAGCAACGGTAACGAACGATATTATATTCTTATGACCTGCACCAAAAGATAAAATCTGTTGGGGACTAGATGAGTAGTTTGAAAACAAAATAACACTTGTTTATGATATTAAATTATGATACAAAAAATATTTGGCTTCAATAAAATTTGTAAGCATGCTATAGAAATAGTTTAAAACTCAAGAAATACAGGTGATTTATGACGTGTCAAATTCAAACATACATGCAAGAATCACATGAAATATAATTATTCTTTAATCAATCTATTATTTAAAAAATAACTATTATATTTTACAAATAATTTGATTCATAAACGATTTTACAGTATACACGTGACACTGGGTGTAACCGAAATTCTAGGCCATTTAATATACATATTATATTTATGGAACAAAGCATTCGCGTTCGAAAAGTTTAGATCCGTTGTATGTTGGTTACAAAATGTTATAGTAAAAACAAAGTAATACAGTATAATATTTACAGATCATTTCATGATCAATTTAGAACATAAAAGTTTCAGTAATTTAAATATGTCGTTTATTGCCTATCTGATAATCTGCCTACTAGGATACAGTTGGATGTTTACATGGCGCTACATACTTGTATGGCTGCCACTTATTCGGTTGTAATCAATCAAAGTGAAATGTGTAAACTATCAACTATATAGATTTGGAATTTAATATTTCTATTGGATTCTGTCATTTCGTCTCTTGGATCCATTACATTACGAGAGGCTAATATAATCAGATAAAACTAACGACAGTTTTTGCGTAAAGTAAGTTACTACTACACACTTGTTACTAACAGGGATAACGTGCGTGTTACATGTACGTGCCTTTAGTAATGGTAAGGATGTCGAGATTCGCAGAAATTATCCATGTATTGGCCCCATTGTTCTGACACGTGTATTATGCCACCGGGTAGCTGGGGCTAGCAGGAGTGCGAAGAAAGCTTTTAGTATACCTCAACTCATTTCTCCCTGTTTAGATTTTATGCTCATAAGGTTTACGGCACCTGCCACCCGTCTGCTTAATCGTGTGAAGAGCTCATGGTGGTCGACTTTCTCCGAACAATGATATTTTGTGAGAGAAGAGTTTAATTAACATAACCCTCCCTTCGGCATAAGGGTAAAAATACCATTCATATTTAATTTGTATAAATTAGCAGCGATCGCAATACGTTCAATGTATGTTCGTCTGTAGAAGTGTTAAATGTTACCATACTAATATTCAAATGGCTCTTAGCGTTTTGGTTTGTTGCCTTTCGAGAACAGAAAAAAATATAATAAAATAAGCTGCTCTCTGCTGTAAATAAAACTAGTTAAAAAGTAGTTCGATTTCACTCACAACTATTTTGATCTGATATTTAAATTATAAACTTACAGGAACATTCACTTGATTAAACTCTTCAAACTAATGTAGGTACGACAATTTTACATCTATCAACTATACTGGGTATATAAATATATCATAGTAATTATGTATTTAGTTTGCGATTTGTGTGATTGATGTCAAGATTCACATAAACAAAATGAACATGTGGCTACTGGCGTTTGGCACACTAACCAACAACTATGTCACAGCCAACTACGTGTCCCAGTAACTAGAGAACCGCTAGCTACAGTACGTCCGCTACGTACGTCATGATCGTGCGTCTGTGTTCACACATCGTGTCGAACATGCTTTATTGTTTATGCAATTAATCAGAATTCATTACGTGCTCAACAGAGATGCATATTTCACATTTCACGAGGTTTTACTCCAATTAATCTATGTTAGATAAAATTCAATAAATACGCAACACAGACACTTAACTAAAAGGCAGCGATTGTTACTATAAAATCTTACTAGCTATGTGTGCTCGTGTTCACATTCCTAATAAAAACATAAATAACAGACATTCGGGGACCCTGCGCTCAGTCTTACGCATCTAGAGACCACCACGTACACTGGAGGACATTGCTACTACGTACCATGTTACGTTAAGGCTTATGTAGTACTTCAAGCCAAATTACAAGCCTTTCAGTATGTTACAGGTATCACTAGCTAAGGGCTAAATTAATATAATCTAACAAAAACTCTATAAAGATGCCTCCTACGTAACTTTCAGTGTCAATGTACTGTTGTAACATTATTTTCTAATACGCACCTAACTGAACCGAAAAATTAAACTGAAGCATACAAACACAATAACAAGCAATAACTCCAGCAATACTTCACACTCGATAAATAAATATCGCTAAAACGAGAGGAACAGATTTTTAAAAACTAACAGATAATATTATTAACTTGTGCAAGTAAAAATGCTGTGGGTTTGTAGACCAGCGGCAACGCGGGCCTGTCGAAATGGGCTACTAAGTAATTCTATTAGAAATAGATGAATAAATTCGTGTTATTCTTATTGAACATTTAATGTAATCGTTATGTACAATTGCAAGCAGCTGCATCAATATCATTTTATAATTCGTGCCGTGTGCTAAAACGCCAAATATTACAAAGGACAGTCGTGTGAATAGATTCGAGGCATGCGCCTTAAGATGATAATTATGACATGTATCGCTACGCTTTATGCCATTTGACATCATCTACATTAGTTGCGTGATGGCCAAATTTAATTTAATGTATTGCCACAATTATTTAAATATGTACTACAAATTGAGAATGCATTATTTTTCTTTATTGATATTTACAAAATATCAAAATCTGTAAGGAAATCAGAACCGATTTTAAAGGCGAAACAAACAAAATTGTAGAAGTGATAGGAACTGGTGTCTAAAATATAGGAACATACGAAGCAGATTGAACCTCTATAAGGATTTACTGATCTATCTGACCGCTGCCTGGCCAGCATCGAGAACATCCCCACGACCGTCCCGCACATAGCTTACTGTTCGACGCAAGTCGTCAGCAGATTTCCGCGTCAACTAAAATTACCTTCAGTAACCGCTAACTACACTATTACCTACCCACAATCCAAAATAAACGAATTAACAACAACCAAGTTATACATATAAAAAGCTTAGCAAGTTAGTATATAACTCTGTTTAGAAACTATCATACAAAACTAAACCTATTTCGTTTCATTATAGTAATAGTTAAATTGACTAATTATAAGATTAAATACTCCTTTTCATTATAATTTGGACACAACTGAAGTGCATTTTAAGATATCATTTTTAACGCCTAAACAGTGTTGGCTTTTTATTATTATTTTCATAACACTAAGTAGAAAAGCTAGAATAGCAGCAATTTCAAATAATATCCATACTTTTTGGTCAATTTCGTAATATTAGCATTCAAATACCTAATAAGGCATGATGTATTGCCTTCATCATTTTAAGGAAATTTACATCCGAACTCGTAATAATTCCCAAACAACAACAATATGAGTGAGATCAAAATGGTTCATTATCAATTTACAATAATAAATGGATAGCGTAGCTATTAATAAAATTGTAATATCAAACTAGCTAGTCAACTCTAAGCAATTCACTTTATTAACATCTCTTAACCAAAATCAATTCAGATATTAAATACTAGTGGACACTACCATAATCATAGCACTTGTGCTATCTCTTACACTTTCCAGTCCATTGAGAAAAAACAACCAATACGTAAATTTCAATATATCCAACAGTCAGCTAGTTTGATTGCAAAACAAGGCTTGCACTCCCGAATCAACGTGCGGATAACGAGAGTTAAACCGCTGCAGTTAAGAATGCCATCCTCATTCCGGAATTTTTCAAACAGAAGTAAAATAGACCTCAATGATTTGAATAATATTAAAAACAGACATTCCTCACAACATACCAACGGCGAGATAATATAATCTATTTATATTTAACACTTATATTGTTATAACAATATCTATACAATAGTGTGTACAAGTAAACAATCTGCTGTAATCGTCCTCAAGCACTCCATTATCACAAGAATCATAGGGCACATATCACTCACTGCCGTAGTCAGTCCGTCTAAGCACCGATACCATTAACATTGCCAGCGTTAATACTCCACGACCCCTTAATTTATCACTTAAGGCTAACAACTAAATTAATAATTCAAGTTACATATTTTTCCTTCGCGTACACTTCCACCAGCCGCAGAATACCAGCATCTACACTTATAAATACGTATGTATTTTTTAAATAGGCATACTGGTATAGTTGGGACTAATATCACATCTCTTAACGGCTTTGTACTATCTAACAGACAATTAATAAATTAGATTTCCATTCTTGAACTGAATAGAAATAATATGTATCATGAATTCGATAGTAGATATCCTACAATGTTTTTTTTACATTTTTTATAATTTATAAACACCACAATTCCATATTGTCGAGGAGAAAAATTACAATTAGATACTAAGAAAAGAGGAGACAAATGCACATGTGTTCAATGTAAAAATGCTTATGAGGGCACTTCCACAATTTATTGCCGACCTCCTCTCTCCGGACGTACTAAATACTATTTACATCAACCATGCTCGTAAACTAGTTATAATTATTTTACAATTGTTCAATATCGAGAAGTCTCAACTTAAACTACGGCGCCGCCACCGCCGTCGAACGGAACGTCAATTTTGTACTTTTATGACAAAAATAATTTACACTCAGATCTAACCGGGGCTCCAAAGCGTCGATAATATCCACCGAGAGAAATGTACAGCGCACAGATACACACGCAGCACTCACTCGGGCTTGTTGGCGGCGCGGTGCGGCGGCAGCGTGTCGTGGCGCCGGTACATGAGCAGGTACGGCATGCGCGGCGGCTTGGGCTTCAGCACTGCCGCGTCGCTCACCTGCGTCACCGTCGAGTCGTCGTACCTGCACACACCGCACCAATCAGAATACTTGCCACATGAATCTACTCGAATCGATATCGACAGTCTCCTCAGTAAAATTTGTCCACATTTGCCGTAATTAGATCACGATTGGAGACGAAAAATAATGACATCATTGTAGGAATAATATAAATAGATATATAATAGTGAACCAGCTCCTTACCTTATCCATCCCACTTGTCCGTGGAAGGTGTCGGTGAGGTAGTGCCCCTTCACCGCCTCCACGCCCTCGTGGTACACAACGGCGAACAGTTTGTACACGCGTTGCTTTGACGTGTACTTCAACTTTGAGGACATTATTTCTGCAATAAGAAAAATAAGGGAGACATTAAAACAGTGCTCACAAACAAAGAAAAATCATAAATGCTAAATTATTGCTTGACTCAGTTAAAGTTATCCACAAGTATTAGACATTACAATGTCGTTCAGAGACGAAAAATAAGTACATCATTGTAAAATTCGAAGTATCAGCAAGACTACAATACAGTTGACAAACAAACCAACACAACAAGACTACTATGTACATACTTGGATCAATTTTCAAGTCAATGGGGAAGTCGATATTCTTGACGATCTTGGCGGTGTGTCCGTCGGCGTCGAGCTGGAAGCACTTGAGATGCAGCAGCAGTACCACCGGCAACTGTTCCAGCGACAGTTGTTGCCAAGCGTCACTCACGCCCTCTAGCGTGTCTTTACCCGCCAGCAACTCTAGCGCATCTTTTACACTGTTCGCGCGCTGAAATAGTATTGTAAATTTAGACACAATATGCAGAGAGAGATTTTACTGTTAAATTTGTTTCTACATTTTCTACATTTACTCAGCCAATGGTGTCAACATAGAAGTGATTTTATTTATCACTTTCAGAGACGAAAAATAAGGTACCATCATTGTATGTGTATATTTAAATCATCTATTCTATTTTACATTGCTTTTTATAAGTATTCATTATTTTTTAGAATCCCGGATTTTGTTAAACGACCATGGAGTTTCTTGCTTGTTCTCTCCATATAGATTAAGCTACATTTTGAAACAAGCAATTATAACCTCATTGGTTTGGGTAAATAACTAAAACTTGTCAAAAAGTTTTTACCGACAAACTGACTGACTCATTGTCGTTTTTAAATGTCTGTAAATAAATACTTTTGATTGAATTCGATTTAAGAATGAATGTAGCGATACTATTTAGCACAAAGAGTAGGAAAATAATAAAAGTTAACCTCGATGTCGAGCTGCAGCGTGAAGAAGGGCTGCACGGCGTCGGTGACGTCGTGGTGCGCGGCGCGGTGCAGGCGCAGGCGCGTGCGGCCGCGGAAGATGTCGGCCACCGGCGTGCGCCGCGCCGCCCAGCGCCGCTCCACTGCGCCGCGGTTGCGCGGGCCCATCACCTGGAGACCAATACATTGTATTCAAACGTCGCTCTGTACTGTACCTGTGTTTGATTAACCTTTTGAGCGCCAGAGTCACGTAAACTCACGAATGCAAGCCTAAGTGTGTCTAGCAAGTCACGGTCACGATCTCGTTTAAAAAAGCTTGCTTTACTGTTTTGACGTGGTGGTCAAAACAGTAAAGCGAGAGAAGAGCGAAGAGCCTGTTTCACCACCTTAAAATTAACTATTGAATAAATTATAAAATGGAACCGAATTCGAATGAATGTATCTGTCAATTATTTTAATCAGAACTTATTAGAAGAATGTGAAACAAATGCTAAATCTTTAAAACTACGCAACGGATTTAGATACGGTTTTATGTTATCTATAGTTTGTAATTACGGTCAAGAAAAACCGGTATTTGAATGTTAATATTTACCTTCCACTCGTCATCTTCCGCCGCTGCCGCAGCCGCCGCAGCTATCTCAGCTGCAGTGGGCGCGGCGCGCGCCTCTTCGGGCTCCACCAGCTTTATTAGCTGGAAGTTACAAATTCAAATATTTAAATATGTCAGATAATAAACATCCACATAGAATTAGTCGTGGTAAAACTAAGCCTAATCTATAATATATAAAATGATGAACTGACTGATTGTTGATATATCAAACATAGTCCAAACGGCTCATTCTAGAAACATGAAACATAGAGGGTTTTTTGTGAAGAGTAAGAATTCACTAAAAAGGGTATTATGGAAATTAGAGTTGGCCTAAGGTAAAATAGGGGATGGAAGTTTCGACATTCACACACGAGCAAAGCCGTGGGCGAAACCTAGAGTCTCTCTTTTTTTATAGTTCGGCTACTATCAGACGTCAAAAGTATAAATAATAAAAGCCGTCAAGCGGAACACACGCGGAAAACTGAGCAGACGCTTACGGGTCTTCATAAAAAAGCTTTGTGTGACTTGATTTAGTGTGAGTAGTCCCTAGGGTCCAATAGTACCTCAAGCATCTCATCGTTGAGCGAGTTGAGCAGACAGCCGAGGAACTCCTCGGCGTCCTCCTGGCGGCCCTCCTGCGAGCCGGGGAAGGGGCGCAGCGCCCGCAGGACGCGCTGGCCGGCGCCGCCCTCGAGCGGCGGGCCGGCCGGCACGGGCGGGGCGCCCGCCGGGGCCGCGCCGCGCGCCGGCCGGGCTGCTGGCGCTAGCGGACTGAACTCGTAGCACAGCTCCACCCTTAACGAACGAGACAATTATTACGCATCCCACTAGCTGATCAATTACACACATAATTAAAACTCCAATAATTATGTATTTGTTTGATTTAACATCACTTGAACTTTTAATTAACTTTTAATAGCTTTTTATTTTTTTTATAGAATCTTATTACACAAAAAATAACAGATTTGACATTGCAAAGTAAGTTTCAAAATGGTTCAACTTCGAGTTTCAATTAAATAATATTATTATGAAAATTCAAAGATGCGAAAAACGAAATCACCCAACCTGACAGTGAGGTCACAAAAATGAGACAAAATGTTATGAATAAAAAACAAAGATCCGATACTTACAAAGAGTCAATGACAGGTGTGCTAGACTTGCCGCGCCGCGTCTGATAGGGCAGCGCCTTCAGCATGTTGTAGAAGGGCGGGCAGGCGATGAGCGCCTGCAGGATCGAGTTCACGTAGCAGTAGTTGGAGCGGTTCGTGAGCCCGCGCGGCAGCAGCGACACCGGCCGGTTGTCCAGCTGGTACTTCGACAGGAACTCTGCATGAACGAAAAGACATTTGATTAAAATCTGGGTTTACCAATTGTCAAATAACTGGTATATAAAAAACCTGCATATCTAAAGGAGCATCTTTTTTATTATATTTAGAATTCGCGACTGGTTTTAACAATTGTTATTATTACGTTAAGTTGGTATTTCATATTTTATAAAAGAAACTTACCTCCCATCCTGTACGAGTTTGGGTCATCGCTGAAAGGCGAAGGCTGCAGTGGCACGGCGGGGCTGGGCTCCTTGACCACGGGCACGTCGCGCACGTCACGCGCGTCCGGCGCGGTCAGCACGCGCGCGCCGCCTGCCGTCGCGTTCACCGACGTCTTCTCAGAGTACGACACTACGGTCGGAGCGGCGGTGCGCGGCGTCGGCGAACTTTTATCTATTGTTGTAGTCTGCAACGGCGACGCGTCGAAGGGTGGCACTTTCGCGACCGGCTTTTGCACGTTAGGAGGGACCGGAGGCGCCACTGTAGTGGGACTGGGCGGCTCCTCGGCCACGGGCGCCGCGGGCACGGGCACGGGTGCGGGGGCGGGTGCGGGCGCGGGCGCGGCCGGGCCGCTGGTCTTGTTGGAGAACAGGCTCGCCCACGACTTGCCGGGCGCGGGCTGCGGCTGCGGCGTCACGGGCGGCGGTGCGGGCTCGCCGCGGTTGCGCGGGGTGGGCGGCGGGGGGAAGTCCGACGCCGTGGGCGCGGGCGGCGGGGGCTGCGGCGCGGGGGGAGGCTCGGGCACGGCCGCACCCTTGCGCGAGTGGCCGAACGGCGCCTTGTTCGTGACGATCAGCGGCGGCCCGGCCGAGTGCAACGTGATAGAGATCGGCATGGGAGCCTTGCTGGGCGGCAGGGGAGGTTCACGTTTAGCGTGATCGACTGCGGGGGCGCTCCTATCAGAATTATCTTTGTTTTCATTGGACGGGGACCGGTTAGCGGGTCCGTCGCGCTTTTGTCTGCTGCCGAAAGGCGCCTTTGGTGTGGACGCGGCTTGCTGCACGGGGACTATGGTCTGAGGGACGACCGGCTTAGCCGGCTGTTTGCCGCCTGAGAATGGAGCCGCGGGGCCCTTGGTGGGCTTTGGAACGGCGGGCTGAATTTTATTAGTAGGTATCTGGTTGGTAGGAGGTGCAGACGGAGGGAAAGACTTATTTGCTGGAGATTGCGCTGCAATCGGCACTTCGGGTTTGGTTTCTGTAGCGTTCCACGATGTCTTTATGCCCTCAGACTTTGGCGTAGTCGGTACTTTCTCGACTGGCGATAGCTTCGCTAGGGCGGGATCGGTCACTCTGTCTGTTTGTTTTGGACTGCCAGGGCCCTTTCCGATTTTAAGATCCTTCATAGGCAGCGACTCCACTGACCCGGCCGCTGATGCGGTGGGCGGTGGAGGCATGGGTTTCTGTTCCTGACTCTTGTCCTGTGGCGTATAGGTTTTGTTCTGGCTCTGGCCCTGCACGAAGTTCTTGGCGTGCACGTTGAACTGGTGCGGCGTGGAGTGCGGCGGCGGCTGCATGGGCACGGGCGGCGGGTGCGGCGGCGGCGGCAGGTACATGGGCGGCATGTACTCCACGCCGGCCTCCACGGGCGGCCCGTAGGGCGGCGCGGCGTAGTGCGCGCTCGCGTAGTACGCGTCCACGGCCTCCTGCTCCATGACCACCTCCTGCGGGTAGTCGTCGGGGCCCTTGTCGGGCTCGCCCTCCACGGGCATGGGGTAGTCGGGGTAGTAGGGCGGGTAGGCGTAGGGCCCGTACACGAGCGGCTGGTACACGGGCAGGTGGTAGAGCGGCGCGCCCTGCGCCTGCGCGGCCGGGTAGTACTGCGGGTACTGCACGTAGTAGGGCGGCGGCGGCGGCGGCGGCGAGGCGGGCCGCTTGCCGCGGCGCTCGCGGCGCTGCGTGCGCGCGGCGCGCTCGGGCGCGGCCGGGTACTGCTGCGGCTGGTAGTACTGGCCCATGTAGCCGTGCACGTTGACGTTGGCGGTGACCTGGCTGACGTACACGTTGGGCGGCGCCACGGGCCACTGGTGGTGGTGCGGCGGCGGGTAGGCGGGCGGCGGCTGCGCGTAGGGCGGCGGCGGGGCGGCGCGCGCGGGCGAGTGGGGCGCCATCTCGCACTCGCCGCCCGACAGGCTGTCCACGCTGCTCGACACGGCGCCCGCCGTGCTCGACGAACACGATGACGGATCTGACGCCGCACACCACATGTTATTACTTCTACTCATGGGTTGAGGAATCTTTGAGTGGTACAGTAAATAAATGACTACGTTACCTATAATAGGTTCGTTCCAGCCACCGACGAGTGCGTTCGCCGAGATGTCCGGGATCCGCTCGTACAGGGCGCACTGCAGTCTGTTCAATTCCGCTTCCTTCACATCAGATAAGTCTAGGAACTCATAGTCCTGAAACACGCCATAGATATTAATACAGAACTTGTAACAGTTCCGTAACATCTCATCCAATTCCATGGTTATGACACATTTCGTACATACAACATATACAAAACTAAAAACTACAAATTAAAATAAAGGTAGGTCACTTTCCATACTAAGTAGGCCTCGCTGGAGAACTTCTATTTCGTCGCCTTGTCACCATTTTATTTAATATATTAAAACTTGGTTTACACCTTTCTCTGTGGTTTGTTATCATTCCAGATCCCGGAGGTCTGAAATTACTGTACAATACATTAACATTCAAAAAATTTACGAAAATGAAGAATATGGCAGTGCTTTTTACATACAATTTTATTTTGAAGTGCTGTTTTACAGTAATGTATCACAAATTGTGTGCATATTAATTATTTAATACTAATTATACAACTTGTTCAACCATCCAATTAATCAACAAACTAGTATTGAGCATATAGAGGCTCTGAGTGCCATGATAAAACAGCTCCCAATTTACAAACTAAAACACCAAGAATTTTTCCAGTTACTTTATTACGAACAAGAAATAAATTTTCGTTTAGAAAAGGGCACTAACAGTAGAGAGTTAGTGCAACACCAAGAATGATTTTAAACTTGAATTCAGAATCCTAAATTTTAATTATAAACATTTTGGAAAGAAAAACTTAATAACCATGAAATTCAAATTCCTTTTCAGCTGAAGTTAAATTTCAATGATTTTCTAAAACGGGCCACTTTTAAATCAACTTAATTTCTAAGATTCTGAATTTAAGTATAGTATGGATAGAGACCCCCTTTAAAGTATTTATGCTGTTATTACATCTCATTAAATTATATCAGTATTTACAGTAGGAAACAATGAACATATTAGAGAAAGTATTTGAACCCTAATTTCCAAAATAATTTATAGATTTTTCTTTCTGACTATTTACTAAGTTTTATCTTACTATGTAAACTTGAATTGCTAACAGTACTGTGACAACTCTAAAGTGCAAGCCAATAGTCCAGATTTCAAGACAGTATAATATTATATTTATTAACACTTTCCTAAGTATGAGGGCAGATTTAATACTTGCTGTTGTTTAGGGCATAGTTACCAGAATAACTATTATAACTAATGCCTAAGCCATTAAGTCGACTTTTGTAATTTATCCAATGAAGTAAAAACAAGTTAAGTTTGTTAAAATATTAATTATATATTTTAATTACATCTAAGTAATCAATTGTGGAGAAGTATTTGAAGTCGTTGGAGGCAATTGCATAATATTCATAATTATAATTAATTTAAATAAATGAACTTGATGAAGGCATGATTGAATAGGCACACTACAAAACTAATTGTCATGCTTGCTTAGCTATAAAATTAGTAATTACATAAATCACGATTACAATCAACTTACTAATAACCTAAAGCAACATAAAATCTATAAATGAGGTGGCCTCATAATCAACAATAGAACGTTCACAAGAACGCAAGACATTGAAAAAAAAATGTTCCTTCAGTGGAAAACAAACTACTGCTTCCCACACAGTTTTTATATAAATTATACATAGCTACTTTTTCACGTTTTGTATAATTATATATAATATTTATATTAATTAAATTGAACTGTGTTACATGTGTATGAATAAAAAATAAAAAGAAATGTTATGACATTGATTATACTTTGTTGATCCCTATTATTATTATAAGTTTTGTGTATTTTTAGAATATAAACAAGAGAAACATAGCTGAATGCAGTCTTCCCAAAATATAAGAGTCTCCTTTGAGGGGCTGGAATCAGATTATTAGCAATAATACTTTTGTTGGCTTTTTTTTACCATGATTTTGTAACATGTCTTTATTTAACAAATACATTTATTTATTTTTATTCATTTAACAAAATGACAAGGTTCCTAAAAAATTTACAAAACCATACGATTCTATATTATTATTATGTCATGCAGTCAACAGAATAATCATGAAAAATAAAGCCACAAGCACTATACTGTTTTATTTTGAATCACTAAAATAAAATTATAGTCTAATACAAAGTCTCATACATAAAATCATTTATAATTAGAACATGCATGTTTAAATATAATTAAGTTCAATGGTCTCAACAGGCTTGCCCCGGGTGGGACAAGTTGATATTTAAAGATGAGAACAATTTTTGTAATCATGAGTATTTGAAGAGGGAGGGCAATAGTCCCTCTACCCCTATGGCAATTGTAATAAGAATGGTACAACATGTGCTCCACAAGCTCTTGTCTCTAGGCAGTCCTGGTTAGGTATATGACAAGTAATGTGTCACTATCAACCAATAAAAATATTTTTATCTTCTAAAATTTTTTTTTCTAATTATTGGTGCCACTCTTAACAAAAAAGAAAAAAAAAGACTCAAATTTATTTGAAATATTTTTTGTGACAAGTTTACAAAAACATGGAATATAATTCAATAAAGAAAGTTTAATTTAAAAATAGAACAATTTTTTTTTAATTTCTGTTTAAGTGGTAGAACATTTAGCATCATAGCCAAGCATAAGCTGTACATGTAAAAATAAGTTATTAACATCAAACTTATCATTTAAGTAGGTAATGACTTTTAAACAGGTTATGCTCCAAGGCATAAAGCAAAAACATGCAGCCACCTTTTTAAATAAAACATCAGTGTATAGATTTCATTTATGCATTTTATTTGGTATTCGTTTTGAATAGATAACTGTCATCCTAATTAATTATGCAAATTTAAAATCTATTAAAATATATGGCATTATATCTTTTCCAAGCTGTTATCAACCATGACTTTCACGGTAAGCTGATGTTTTTTTTGCTGAGTAATTCCGAGCTTGAAATTTAAATTTATCAAGAATATTGTGATAATATTCAATATTACTAAAACATTCACAACATTTAAATCTAAAGAGGTTTGATAAACAACTTGCTTTTGAGTTGGTCTTGTTATTACAAATATTTAACAAGTTGTAAATTCACAAAAAAAGAACTCTATAGACATCTGTATATTATTCATAGGTTGTATTTTACTACTGCTACATTAGAATATTTGATATCAAAATTAGATTGAAAGAGTTGTTGGCTGGAGAGATAAATACAGGTTTCTGAGACTAATTAGTTATAATTGACTAAATTAGGAACTTTTAATTGACAGTGATAGTTAACAGAAAGAAAATCATTGGATAATAAAGTTTACCTGATGGTACCAATTGAAGTTAACACTTGGATACTGAAGAAACTCATTGCATCAACTTGAATTGCTACCAAATTTTTTAAAAGAAAAAGTAACCTTGAGTTTCTCTGCGAAATGTACAGAAATGACAACCCGTTTGAACGTTGGACTTCACTACGGCTTGTCAAATTTATAGGTTATATGATTCGGAACTTTACAAGTCATTGAATGTACAGAAGCTCATCATATCAAACAACAAATACATTGAATACTACATGATTAGCTACCATGCAAAGATTATAATATGCAATAGCTTCCGTACCGACTAAACAACAACAAATCCATAGCACATGTGGTTCTTCCAAGTCATGAAATGAAATGCAAAAGTGAAAATGACATACCTATTACTGAACCAATTATTGTCGAATAGACTTCCATTGGAATTCCTTTCGACTATAGCATGATTTTCAGCGGTTAATTTTCTCTTGTACTAACGCAAAGCTGCAAAATATGCGGAACATTTGGAGGACTATAAGATGGCGTAACAACGCTCAGTTGCCGGGTGCCATCCGAGTATTGACAAATCAACATATTGGTGATTCTTATTGCGTATACCCGAAACTGGACACTATATATTTATCAAAAACTATTGCCACTTACCTCCCACGTGCATACAATGTCTGGAAAGAGATATTTTTTCTAATGTAATGGCCAGTTTCAATATCACCAAAACAAGAAACAAAAGCCAAACAAATGTTTAAGTAAATGTACTGCAAATATGGTATCCTTACCGTTTTCATCAAATCCATGGCCTTTTAAAGAACACCATCACGAAATTTAACACCGTCAATATTTTATACACAGCAGCGGCGTTGAAGAAAAATATTTTAGAACGGGATCAACGTCGAGGCTATGCACTCTCCTCAACACATAACAGGATGTGACAAAACGCGCGCCATTTTAAAATAACCATTTGGTAGCCAATAGAAATTCAGTATTTTAACCATAAGTTATTACCAGAGACTATAATTTATTTGTTCGTAGAGTTGTTGCACTTGTTCGGATGTGCGCCATTGCAAACCATAGACAATAGTGATTATATTTGATCATAGAGCCAATGGCAATCTGTCATTAGGGTGCATACTGACCGACCGAAAAACATTCACGAATATCTGCCACATTATCAAATAATAAAAAAAAAAATTGATTCATTTTACGCTTTTACGTATTTTGTTGTATAAAGAACAGAACAGTATTAGATAATTATAGTGTTCACGAAACAAATAAGAACGGAATGTACAAAGAACCATACCAAGTCATAGCGAAGGTCTATCTTCGTTTGTCCCCTATAAGCATCATCAAAAACCCCTCATCATCAACCTAGCCTTTATCCCAACTGTGTTGGGGTGTCTTACGAGGAGCGATTGCATAACAGACCTCCACAACCCAGTAATTGGGCGACACGATACCTCTTGGTTAGATTGGTCAGAGTTTTGGCTAACTAGTAACGACTGTCAAAGTTCGAATGACAACAAGGACCAACGGCTTCACATTCTTTCCGAGGCACAGGATGTCCAAGATTATAAGATAAACTTTAAAAAGAACATGTGAATTGAAAAAGTCACATTTGTACTTGCTCGGATTTGAACCCACAACCTCTTACACGAGAGGCGGGTGCTTTAAACCACAGGGTCATCACGACATCATCAAAACCCCTGATTGATTTAAATTATGTATCGATTGGTTTGAAACGTAATATACTTACTCACTCGTTTTTTAGGGTTCCGTAGTCAACTAGGAACCCTTATAGTTTCGCCATGTCTGTATGTCCGTCTGTCTGTCTGTCCGTCCTCGCTAAATCTCTGACCACAGGCATTAGAAAGCTGAAATTTGGTACCAATATGTATATCAATCACGCCGACAAAGAAGTGAAATAAAAATTGGAAAAAATTGTTTTATTAGGGTAGTCCCCCTATGTAAAGCGGGAAGTGATTTTTTTATAATTTTCTGACGTGTGATATATTGTTAGATAGGTATTTAAAAATGAATAGGGGTTTACTAAAATCATTTTTTGATAATGTCAATCATTTCGGAAATAATCGCTCCAAGAGTAAAAAACAATGTGTCCACCACCCCTAACTTTTGCACCATAAGTTTAAAAAATATGAAAAAAAAATCTGAAAAATAGGAAAATTATTTAAAACAGGATGGAAAGAACAGTCTTTGTACAAAAAAAAACAGAAATTAAAAAAAAAAGAATTCTGCGTACGTAGTATGTCAACGTAACAATTTTAATTGCCTTTTTTTAAACTCATAAGTGGGAACACTTATTGTGACGGACGGGAAACTACGGAACCCTACATTGAGCGTGGCCCGACCCGCTCTTGGCCGGTATTTATCTTAAGAGGAATTTATAAAAAATAAACGAGATGCCTCTCTGAACACTTGCTTGCTTAGGAACAGTTTTTTATAATTTACTAACCAATATAAGTGTAGAATAATATCTTTCTTGAATTTGCCATCACTAAATAAGACGCGACCCAATTGTGGACCAACGTGTACGTGATTCGGTCACCCCGTCCCACCTGAATGTGACGACATAAACTGTTTCTATTAGCGCCACTCTAATCTCCACAAATATTGGATTGTTTGCTTTGGCCTAATTCAAATGCTACGTGACACATTAGGCTTATTATTTTCACATAAGATTTCTATGGAAAAGATGATGGCTTACGGTTGAGTATTTATTTAAGAAAGTATTCAGTGAGTCTGTCTTTAAATGGGCTTTCAAAAATATTATGGGTTCGTGAAAACGAAAATATTATGTACCTACTCACCAGAGCTGAAAAAAACCTTTTCAACCCACCTATTCAAAAAAGACGAATTTGTTCCCCTTTAAGTACGCCCAAAGGTGGTGTTTTCTATTAGAAACTTTCAGCGGGCAATGAAGACACTTTTAGGCGCACTTTTTGAATTTGGATTCAAAAAGTGCGCCTAAAACTTCTTTTAAGCCCTGTTATAAGTGGAACGTCATAATGCTCAGCGCCAAAAAAATCGAATGCAAATATTGTTTGAATAATGAATGGCTGGTTCTGGTACGACGGCCAATCCCATAGTCACGCCGCGGCTGGATAAAAAAAAACTAAAAAAGTAATATAACAAGCGAATTACTTGATTGTTGTTAGGGTTCCGTACCCAAAGGGTAAAACCCTATTACTAAGCCTCCGCTGTCTGTCTGTCTGTCTGTCATCAGGCTGTATCTCATAAACCGTGATAGATAGAAAACTGAAATTTTCACAATTAATGATGTATTTCCGTTGGCAGCAACGGAAATACATAATTAATTGTGAAAATTTCAGTTTATAACAACAAATACAAAAAATATTTCATACTTTCCATACTATATTTACTATATAATATTATAAATACGATAGTAACTCTGTCTGTCTTTCTGTCTCTCTGTCTATCTGTCTCTTCTTCGCCTAAACGGCTAAACCACTCTGAACCGATTCGAATGCAATTTGGTGCAGATATAGTCTGGAACTCGAGAAAGGATAGTTTTCTTCCCGGAAATCCCCCGGGAACGGAAACTATCAATCACGCAGACGAAGTCGCGGGCAAAAGCTAGTTTATTTATAACTTTTGAAGAGTAACTGTAATCCATACTAATATTATAAATGGGAAAGTGTGTCTGTCTGTCTGTCTGTCTGTCTGTCTGTTTGTCTTTCTTTCACGGTAAAACGGAGCGACGGATTGACGTGATTTTTTAAGTGGAGATAGTTGAAGGGATGGAGAGTAACATAGGCTACTTTTTGTCTCTTTCTAACGCGAGCGAAGCCGCGGGCAGAAGCTAGTATTATAAATGGGAAAATGTGTCTGTCTGTCTGTTTGTCTTTCTTTCACGGCAAAACGGAGCGACGGATTGACGTGATTTTTTAAGTGGAGATAGTTGAAGGGATGGAGAGTAACATAGGCTACTTTTTGTCTCTTTCTAACGCGAGCGAAGCCGCGGGCAGAAGCTAGTGGTAGTATATAACTAACTAATCACCGTGATAATTTAATTAACCTCCCAGCCTCTTATTGCTTACAAGACTTACAAATCTCTTAGCATTTTTATTTCACGCAGACAAAGTCACAGACAGGGATCGATTAAATGTAAATTGCATTCGTATTATAGCATTTGATGTTTTTTGATTGAATGGAATTTTAAAGATTTGGTGCGGGTTCCTCAACAAATATCGGGGAAAACGGTCGTGTTATTAATTAAATAATTGTTTTGTTTATCTGGCATTCTTTCTCTATGCTTTTTTAATAATTTATCTTGTCTACTGTCACCGTGCAACTCTCGCACTTTACGCTCGAAACTTAACTATGATGAGTTTCTGGCCGTGGAAGACGAACAGACTAAATCGTTAGGTACGTACTAGTTTCATAATATATCTAATGATTTAATTATTTGACGTACCCTGAGGTTATGGCTACTCATGTTATGGTACCCAGATTATAGCAGATCTCAAATATTTATTAGTTTTATTAAATATGTAAGTGTTGCAAGGTCACTGGTTGTATGTGATTTGAAAGAAATATTTAAGAAGACTTGTAAAAGCTATCTAAGAATAAAAAGTCGTCATTGAGAGAGACGGTGAGATAGGTCGCCCTCGCTACCCCTAAGGCCGCCATTGCCTATCTAAAAGCAATCTAACATGAAGCTGCACTAACAATACGTCTATCTCAGAACTCCGGGTAGCAGATTCTTCTTATTACTCCACAGTACACGGAATAAAATGCTGTTTTTATTCTCTATATTAATATGGAGTGACTGCAGCGCATAGACAATTTTTATTTCCTACACAATGAAAACTCCGCGATATATTCCACAAACTTTCAACGGAAAGTGCATGTAATTTAGTTTCTATGTCTTCAGACAAATAAAGTAGTATCTTGTGCTTTTGTGATATGGTTTGTTTTCTAATGTACGTGATGATTGAGTTGCTCTCTTTTGTAAACCTGTGTTATGGGAGTTAGTGATGCGACGAAAGTGAATTTTTCAATTTGAATGGTTCAGTGCTTCTATGTACATACATTGTTAAAAGAATAACTATGCTGCTATTACTTTAGCTGAATTCGTAAAAAAAATATTAACATAAAACATTAAAACTAATTAGCCATGTAATCACTGGTTGCTTGTTATAAAAGTACATTAGAGCTACAATATATTTTTATAAGAAATTGTAAATACTAGCACATCATAGCCATAATACATCGCATGTGCGTATTTCTTTATTCAATATCTCTCAATTCATGTTTTACTCACATAAAAAATAGTTTACTACCTATTGAATTTGGCTGCTTCAAGTCCCTAACATACAATAATGTTCTATTTATCACATCTAGCTCATAATAATAGTAACATAAGTAGGTAGGTAGTGCTTGTGACTATAACACATCACTAGCACCAAGCTTTGGGATTTCAATATCATTTCTATAGTTATTGTATGTGTGTCCCGCTTCGCTTCCCGATGTTCATAATACTCGATTATTGTTTGTTCACAAAGATACAGATAGTATTCGTATTGCCTAGTATTGGTATAGCTTAGTACAATTTTATTCAAAAGGATTCTATTTTACACAATTTCATACAGTACCTTCGAACGAACGAAAACATGGGTTTCAGTTTCAGTAGAAAGCTATCTCTCTAGCCTTTTCCTAACTATGTTGGAGTCGGTTTTCGGTTTAACGGGAAATTGCGAAATGTGGTTTTAAATTTAGACGTTGTAACTTAACTTTATGTAACTCTACTTAACGTAACTTTATGTCCTCTACAATTTAGTAATTAGACTAAATACTCTTTGGTATGACTGATAGCCAGAATATCGGGCTCCTGACTACTCTTAATGACTGTCAAAAATCATGGGACAAACGGCTTTACTAGCCTTCTGAAGCACTGGATAAAACGTGTAGGTACTTAAATTTAAAGTGATTTACTTCTACAGGTTCAAAACCCACGAACTTTTACATGAGTGGCGGGCTCATTAGCCACTGGTTCATCCCAACACTTCCTCATTAATAATAATATGTTCCATTTTCTGTTATCAAAATAAAAATAAAACATGCTATAAAGACTTTAATCCGGCTATTTTGGGACCTTGGACCAGAAAACATAAAGGCGATAGGAGCATCTTGAGGAAAAATGATTTATAAAAGTGTTTTCAATTGACACTACAAAAGTTCAACGTATGGGTTTCTGGACTGGCAGTCCACACATTAAAACAAAAGCCATTATGATCAACACAGACAGGTGGATCAATTATCATAGATTGCGATTTCTTGAGGCTGCAGAAGTGAGGTACAGTCTGATTTTACAGGGTTATTGGTAAAACACCGACATCCTCTCAGGACTATGTTACTAACATCATAATCAACAACTTTTGTTCTACGACATTTTAAAAACTATCATATTTTAGTTCATTACATTTTCATACAAAATTAAAAATATTTAAATTGAACACTCTAAATGTGACGAAGTCTGCGTAGCATACGAGGACAGTGCGCGGCAAGCGTAGGTATGTTGTTACGGCACAATACAGAGTTGAAATGTGTTAGATAGGACAACGAAATCTTGAAGATTTGTTTTTGGTAAATGTATAACATTTTGTGAAAAATCATAGAACAAAAGTTGTTGTTTATGATGATAGTAACATAGTCCTGAGAGGATGTCGGTGTTTTACCAATAACCCTGTATATCGTAAATATGGCCTTTTAGTTTGTAGTTAATCATCTGGCTAGTTAGTTTCCAAACTATGTTAGGGTCTTAGGGTCGGCTTCTAGTCTAACTGGATGCTGAATGCATACCGATGTTTTACATGCAGCGACTGTCTTTAAACCCTGCGTGGGTCTGATCGGCAGTGATTCAGTTATTAGGTAATACTGATCCGATCTTCGAATCACAGAGACCAATGGTTTGTTTTAAGTGTTTTCTGAGGAACAGGGCTGTCACGTCACTACTAACTTCTCGATAACGAGCTGTTACTGAGAAAATCCTAAAAAAACTTGATGTTTGAATGGGTAATCAAGCACTAGCTCTTAAGCTGTCTACACACCAAAGCGGGCCCGGCGGCACAAACCCGGCGGGCAAGGCCTGATTTTCAAACAAACCGTTTCAAAATCAGGCCGCCCGCCGGGTCCGTGCCGGCTTTGGATGTGTAGACAGCTTTTACGTCTACAAGACCGTACGTATTTTGAAATCACTTAAACGTTTCAATATTGATTGTAATTAAAGTTATTTTTAGAGAGAATATATTTATTTAGATTTCAAGCTCGAGGAGATTTCATGAATATAATCTGATGTCACTCTCTTTCACTGTAACTAGGAGGCAGTTGACGGGTCTAATTCAGAATGCATCTTCCTAATCCAGGTAGAACAGGTTGATGTTAGAGAGTCATCTAATTAAATTAATGAAATCACCTCGAGCTTAAAACGTAACTAGATCCATTCTCTCTAAAAAAAAAACTTTAATAAAAATACGATTGTAAATAAAATCCTATTATAACGAGCTATATTTGTACTTCGCGTCACATTTCACACGTGTCAATAATAACTTGCTTCTGCCCACGATTTCGCTCAAGTGAACCATACGTAAACCTATGATTTTCAACAATGATGCTCAAGATTTTTTATTCAGACCAGTAATTCCTGAGATTATCTCTTGCAAAAATTAGACGTCACGATTGGCGTAGCGGTTGTGCGATCGGCTGTCGTGCGACAAATAACAAAAATTAGGTATTTATTTTGAAACTGTTTGTTTGTAAAACTTGGGTAAGTGGAGCAACATTTTTTTAATACACAAAAAAAAGTTTCTGCTCTTAATACTTCCAAATATTAAAAATTAACTTGACTTTATACTTCCTCATTCACAACTAAAGAGTTATTACGATAAACACAAACATGATCAGTAATATTATTATTTCGTTTCCTGCGAAATCGTGAAGGAACTAAATTAATTAGATACAAAATTATGTCGGCACTACGACATGCCTTTATTAAGCAAAACTAATCAGTGATGGTAAAAGCAATGTGCTATCAATCAATGGTGACTGGGGGACAATTAAAGTTCAAGAGTATGGCTGTATGGGACTAGTAATCAATTACTGCCTTGTACCAATCTCTCGACCGAAAGATTCTGGGAGATACGTGATCTCGTCGTGACTAGACGACGCCTAAGTTATTAGGGTGGGTATATATTGTGAAGCCTAGGAAAATTTCAGGGATCACTTCAGAAGTGAAATTAAGATTACTGTACATCATACAAAACAAAAAAAGAATTCTTCTGATATTGAAAAGTCAGACTGATTTCAGTGTGAAATATATATAAAAAGACCCAGGTTTCCTCACGATGATGTTCTTTCCTTCGAATTTTGTGTGTTCCTTTCAACCAGATAGAGCGACGATCTAAAAAAAAGATCTAGATATTAACAGCTAATGACTCGTTGGCACGAGTCCACAACGCCGACGCTGGTTTTCATCACTGCGAAGTGGAGATGAAAACCAACGTGGATGTAGTGGATCTCTGGTTTTTTCTGTGAATGGCAGCTGGCAGTGCTTTGGAAGAGGCTTATGTCTAGCAGTAAACTGATATAGAGTGATGATGGTGATGATAAACTTTATGTTTGACAGACTATCACGAAAACAATAATCACTAGTTAATTCATTATTAGCAATGGTGATAAGCTCGTGTTCAAGAACGATTCTTTATATTTCTTTCCTAACTATTGATTTTAAGTTGGTATAATTTTGATACATATTTTTTTGACGGTTGATCGGATTCAGTTGCGAAAGTTTTAGTGAAGCTGTTGATTTTATTCCCTTCATAACAGGTGATATTTTTAGTTAGGGTGTGCTCACATCGAGACGCGAAGACACCTTTTTAAGATAGCACACTTACATGTAATAGGTATCACTGTGATTACATTAAATACTTGTACTATACAATAATAATGCTGCTATAGTGCTGTGCAAAGCACGTTGCTTTGTGTGTAAACATGTTGCATGCAAGAGATAGATAATGCTTTGCTCGCTAGACCACGTGACTCGAGCTCGATGGGTCCTACAGTGCTCCGCAGCATATCTATAAAAATGGTAAACTGACTGACTAATTGACTGACTGCTGATAATACAAACACCTAAACACACTTGACAGCCCAAAGCGCACAGCTTTGGGCTGTCAAGTGTGTTTGGGTGTTTGATATAATGACATAAATCTTGGAGCTAATCCTAATGTTATAAAACTTGGTGTTGTGTTCTTTGTGAATAGTAGGTAACCTCTAAGAAAGGATTTTTGGAAGTTCCAAACCAAAAGGGGATCGAAGTATTGACCTTCACGCGAGGGCATAAAGATTAGATATTCACGCGGACGAAGTCGCAGCCGAAAGCTAGTTACAGTTAGCCTCTTCAATCGTCACATCTCATCGCGTACAGTGTGACCTTAACCTTAATCACTACCCACAAACGTGCGCATTGATGTTGTAACTTAATTTCTTTGAAACTTTTCCTTAATCCCTGCCCTTGATATTTAATGCTAAATTATGAAACATGTGACTTTCACCTTGCCTCGTGATCAACTTAAAAATTTAATCGATGAGTTTTGGCAGGAAACTGTGACATTTACATAATAAATGTATGTGTTTAGTATATTGACAAACGATATGATAGTCTTTGCGTAGTCGTCTCTCTTATTTTTTCTCAATTACACACATCAAAAGTGTCTAGGGATATTTTAATTAAACCTAAATAACTAAAATTCTATTAACTTTTTGTTAAGACACCTACACTTTAAAATAAACCTTGTTTAATTGCCTATCTAATCTGATAATAAACTTTTAGATAAAGTAAAATAAAAAAAAAAACTTAGAAGAAGAGGAAAAACTCAACAAAATTTCAATTTAACTTTATTTTTGAAATTTCAAAACCTAAACAACAAATCAATTTTTTTTTTATAAAAATTGTTGAAAACTTAAAATTAATAATTCGTGGATCCACCTAAGACTCTCCTGACACATCTGGAGCGGTTCTGCATACTCAAAACAAGGGGGTCAATATCCTGTTGTGGAGTACTGTCCTAAATCCTGCTAAGATGCAAGAAAAGCTGGTTTTGATGCACAATATCAACAGGGAAATTCCTACGAGCTCTTCTCTGAAGCATATTCCAGGCATGCTCAATAGGATTTAAGTCAGGGGATTGTGCAGGCCGGTCTAAAGCTTGGATAACATGCTGTTGTAACCAACTTGTAACGATACGCGCCGTATGTGGACGGGCATTGTCGTGCATTAGCTGGAAATTTTGTCCCATTTGCTGTTTGTAGGGCAAGATTACAGGCTCTAGCACCTCATCTCGGTATTTTCGAGCAGCCATATTGCCTTGTATCCAAACGAGGTCCGTTCTACCGCCGAGACGAATTCCTGCCCAAACCATAATCGTGCCACCTTAATATGCATGAACTTGTTGTGGGTGATGCAGTCGATTCCAACGTCCAGGTTTTCTCCAAACGCGTACTCTTCGCGAATCAGGATGAAATCCAAACCTAGATTCATCAGTGAAAAGCACAAGTGACCATTGAGACTTAAATGATGACACCATATGTTCTGAAGACTTGAGTATATTAGGTGACACTATCCGTACACAAGAAAATCCTGGTATATTTGATGATACTCGAGCCCAACTAACTATGAAAAACTTGAGCGAGTTAATAATGTCACGATTAAAAGAAAATAATAAATCTATCATACAAGATCTACAGAATACAATTCAAACAGAAATTAAAAAAGCTATAGTTCAATTAAGAGAAGACTTCAATATGAAAACCGAAACCCTAATACTTCAAAATAACCAAAGAATACAAGATATAGAAAATATTAACATCAAGATAGAAAATCTGCGAACGGAAAACGAGAACTTAAAGAAAGAAATAAAAGAAATATCATCACATACCTCTCCACCATCAAGCATCCCTGAAGTAAATCTAAAGAAAATCGTACTCTATGGTCTTGAAGAATACTTTAAAGAACCTGATTACGAGCTTCATAACAGACTTATAGAATTGTTTCGCGATATTATGAATGTAGACCTTTCAGGGTACATCGAGGACATGTACAGATTGGGAAGAAAAGGAATAAAGAACCGGCCATTAGTAATTGAACTCCTCAGCAAAAGAATGACTAAGTATGTAATAAATAACAAACAGCGGTTTCAAGGTACGGGTTTATTCATTTCAGAATTCTTAGATATAAATGGACGAAAAGAGAGGACACAGATGCGAGAAGAACTAATTAAGGCCAGGAAAAAAGGCCTACATGCAATAATAAAGAATAATAAACTATATATAGAAGGAAAACAGATCAATATAAAAGAATACATAAATAAACAACAACACCTAAATTCGACAATACAGGAAAATAACTTTGAGCCTAACTCTACTGCTCATCTTCGTCACTCAATCGTGATCGAAGAAATTAAGAACAATACATTTCGAAACTAGCGACCAACAATTTAAAATACTATTTCAGAATATACAAAGTCTCAACAACAAATTGGACATACTTGAAGCTTTTATTTGTCAAAATTTATTGTATAAAGCTATAGGTATCTCGGAGACATGGCTTTCTCCAGATAAGTTAGAAATGATTAATTTTAATGGATATAAATTCGCAGCATCCTACTGCCGTAAAAGCCGAACAGGTGGAGGAGTCTGTATATTGGTCCAACAGCACATAGACTGCATACATAGAAAAGACATTACGGACATGTCAATAGAGTACATTATAGAAGTATGTGCCACTGAACTGCCAAACGAACAACTACTAATTATAACTATGTATTGGAATCGGAGAGAGGAAGAAATTTTCTATAAACAATTGAAGCAAATTCTAAAATATGTAAACACTAAGTACCCTAAATTAAATATTATTATAGGAGGCGATTTAAATGTTGATGTTTTATCTAATAACTTAAAAACAAATCAGCTTCTAAATCTAATGCTAGAATATAAATTAACACAACACATACATAGCCCTACACGCATCACACCAACAACAAAAACATGTTTAGATTTAATATTCACTAATTTCGAATATAAGGATATGTACACAACAGTAGAGGAACTAGGTTTTTCGGATCATAATAGCACAATTTTACATTTAAACATCCCCCAACAAACAAAACAAACAAACTGGTTTACAAAAAGAAGGCGGTTCAATGATAAAAATATATTACTGTTCAAATCTAAGTTACAGGAAGTAAATTGGAACGAAATTATAACGCCTGAAAAAAACGTTAACGAAAATTATGAAGCTTTTAATGACACACTAATCAATATTCTAAATCAATATATACCAGCTCAAAAAAATCTAATAAAATTGAATTACAAGAGATACTGGCTTTCTAAAGGAATAAAAACCTCTTGTACAAATAAAAGATTACTAAAAATATTAGTAACTAAAACTAAAAATCCAGTTTTAATAAAATACTACAAGAAATACGAAAAAATATTAAAGAAGTCTGTAGTGACAGCAAAAAAACAAAATTATAAAAATAAAATAAAAAAATCCAATAATAAAATTAAAACAATGTGGTCAATTATTAACGAACGAACGAATAAAAAAATTAAACGTGAAATCCATAACATAACCCTACAAATGAATAACCGCGTCATTTCAGAACCCACGGAGATAGCCGAAATTTTTAATAACTTCTTTGCTTCTATTGGAGAAGCTAAGGTAACCCAATCCGATAGCAAGCGAAATGAAACCTCTGTCCCTATCTCTTCCACAGAGAACACAATCTTCCTAAGCCCAGTCGATCCATATGAAGTAAATGCTTTAATAAAAAATTTAAAAAATAAATCTAGTTATGGTATTGATGAGCTTCCACCAACCTTACTGAAACAGTGCGCAGATGAACTTACTCTACCATTTTATAAGCTTATAAACCAATCGTTTGAAGAGAGCACATTTCCCGACCTGTTAAAAAAAGCCCTTATCAAACCAATTCACAAAAAGAATACAAAGAATGATCCAAATAATTATCGACCCATTGCCCTCTTACCAACAGCGTCAAAAATATTTGAAAAAGCCATGTGCAATAGAGTCTACGCCTTTTGTGAAAAGTTTAACATATTTAATGACTCTCAGAACGGTTTTCGAAAAAATCGATCCACTATTTTGGCCGTCTATAAGTACGTACAGAAAGCCCTCAATATCATCAACGACAAAAAATACGCCATAGGCTTACTACTAGACATGACAAAAGCTTACGATAAAGTACAATTTGAAATATTATTAAATAAACTATTCAATATAGGAATCCGCGGCAAATGTCACGAATGGTTCACATCGTACTTACAAAACAGAGAACAACAGGTAGAAGTAGAATATCACAACCACAAAACAAACGAAATAGAATTCTTCCGTTCGAGTAACATACAAATTCAATCTTCTATCCCACAAGGAAGCGTTTTAGGCTGTTTTCTATTCCTTGTGTACATAAACGACCTACCTAACCATATTAAAGAACCCTGTGTTTTGTTTGCGGACGATATATCAATAATAGCCTCGTGTGATTCAAACAACGATCTAAACAATAAACTAAATTCCATACTGAATGATACCACAAATTGGATGACGGAACACAACCTAGAAATCAACTTTAATAAAACTAAAATAATGACATTCTACCCCCGCCAAAAAACACCATTACACATAAACTTTAATTTTAAAGGCTGTAAACTAGATACTGTTAGCAAGTTTACTTTACTAGGCTTAGACATAGACTCACACGTAGATTGGAAGTCTCATATCCAGAAATTAAGGGGGAAGTTATCTAAATTCTCCTATGCATTCCGTGAAATAAAGAAAACCACAGACCTTAAAACCGCGATGGTCACATATTATGCGTACGCTTACGCATGGCTCAAATATGGTGTCATCCTATGGGGTAATAGTACTGACGCGACCACATTATTTACTTTACAGAAAAAGCTTATGAGAATCCTGGTTAACATAAATGAAACTGACAGTTGTAAGCCTCATTTTATAGAACAGAAGATTTTGACCTTACCTTGCATTTATATATTTGAAATTTGTAAATTTGTGCGCAAATATCCCGAACTATACACAAAAAGAGACGACATACAGACTAGATTTACCCTAAGACACAAAAACAGACTAAACATTCCAACATCACGTATTAAAATGCATTCATCAAGTACATATGTAATGTCAATAAAAATTTATAACAAACTACCGGAACAAATTAAGAATATAACCAAATTTAATAATTTTACTAATAAATTAAAGCTATTTCTAATAAACAAAAGCTACTATAATATAAATGAATATATGAATGACAAATTATGACTGAAGCTGTATAAATAATAATAATTATCCAATTATCTATACTTAACGAAGACATTACTACATTTATTTTACTTTTCACACACATAAAACAGACATTAAAATATTAAATATATTTTATTATTTAGATACCTAAAATTAATGATCTCAATAAAATTTGCCTAATTGTGTTAATATAGATTTTGTTATGTTCTCAATGATATTAATTTAATTGCAATGTTTAAATAATTATTAATTTATTACTTTATTTTACTTTTCTTTTATTATTTTATTTTCCATGTTATATGTTGCTGTGCCCTTACAGGGTCCATAACACTGTACTGTAGCTTTAAGCCATTGTAACATCTAAATTCACATTATGGTATGCAAATAAATGAATATGAATATGAATATGAGAATGGTTCCAGTTTTCGTGTGCAATAGCCCATTGTAATCTTCTTCCTCGATTACCTCTCCTTAGTGCTGATACCCAAAATGGCCTACGAGCACGTAGATTGACTTCATGCAGTCGCCTTCTCAAAGTTTGACCGCTTACCAGCAAACCATACTCTCTCTGTAGCCTTTGAACCAATTGCATCGCCGCTGCATTTAGTTGACTTCGTGCAGCATTTACTATGAATCGGTCCTGTACATGTGTTGTAATGCGTTGAGGTCCTCGGTGCCGTTCCACCACTTCCTCCGTGACACGATAACATGACCAAAGCCTGGATATAACGCTCTGACTGGTCTTCATGGCTTCAGAAACGGCAATTATGGGACAGTATTCCACAACAGGATATTGACACCCTTGTTTTGAGTATGCAGAACCGCTGCAGATGTGTCAGGAGAGTCTTAGGTGGATCCACGGAATATTAATTTTAAGTTTTCAAGAATTTTTGATGTTTCAAAAATAAAGTTAAGATTGAAATTTTGTTTGAGTTTTTCCTCTTCTTCTAAGTTTTTTTTATTTTTAACTTTATCTAAAAGTTTATTATCAGATTAAATAGTCTATTAAACAAGGTTTATTTTAATGTGTACATGTTTTAACAAAAAGTTAATAGAATTTTAATAATTTAGGTTTAATTGAAATATCCCTAGACACTTTTGATGTGTGTATGTTGGGGTCAGCTTTCAGCCTATTCAGATTCAGCTGGGTACCAGTGTTTTACGTTAATCAACTGCCTATCAGACCTCCACAGCCCAGTTACTGGGTGACACGGTTTCCTTAGGTTAGGACTGGTCTCGCAACCTAGTGCTGAGCACGCCGTGATAGCGGCGGTAAGACCCCTCTTTGAGGAGTGGCTGGAGAGGCGCCACGGCGCTCTCACGTTTCGCCTGACACAGGTCCTCACCGGACATGGTCAGTTCGGGAGGTTCCTGTGTCGGATTCAGGCGGAAGCGACGCCTGGGTGTCACCACTGCAGCAACGGTCGCCTGGAGGACACGGTCGAGCACACGGTGGAGGTGTGCCGCGCATGGGCGGACCATAGACGTGTCCTCGTAGAGGCGATCGGCGGCGGTGACCTCTCGCGCCCAGCGCTGGTTCAGGCCATGCTGCGGGGCGAGACGGAATGGGATGCCGTCGCCTCCTTCTGCGAAGCAGTTATGCTAGTGAAGGAAGCGGCGGCGCGCGAGAGGCAACGACGAGCCTCTCGCCCCGGACAAAGACCCAGGCGAAGACGTCGAGAGTCGCAAGACGACTACCGGCCACCGTAGGCGCGGTTCTGCGGATGGCGAGCGATGGGTAGCTCGCCGCCCGGCTAGGACCAGGACCGCGTAGACGGCGCGTTTTGTTCCACGCGCGCCTCAAAGAGAAGGAGTCAGCACAGGAAGGGGCCCAACAGGGCCAACGCCTGCCGGGGTTACGGAATGTTATGTTTATAACAGTTACCGTGACCCTGGCAATCGAAGGAACATGAGTGGGTTTTAGTCAGTAAGAGTCTGACACACCCTCCCGCCGCACCCAGGACGGGAGCAGTCATTAGATGATTTCCCACTCACCAAAAAAAAAAAAAAAAAGGTTAGGACTGGTCTGACTTTCTGGTTTCTGAGTCTGCCTGCTTGTATCGACTGTCAAAGTTCTACGAAAGGCAACCGGGACCAACGACATTGCGTGCTTTCCGAGGCACGGGATGTCAGTGATGTCCAAAATAAACTTTGGAAAGTGCATATGAATTAAAAAAACATTTTTTTTTTAAAAAAGATAACCGACTTCAAAAACTAAAAGATCAAAAATAACTATTTCGGAAGTCGGTGGCAACACAAATCGACCGGCAGAAGAGAAGCCACCGACTTCCGGAATAGTTATTTTTGAGCTTTTAGTTTTTGAAGTCGGTTATCTTTTTTTAAAAAAAGCTTTTTATTTTTTACTTTTTAGTTAGAGTCTCAGTGTCTGACTACGTTTTAGGGTAGCTCTCAAAATAAACTTATAATCTTATAAAAATCTACACTCCAAGAAAGCAAAACGCGATCTATGCAGGCAACGTCACGGGATATCTATTAGTGTTATATACTAAAACCTTCCCCAGAATGTAACAAACACTTTGCTGAAAACCGCATCAAAATCGGTTCAGCCAAACGCGAGATAATCGCAGACAAACATACATACATACATACAGGTCGAACAGAGAACCTACTTTTTTTTTGAAGTCGGTTAAAAAAGACTCAGTACTTACCTGGATTTGAAACCACAACTTCATACATGAGAGGCGAGCGCCTTAACCACAGGGTCATCACAAAGTTATATTATAGCCTTTACATAGAATAAAATGAAAAAGGGAAGCGTTTTTGTTTTAATTTATCATCATCTCCCTTGCCTTTTCCTAACTTAGGTCGGTTTCTAGCCTAGCTGGATTCAGATGGATATCAGTGTTTAACGTGAAGCCAGAAGTTTTTATTTTATCTATATGCAAGCTGCCATCCGCGATACATATCATTTTTAGTTGCTGCTCTTCTCCCGTTGGTCATAGCGTGTCATAGTTCATTCTATATATGGGCACCGTGATGTTAAGCAGCCTATTTGTTATTCTGTTACTAAGTTTTAACAAAAAAAATATTCGTTTTTGCTTGAAAGACATCGAAAACAATAATAACTAAACTTGAGCCAAATTCGATAAAGAATAGCGGTAAACAAACCGTTGCTTGGTTTTCAAAATAACGTGGTAATATGCATGTTATTTGAGTGATTCTAGTGAAATATGCTGCAATAGGATTTTTTAATAAATAGTTACCGTGAAAAAGGCGATAATCATGTAAATAGTAGAAGATTTGTAAAAAGTGAGTTGTGATAACCCTATATTGGTTTGTTTACCTGTTTTCTTTATCGAATTTAGCTCAAGTATAGTTAATACATTACTTATTCTCATATCCTCACGAACTGACATTTATAAAGGATATTTAAATAGTTTTTACCAATTTAATAAAACTCACGAAAGAGTTTTTCAACTTCAAACTTACGTTTAAAACTGGCCGTCATATTCGAAAAAGCAGGCGACGGCCATCACTTGTTAAGAAAAATAAGAAATAAAAAAAAACACAAATGGCGTTTTAATTTTTTTTACACGAATGAAGGCCAGCAACTCTTACTAAATAATAAATCGAAGAAGATCTAATGAGGTTGTATTCAAAATAGTATTAGAACTTTTTCATTTTCTGTAAGGAGTCTATAGTTTTAATAACAATATGAGTATTTGTTTTATACGATGCTGGTATTTTTTAATCTACATCAATCTACACTATAAAGAGATAAGGTTGGTTTTTCTTTGTAAGAATAATTTCTGAAATCTGCACCTGGAAATAGTGGACGAATGTTCCACGTCACGACGAATGTGTCATGTCCACGCGGGTGAAAGCTAGTACTTTAAAAAGTTATTCACAATCTAGCATTGGAAAGGTAGATTTCTACATATATATAAGATAAAATAAATCGGCTGCGAAATATCAAAACCCAGTATCTGCATAAAACCAAATTTTACAGGAGAGCCGAAAAACGGTTTCATATCTTTGACAGCTTGCCGTTTCAATAATATTAGTCGTATCTTCCTGGGAGTGATTGCAAAATTTGAGGTACATAACAGGCTTTAAAAAAAAATTGTTTTAATGCGTCTATCACAAAATATGTACGTAGAGGAGCAGTTACTAATAAAAACATTGTTTTCTTAGACCTAACTTTTTGAGTGTGACAATTTCAAAACCTAGTAACATCACTTGCTTTGTTTTCATCTAGTTCTAAAATATACTGAGGGGGGACTAAACGCAAATTAATAGACCTAGTAAGATCACTTGCTTTGTTTTCATTAAGGTCTGAATTTATAATAATAATAATATAAAAGCCTTTTTTTCCTTAACAACATAACAAAAAATTCAATTTAATTTACAACATTGGGTGGGTTTTAGTGGGTTTTTGTCAGTAAAATTCTGACACGCTCTCCCGCCGCGCCCAGGCCAGGACGGGAGCCGTCATTTGATGATTTCCTACTACCAAAAAAAATAGCAATTTCTAATTTTTATTAAATTAAAATTTTATTATTTTTAATCATTAATTTCAATTATTTGGATTTATATTCAATTAGATACTTAATAGTATTATTGTTTTTGTTTTATATTTGTATATTAAGTATATCCAGTCTTTTCCTATTGATTTTATAATTTCATCGAGCATCTCTTGCTACCAGGTCCCTTCCATGCAGTTACCTTTTGGGCCCATCTGTCCTACTTCATTCGTGCAACCCACTTCCCACTTCCTTCCAACCAGCCTACTTCCATTTTAGTTTTTTGCAGTGTTACAGAGCGTCAATCAGATTTGTTGTTTTTCTTATATCCGTGTTTTTTTTTTGGGGCTAAGATTTTGGTTCAGAATGCTTTGTTCTATGGCTTTTTGGGTTGTTTAATATTTTGTTACTAGTTTGATTACTGAATATCCATGTCTGAGACGCATAGGTAAGTGAAGGCACGATACAAGAATCTATAACAATTTTCTTTAGCTTAATTGAAGTATTCGATTTTAAAATTTCTTTGAAGCTCTAGAATTTATTCCAAGCCTTGTTTACACGTCTCTTTAGCTCATCTTGGTGTCTAGATTTTTTAAATGATACTTGTTTGCCTAGGTAAGTGTATTCTGGAACATATTCTAATAGTACACCGTTAACTTGCATTGGTATTTTAATGCTGTTGGTCATGATTTTTGTTTTCGATGGTTCGAGGTCGAGCCCGATTTCGTTACTAATGATATTAATTTCATTTATTATTGGCTGCAATTGTGATGAATTTACTGCAAAGAGGACGATGTCATCCGCGAACCTAAGATTACTTAAAAATTGGTCATTGATGAGTATGCCTCTGTTTGTCCAGTTTAGTGATTTCATGACATTCTGTAGAACAGTTATAAAAATTCTAGGCAAGAGTGGGTCGCCTTGACGTACTCCTCTGCATATATCAATTTCAGTGCCCGTTTTGTCTAAGATCTCTACTTCTACTTCTGTTTTTCTTATATATATCGTGTATGAGCTCTATAGCCTCCGATGGTACATTACAACATTATTATAAGGCTTTCCACATACTGTTATGGGATATAGAGTCGAATGCCTTAGCAAAATCTATGAATGCCAAATAGAGCGGGCATCTAATTTTTGCGTATTTTCTATTATCAAATCTAGTGTGTCGATGTAGTCCATGGTTGAGAAAGTGCTTCTTAATCCTGTTTGCTCGACTGGTGGTCCGTTGGTACACTTCGGTGTATTTTGCAAGACGTTCCTCCAAGCAAGAAGCAAACATCTTGTAGAGTTATCTCTAAAAGACGTTTTGCTTCTTCACTTACTAAAGTTGCGCGGGAGTTTTGACGTTTATTACAACTATTTCATTGACTTAGTATCTACATGAACCATTTTATAACCAAGTAACTACAAGCACTTACTAGGTTTTTAAAATGGTTGATGTTAGATACTACGTTTTAATCTTGTAATTTTTGCATTTTGAAAACTTTTACTGTAGATACTAGGTTTCTGACTTTGAGTAACTTCGTTTTTAACTAATTTTTGGGAGTTTTTGCTATCTTAGTATGTGGAGAGTGGTCCATAAGGTCGAAAAATGCAAAAACACGCTTTTTAAAAATTTGTCAGATACTAGGTTTTGAAATTGCACAGCCGAAATGTATAATGAATATTTAGAAAAGCCGATTTTTTTTAAGATTAGTGATAACAGTGGGAAGTTGGGTCACATCGCTAGTGATTTTTTAAACAAACTAGGACTTTTTTTGTAAATTTAGGGTTAAATTCGGTACAATACCCATGTTAATTAAAATAGTATTATAAAATGAAGTGATTAATGGCAATACCCGAGGAACACTTTTGTTTACAATGGTTTTGAAAACGTCAGCAATACGTCGCTAATGAAGGGGTATTGAGATATTTTAGCCGGTCTAAACTGTAAACACCCTCCTCGAGAAGATGAAATGAGCTTTGGTTGAGATGTCAATGCTAATAAATAACATAAGTAAAGTGGGAAAACAATTTTTGTGGCTGTAACCTATAAAAGTATAAATAATATTGCATGGTTTTGTATTTCTTATTATTTACTGTGCCATAGAACTTATGAGTTAAAGAAAAGTTACACGTTGATACGAACACGATTTGAATATTATATTAGGCTATCTTTAGAGCTACGGTGTCTAAAATCGAACTAATGAAATAAATAAAAAAGAAAAGTAAAAATCATAGCCATCAATTCTTATGTACCGGTTCACAGGAAGTAAAAAGAAGCTTTTGTACTTTAATTCCAAGAATTGTAATAACCACTGATCCAATATTATGTGTATGTAGAATGCCAACGAATATGAAAGGACGTTCAAGAAAAACTGCGTTTTTTCATTTCCTCCTAAAGACTTAATAGTTAAATGTCAATGCAATAACAAACTATAAACAACACGTCTAAAAATAACACAAACACATTAAAATAGAACGATTTCCTGAAAGGATATTAAATATTAACGACAAATGCAAACAAAGTGAGAATTCCTATATTGGGAGTAAGACATGTCTAATGGTGCAAGTAGTGGGGTGGGTAAAATGGCACCGTTCCCAGGCCACCAGTGAGAAATCAAAGATAAGTCTGCCTACATTGGTACATGGGACGGAATATGTTAGGCAGTGTATCCATTCAAGAATTTTGACAGGACATTTTTCTAAGACTTATTTGATATTATATTTAACCAGCGACAGATGTGTCCAGCCCAGTTCCATTTCAGTGTGGCAGCTTTCCGAGTGACATCAGCGATTTTAGTGATGGAGCGGATAGTAGTATTCCAAACCCGGTCTACCAACTTAATACCCAGAATACTACGTTCCATTATTATCTGGTCCCAAAGAGCTTTATGCAGAGAGAGGTGAAAGGAGGGTAGGGAGGCCTTTGCACTGCAGTGGAAAAGTTTATGCTTATAATATATATAATATAATATAATATTTAACCAGACGAATTAGAGGAAGCTCGTTTTTGCTAATGCCTTGGTAGACTGACAATCTGATAAAGATATTATACATAAATAAAATAACGCTGTTAGATGTCTTTAGACTTTGATAAGCAGATTTTAAAAGTAAATATAAAGAAGTTACTTATATTAAGTATACAAATTGAAACTGGAAATATGCTTCGAAATTTAAAACGAGGTCGTTTAAGACAAATTAATTTATTTTGTGTGAAATACCATATTTGTACTGTACCGTATATGTAATGTAACAGTTATTAAACCATTCATTTAAATAAACAGCAAAAAATACAAAACTTACAAAAGAACAAAGTCGGAATCTAGGTCAAAAATAAAAACATCCAACTATCAATATATGCAAATTTTATTACAACTCTAGGTTGTAATAAAATTTGCATATATTGATAGTTCAAATAGATCAAATAGATTCTAATCTATTTGATCACTTACCGAGGACTGTGCTTAGATCATTTTATTTTCTATAGGTACTTATGTAATATAAATTCTAGGGACATTCCAATAGTGATTAAGTCAGCCTTTTCATCTAGTATATGGGGTATAATCACAGAGTGGTAAGCAAATGGAGTGCTCAGGCGTGCATTACTACAATTGATCGAGCTTACTCAATTTTGAGGTGAGTGAATGAAATAAATGTGATTAGGCTGTCTTTGGGGTAGGGAAGACAGTGTGAATGTGGAAAATGTAAGTAGATGTATATATTGATGTATATATGTCTATTTATGATATGTATGTGACGACCCTCATCACACAATGATGAAACACAGTACGTGACATTTTTAAACAATCGTTCCATTGCATTGTCTTCACACTTTATTTTCCGAGACACCAGCTGTGAAACCGCACTTGCAGATAAACACACCGAATTCTATTAAGTCTACCGTTTACTGCCTCGTGTTAATATAATATTATTTAATATCAGTTTAACGTTTAACGTTTCAGTTCTACTTACGATGTGCCACTTAAGTTTGGGAATTCGACGAGCTATGTCGATGGTTGGTTTTAGTTCTTCTGCAGAATTTCTCATTTCCCATTCTGTCGCGCAGGGAAACTCCAAGCATAACTCCCATTGCCCTTTGGGTGACCTTGGAGCGTTCTTATGAGACCCATTGTCAGTGACCACGTCTCTGTTACGTAAGTCATCACTGGCAACACACACTGGTCAAAGACTTTCGTCTTGAGACATTGCAGTATTTTAGAAGAGAAGCGATGACGTAAATTTCCGGACGCTGACTGCCGAGTTGGATTCGACAATTACCTCTTTCTCGAAGTTGTACTTACCTGGGACAAATAGTCCAGTTAGGAATTTTTGTCCCAGGTAAACCTATTCGTCAACAAGTTTGAGAGTCGTGTTACCTATTATAAGAGGAGTGGGTACAACATGGTTGTTTGACATTATCTTCGTCTTATTCATGTTAATCATCCAATATGTAAATATATAATATGTAAGGTCTTCCAGGGTCTCAGTCATGACTACAATATCATAAACAAATCAAATTTTGTGATGTGCTCGCATTAATGTCCGAAACAACAACATAAATAGCGAGTCCAGGTCAGAAATTTGAACACGTCTTTCAATGCAGCGGTGGGTGTACAGTTAAATTAACCTCATTATTTTGTAAACTCCCTGAATATGAGGTAAGTTTAACAGTAAAAAACGACTAACACAGCTACTTTTGTTTAACTTAGGATAATTAAAACAGGCATGAAAGCAAATTAGCTATGTTAAATTTATTTTACAGCAATTACGTATTGCCTTAAATACTGTGCTCAATGACAAGGATTATAACTTCAAGGCTTTTGTTAAACCCGTCGTCGTTAACTGTACCTTTTTGTGGCAGAAGTTTTTATTCCGATTGTTAATTACTCTGTGGCGATAGTGGATGGTTACCGTCACGGATCACTTACTCCCATTTACCTAATGAGTCTACTTCACTGTAAAAGATTTCAATCGATTATTGTGAATTAAGTAAAAGAAAAGCGTTTGAGAAATTGTACTGCAGAATAATAATGCATGCATAAGAAATTAAAATGGGCAGATAAAAATGGCTACGCATACGTTGTGGCTACGTTTGTACGTAGCAACTGTATGCTACGCCGTAGCATCTGCTACGGATGCGTAGCTTGTATGGCTATGAAATATTTATCTATAATATGTAATTATTTATAAATTATATAAGTATGTTTATCAGTTGTCCGGTTACCATAGTACAAGCTCTGCTTGGTTTGGGATCAGACGGTGTGTAAGTTGTCCAAGGATATTTATTTTTTGTAATAAATTTTTGTTTATCTAGTTTTTAACACATAATAAATATGTCAGTAACTGAGCTACTCAGTTTATGTTTAGAAACATAGAAAGTCTGAATACAGCCTAGAAAAACTAATATATAAAAAAAATCCAGTCCCTAATTCGTCAAAAATCGCACGTGTGAAGAAAGCCTAAAGCTAAAACTGACAGTTCTCTAAGGCGGTTACCACGCTATCGAACGAGCGACACCTGTGCTCCAGCCATGTTGATCTTACCATCGTTACGACAGATTTACGCGTTTGAATATTTACCAGGTTTTTTTACTTCCTATGTTTACGTCACACCAGTTATCGGGAGTTTTAAAGGTAATTGGGTATTTTTTAGTCTTAAGAGGTACTTTAATAGTGGCTATGTACCCCAACCTATATTGGTAATAGAAAAAAATAATTTTTAATTTTAGTTGAAGCTAAAACCTGATCTTAATTACAATGATAACTGCCTAACAAATACTTGTTTTAAAGTCTAGGGCCGAGAATAATATACCTAATAATAACATATCACATATTTTGTTTTATTTATTCTCCGTCTCTGTTTTATTGTTCTAGTTTGGCAGTAGAGCGTCGGTGACAGAAATATCGGTTAGCCGTAACACATGCGATATTTATTTATACAAGGTAACTTCTCAGATATAACTATAACTTATATATAATACAAAAAGATTACGCCAATGACGAAGTACACACATACATTAATGAGAAAAGATGGCAGAGAGTGACATAATTATAATAATATAATTGGAATGTCGTAGTGTTGTGTGAATCTGGACAGAGGTATTTGTAAATGTGTATGTAGTATAAAACTAGTGTAAGTAGATTAAGGAAGAAAAAATACTATAAATTAAAACTAGATAATTAGCACTACTAAGACAGATGGGGATTAGTCACTAAACATATCATTTGGATATATTTTTTTAATTTTTTTTTGCGTGAAGTTATAGGGTTCAAAGTTTACTTATTCAGCCTTAACTTACTTGTAATTATGCGCAAAACACAATTGCGCACAATTTGTACACAAATACAGATGCCCAGCCAGGTTCTTAACTCATAATCCATTGGGACTTTGGGCGGTTCCATATCTATACAACCGGGGAGAAATTAGGTGCAGAATCAAAGTTACGTGCTTACCAGGTCACGGGGGTGTCACCTCATCAACTTTGAAACTCGTAACTACTCTAATAAACACTATAAACCTTCCTGTGATAGGGTACGTCATTACTCCATAAGTGGACGCTACAGGCTAAACTCTTGAAATAATTCTTAAGTTTTCCTTTGTGACTCCCACGGTTTTTGAACCTTTCTTCAGAGAACAAAGGTACACCTTCTTTGCAATGGGTGTCCGGAGTATTCGGGAATGTTAGTCAATCCGCTTAGAATGGGAAAAGTAACTTTGTTAAGTTATGGTTCTCTTTCCTGCAACTATGTTGTGAAAATGATAGTAGAATTTCGTCATCCGTACTAATATTATAAATGGGAAAGTGTGTCTGTCTGTCTGTATGTTTGTCTTTCTTTTACGGCAAAACGGAGCGACGAATTGATGTGATTTTTTAAGTTGAGATAGTTGAAGGGATGGAGAGTAACATAGGCTACTTTTTGTCTCTTTTTAACGAGAGCGAAGCCGCGGGCAAAAGCTAGTAATAGATAAAAACATATATAGGGTGACTGGTAATTAGTGTACGATACCTGAACACGTGATTATGCTCATGATAACCAACAACTTTTACTATGAGATCATACATGAAATCGCGAAAAAAATGAGCCGTTCAGTACATTTATGTTCGCCTAATTTACTCATTGGAATATACACTACATTGTTTTTTATCGTATTTAATTCCCAAACATCAAATAGGTATAAAGCTCAGAACGGCTGGTTTGAAAAGTTTTTATTTATTTTAAACGCTAAAACCCGATTTTGCAATTAATTAAAGGCGTGCCCTTTTACTAATAAGATCATAACCCTGTTGACAAATTAAAAAAAAAACATCATGACACTGAAAGTAATTTTAAAAATATATATTATTTAAACTGCATTGAAATCATATTGCTGTATAAAATTTAAGAGAAAATCTAATAATTGGTTATTATATTTTTTAGAATTTGTATTTGGTAATTTGTACATATTAGCTGTAATATCAAAAATAAAATAGATATTTTTCACAAACAAATCACAAAGAAATATTAGATGTCGTAACCATTTCTTTTGTTAAGACTTGGTTTTAAAAATAATATATTAATTTTCACTGTACAAAAAATTAATAGTTGGCATCAGAATTTCTCTTCTATATCTCTCATCATTATCTCACCACATTTCCTAAGTCAATTAAATAAATAAATAATACTGCAACAATTGTTATCCATTCATTAGGGCTATTACGTAATTCCATAACAGACGCTGAATCACCCTCCAGTGATAAAAATGTTCAAGATAATTGCATAGCCTGTAAAAAAATACGACAGATATCAAGCAAGAAGGTTGTATATTCAAAATAATTATGTACAGGAGAAGTCCTTAAAAATAATGAGCTCCAAATGAACATTTTAATGTCAATGACTATAGAACCTACCTACGACTTCCTTCGTGTTCAAGAATTTCATTAAGACTCGTAAAAAAAACTATCAAAACTTTAATGAAACAAAATTAAGTTGTATTTAAACAAGATTATTCTGACAAAATATTTTATAAGTACGGTATACAATGGATATCAATGATTGTAATTGTTAATTGCCTTCAATAAGTACCAGCAATCAAAATAATAATACATATTAACTCTTAAAACAAGGTGCAGTGAAATAACACACCATCTCGAGAAGTTCCTCAAGGAAGTGTTCTGGCCGGAAGGTGTTGTGTACCGCCGGTTTTGTGGACGCCTACATGACACCAGTCAGCGAAACACGACACCGACACATATATATATTTATAGTATTTTTAAGATTTACATTAATATGGTATTGTATATGTTTATATGGGCCTTGATGTCTGAAATAAATAAAATAACAATAAAAATCTTTATTTGAATTTGAAATTCAAATAAAGATTTTTATTGTTATTTTATTTGTTACAATTTTTATTAGGTAGCGTTTTGTCCAGTTTGTTTTCAGTTTCGAACAATACTTTTTTAAAGCTAATTTTGAACAGTCTGCATTAACCTTTTAATTGTCACTGTGCAAAATAATATGATTTAAAGAGTAATTTAATCTTCTTCTTTTTTACTAGTCTAGAAAAAGAAGAAGATTTCAGGACTCTAAGGTCAAGATAAATAAACTTGTTAAGCAAGTGTATACTTTGCTAAAAGGTACAAGAAAATGAAGAAGTAGGAGTGACATTTTAAATATTGTCTCAATTGAACTTAAATTGATTTTAATTGTTAAAAGTTTACTTCTCCGTGACTGTTTTTACATGAAAGGAAACCATTAAATATACTAACCATCAAACTACATGGACAATCGGCAATGTAGCTTTCTACTATAGATATGTTTTGTAATTTACCAGTACTTTCTAAGATTAATTACTTATTACAAACACGATGCCTCTATATAACACTAGCTGTCCCCCGCGGCTTGACCCTTGTCTTCAGTTGCTGCTCTGCTCCCTTGAGTCATAGCGTAAACTGTACTATTTCTCGTAAACATAAATATTATATAATAAAGACATAAGTAAAGATAAAGATTTACAGGAGTAGTAATAGTCTGCATTGGATGTAACAGAAAAAATAACAAAATTCTATTATTATTTATTCTGGCTACAATTACTATTTTATTTAAAGCTGCCCACACTTTAACTTGGTCTTTAATCTTTGGTGTGCCATAAACATTATAAACACATAAACAGCATATTAAAGAATAAAAAGACTATTGATTAATATTTGATAATAACTTAGCCTACTTTCACACTAGCGCAGGGCAAAGGCCTCTTCTTATGCAGAGAAGGCACGAGTAAGGATCACCACGCTTGCTCAAGGCGAGAATTACCCTAAATTACGTCTGTAATGGCCTAGAAAAACTTGAAATTAATACACCACTACTAACTTACTTACCAGTAGCTACTACTTAAACTAAGGTTTTAAACTATTTAAAGTATTTTTTAATTATTTAATGAACAATACTGTGCATCTTCATTTATTTTCGAGTCCCATCACCAACAAATGCAACACCTGAAAGTCAGAATAACAGAATGCAGCCCACAAAAAAAAACTGTATCTATTTATTAATATTATTGCTTTGTACTTATCTGAATTCAGATCTCATTTTAATTGATTGATTGATCTTATTTTAATTTGGTAAACATCTTGATAATATAATTATATTATCGAGATGTTTACCAAATTATCACGCCTACCCCAGAAGGGTTAAACAGTAGTATATTTTGGATATTGTTGTAACTTTAATTGCTCGTACAAAGTTAATAAACAGCTTTCAAGTTCTTTAAGAAAAATAATTCAAAAAGCAAGGAATTTAATAAAACTTCCACATCTTCTTTTACTCAAAGCGATTCTCAGAATGTGATATCTATATATACTTTTATTTGAATCCATTTAATTTCATTGTTTTCGGAGCATTTCACGGCCTAAGTTACATGATCGAATAAACAATGCTCTTCTCTCAATCTAATTTTGTCGCTAATCAAATAATTACGAAGTTCCTTATACTATAAACTTTAAATCTTGACAATAAGAGGATTTATTTTGGAGTCGAAACTTCTCTACAAGATCCCTTTCAAATAAGTTTAACAAAGAAACGTACGATGAATTTCTTAAACAAACCAGGAATTTACAAGAAAACACCAGTTTTCATTTGTGCTTTATTTATTTCATTTTCTACCTAAACTATAACGCGTTAAACTAATCAGATTGATTTAGTAATACAATGCATTTTATTAGTTAATTCTTAAACTTTTAATTATGGTAGCATGCCGTAGGCCGTTGCCTACGCACGCCTACGCTGGGCGCGGCGTAGCAGCGTAGCACCAACCGCTACGCTTTCGGCCGTACCCCTAGTTGGTCTCGGGTATATAACTGGGAGATGCGAGGTTCTGTGGCCATTTGTGTACAAGGTTTTCAGCGCGCAACACGCGCACTTCTCCACGAGTGTTACAGTGCACTAGTCGTACAGTTTCCGACTACACAAACTTGCAGGTAAGTTTTTTCAGTGGCTCTTTTAAAAGGTCTTTGAGGATGATGAGGGATTGAAGTTAGTGGTAATTGGTTGCAGTTTATTTTAGGATGCGTTTTGTTTGTAATTTCAGGATATTGCTATCGTATAATTTAGTAAAATGCAATAAATTGCATAATTTTCAATAATATATTTTATTCATTTTTATTTTTATAAAAAAAAATGTCGTAAATGATTCCCAAACAATGCAAATAAAGTTTTGAAAATGAAAATATAATCCAGATTTTTACCTCCTAAATAATAATTATTTTACCTCTATTTACAATAATTTTACCTCTTAAATAAATTTCGAATACTCGTTAAAATGTGCTCACCAATAATATAACGATCAAGTGGGAAGTTATTTATAAGTAATTGTGTATGGTTAACGCGGTGCAGGGATGCTTACTGACCTATGTGATACGATCTACATAGCTGGGTACCTCACGGTATAAAATAAAATTAAAACTACTTAATAATCATATGGAAACAATTAACGAAATAAACAAAAAAAAAATGAAATTAAATGTCCGTTTTTATTTTCAAATTTCGGTAGTAGTAATTAATATAATAAAAAATAAAATTTTAAATTTTATCAACAAAAAAAAGTAGTAGTGAAAATTAATAATGTACATTACACCTGGGAATTAAACGTTATCTATAATTTAATTACAAATGACTCATTTGATTATGATAATATACTTGCGTAAATTTAATCTGGCAAAACGGTATTTAATCTTATTTTAATTTTACTAATAGCATTTTATTTAGCGTCAATCTTTGCAGTACTAAAGTAGGGAAACAAGCAAAGACAAACAATGCCCGTCAATAACTAAATAGCCCCGTTGTATGTCCGGATATTAGAAAAGCTAGCAAACTTTTTCTTTTTAATAAATAAATGATAGAAAAGTAATCTTCCATAATGTAAGGTTTACTGTCTCCTTAAAGTATGATCGAATAAATGTGCAAATCGTTATAACGAGTACATATACGAAAATAATATAATATATGTGATAGCTTTTAAAAAGTTATGTTCAGTGATAAAGATTGCAAATCAAAGTATTTTTACAACTGTTTTATTAATAACAGTGGTCCTTCATTGAACACAATTTGTTTTTTTTAATAGATACAAATAAAAAACATATTATGGCGTAGTCTTCTATATTCTACTAGTGACTTACCCTAGCATCGCTCGGGTGTTGAAAACTTTTGAATTTTTCGTCTTTTCTGTACTATAATTAATTATAATAGATCCAGGCATGCTTAAAGTCAGGCAGCGCAAAGATAATATATATGTCCTAATACTAGTTTTTCTAAAGAAATCCAATACTACTGGTAGATACAGAGATACTCTTGTAACAAATAAATAATCAAGCAATCTTCAACTTTATATTGTTAGGTTTTAAATCATTAAAAAAAGAAGATTATTTTTTTAGTAACGATATCTATACTTATATGACAACAGTGCTCCGTCGCGAGGTAGTGACACCCAAACAAACAGTGTTACTTTTCAGAATTACTTTTCCAAATATGTATACTATTTATTACATATAGCACAGAAGCTTACAATCAAACTATCTCTTCATACTTTTTTGTAAGACCCGGGAATCAAACCAAAGCCCTCATGCTCGGCTAGACGCTTGCAAATTATCCCTATGAAGCGTTCGACAACAGCACTGACTGAGAATAAAACTTAATATGACACGTTTTGCAACTGCGCTGGCAACTTATAAGTTATATCCGATATCTATGAATTAGGGCAACTATAAGCTGCTGTTGATACGCTGGCTTGGTAATAGGGAAGTAAAACTTAAAGGAATATGAATATAAACAACTTTTGAAATCCATACATATAAAATGATAAACTAACTTGATTGCTGAATGTTGATAAATCAACGCACAGCCCAAACCGGATCTAGAGACATAAAATTTGCAGTGTGCATAAAAGTAGGTAACAGCTAAGAAAAGATTTTTGGAAATTTTAAAGATGGAAGTATCGACACATATCATGCAACGATAGCTAACAAAAGCATCCCCACATACATATTTAAGGAAAATATAACGCGTTCACAATTAAAAATTAAATCCATAAGATTAATAGAGCATTCAGAAAAACTTTAACCTACGAGAATCTAATGAGTATCTCTATCTTGTCTATTGTTAAGTATTTAATTCCTCTTTTAAACAACACTACGAACCTAGGAAGCGGAAAACAGCTCAAAGATATCCGTTCCTAGGTCAATAAAACAGTTGTAGCCGAACGATATCAAAGGATGACGCTCTTAATTGCAATCTGTTTAACTACCAATCGGTACACTCATGAGAGTATTCCTGAATTGGTAATTTACATACACTTAATTAAAATTGGGGCTCGAAATTGTCGATGGTCTGTTGATTGGTTCTTTTTTTAATTTTTTGATTCGGTTATTTCAAATTTTTGCTCGTTAATTAATATAGGATGCCTTTGTTAATTAATTTGTTTAATAAATAACATCAACAGTAATTACGTTAAATATTAACTTAACGTGGCAATACAAGTAACTTCTAATGTGTGTATCATTTATAGGTATACATTTATAAATATTATGCAAAGTACGTGAGTTTATAACTCAAATTATTTGTCAAATACAAGGTTATACAAAATTGAAAGAATTTCCTTCGCTGTATTCACTACTCCCTTGAAGTAAATAAAGACATCGAGGGACAGAAAAAATGGAATTGGATTTAGGTGTTTCAGAGACAACAACCGAGTATTTTTTCCGATTGCCAAAGGTTTCGTAAAATATCTAGGAAGTATCTAGGTTAGCATTTAATTTTTTACTGAGCATGTCATTTTGTAACTTTGCTAGCTGAATACGATGTCACCAATTTGTCAATTAAAATAACTAGTTAGTAAGTATATCTTGTCTTAAAAGCTCACTTTTGGGCAAAACAATAAAAAAAATATTATTACCAAAACTGACATTTGCTGAAATGGCAATTAAAACTAACATTATAAAACATAGTAAAAACTACTTCATATGCATAGAAACAAAACCCAAAGTTTTGAAACAAAACCTCAAAAGACTTTATTGCATTCATGTGTACATTAGTTGTTAGTTTGTTACAAATAATAGGTACTTATAGGTAAGTTTCAACTGAAGCCCGATTAGGGCATGGCAACATAATAAGAGTAATTTAAATTAATATACTATATAATAAACAATACAATAATAATAAACAATTTATTCTAAGTATTTTGCGGCAAATATAGTTAGGCGTATTAAATAGTTGCAATGAAAAAGGTATATTATTAAGTGATAGGAATCTCGACCGTCGGCTTCGGTTGACGTTGTCATAAAAAATTCACGACAAAAATCAAGGGACAACTGTACCTTACCGTAATTGAATAAGCCTGAATGACGTGAAACATTTTAGGATAATCCGAAGTATCCGCTTTGGATTTTATTGCGAAGATTTCATATTTTACAGCTTTTCAGTTTTGAAAACTATTTCCAATTTAGCTTAGAAAGTGTTAACACAAAATTTATTTACTACTAGCTGACTCAAAATTCATTGACCTGTGTTAAACCATGAATATTGAATTTGAATTAATATAATTTATTAAAAAACGGAGGGCATTATCGGCGAAACATTACAAAGAAAAACACGTTTCTTGTATAAGAGCCTCTTTAAATATTAATTTTATTCAAATTTTTAGTACTTTTTGTTGCGGCGGCAACAGAAGTAGATAATTTGTGAAAATGAGTACGGAACCCTACAAAAAATTTAAACGGCTAACAGCTATATCAAACGCCGTGAGGTTACAAAGAAAAGTTAATAAATATTGTCAGAAACGCTGAGATTGATTGATTAATCTAAGTACTTCAGAAAAATATATTATGTTCCGTTACATTTTTAAAATGTTTACATTTTTCGCTCCAGTTTCTCAAATTTTCCTTATAAAAAATATTCTTCTGACAATTACAACAAAAAAAAAAAACCGGCCAAGAGCGTGTCGGGCCACGCTCAATGTAGGGTTCCGTAGTTTCCCGTCCGTCACAATAAGTGTATCTACTTATAAGTTTAAAAAAAGGCTATTTGTTACGTTGACATACTAAGTACGCAAAAATTATTTTGTACAACCTTTTTGTCTTTTTTGTACAAAAACTGTTCTTCCTATCAAGTTCAAAATAATTTTCCTAGAAAGTTCTTATAAAGTTCTACTTTCCAGATTTTTTTCATATTTTTTAAACCTACAGGTCAAAAGTTAGAGGGGGGGGGACGCTTTGATTTTTCCTTTTGGAGCGATTATTTCCGAAATTATTGACATTATCAAAAAATGATTTTAGTAAACCCCTATTCATTTTTAAATACCTATCCAACAATATATCACACGTCAGGGTTGTAATTAAAAAAAAAAACCACTTCCCTATTTACATATAGGGGGGCTACCCTAATAAAACGTTTTTTTCCAATTTTTATTTTTGTACTTTGTCGGCGTGGTTGATATACATATTGGCACCAAATTTCAGCTTTCTAGTGCTAACGGTTACAGAGATTAAGCGAGGACGGACGGACAGACATGGCGAAACTATAAGGGTTCCTAGTTGACTACGGAACCCTAAAAACGTTAGTAATAGTTTGCATAATGTATTATTCTATATGAATAGATGTAATAAAATAATTCAGTAAATCATACATCAGCCTAGCTGACTGATTTGCTTTTTAATATTATTTGCTTAGAAATGGCATCAAGCATTGAAGTGATTTCACCCTTCTCAAGTTATACACCAACGTGGCGTTATGTTTATGTTTTCATAGTTCTCTTTGTCTTTCTGGTTTTAATTGAGGTACACGGCTCGTTTCTATTCATCTATGGACACGCTAGAACGAGTTTTTCGTTTCATACTGGGTAATACCTATTCAACTTGACTTTTCTCAACAAAATGCTGCGGTGTTTCGCAGTTCACATTCGTATACAGGGTGTCCCACGGCTATGCCACATGGAGGGAAAGTACCTTAAATATTGTAGATAGAACATTTTACTGAAAGAAAACATTATATGAATTTTGAAAACATTTTAAACTGCATTCATAGATATTTAAATAATTACATAGTTGAACCGGGAATCGAACCTGTTACTCGAGAAAATTAATCATCCTGTAGTTTTATCCTACCGATCGAAAGGCTTCATCGCAAGGATTATTTTCTGCTAAATAACATAGTGTCAAAAATAAAAGAAAGACCATGAATTTTAACATTTTTAATACAAAATTAGTCAATTTTTCAAATGCTCATAATGAGTCCCTCCTTCTTGAATACAAAGTGATAACTTTTGATTATTTCGCTCCCTAACGATTTTTTGGGCTTGTTGTGGTGGATATTTATTTATTTAAATGATGCGTATAACTCAAGTGGGTAGATTAATTAGTAATAAGTAGTTATGATTGTCAATTGTATGTCCTTACGGCAATGTAAGCTTTTAACTTTTCAGAACAAAATTTTACATCAAATGTTAAAATTCACGGTCTTCCTTTTATTTGTGACACTATGTTATTTAGCAAAAAATAATCCTTATAATGAAACCTTTCGATCGGTATGATAAAACTACAGGATGATAATTTTTTCTCGTGGAACAAGTTCGATTCCCGGCCTAACCATTTAATTATTTAAAAAACTATGAATGCAGTTTAAAATATTTTCAAAATTCAGATAATGTCTTCTTTCAGTAAAATGTTCTATCTACAATATTTAAGGTACTTTCCCTCCATGTGGCATAGCCGTGGGACACCCTGTATATAATTTTCTTTTATGTGAGCAAGTGTATACATAGCAATAGCAATATATAGCTCTGAAAATTGTTCTAGCTTTTCATAAAAAACTTAGGATCTATTCCAAATACAAAAAAGTAACAAAAATAACTAAATCTTTTCGATATTTCGCCTCTTTTATTGTTTGACGTTTAAATATTTATATTAAGGATCTTCATACGTCTAAAACTTCTTGCTACTTTCGTTAAATGGCCATTTAAAGTCAAAAAAGTTAGGCGGAGCCATTTGGGAAAAAAAGAAATAAATCAATAAAGTTTTTTTTAGCTAAAGGCTTCCAGTACTTTTTTTCCAACCAATATGGCCAGAGTGGTAATTAAAAAAAACCAAAGAGAATTTATTTGAATAAAAAAATCGTCGTAAAAAAACTATTATGATTAATTTAATCAAATTGATATTTGATCAAATTGTTAATCATTACATTTTATTACATGAGTATCCATACTAATATTATAAATGGGAAAGTGTGTCTGTCTGTCTGTTTGTCTGTTTGTCTGTTTGTCTTTCTTTCACGGCAAAACGGAGCGACGGATTGACGTGATTTTTTAAGTGGAGATAGTTGAAGGGATGGAGAGTAACATAGGCTACTTTTTGTGTCTTTCTAACGCGAGCGAAGCCGCGGGCAGAAGCTAGTCTTTTATACTTATAACAGTTAACACATAAATTAACTTGGGAAACTCAGCAAAGAACTGCATTCGAACAAAGAACAAAGTTTAAAAGACAAGCAAATTAGAAACTAAACGGGAATTGAGACCTGGTTTGCGAAGACATTTTGCGTAGGTTTTACGCATTGTTAAATATGTCGAATTAAATTTATTGAACTTACCTAAATACGACAATTTGTTGTTATATTTTGATACTAAATTCTAGGAGTTGTGTTGTGGTTTGTGAATTCTGTCAAACTAAATAGAAATTTGTGAAATGACCCGCTTACTAAAAATCGTACAAATTCTAAATAAAAGCAATTCTTCTAATAGTTACACATTTTTGTATCATAATATAATTACCTATATATTTCTGCTTATTTTAATAACATAATTGTCAAATGCAGAACGCTTCACTCCGATGGGTGATTGATAAATCATTAACCTCTAGAGCCCCACTGGCACAAAATTGTTCCAGTAAACGAGTAGTTATCTATAAAAAAAATCCGTTCTATTCATTCACCTCTAATTAACTACAAATTCAGACTATAATCTCAAATTATTTGTAATTTATTATAATAAGTTGCCAAAAGGCGTGTATTGTTACACTTTATCAATTTCATCTCTAGAAATATAAGAGGATTTTTACTGAGTTTCCGAGTAATCCAATCAGTAATAAATTGTTTTGTCAGGATAACAAAAATATTTGGCCTGAACATGAAATAATACTGTTTCGGTAGGAAACAATAATACTGTACATCTTTCTACATGGTTTCTTTACATTTTCTCATTGCTATTTCAATAATTTGGGCGCCAATTTTACAAAACCCGCCATATTGTTTATAAAATGGCGCCTAACAAGAGTTACTATCGAGAGGCACTTACTCGCATCCGCACTAGAGGAGTACTCAAACGCTCATTCCAGAAAGCTTTTGTAACAATTTCAAAAAAATGAGCGTCGGACGTTTAGTTTTTGCTCAAAGCGTCACTGTTAGAAACGCAAGAGTATCATCTTTTTTTTTTTAAGTTTCGTTACGGCTGAATGGGCCCAAATGGGATTTGTTTTACGGGTAGAATATATTCCGGGTTAGCTCTTTTCGGATGCAATTGTTATTTGAGTTACTACAGCCGTTTTGAAGGGAGAACTTTGGCCAGGCCATTTTGAACAGTTTTGATAAACATACGTTCAAGACATATTGGCGACACTTATTATATTTAATAATTTTTCAAAAAGAAAAGCAATCACCATAAAAGTAATTATGAATTCCGAAGTGAAAGTACTGTTTTAAAAATATGTATTTTTAGTATACATGGATATTGAGTTGAGTTTATGTCATGTAAGTCATTAAACATGGAGTAAGCGATTGAATATTATCGGCGCATATCTTGATCGAAAAGCTAGTAGCTTTCAGGAAATTCGTTAGTTATTAATAGTATGTCTATATTCTCAGTCATTAATGACAAGCTGTTGTGAAAATAAATCATTAGAAAAAGTAGGGGTATTCTACCTATTTATTACCATAGTTTATTACCTAGTAATTCTATGTTTAAATGATAATTTCATACCATTACAGTTTTGACGTATGAGCATTAAATACTACTTGTTGGCATTTTCCTGCCTATAAAAATTGGTCACTTTAAAGGTTTAAAAACAAAATCGTTACTTATTTTATAAGAGAGATAACGGCGTTTTCCATTGTTTTATAGATAATGGCCAGTAACTAGCTATCTATTATTTGGAAAAGAATTAGTTACTTATTCATTTGTATATGCAATAATAACAAAATACAGCAATAAATCGACACAATAATTCAAATTAATTCACATTTAATATAAATTTATTCATAGGCTGAACGCCTATTTCCTTCGTCTAAAACAAATATGCAATTCAAAATGGCGGACCAAAGAACATTATTTCCCTCGTAAACTAATCGCCTCGCTGGCTGCTGTATCAAAGCTTTCGTGTACCTGTAAACTTATTACCTCCACCGAATGCCTGCATAAAGCTTGTACGGCCTACGTAGCGTTAATGGCGTACTGGTTTGTTCAAATAACTGTATTAATATCGTTCGAAAAACGAATACGGCGACATGTCCCTATAGGTAGTCACGTACCTCAGCTGTCATTGCCAATAAAAACGTTAGAATAAAAAGGTTTGTGAAATTCGAAGGGACTGCTATTAAGTGCCTCATTTCTTCTTTAGCCATGTCTTTAGGAGAGCTTACCTGAAAATATAGGATGATAAGATGATGAAAAGTCTCATATAATATGATGTCGTTTTTCAAGATAATTTGTGATTGCCGCTTAAACTATTTTAACTAACCAGGTATTTCTAATTTTTACTTTTTAAATTGTAGATTTGACAATCGGATTAATACGTACTTAGTTTTGGTAAATGCTTTCTTATATGTAAAATATTCTATAGTAATAAATTTTAGTAGGTAATGCTTTGTAATTCCATTCAGTTAAACAAAAGAGTTGATTATAGGTCGTAATATCACATTACGCCGTAAATTATTTTACTATATTACCTGTATCGGTTGTTACCTTACAGATTTAACCAGGACCTATAAAATATGTCTGAAAAAAAAAAACTAAACAAAAGTTGAAAGTTTGAACTGTAATCCACGGGTATCTGCGTGCTCTATGAATACGCAAAAAAATGTTGGTTTTGTTGTTCTACGTTTCATCATACAGGAATTACACTTTCCGGTTAGAAATTGAGCTTTCAAATTGTTTTATACTAGCGACCCGCCTCAGCTTCGCCACAAATGTTGCAAATCTTTGAAAATCTTGGTTTTGCTCACTATAATATGCATCATGTTTTTACATATAAACGTTGCATCGCTCTCTTTCTATATAATATATTATTACTGAACACACGTGATTCGAGAAACAATAAAATCATAAAAAATAAAATCATTTATTTAAAATTTAGGTTACTTTGCAATAAAAATAGCTATCATACATTATAAAAACCGCGCATTTGTACAAAGAACAATAAAAAGACAATAGCAGCCCGACAGCGATAGCTGTCGCTTGGTTATCGAAAGGTTAAAAATCTTAACGAATAGAGAGCGGAAAGAAACTTGAGTAAAGATTTGGGGCGTCGATTTTTTTTGATGGTTTGTGTGCGTGTGACATGGTTGTATGATTGGGACAGATCAGGACATAAGTTGTTATTTCTATAATATTAATGTATAAAACACTTAGTTCAGAATAGTTGTTGTTTATAAAAAATGTGGTTCCACACCAAGATGCTCTCTTTTAACGTACAAACATATAAACCCACGCACACAAATAAATATTGAAGTAGGAGATATTTTAAATGAAAAGCTCTTCTAGAACCCTGAGTATTATTTTAATTACTCGTAACATAATATGTGATATTAAAATGTTAATATATAAAAGACGTGTGTGGGACGTAGTTTTGTCTAAGGCTTGTATGATTTTAATAACTGTGCCAGTCTGTAGTCACCGACATAAGTATTTTCCTTTATAATACTTTCGATAAATTGATATCATATATGTTATGCTTTGGAACTTTTTGGAATCACCTTTTTATTTACTTTTCGTGATAGTTGTAAGATGTGGCGGAATATCGGTTGTCAATTTAGACGGCATCGGCATTGTAATGGGCTTTACATTCTACCATTTAGGTAAAGCATTTTATAAACTTCTTAATTTGTTGTGCTATGATAATTATCATTTCAATTAGATTTATTTTTTAATACCTGACACTGTGTGTATGTGTATTCTCTATAGAAACTGAAACAGTTAAAAGGCTTTAATTTTTTTTTAATTATTCAGATCAGATACAAACTACCCTTTAGGGTTTACATTGGTATCAATGGGATCAATTTATTATTCGTGTGAAATCAAATCTGGTTGCTAGTTAAACTATAATTTAAAGCCAATGAATAAACAATATCACACAATTTGTATGCCACACTTATATAATAGGCAACTGTTTTTATCTTCATTTAGTTAAAATTTGTCTTTTAGTTATACAGTTGTGCTATGGGTTAAATTGCCTGAAATAAAGAATATTTATTATTATTATTATTATCATTTATTTATTTTAATACACATAATTTACATTTTTAAATATTATTATAAAAAACAAAAACATTTAAAAATATAAAAAACAGTAACCCACCGGCATCGGGAACAGGGTCCAAGCTACCGGTGGTCAGGACTCCAGAGAGAGGAACCTCCTAACGATGCGAGCCGTGTCCAGAAGTACTGCCTTCTGAATCAAGCCCTTGATCCAGCCATTCAACGAGAGCCTCCTTAGGTGTTGGTCGAGCCTCTTGGCTATTAAACCATTGGCAGAAACAACTATCGGCACAATGACCGCTGAGTCCACATCCCACATGTCGACAACCTCGCGAGCCAAGTCGATATACTTAATTTGTTTATCTTTCTCGGCCTTCACGAGGTTCCCGTCATGCGGGACCGTTATGTCAACGAGCATTGCGCGCCGCTCTAATCGATCCACCACCACTATATCAGGCTTGTTTGCTACAACAGTCCTGTCAGTGATGATGGATCGATCCCAGTACAATGTGACATTGCCATCTTCAAGAACTGGGTCGGGCACATACCTGTAGTACGGTACTTCAGATTCTACGAGGCCGTATCTCAGAGCAAGTTGCTGATGGATAATCCTGGCCACGAGGTTGTGCCTATGCAAGTACTCTTCATTAGCAAGACGAGAACAACCAGAGATAATGTGTCGGATCGATTCTCCTGGCAGGTGACACGCCCGACATATGTCAACCGTACCATCTTTCACAATAAATCTCCGATAATTCCTCGTCATGATAACCTCATCCATAATTGCACAGACAAAACCTTCGGTTTCCCCAAATAGGTCACCGAATCGTAGCCAAGAAACGGACGCTAAAAAGTCTACATCGGGCCCGTGCAGGGCCCGGAAAAACCGTCCGTGTAGCTCCTTACTCTGCCATACTTCCTCACGATCCTTCGTCTCAAGCACTACAGGTTTGCGCCAGTTCTCTTTACCTAAGGAGAGCGGAGTGAGGTCCTTGTCCACAGTGACCACATCTCGGTGCATCCCCACGTCAGCTTTAAGGAAATATTCCCTGAGATTGTATATCTCGCGGTTGTGGAGAGACTTAGCATTATTATTATCGGAAGTGTCTTTATTTCTCAGCTCTTAGGCTGGTATTGACTACATTCACGGGCCGAAACCAAGTAAATGCAGCGTGAAGTGTATTAAGAGGAGGGTGTGATTTCCTCGTCTAACTGCATGAATTTTCTGACTATCCTGCATGTGTTTAAAATGGCAGCTTTCTGTAGATTTATGTATAAAGTATCTTCTAAATCGATTAATTTAAGGCTACGGAGTAGGTGGTTGGGAATAATTCCTGTGGTAGAAAGAACTATAGGGATAACATACACTTTATCTTGTCTCCAGATTCTCGCAATTTCTTCTTTAAGTTCAGCGTATTTGCTAATTTTTTCAGCAATTGTTTTTTGTAGATTGTGTGTGTTGGGAACTGCAATATCTATGAGAAAAGTGATTTTTCTTATTTTGTCTTGTAGGGTAAGGTCTGGTCTATTGAAATGGATGGTCCTATCTGTGAGTATGGCGCGGTCATAATATAATTTGTGTGTGTCATTTTCTAGGATTGTTTGTGGTGTGTAATTGTAGTAAGGAGTGTTAGTATTTTGTATGAGATTGTGTTTGAGTGCTAGTTTCTGGTGAATGATGTTTGCAATCTGGTTGTGTCTGTGGGTATAGTCTGATTGTGTGAGGGTTGTGCACGCTCCGGTTATATGTTGTATGGTTTCCGATTGGATGTGGCACCTGCGGCATTTATCGTTTGTGATAGTAGGGTCTTTGATGATATATTTTCGGTAATTCTTAGTGTTTATGATTTGGTCTTGTATGGCTATGATAAAGCCTTCAGTTTCTGGGAAGAGGTTTCCTATTTTAAGCCACTTATTAGATGCTATTGTGTTTATATGGGATTGTTCTAAATCATGAGGATGCCTACCATGAAGAACTTTCTTTTTCCAATTTTCTATTTTAAGTTTCTGTGGGTCAATGGTGGATGTGTCTTGAGTGATTTGTTCTTGTAAGTTAAGCGGGGTATAATTTAAATCATTTATTGTAATAGCTTTATGTATGGCACTAGTTCGAGCTTTTGTTTGGAAAAATGTTTTGAGCCTGATGATTTGCTTTTGCCAAAGGTGATGGATGTCAATTAGGCCTCTCCCTCCATTGTGTCTTTTAATGGTGAGCCTCTCGATTGCAGATTTAGGGTGTAGGTGGTTGTGCTTAGTGAGTGTTGTGCGGGTGGTTCTTTCTATCTGCTCGATGTCAGTTTTTGACCATTTTATAACTCCAAATGAGTAGGTCAATATCGGTATGGCAAACGTATTCAAGGCTTTAATAAGATGTTTTCCGGATAACTGTGTTTTGCAGATTGCGTTTATTCTCCTCCGGTATTCTGTATTTAATGTCTGTTTAAGTGCTGTGTGGTCAAGTCCTCTAAGTTGCTTATATCCTAGATATTTGTATAGTTCTGTTGGTTCCATTGCGGTTATTGTGTCGGTGTTGCTAACATCATAGTTTCCGGGTTTTATTTTACCTTTTATTATATGCAAAGTCCTACACTTATCTAGCCCAAATTTCATATTAATGTCTTGACTAAATGTTGTTGTTAATTCTACAAGAGTTTTCATATCTTTTTCAGATTTAGCGTATAATTTAATATCATCCATATATATGAGATGTGAGATAATTGTTTCTTCGGTATTATGCTTAAAATTGTATCCAGCCAGGGAACGGTTGAGTAAATAAGACAAGGGGTTTAGGGCGAGACAGAACCAGAGGGGGCTCAGGGAATCACCTTGATATATACCTTTCTTAATATGAATCTGTCGGGTGGTTATCTGGGTATTAAAATGGGTCTTAAGTTGAAGTGTAGTTTTCCAGTGTGTCATTATAATGCGTAAAAAATCTATTATTTTAGGATTTATTTTGTATATTTCTAAGATTTGTAATAGCCAAGAGTGTGGGATGCTATCAAATGCTTTTTGGTAATCTATGTACGTGCAATGTAAGTTTCTATTTTTTGTAGTAGCATGCTTATGTATAGTTGAGTCTATAATTAACTGTTCTTTACACCCCATGTGGCCCCGTCTGCATCCCTTCTGTTCTTCTGCTATTATATTGTGGCGTTCTACATGTGCGGTGATTTTATTAGTAATTACTGATGTAAGTATTTTGTATATTGTTGGTAGGCATGTGATTGGTCTATATTGGGAAGGCTCAGATGTATGTTGAGTTTTAGGTAGCATGTATGTTATTCCTGTAGCGATGAATTCGGGTATGTGCTGTTTTCCTAAGATTATATCTGTAAAACTTTTTGCTATGAATTTGTGTACTATTGTTAATTTTTTATACCAGAAATTTTGATTTTTGTCTAACCCTGGTGATTTCCAGTTGTGTAATTTTGCTGTTATAAATGAAATATCAGACTCTGTTATTTCGTTAAACTCCATTTCATCTATTACTCTCCATTTAGTCTCCTCCTTTGTAATCCAAGTAGCTTTCTCGTTATGATGTACCTGCTCTTCCCATATGTTGGACCAAAATGTTTCTAAACCCTCCTTCGAAGGTGTGTCTGTGTCGTTCTCTGCTGTAGTGATAGTTTGTGGTTTCTGTATATTTCTATAAAACATTTTTTCGTTCATAACAAATATTGCATTATCATTTTTTCTCTGTTGTGCCTTTTTGTATCTCCTAAGCCTATGGACTTTCAGTGCTAGTTTTTGTTTAAGAGTGTCCAAAAACTCTTCAGGTTTCCTATTGTCGTTTTCATGTCTGGTGTGCCTAAAATTGTTTCTAAATATTGCTTCGACTCTTTTAACTACTTTATGTGTTCTACAACCGTTAATATAATGTGTGAGTCTGCTACAGTCGGCTCTTAATTTTTCTATATCTTTTTCTAACCTATATTGCCATGATGGTTTTGTTTTGTCTTTTTGTCTATTGTTACTGGTGGGTTCAGTGATTTTAAAATTGAGCTCTTCAGCAATTACAACTGCTGTGCAATAAATAAGAGTGTGTATATCTACAAGTTGAGTGTCATTTGATAAAAACTGATTTAATAGGTTCTCATTAAATAAATTAACCAAACGGAAGAGATTAGAGCTATATTTGAGTTTAGGTAAATTTGGTCGAGCTGTTGGGTCCATTCCTGAGTATTGTGTTATTGTTGTTCTGAATTTATCACATATTTCTTGTATATTTGTATCTGTCATTGTGTTTTCATCCATAGCGACTGTCTCAATGTCATTTTCTAGTGTTAGGGTAACAGATTCGGTTTGTGTGGCTGAGTGTGATTGGTTGTATAATTGAGATTCGCTACTAGATTGTATTTCAGTAAGTAATTGTGATTGTTCTTGCAGATTATATTCGTTAAGGTTTTGCATAGTGTTAGTGTTTGTGAAATTTTGTGATTCTTGTTGTAATTGTGTTCGTACTTCTTCTTTTAGTTGATCTATTACTTCTTGCGGTAGAAGTTTATTTCTTAGAATGGCCCTTCTTTGGTCCGCGATTCTTTGTTCGGTAACTGTAATTTCTGGGTATTGTTGTGTAAAAAGTGCATGCAGTTGTTGTCTGTAAGTTGTCATGTCAGTCTCTAATTTAGTGATGTGAAAGTAGGTTCGCATGATAAATAGGTTTACATCTTTGCTCCATCTCATGCGAACTCTTGTTTTTCCAGCCTTTGTGGACGCGGGTAAAAAGGCATTAACCTCCCGCGCAACACTCAAGGTTGGTGTGGGTGGAACTGAAATTAAACTTACTATGGGGGGTGACGATGGTGCGTAAGGTGATGTTGGTATGGATAGTGACGATGCTCTTGAGGGTGTGTACGATACTGTGCTCGGACTATACGGCTCTACAGGGGTGTCTGTCCTGTCGGTCAGTCTATCACCATCGTCATTGTTTCCGGCTGTAACATCTTTGTCGGTGGGAGCCCGCCTGCTCAACTCCTCACCGCTGACGGTTCGATTATTATTATTATTATTATAATAAAATACGGGCATGTAATGTAAGTGTTATGTAAGTGCCAACAGTTGGCGTGTTATACAAACGCCACATATTTCGGTACAAAACAAGCTATTTCCCCTATTTCCGAGTTCTCGAATAATGTCATTTGCACCCAGATGTCACATTGCGGTGCAATCCATAATAGTACTACTGGCTGAAAAAAGCAACAGCTGTTTTTAAAACCATGACTGTATTTAAAAATAAAATGGGATTTAGTTTTCATTTTTAGAACAACTAGCTTTTGCCCGCGACTTCGTCCGTGTGGAATAATAGTTCCCGTACCCGGGGGATTTCCGGGATGAAAACTATCCTATGTCCTTTCTCGGGTCCCAGACTATATCTGTACCAAATTTCATTCAAATCGGTTCGGTAGTTTAGGTGTGAAGAAGAGACAGACAGATAGACAGACGGAGTTACTTTAGCATTTATAATATTAGTATGGATGTTGGTGCGTTACATCTGATTGTTTTTGATTATAAAAAAGCATGGAAGGTTTTTTTAATACCTACTAAGTTTCAGCTTCATAGATCAAAGTGGTTTCAAAATTTCTTATTTGTTCAGTGAGTTTTTACATATTATAATAGGTAAGTACTTATTATTAAAAATAAACTCTTCTAAAAAGTTGAGCTTCCTTTCATTTTGGTAATATGCGCTTATAGTTTTTTTTTTTAATAAATCTTAACTCATTCGTTTCACATAAAACTTTTGCCTTTGATGTCGATCGAACATCTAATATTAAATGAATCTGATAAAATGGTCTGTTTTCCTAACACATAAGTAAGGACTTAAAAGGCTTTTATTTGTTTTCAAAATGAAAAATGAGAGAATGTCTCATTTTAAGGTAAAATAATATACGACGGTGTTTAGTCTAGATGTTTAAGATCATGCACGGTTCTGCGGATGGCAAGCGATGGGTAGCTCGCCGCCCGGCTAGGACCAGGACCGCGTCGACGGCGCGTTAGTGTTCCACGCGCGCCTCAAAGAGAAGTAGTCAGCACAGGAAGGGGTCCAACAGGGCCAACGCCTGCCGGGGTTGCAAAATGTTTATAATAGTTACCGTGACCCTGGAACATAAAGGGCAATCGAAGGAACATGAGTGGGTTTTAGTCAGTAAAAGTCTGACACGCTCTCCCGCCGCACCCAGGACGGGAAAAGTTATTTGATGATTTCACATCCCAAAAAAAGAGTAATGTAAAATAATAGGTATTTGATTGTTTGTAATTAATTAACACAAAAATCCGCCAAGTGCTAATCGGACTTGATTCGGACCTAGCTGAAAAGGTTACTGTTTTCTGTGATCTATGTATCTTTGTTTTTAAATTATGTCTGAAGTTTCGGAGATAGGGGAGATGGGAGTGCATCGGATAGTCACGGACAGACGAGTGATTTTATAACGGTTTCATTTTTTATTCGGTCGTAAAAAAAACTGTACTGTATAAGCTATTTTAGCTTAATTTTTCCCGTTTGCTGTTAAAGAGGCTGTGGTCCAAATCAAAAATTCTTTGTTTGCTTTAATATAAGGAGAGTTGACTATTAAAGGTAGACTTAACTACATAACTATTTGTACATGTTACCAGATGTAGTTTTTTGATTATTTTTCCGGATTTGTTCAATTTCGTAAGGGAATAAAAAAAAGTATGAATAATTTAGAAAACCGTTTGAGAGGCGACACATGTCATTCCTGACAAATGGAGGCCCGAAGCTTTCTACTTCAGCAGTGGATGGTGACTGTGAGAAATGACACAATATAGTCCCTTGTAAAATGGATCAGGTCTAGTTTTTCATACAAAATGTCATATAAAGGTTTATATTTTAAAAATCATTGCCTTTGATATTGTTACGAATTATAATATTCAGCCTTTTTTCATTCCCTTTTTCCCTAAAAACTTCCACCACTTAAAACATTCCATAAAATACCAAATCATCAAAACGATTCCTCTGTTCCACGAAACAGCAAAATCTCAAAAATAAACGTCAAATAATCAATTTGAATTTAGAACGTGGAACAAATATCTGTAGCCATTAAAAATGGCAGGCTCAGCTCATTCAAAGTACATATTGTTTGGAGGCAAGAGATTTCAATTAATGCGGAATGACACGGCGTTTGCGCAGTAATGAATGACAAGCGAGCGCTCATTATCACGTAATGAACAGACTGTTGTACATTTGACATCTTAAAGGTTGCGGTTGTATTGAAGATCGTTATTAGAGCTCTTTGGTCGAGGGAAGATCAATCATTAAATCATTGATTATCAGTGTTTAATATCGCGTGGGTTTGCGATTATGTAAAGCGGTATTTATAACCTTAAATGACTTTATAGGAATTTAGTGGTTCTAAATCTATTAATTTATTTATGGTCAAACGGCTTTTGCATCCTTAAAAACTAGCCTATGTTCTTTCTAACAACTATGGCAATGAATTGAATAAAAACCACAATGCATGCCAAATCTATGTCAATTTAGTAAAGCTGTTTTTTTTTGTCACCAAGAATGTATTATGTACTTACTAGCATCAACACTTTTTCAGCAACGGGTTTATAAGAAATTCAGTGTAAATTTCGCGAACCAACTCGAATTCCATTCACCCTAACTCGGATATACAAAATATCATGGTTAATCCTTTCTAATACGATCTAAAGTCTCATTGATGTCACCGAGGAGCCTAATCTCAAAGCTTAAATGTAAATAAGTATATGAGATAGGGCTTTCAACGGATTACATGCTCTGGTCATTTAGGGGAACACTGTTAGTGTATAATCTATTAACTTGCTATATTATGATCTTACTGAAGTTTTGTGTCTAAATAGATAAAAATTGTACTGATCATAATTTATTAGAGAACCCTTGTCACATATTTATGTCAAAAGTAATCTATTTAGAGCAGCACTTATATACTTAAGTAATTTAACTCTGTTCGTTGTAACAGTTGAGGCTAGATAAGTGTAATAGATTTTTTCACAGGTTATCACAATTTATACCTGTTTAAATAAAATACGACGTTTGTGAGAATGCTTGCTTGAGTTTTCAACAATTCTATTTTCGAGTAGTTCGAAGTTCGTAAAAGAAGTAGGCCCAAAAAAATAAAAACATGATAGTTGCTTAGTTAGCGTAGAGGGGCATTAGCAAACCTACAACTAGTCTGATACTTAAATAAATTAATTTAAGAAAGTAATTAATAACAAATACATATATAAACTGTAAACCCCTAGCTGAAATTGTTTATTTTGCCGCAAACATTTACCGACTGTTGAAATAATATTTGTTTATCAAATTGTATTATAACAATCAATATTCACAATTAGTGGTAAAAACTATTTGCACAGCTTTAAATTTTTTTACTAGTGCAGTATCTAATATAAGGTAAAAAAAACACGCGTATATGCCCTGCATGAACTTGCCTACAGACTAAACTTAAACACACTTATAACTGCATATCATGGGCTGGTAGCATCGGTTCTTCGTTATGGCATAATTTTTTGGGGAAACTCTACCAACAAGTATTAAGCTTTTAAAGCACAGAAACGGTGCATTAGGGCTATGTTTGGCTTACAATCTATTGAAAGCTGTGTCCCTTTCTTTAGAAGGTACAATATTCTACCACTGCCTTCACTCTATATTTTTGAAATCGCGGTTTTCGTTAAGCAAAATCCTTTTTCTTTTAAATTGGCATCTGAAATTTCTAACCGCACTCAAAGAGATAAAACTCGTATTTATGTACATAAAACAAATACTGCCTTAATGCAAAAAAAGTGTTTTTTACATGGCACCGGTGATTTTCAATAAATTGCCCAAAGACTTAAAACAGTTAAATGTAATTTTATTTAAAAAGAAGCTAAATAATATGTTGTGTCAGAAATGCTATTATAGCATCTCTGACTTTTTGGCAGATTTCACTCATTAGTTGTATTTATGGTATTGATTATTATTGCTATAATGAGTTGACTTTTGAATTAGATTTTATTTTAAGATTTGATATCTTATTATTCTGACATCACTGTGATTGTATTATTAAGTTAAATTATTATTAGTTAATAATGGTATTTATTACATATAAACTATTTACATACGTACAATATACAAATAAATATAGCTAACTTAAAACTAACTAAAAAACTAATAAATATCTAAAACTAAAATAAAACTGAACTGACTTTTAAATTATTTTTTATTTTACTATTTCACATACCTACTGCAATGCATTACCTTGACTCTTGACATGACTTTGATTGTATTATTTAGTAAATTAATTTTTATTTTGTTTTTTAATGTCTGCCTTTTAATTTTAATTGTGACTGTTTATATATTGTTGTATGCCTCCAATTGGCGGATCATAGCGCACATATTTTATAATTTATTCTATCTATTGTTGTACCAACCTATGTATCACAAATAAAAAAATCTGATTTCTGATTTATATTATAAATCAAAAAGCTATGCAATAAGTGCCACTTAAAGAACTGGTGAATACGAAAACCTATTTGTATTCTTGTTTGGCTCCTTAATATCATTTTCAAGCATATTTGACAATTTCTTTCTGCACTGGGAAAGGATAATTCAATCTACAGGCCACGAAAAGGGTAAAACATTTTTACACAGTGGTTTGTTATATTTACACAAGAATTTACGTGACAAGAGTTTACACTTACTACCAAGAAAATATCTTCGGTCAACTAAATAAAGTTGGTAACGTAATTATATTGGTTTAAGAAAATGTTTGCTTAAACAGTTTATGATTGAATTACTTGAAGATTCAGAGCCGCAAAGGTTTAATTGAATGCCTTAATTAGTCAAAGGAAATTTGTAGATTGGAGTAAGTTTGTACAAAGGAATTTGGTTCTTATTACATTCCGTTTAATTCAGAAGTCGCTCAGTGGTCGGGTGCATGCTTATTTGCTTTTATCTTGTAAACAATCTCACTTTAAGTTCCGTGTACAAGTTAATCGCTGTCAAGTTAACGTCGCCGCGTTTAAATTGAAAAGTAAACTTTGTGTCGGTGAGTTTTGTTACAAAGCTGCGATAGCGCCTCGGGCCTCGGAGGCTAATAATAGTTAATGGTTGGTATTTAATATTACAAATAAATAATAAGTATTTCTTTTATAAGTAAAAAACTTAATTGACTTTATTAACTTGTAAAGACGCGAGTGAAAACAGCAAAACAGATACGGAACCTTTGAGAGACGAAGACAAATTAAATGTCGATCACACAAATGATCCGCGATTATTAAAATCATATTATCACACATAGCATATTTGTGTATATTTATTACAATGTAAGCTAATAATTTAATAACCAATCTCAATAAACAAGCCAAAAATCTGAATTCCACAGCTATTTTTATGTTTTAATCAATGCTTCCCGAATCAAAGTGGAAATATTTATAATGAAATTCCTAGTAGACGATGTCACATATAACGTATTTGTGGAGTGTACATGGAAGCTGATGGTAAGCGCCCTAATTGAAACGGAGCTGATTTACTAAATAGAATGGACATGGCGCTGGCTTATTGGACTGAGTATAGGTTTATAAGATTTGAGGAAATGAGGTTTCCAATTAAATTATTGTATATATAATTAAATTGTTAAATTATTTATTTAGTTAATTAAATTATTGTTGTATATATGTTGTAATTATTGTATTTATAAGAATTTTTGAGATGTTATGACTGTGAAAGTATTAAAAAAATTGTTAGTCACCTTAATTGACCCACAAACAAAATCATGGGAGTAGGGATGGTTAGGGATAAATAAAATTGTTTACAAGCAAGTGGTATTTCTGTTTGTACTATTCAGATTTAAAAGCCTCTTTATATCTCTGATAAAAAACTGCACTTTTACCGAGTACCATAGGCTACGTTTTATGGTGTACTTTATTCCTTGAGGACGAAGTCTAGCGAACACTAGTATGTACGTTGCCGACATTAACATTTTTTCCTGTATCGTGGGCGCATTTACAACAGTCTTAACAATATTTGTCCCAAGTGGGAATTGAATCCGCGACATTCAGTGAAGCAGCATAGCTTAACCACTGCGCCTTCTATGCTGTTGACCAAAAATCCGCGACATTCAGTGAAGCAGCATAGCTTAACCACTGCGCCTACTATGCTGTTGACCAAAATTAAAAACAAACTTTCCACTTAACATTATGCTATTATAAATATAACTAAAAACACTAATAAGGAATTGATAACGGTAGATACCAATTTTTCATACATCATTAAAACCAATTTGGTAAATAGATACATCATTAAAACCAATTTGGTAAATAGCTCCCGTAAAGTAATTAGTAGGGATACTCAAATTACTTACTTGAGAAAGGTTGTCATGTTGTTAGTTTTGACACAATATGTTGCGTATCATATCTTAATATTACACGCACTTACTGACAAAACCACGTACAATCTACCCAATGGAATCATGACCCACCATAAGCTTATTTTCCTACAGACAATCAAATACAATTAGGTCGACAATCGCGTAAACATGTATTAAAAATGTCACACGTCTAGTCTTATTATTTTGACAGCTTCAAACGATTTGTCGTCGAAATGGGTCATGATTCAATTAAGTCGATAGTGCATGGTAGTCATATACACCGTGTTAGGTAAGTTTAGGGACATATTCAAGGATGCAATAATATATGCTCACGTATGACTAATAAAAATGTAAATAATAATAAAATAATATAAAACGAAAGGAAAACCGTAGTTAAATTATCGCATTAGGAACTCGACGTCTTTAAAAAGGACACCCTAGCGCACGCGGTTGCATCAGGTCACTAACCTATAGTAAGAGAGTGAGTAAGATCTATTTTTCTTTCGATGACTATCTAGTGCGCGTGTGAACAACTTATTAATTTTATGAGGCGTTTGGTAAAAAAATAAGATATTGTTTTTTACATAATAGGCGAGACGACGAAAAAAAAAAATTAGTCCGTCATTGAGATTATTGAAAAATTTTGGACACGTATTTTTTCTTTTTTTCTCGTAAACGAAAAATTACGACGATACAGTGCGTTGAAGTTGTGCGTGACGTCACGATCAGATACAATTTTTGCATTAAGGTGACGTCAAAAGCCCCCACTATGCCCCCACTCCAGAACTTTGTTGCTCTTTATCTTTGTATTTTTTTATTATTTTGATGAACCAAAAAATACGTGTCTTGTATTTTTGGCCGATCTACAAGACGGACTAAACAAAATGCCATTTTTTTTTATGTTGTCGTCATCCCTATTATTTGGAATGAGAATTGAACACTGAATATATGTCCAATATGTCCCTCGTCTTACCTAACACGATGTAGAGTATTAGCGACCCACCTCAGCTTCTCACAGGTGTTACAAATCTTTGAAAATCTCGGGTAAATATAGTAATTATATATAAAACCTTCCTCTTGAATGAATCTCAATTCAAATGCAAACGGGATACAACTTTATACTATGTAAAGTTTACAAGTAAATAAAATGAATTCTTATTCAACTTTTAAAGCAATAGATGAGGATGTAGGAAACTGACCACAGATAGATCCTAAGCACTTTTACAGATTAACATATTTCTTATATAATCATATGATTTTTGTAGATATGAAAAGGATACTAATATCATATTATTATTTTATGGTGTTTCTGGCAAATAAATGGATACCCTCGGTCCTAGAAAGAAGGAGGGTTGTTCAGGGCGACCAGCCACTGTTTTTTGTACCGTGTCAAGTGTGTACCAGGATCCCGGCATATACTTGACGCATAATCCGTGCTCCTGAATATTTCAGTGTCTAACCATTTCCAATTAATTTAGACATTGTGGGCACCGAAGTGTGATAGTTGAATACATTATTAATGTAAAGTTTAAATTGTTTTACAGCACACATACTAGTAATATTCTTAGAACCTATTTCACGACCTCATAATAACGCTGTAAAATTATCTGCCAGTTATTTTAACCAGAACTTCATCAGGCCCTTAAAGTTTTAATTTAAGGTACCTATCTCATATTATGTTAATTTATCACGAAAAGGAGAAGGAAATGGTTGCATACATTCCTGGGTCTAGGTAAATAATAGGAAATAGGGCAGGTTAAATGATTCAAACAAGTCTTATTTGTAAGAGGATATAATAACAAGGCCTCACTAAAAGTTTTGTGACATTTGGCTATCCAAGAAACAAGTTATGTATGTACATACGAAATATAGTAAAAGTGAGGTTATATTATAACATTATGTTTTATTTTATTTACGAAATTGCATGTCACTGAAGAATAACTGTTAAAATCGCCTCACCTTGCAAGACTGCTAGTAATAGAGTTACTGCGGCCAGTCGCAATCACACAATATCGAATATTTAGTTTCATTAACTTTAAGTTTTCTCGCTTCCTAGGTAGAAATATGGTACCATATTTTGTGATTTACTTTAGAATAATTAATCGGTTTTTCTAATACACTTTTCAACTAGTTAACTGTCAAACTGCTGGGCCCAGAAGTCCCCTTCTCCTTTGTAAAAGAGAATTTTGCATTTTTGGCAGTTTTTATTTGTTTTCAAAGTAGTAAGTATATTCATAAAGTTTAGTAAATCAGCAAAAACTAGTTCAAATATACAAGTTTTCTTAGATAAAGTCACGATTGTGCTATTGTCGAGGGTGTAGTTAAGCCATTTGTTCTATTTTGACTCGTATGTGGTGGTAAGAGGTTCTAGACATATATGTGAAAAATAGTACAGGTAAATATTGTGTTTCGTAGATTGAAAATTTTTACCAGAGTACTGTTATTTCGTCATTAACCGACGTCAAAAAGTTTTTTAATATTTCTACTGTACTTAGGTACATTTGAATCAATTATTTATACTTAAGAATCATAATGTAATTTTTATAAGTTGATACTTTTGTCAGATTTTTCATTCAGTAAGTAATAGAATTTTAGTCTTTGTGGAGTCTGTCTTAATAGTTACAATCCCTATTTCAAACTTGGTGGTTTTACAAAGTTTCTTTTGTTCTAAACTTCAAAGCAACAAAGAATTTTTGGTACACCTCTTTTAGTGTTTTTTCAAAGAAATAAGGGCAAGTATGCCTGACGGGTTCTGAAATATTTTTTAACAAGATTGTTTTATTACTTAGGTACTAGATGTTGCGTTTTTTACGATTACTGCTTCTCTCATCAAGAGACCACCTCAGTCATTAACCTACAAGGTCTGCACGCATTATTTGACCAATACAATTGTTTGGCAAAACACACTTGACCTCTGAGTTTGTTTCAGAAATTCATTAACAGAGTAGTCAGGTGGGAAACTGCTCTCACAGTTCGCTTAAAATAACCAAAAAAAAACAATATTGACGCGTAAGTGTTATATTTAACAACAAAGTAAAAGCTGCTTTCTTGTTTTTTTTATAATTATTTTAATTTAATAAGTTCGTCATTTTTCGTATACTTGTAAAATAATTAAAAGTTAGTTAACTCGTTCAGAATCAATTCCTCAGGGCTATAGAAGTCGCACCTTGTATTTTTGTGGGCGGTAACCATAAATTCACGGTTCCCCTTAATTATTATAATTTTAATTACTTTGTATATATTTCCGCTGGGAACACAATGAGCCTCGTGGGGTAATGGCGCGAAAACTCTTACCACTTCATGTGATTACAATTTTCTTAAATAAAGTAGGTAGCTTTGACCTTTTATCTTGGTCTGACCATTGGTTACATGGGCCTTCCGAGAACTGGGTAGTAGATAGTATACGGTCAAAGTAATTATAATTATACATGTGTCACTCTTTATACATAATAAAACTTTATACATATGTGAACCAACAGGGTATTTCTCTTTGAGGTGAAAAAACAAAAGAAGTAAAGCCAAAATTCCAGTAACTAATAAATAAAATAAATAATAAATAAATAAAATATACTGGAACAACAAATCAATCACTTTATATTTCCGTTGAAACAACTTTTGATTGCTCTGAGAAGAAACAAACTCAGAAGTCAAACTCTATTTTAAAATCTATACAATTGTAGGTATTAGCACAGATTAATAAATAGTTGTCTAATCATGTAAGGACTATGCAGATTAATATTTAAGGTGCTCTTGATGAGAGAAAAAATGGTTAATAATATTTTTTATATTACGAAAACTAAACGAACATTAGTTGTTCCTGAAATATTTCTGCGATACACTATATTTTCTTAGCTTGCCCCATTTTATGAATGTAAGAGATGATGTTATTTAGCTAAATATGTCCTTCAATTCTTGGGACATTTGGTTTGAGACAAATATTTTTCCTCGATTTGATGGAATACGTGCTCAGTGTTATATATGTTTTGTATCTGTCGTAATGAGTGTCTTACTTCACGTGGCCTACCGCGAATTAATTTAATTACGACTTGCGTTTTATATGCTTGGAGGAGTTTTCATTAAATTATTAGACTATGCGCGTAATTTTATAGCCAAGCACTCAGGAATAAAGTATATTTTAACCTGTAGAGGAAAAATGCATATTTGGACTATTTCTAACTTTGAATTAACAGAGATTAACTTTCTCTTGAAACTGCCTACAAGATAAATCAGATAGATATCACGTTTGCCTGTCTATTGTTTCCCGATAAAGTAAAAAACAAATGAACTAATTTTCATACAGTTTCCACGAGTAGACTGAGTGATTCATGAGGAAGGTTAGACGCATAATTATTATACAAAAATGCATAATTATTATTAAAAAACACCAAAATTTTAAAGATTTGTAACAGTTGTGCGAAGTTGGGCGAAGTCGCTAGTATTGAAGTAAGTTAAATTCTCCAAAAACAAATCTAGCCACATATTGTTTCATATTTTCCATTCCAATTGAAATTAACTAGCGAAAATTATCCAAAATGATATCTGAGTAGCTTCGGTGGCTTTTCGCTTTTTCAGCTCTAAGTTACCTGACTTGAAAAATGTCCACATTCATTTCCTCACTTTTGTTTCAATTTCAACCCCTTTTCGTGTTCTAAAGTCATCATCACGAGCAATAAGCCAGAGACCTTATTATCCTGTTATTCCCTCCGAGATAATCAGGGACGATCACGAAATATCCCACCTCCGGTGATTGAATCCTATATGATCGTAAATCGTTTAAATTTTGCACACTCGACGGAGCGGGATTCAATAAGATTTGAATGTAATATTTGACCCCTGGACTTTTATCTCTTGACCATTTCATTTAAGCCGATTGATGTGGTTTAGGACGTATGGGCGTCTGAGCATTTGGATTGCATACCTATCGTTTGGTGAATAGTTTGAGATTAACTTTGTTTTATTCGATTCGGATCTGAAACTGTGCCACTATGAGAAACTGTAAGGTTGACGTAAATAGGCATTTATCAATCCGTTCTTTGTTAAGCATTATTTCTATCACTGCCACACAACTATCAAACTAGAGTTAAGAAAGAGACGGAGCATAACTAAGCCACATAGTCTGTGCATAATTATAATCTTGGCCTAAATATTAATGAGAAGATATTATGAAGAGATAAAATGTCTCTATAGTTAAACATATTGTATTTTTCCTAACACTGGTTTCATTGTACGGTAAAAAAATCTATTACTTATTTCATAACGGTTTGGTAGACATGTCTCCAACATTATTACGAAAAATGAATTATGTAACATTCGTACCAATGAATAAAAGGTTCATGAGGTCGAACGAAGGTTCTTGTGTAAAATACCTCGATTTTATGGTATCGCAAAACCTCAGTATTTCATTGTGAAGATGAGTTACTTTTATAGCATCTTTGGAAGAGGTCTGACTCACTGGTTGTTGTCTATGCTTGCAATAAAAATTGCGCTTGTATTTGGTGTTAAACGTGCTCCTGTAATCTTGCAAACAAGGATATGGTAGGAGATAAAATTCGATTACTTGATTTAAAGTTTTTTCTTACAAAACTTATGAGTCGAAATTATACATAAGATTTTTGCCTGATAAACGTAAGGTTTTATAACGCTATCTATTGCGTTAATAAGTAAATGGAATATTTTGTTATGGAAGAAAGAAGGAAGCAAAGCTGAAATGCATGTTGCTTGAAATATAAAATTGGTCCATAAAGGTGCTAGTTTCTTCTTATGACGTACCGGTTATTGGAAATTCAACAAGATTCAACCGTTATTGGAGTAAAATCATTAGTAATCTGTGGTAAAATTAATAAAGTTTGTCACTGGCGGGCGGAGTCACTGGAAGCCGATAGTATTTAATATAGAATTTTAACAAGAAAACATCACGTGTACTTAAAGTTAGTTAAAATGGTTGCGGAATGTTATGTTTATAACAGTTACCGTGACCCTGGAACATAAAAGGCAATCGAAGGAACATGAGTGGGTTTTAGTCAGTAAGAGTCTGACACACCCTCCCGCCGCACCCAGGACGGGAGCAGTCATTGGATGATTTCCCACTCACCAAAAAAAAAAAAAAATATTAGTTAAAATTTAGATCTGAAACTGAGTTTGTTAGAAAGGTTTAAACACAAGTAAAAGGTTCACTAACTTTATGATTGCTATCTATTACATTGACAGATTGTAACACGTCAATCGCTTGCTTTTTTGATTTTCTTCAATATTGTACGTTATGATTCTTTTACAAATAAATTTACTTTTCTTTAAGCCTATAATCCAACAGAGTTTATAATGAGTTATTCGTTTAGCGAGCACGAGATTATTTAAACATTTAGCGTAACATAACACTCTTTCTTCTGAATTTCTTTACACAAGATACTTCATGTTTTTTCTGCGTCTTCAGTACTTCAGTGCTTTCCTGAAACTGTCTAGATTTAAAAGGAAAATAGTTTCCCTACTTTGTATCTTTCATATTTAAAAAACGAAATATTTTTGTTCACAATATTATCTATCTTTTAAAGTAGTAAGTTATAGTTAAAATAAGAATCCCCAACTACTTAGATTATTAAAACAAATGTGTCCGTTTGTTAAGCTTTCACAGCAAAACCACTGAACTAATTTTGATGAAATTAAGTATGGCGTAAGCTTGAACCTCAAGGAAGGGCATCCGGTCGATTTACCCAACTGATTTGCTTATTTTTTATATTGATGCACAGATTTGTCACGAGAATAGGAAATTGCCAAGCTTTTTCACTTCTTCCTTAAAAACACACTGGGGACTTTTTTCACTAAAATTGATTAAGTTTCGAGGAAGTTAGATAGCAAGAATTGCTGCGTGGGTCCTCTCGTAATTTTGAAAATGAATAAGGACGTCAGTAGGATTAAAAATTACATTAACTCCGTGCAATTAAATTCGGTAACCAAGAAAGCCTTTAACAAAGTTGTGTAAGATTAATGGTTACATCTTAATATAGAATTCGTAATATTCAAAATGAGACAAATGTCCAAAGTTTGAACAGGATTTTAACGAATCCGTCGCTTTTAGCGCTTTATGAAGCGGTGTGACCTTAGGGCCATTAACAATACCGTCTTCAGGGAACAATAAAGTTAATAAATCTTCAAAAAATTATAAACGTTACCTTAATATTTTCACTTACAAAGGTAATTGGTAGTTGAAATTCTTTCTGTTTTTGTGTTTTAAAGGTATAGTAAACTAGCTGACTTCCGCGGTTTTACCCGCGCAAGTTCCGTTCCTGTGTGATTATAGGAATTAAAATTATCCAATGTTCTTTCTCAGGCTATGGACTGTCTTGGTACCAAATTCATTTAAACCGGTTCAGTAGTTTTGGCGTGAAAGTGAGACAGACAGATCAAGTTTACTTTCGCATTTATAGTTTTAGTATGGAATATAGTATTTGTATGGATTGAATGCAGATAATAATATTTTTGAATTCACGTAATTTTCTCTCATGACTGACACAGTTATTGATCTAATCCCAGATTGTGGAAACTAGAACACAATCATTACAAGAACACCTGGTTTTACCGTCTCTAGCTGCACTGGCGGACCTTGTTAAAACTATAACTTTCCGTGCATTCAAGCGTTCGTCGTATCATCATCTATTAAGCATTTTCCGAGCTTTGCTGGGAACGGTTTCCTACCTAACCGGATTCAGCTGGTTTTTTACGTGAAGCAACTGCCTATCAGACTTTCACAAACCAGTTACTCGGAGACGTGATACCCCTTGGTTTAAATCAAACGTAACGGCTCACATTTTTAGGACCCAGTAATTTTATCTATTTAGTACGTTGTGCTAAGTAATCTGGGCCTCTTCGGTTGCTCTATCTCATGCTTGACATCAAGGGATGTCGAGTTGTTCTTTTCAGATTAATTTCGTTGCGGGATCGTTTTCTCCAGAAGTTGTCGAGTTTGATTGTCAGACGTTTTCGTAAAGGTCTTCGCGGTTAAATATTACTTTCTTGTATTAAAAAGACACTTCGAAAAAAAATATGGGTACAGTATAAATACAGGTCTGCTACGTAGGCAGATAGGTTTACTCACAATATTTTTATATTCACAACGGCTGCAAGCGAGAAGATAACCCCGCCTTGCGTAGGAAGCACCCCCCAAGCATTATACCTCAGCAGCGTATTCCATATTTTTACTATTCCCAACTCATAAAACAATCATTAAACATGTTTATTAACTTTTCTAATTAAGTAGTAGAACGGCACATGTTTCAAACGGGGTGTTGTCTGTTACTTGTCAATTTTAGGGACACTGTAGCATGCCCATACTTGTCAAAAACACTACGGAACATCCCATGTGGCCCAGTTACGGTAATTATAAGTATATTTACGTAATCAATTTTAGTTTAGTGACAAATATTTAGGTTGGTTTTAGAGTAATTGGTGGTTTCATAGTGTGGTTATTTAATTAAGAGTTTTGTTTCATCAATAATTAAGGGTTATGTTATTGATGGGTAGGCTGTAAATGTAATTATTAAGGTAATATAATGGCAAAACTTTGTTGATTACTATCATGTACTACTTGTATATTTAAAAAAATATATAAGCATCAAGCAAATCGTATTCGTTCCATCGAACGGAAAAAATATTCCCCTATGGAACAATATACACCAAGTTTTACAAGCTTATGTTTAACTTACAGTGTTTGTGTGCACATTATAAATATGTAAGTTCAGGTCGAATTTCGACCATCAGTGGCAGAAAACAGAATGGAAAACTGCCTCATATAAACATCAGAATTCTGTTCCTATTTTTCATTTTACTCCGTGCAATAGAACATACGTATGTGAGCAATCGTGTAAATAAAGATGATGACGTACTTATTTACTGCTTGTTATAAAGAACTGTCGCTACGTTCTGTAATAAGGCTTCCACTTCAGTCTGAAGGAAAGGAGGAGTGCATCATAAGAACTATATTAATAAACACAGATGTAAAGCACGGCTTATCGTAGTATTCAACAACTTATTTATTAAATCTAATATTATTCTTAAGTCCAAACCAATTTGTTTCATTGGTGTACCTACCAATTAACTTCACTAATTTATTAAATGCGAAAATAACTTGGTTTGTCAGTTCGTAGGTATTTTAACTTTATTGGACCATGAGGTACTTTTTAATCGGCATCGAATATTTTTGCCGATGTGAGTAGGCTATGATTACGTAAAATTTAAAAAAATTGTCTCTCGTGATATGAGATCTGCAACATTGACAAAGGATCTAAGTATTAGATAATTGGGTAGGATAGAAATACGCATTGTACACTTTGGTTTGAATAAAACACAAAAAGATCTCTTGAGTAGGTACAATAAAATTCTTTTAGAAATTACGATAAACATCGTTTTACAACTCTGTGTACTTGTAACTTGTGTCTTAAAGAAAAAAAATCCATGGTTTCATTTACTGTTAAAATATTAAAATCTGTAAAGAAATACCGCTGCCGGCTACTCTTTTGTATAAAACGCGGTTATTTTCGGCTTGCAGTGTCCGAGGTAATTTTAGCCTAACGACAATGTTTTAATATTCCATGAATAAGGGACGTTTTAAACCCAAGGTATTGATTAGCTATTAAGGTGAATAATGTTAGGAAGAATATACGCCAATTCATATTACCCTTGGTTAGATTAAAAGGCACTTTAACTACTGGGCCGCAACGACATTAATCCATAATAACATTATAAATGCGAAAGTAACTCTGTCCGTTTATTAAGCTTTCACGCCTAAACTATTTGAACAGACGACTATGTGTCGCAGAGCGACCGCCGGCTGTCACTTTGTCATTAAAAGGATACAATTTGGTACAGATTTTATCCATAGCCTGAGAAAAGACACATAATATTTTTCAAGCTCGAGGGCAAAGCCGAAATCAAAAGCGAGTAAATATTAATAACGTTTATTAGTTGATAAATAGTTCAAATTAAATCGACGATAGAAAACCACAAATTAAGCATAGCTCGTATCTTTTAGTCCGAATAAATCAGTCCAAAGACAACGAAAGATTTAACTACAAAAAGATAAGTAAGTATGGTAATTTCCCTTGTTGACCGTGAACGTTTACTCGTTCCTCGTAATTCCTATTCCCAATTGGACTTAGGAAAACAATTTGTTACCAGAATTTCTCTTTATTTGTTCTAAAAGCTCTTGGGATGTTCAATGACCATATAATTGGGATTACAATGTTGTTTTGATTGTCGGAACACCTATTTATGAATGTAAATGGGCTGATTTGACCCATTATGAGTACCTAAAACATTTGTGTTTGCAGTTTTTTTATAATGAAACTGACGCTTTTACAAAATAATCCGATCTTAGAATATGGGACATGTATGACAAACCTTTGGATTCGAGAGTTACAAATATAAATATGAATTTAAATTATTCGAAGGTTGGATAAGAACCGTAAACAATTTGTTGTTAAAGATCTAAGCGGCTAAAGAGACAAATACCATCTGCAATTACGATCTGCAGCTGTAACCCATATAAAAATGCGCGTTGCCCACCTTCTATCCAATCTATAGAGACAATGAAACACAATTAAGCGTCATGTCTGAATCTACGTCACACACAAAAGGAAGGTAGGCGAACTCCACTGCAACAGAATAATCACTTATCAAAGTTAGACTACCTCTAATTTAATGAATCATTTGGCAAAATAATTCCAGTTACTTAAACTTGAAACCACTTGTTTCAAATTACTATTCACGCTATTCTAAGATTAGTCCTATTTGTAGTACGTTAACTAAAGTAAGAGTAACTAATAATTACGTACATAAAGTATGCAATATTTGGAAAGTTATGTCAAGTTTAGAGTTGTGTCTTTATTGAGTTTATTAGTAATTTGATGTTGGAATTTGACAGATGATGAATTACTGGAAACTATGTGAATATTGACGGTTTTACTACGAGTATCAAGTACCTACTGTTATAGAAAGATTAAAGGATTTGGACGTGGGAGCTATTTAATATCAAACGTAATTAAGCTCCAGAATAGTCATTAAACTTGGCTCTTAAACGAAGTATCTTGAGAAACACAATTAATTATCATTATAATAGATAATTCATAAACGTTTAAACATAGGCGTAAAATTCAAAGAACTGTTTAGAGATTGTAAAATTACGATGAGTTGGGGCCTCTAATATTGACGGAAGGATTCTGATTGAATGGTAATTGTGTATAACATCCAGTCAAATCCATACTAATATTATAAATGGGAGAGTATGTCTGTCTGTCTGTATGTTTGTCTTACTTTCACGGCAAAACAGAGCGACAAATTGACGTGATTTTTTAAGTGGAGATAGTTGAAGGGATGGAGAGTAGTACCTAGTAACATAGGCTACATTTTGTCTCTTTCTAACGCGAGTGAAGCCGCGGGCAAAAGCTAGTTTTATATAAAATGGTAAACTGACTCAGTACCTTGAGTAGCCCAAACCGCTGGTCCTAGAAACATGAAACTTTGAGGTCTGTTCTTTGTGCAGAGTTGGTATCCATTAAGAAAGGATTTCTGGAAATTCAACCTCTGAAGGGTATAATAGTGGTTTAAAGTTCTAATGTTCGAATACGTGGTGTATATTAACAAAAACAAAACGCAACTTGACCGAACACCATTAAAGGTTTTTGATACTATTGTTATAAAAGTTAAAATATGTATTGAGTAATCTCAATGCAGAAATTGTGTAGGAAGTTTAAACTTGTAAACTTGATGTAACTGTGTGAAGACTAAAGGTGATGATAATACTCTTGAGTTTCCCTTCTATTTTGAGTAATCTAGAAACTCTCAATTAGATCAACGTAGTGTGGGACGTCAGTGGAATTCTTACAGATAAACCTTTTCATCCTAGTCATTTACATATATTTCAAAATCACATCCATACTAATATTATAAATGGGAAAGTGTGTCTGTCTGTCTGTCTGTCTGTCTGTCTGTCTGTCTGTCTGTCTGTCTGTCTGTCTGTCTGTTTGTCTTTCTTTCACGGCAAAACGGAGCGACGAATTGACGTGATTTTTTAAGTGGAGATAGTTAAAGGGATGGAGACATAGGCTACTTTTTGTCTCTTTCTAACGCGAGCGAAGCCGCGGGCAGAAGCTAGTTTATAATAAATGTTCTTAAACTTCAATATTTTGAACGTCATGAACACACTCACCGGTCTGACCTCACTCAGGGTGAAAAACAAAAATAAAACACACAACAGGTTAAACGACGGCGCATATAATGCGATTTAGATCCGGATATACCGGCAGATTAGCTCGGCATTAGGGCTTCATGGCTAAGTCCAGCAGTGTGGAGTACATTGTTCGGCAAAATTACATGCACCTACGTACCACCACGTACTTACATGATGCAATTTGATTGGATTCCAGTGAAATTGGGCACGTAATTAAAAGCAGTGTGTACGTGATTCGGTACTGATGGCTCTTATGATTGGATCTGTTTAGGATGTTCGTTACGTTGGTACTTGTGACGGTCAATGGACCTTTGTTTAGCTACAAATTAAAACTGAAGCGTGTTCTGTAATGCAGGCATGGCTGTGAGATTATAGTGTTCCAAAATCGGGTCAAAACTAACTTGTTTCTTAGAGAAAATGTTACGTAATCTGAAAGTGATAATTTCACATTGGCAAATGTGAAAATAACACAAACTAAACGCTTTTTAACTTTTAGGCTCAGATTATAAAACAGTAGGCAGATAGACAGCGCGGAACATTACGAGTGCGGCGAACGTCGAGACATGTGTGCGTGACTGCCACGTGACTGCGCTGTAAGAACACGTCGTCTCTGTGTGCGTTCCGGTTGCCAGGATGATGAAAAATTACCCGTAATATTTCATTCTTATCTGTTTATATTAATTAAAATCAATTTATGAATTTACTAAAAGTATGTAGGTACGCGCGTAGCGTAGCCATAGATCTGGCGTCGGTTGCTTTGGGCAACCGAAAATTTTTCCGGGTCGTGTGGCGTCGGTTGCTTTAGGCAACCGAAAATAAATGTAAAAAACATGTAATAAATAAATTAATTTTATTTAAGAATCATGACTGAATAGTATTATTTTAGTCGATTAAAACTATTGTCTATGATTTTCTTCACCTTAAAAAGTACATTATGGCCACACTGAGTGAACCATACATACATAACATAAACAAAGAGAACCACTTCAAGACAGTAAGACAGATTAATGGAATAGGTGTTTTGTTTTAATTTATTACCCCACTTGGCGTTGATTAAATATAAAGGTCTTGGTATCATTTGAAAGGAAAATAAGTCTAGTATATTGTAAAATAATTTTATTCGTAAAATCCTCTTTATTTTCTGCTCACGACCTAAATTCATAAAAAATACAGTGTTTTTTACCCCGTTTTTTAAGTTTGATCCTGTTTTAAGTACTAATTTATTAACATTACCCAATTATTTTAATATACGTTTTAACCTACACACTTCCACATATTTTTACATGTTTTTTCATTCCTGTAGCTATTATATTTTAGCAGATATTAATGTTTTTAGTGACTCGGGTCACGCGGAGTTCGAGAGCGTCATTTTCGCGCGCTCTGATATTCTGTGCACTGTCAGGGTAAATTACGCGTTGTCTATGCACCGCCGCATCTGTGGATAAGAATTGCTACGCCTAATTAGGTTAATCTACTTTGTTGTGTTTGTAATTGTCAGGACAATGTTGGTATGACAACGTTGATTAAAAAAAATGCACCCTGGCTAAGCTGGAAGCGGGCAGATAGTACAAAATAATAATTGATTTATTGTGTTTAAAATTATGGAACAACTTAGGGATACCTATAAATAATAAAGTGCTTAGGTGTATAACAATTTTATAAAGCTAAAAAGTTTGTTTGTTTGAAACTTGAACGCGCTAATTTATTCTCTTATTCACAAACTACTAAATTTAAGTTAAATGCATCTGTCTCTTTCCATTTCTTAAAGAAAAGGACAGAATATAAAATATTAGTTGTCATCTTTTTCTGTTCACTGTTTTTTACTATATTTACTTTATGTTGGCGAAGGCGAATCGACTGGTGTACATAATTTTAGTTAGAGACAAAACATTCATTACTTTTATTAACGAAGACTTTTGACACATACAAGATAAGTACACACACATGATACAAACATACCAACCAAAAAGAAAAAACACTCGAAATAAATATTCTTGTAGATCGATAATCCTGTGTCCAATACATATTTCCCAACTTAGGGGTAAATTTTTTCACAATAAAATAGCAACACCGACAGATTTCTGTTGAGGTTTTGTGTTCCAAACAAAATAACATCCAAAAAGGCAAAAATAACCATATTAATCTATAAAAAGGTACTCCATCTTCTCTCTTTTGATTTAGGGAACAATTTTTGCAATGTTTAAAAACAAAAGACGGCGTCATTTTCGAAAATATGAATATTTTCTGTGACATGTTTACGGCGCGACGCATCGTGCCGTACTGACTCGAGATTGTATTCGCTTTTGGTTTTGTATTTGCTTTGTTGACCTCACTCGCGGTGTTCCGCGCTATCTATCTGCCTTCTGTTTACTAATCTGAGCTTTTAGGCGCACTTTTTGAATTTGGAGCGTCATTATTGCCCGCTGAAATTTTCTTAAAGAAAACACCAACTTTGGGCGTACTTAAAGGGGAACAAAGTCGTCTTTTTCGAATAGGTGGGATGAAAAGTTATTTAGATATTATTTAACAGATGGACATACAAACACACAATAAACCTTCGAACACAATAGAACGACAACAGCAGTACGACAGCCAGCTGTCGCTTCGTCGTTAAAAGGTTAATAAAAATCATCCTGCCAATATCATAAATTCCATAAATAAGTCGGAATAATTTGGTGCAATCTCATTAACGATTACGTTTCGTCTGGTGGTCCTGAAATAGCTGCTCAAATTAGCAATTTGCAGCATTCATGCTGTGTCAAGCTGAACCGTTGAGACCCATCCATTTGAGTAATTGACGTTTAATGTTGTTTTGCTTTTTCTAACCAGTTTTAAATGGACCTGGATGGTACCTAAACATAAATTGCTTGGTGAAGAGAAATACGTCATTTTTGTTGTGAGACAAAGTCTAAAGAAGCTTTGATCGTTTCACGAAGTGCTTTGATTAGGTTAGGTAATTAATTAATTTAAAGGTCTTGGACGATTAATTATAAATTACGTTTTTAAAGCAAATTAGAAACGGCAGCAAAAGTACATCCATACTATACTAATATTATAAATGGGAAAGTGTGTCTGTCTGTCTGTTTGTCTTTCTTTCACGGCAAAACGGAGCGATGAATTGACGTGATTTTTTGAGTGGAGATAGTTGAAGGGATGGAGAGTAACATAGGCTACTTTTTGTCTCTTTCTAACGCGAGCGAAGCCGCGGGCAAAAGCTAGTCTATAATAAAATGGTAAAGTGACTCCTTGTTGACAAAATTATATCAACGCACAGCCCAAACAGCTCTAGAGACTTGAAACTGGGAGAGTGTGTTTTTTGTGAAGAGTAGAAATCCACTTATAAATGATTTTTGGAAATTTGTCTCCTAAAGCAGTGGTTGAAGCGATTAAAATAAAAATTTCAACGCAGGTGAAGTCGAGGGCGAAAGCTAGTACTTTATAAAAGTTGTTTGTAACAGAGGTCCATTGGCCCAACATGCCCCAAATTAGTTCGTGAACAGTGCTTGTAACTGTACCTAATTGGCAGCTGAGTGGAGCAGGTTATGTGTTTCAAAGTGTTGAAAACTACTGAAATTTCACACCTCTAAGTCAATATTCAAATTCCTACTAAAACCCGTTGAAAACACAGCTGAAAAACTTTTAAAACACAGGCTTTAATATCAATGACGTTTAGACTTGCTATTTTAGTTAGGTTTAAAGTTTATTTAAGACTGTGAGCCAGCAAAGTATTTTAATAAGATGTTTCTGTTTTATTTTTAATGAGGGGAAGCTCAAAAGACTTTTATACATACTATCCTTAAAAATAATAGTTAAACAAGTTGTCTTGTTTGTGATGTATACTAGTTAAACAGTATTAAGTTTTTAAGTATTGTTTTTCAGTCTTTGACTTTAAGTATTTTTTGATAGTTAAAGGACTATTTTTAACTGCCTGTCTGACTGTCTGTTTTGCCTTATTGCATTAGTTTAAGATTTACATTAAACTGTTATTGCTTTATTATGTAGATAGATAGATAAGGCGTTTATTTGGCGCAATACAAGACACAATACATACAGGCAATAAACAAAAACATAATAAAAAGGAAAGAGAAAAAAAACATAAACGATACAAGCCAGAACCACACTATTAAAATTCGACTCCATCCGAAATTCCAAAGCGACAACACGAGTTTTCCTTGATTCGCGTGGAGGTGATGTGGTTCTGGCTTTAAAAAAAAATGCAACTAGATACACAGTTCCATACAAAATGGAACAAAATAGTGTCCGAACTGCAATACGTACTTAGACATTTGTATATCACTTCAAGTATTTACGATAAGGTCTTAGGAGTCAAAGAATTTAATCAAATTTAAACCTTATCTACGTACAATGAGGTTGAAAATAAAACCTGTTTAGTTTGTTACATATCACCTTTGGTTTTAAAAGCAATAAATTTTTATGACACTCGCTGCTACGTCGAACAAGAGAGGAGTGGAGTTGCCTTTGTTAATTTTATTTTTATGAAATATGACAAAACAGAAAATAAATGTTCCTTTCCCAATTATGTTTTTTTGCTTATTTGAAACTTAGTATAATTTGTTAATCAGGGCCTATTGAGGTTTAAGACAGGAAATTTGCAATAAAACTAAAGAAATATTCACAGCAAATCATTTTTTTTTTCTCACACGAAAAAATAGAAGTGTTGACAACGCTATTGTACAAAAAAATTGGCACGTTCTTATAAAAATTACAAAAAAATCACATATCATATAAAGTATACTTCTAAATGTTATATTATTATGTTATGTTATTAATTTCCTTGAAACAAATACATACATATCACATACGTGCATATATACATTGCAAGTTAAATAAAAGCTTGTAAAAATAAATTAATTAATAAAAAACAACAGCGTCTCTCTTATTTCAGAACAGAGTCATCGTATAACCCAAACAAATGATGTTGAAAAACAATGATATGGGTTTGTAAGTTCGGCTAGTGTCTATTCAATTTCAAGGGTTATACTCTCGCCGAATGTCGTTAATATGAACTAAAAAAATGATTTATTAACTTTTCTTGGTCAAATACTAATGGAATTTCATGCATATTGTAATAATAACAAAAGTACTTACCTAAAAAATGACACTCCATATTCCTTTAACGTTCTGGACGTGTGATTTTTACATTTTTTCACTGAGCACTGCGGCATGTTTACGCTCGGAACGGACAAATGCTACTGAATGAATAGGCTACCCACAACGGCAAGTGGGCGGTCATTTGGTTAGGACGCTTTTCTGTTGTGGATTGTGTATCTAGTTTATACTTGATCGAAGCCATAGACTATAATTTCATTCTTATAACAATACTACTGGGCGGTGTGTGTCTCATGGTTGCACCAAATGGGAGTCCAGCTCAGCATATGCCAATAATAATAATATTATGTAATTTCTTCTTTTCATTCCACGATTAGTTTAAACGTAATTCTAGTGGTTTTAATGGATTAATCATTGAGTCAATAGCGTTACTTCGCTATTTAACCCGCGTTTTAAGTTTTTGGCCCAGATCCGCTCCCATGGGGCTGTCTCCAATGTCTGCCTCTGTATTATTCTGATCTCAAAACTACATTACCTACTGTCAAGTTCAATTAAAATCCATTATCTAGTTTTAACGGGAAAGATTAACATTCCATCTTTACATACATCCTCCAAACTTTCGCAAATTACACTCGTAAGCAGGATATGAAGATGCCTTGTTCTTGCAAAATTAAACAAATTTTCGAATGTAGTGAGCAAGATAGTGGAATGCAAAGTCGTAGAGTGGTTATGTAGTAGGTACTAGAGGTGTCCATTAGCATCAGTCATGTTTTACGACTTTAGAGTGAGTCGTGAAGGCTTTCATGGTCGACACGTTACTTCTACATGAAGTATTACTAACTGGTAAATAACGTCAGATTTCAGGGTTTATCTCCGGTAATAAAAATGTGTTTGAAATTAAAAAGACGTTAGGAGGCTGTGCATTTTATAGTGTTGTTAGACATGCACCGATGTTTAATTCTTCCAATTTTTTTTGCCGTTTTTGGTCATTCCTTTATTTTACGAGAATCGCGTATTAATTCGAAATATTTTTGAAATGGTATGTTTATTCCGTATATTTATTTAAATGGTCTAAAATGAAGTTACCCTGTCTGTATAGACACTTAAATCTTTTGAACTACGAAAATGCATGAAAAACAAAACCCTAGATTTTCAAAGAATTGTACTACCCGTGTGAAGCGATTGGCAATAAGTAATGATATTATTTTCTCAATATCAACATTGCTTCTATAGTCAAACTTGTTCATAAAGATGGAAAAAAAAATTCATAAAGTACGACTTTCATGTCATTTAAACTCTTTATTAACCAACGTTTCTCCTTGTCCCCAGCAATGAACTTCTCAATGCACCTGGCAGTAGCAGTGGCGGCGGCAGCTTGTCTCTGCGTGGTGGCGGCGGCTCCCGAAGGTCGTCTCACCCGCACCAAGCAGCAGCGCCCGACCCGTGGCTTCAAGAACGTCGAGATGATGACCGCTCGGGGCTTCGGCAAGCGGGACAGGCCACACACTAGGGCTGAGCGTGAGTCTGGTTTGAGTACTTTTGAAGAGTTTATGGGTCTTCTGGGTTCATTTGAGGGTTTGTAGAGGATTAGTGGTTATTAGTGAGCAATACGTAAACAGTTGTGATTATGATTTCAAACAATTTTAACTGTTTTTTTGCGTATATGTTATAAATGTTTTAAAAATTAAAAATAATTTAACTTTTTCAGAAAAACTTGCAAATAAATCCAAAGTTGTTTAGACACATCAAATTGTTTTTAAAAGTTTCTTTGCAAATGTTATTTGCTTTAATGAGTACAATCACGTGTTTACGTATAGGCCACTACTTACCAGTCACCCTATATATATACACCACAATAAAAAAAAAACAAAAATCCCTGAAAAAATGGTTTCTTGAGCATATGAGCCACAATTTGCAGTAGTAGAGTTCTTTATGAAAGAGTTCTTTCAAAAAAGTTTTTCCACCATCGGCTTACCATGGCCTATCATCAGAATCTTTGAGAATTTCAACGCATCTGAGAGGTCTCTGATATTTTAGGATTGTGCCCATAGAACATTATGAACATGATGTGAGCTTTTTAAAATAGAAGTCATAGCAATCTTGTTCCCGTTTCTGAGGTGGGGTCTATAGATGGTTCCGAACCCAGAAGACCTAGCTCTAATAATATGTACAGAAAAAAACAGAGTTTTACAATTTTCATAAATGGTTCACTTTCTTCTTTATCTGTTTTTGTAGAATAAAAGAAAGCCTGCACGACATTTTAATAAATACAATTAGCGACACATTTTTGTCTCTGTTATTATTGAAATGTCGTGAAAGTTTTCAAGTAAATTCACTATTGCACTTTTTGCACTCTATTTTAATACTACACCCACCATTAAATTTAGGTACTTAGTATAATGATTATATTTTTTTCGATTCTCTTTCTTAACAATCTGAATGTTGTATGTATGTATATGTCGCGGACATTTTGTATAATTTGCCGTTTACATAATGCCTCGGCATTTTATATGCAGCGTAAACGCTCGCAGTTATGTAAAATGCCGAAGGCAAAATGCCAGAGCAATCCGATTTGGATTGGTCAGGTAGCTGAGCCTTCGTGGTGATTTTTTTAAACCACCCAGAAATAAATGTAATTCGGATTGGTTTGACATTTTGCCAATTTACGCCGAATGTAAAATAACGAGGCATAATGTAAACAGTGAATTCATACAAAATGCCTGTATATATAAATATTTATGTTTTAAGCACTTTACTTTCAGGTATCTTTTTGACTATGTAGAGCATTGTTTTAACTGAAATAAACTCATCTCAATCAACAGCTTTCTATAAAGCAATCTGTGAGACAATTAACGGATCGTATTATAGATAGCAGCCTTATAAATAGGTCGCCTATAAAAGTCAGTCGAATTGTTAAAGATTAATGAAGTTCCCTGCGTGACCCGCTGTGTCATTTCAGTAAGTAATGAAAATACAGTGGATATGTACAATTTACATCAATACGTTTTAAATTTACGTGTTCTACTAAATGTGGTATACGTAGGTGACTGCGATGAATAAACAATGACACACTTATGAAATGAGTATGAATATTTAATTTCTATTTAACTATGTATTTGTCTATCTACTGTTTGTTTGTGGCAGAGTCAAAATGTCACGTTTAGTGATAATAACATTATTTTGATGTAATAATCATTAAGAGTCATTATTCCAAGTTGTATTCAATTTCCTCCCAAACTTTTTACTAGGAAACATATCCATCAAAACAGTTGTATACCAATCTGATTATAGTACATTTTATAAAGTAATTACGAACATTTATATCCGAGTGATGTATGTGAGTTAGAACACAATGGTAGAGCATCCATCTTCCTAGCCTGCCAACTTATAAGTTGCTCTCGTTGATCGCTAATGGAGCGCATAATTCGTACAGAATATTATATTAGGAACACAATCCTCTTACCTTAATATTAGCCTTCATTGTAATTCAACTAACACGACAATAGTAGGACAAGTTTCTGCAACTTTTCACTCTTCATTGTTCCATATGTAAAGTTCCTCTGTCGGTATTCTATCGCAATATTTGCCATTACCATTATCTTCCGACGATGAAATTGTGCCATTCAGACGTACAATACATATTGTTATTATTTGTTATCGTGGGTAAATAAGTTTATATTGGAGGTTGACTGCGGGTCGGGCCCTTTAGAGTTGTAACAGTAGCAGTAACGAAGCTAAGAATGGTAACATTATTCCTGAAGGGGACGTAGAACATCAAGCGCCGACGACACGCTCCCACCGCGGCACGCCCACCTTTAAGAGTCCCACTGTTGGGATCGCAAGAGATTTCGGTAAAAGAGCTCCAGAATTCGACGGTGAAGGTACCCGACAACGAAACTGATTGAGTTTCCGGCCTCGCATCTCTGTGAATGGCAAAAATTACGTCGAAGTAACGGAATGCCGGACCGTGTACCTATAGACTTAAACACAGTCCAAACGTGTGAGGTGAAATAAAAGCTAAAATCCATTTGTAAATGGTCGGCGTAACGCTTGGACAGGTCCTTTTTAAGTGACGCTTTGCAGGTGTTTGTGAGAGGATATAAACCTTGTTACTGCTCGTTATGTACTCGTAGTTCTTTGCGAAGAACCGACTCCATAACCCCCTTACTCAGAGAGAAGTCACGGATAGTATTTCGTATGGGATCGCGCTAAAGCAAAGTGCATTTTCATTCAAACAAAGCGAAATCTACATATGAATGATATTTTTCTTTTATTTTTTTCGTATCTCTCTGAATAAAGGTGCAAGTTTTCAACTTTAAATGCATGTGCTAACTAAAAGAATTCGAAATGGTACTAACATTTCGAAGTTAAATGAATACTTTGAACGGTGTGTGAGACTGGAGAATGTTGTGTCGAGCTTGTTCTATCGAGACAAAAGGAATTCTGCGCCACGTCGACTGGTGTTAGATTTTTGTTTTGTATTTGCTTTTAACTGATAAGTTATACACACACATACTAACATTTTGAACATTGTCTTACTCCTAATCATACATAGCAGACATGGACAACTACGAAATGCACGGTCGCAGGAAGTTTAACCCGAAGAGCGACCTCTTAATCGCTCACGACTTTGGCAAAAGGAGTGGTAATGACGACGTTAACGATGAAGGTAAAATTCATAACAAAACATTCGCCATGCAACGCTAAAATAACTTTACAAGCTTTCAATAAAAAATGTAATCAATTAAACAACGATAAAAAAATATTTTCCAAAAATAGACGCTTGCAGTAAATTAAAAAGATAACGCTTCATATCGCTTTTTGTCGGCGATCAAAAATAATTTACCACCGTGACTTGACATTTCAACAGAGGAAGAAATTAGAGTGACCAGGGGAACTTTTAGGCCCAACTCAAACGTACTTATCGCCAGGGGTTACGGGAAAAGGGCGATGCCAAAGAACGATCGAGGTATTAGTCGAGATAATCTCTGATTCAATATTAAAGAAATCACGCTCTATCAGTGACTTTTGGGTGTCGTCGTGAAACCGGCTTAAAGCCGCAAAAATGTTATTTATACGGCAAATATTCGTATCGACCGAATGAAAGCCTCAGGGGACGGGCCAGGCGGCGTACTGGGCCAACATAAACATGCCATACTCGTTTATTAAAACATGCAAACTTTGACACTAGTGAAAACATTGAAATAAACAACACACACTGGAGCTTCTGTTCGCTTTATTTGGACGATCAGGGGCGTACCTATGAATGGGTGTACCATGTGAATTGTGAGCACAAAAATACGGCATTGTTACGGATAACAAGTGCGATGAGTTATTTTGATTTTCTATTTTTGCCATCCTTATTGTAGGGTCGAAAGTAATGGGACAAAATTGTGGTCTCCTTATTCATGAAGTCCTTCAATGCTGTATTTATGTGTGTGTGTGGCGCTGATAGGGACACGAATGTGCTTTGTCTCTTACCTGGATAGAAAAAAGTCTTGTTTGATGCGATTTATTCGGCTTTGTATTTGTGAGCTTTTATTGTCACCTGAGAGTGGTAATGCTGCTTATTACGTCATGTCAGTGTGTATTGTGCGGTTAAAAAGCAACAGGTATTTTGCTCCCTTTTGGACGAGGTAAAATGTGGACAGTTTTGTTGACGAAACTGTGTTTGAAGGCGAATTTTACCAAACTGTAATGGCGACTATTGTTGAGATAAGTAAACGTAACTATTTTGGCTGATTTGACATCGTCGCATAACTGTCAAACTACTTCGAATGTACCCAACAAACAAAAACGTCATATAAGTCTTGACTTATACGACATAAAGTTAGTTAGCAGTCTTATAATGATAGTGAGATGACTACGAGGTCCTTTAGACGTCTTTAATTTAACTTTTTAGTCATGCGACAAATATGTCATAATAAGCTGGTCTTAGCAACGTTGGTAAGACTAAACTATACGACGTTGTATAACAGTCTTAGCTAGAACGTTTGTACGACAACGCTATAGTCGTACTAACGTTATAGTCCATTAAGCGTTTTGATCTAACCAAATTAGGTGTTTGAAAAACTTTTATATGACATCTATGTAATGTAGCAGTTGTAGAGACGTTTTCACAGTGACGTTTATATAACGATCACTATCCTGTTTTACAGCGGTCAATTGGAGACTCTTAATTGACTTAGTGGTTTATTCGATACTTAAATATAACCTACATATTTGATGATGTCTGTTTATTGTCATGCCCTGACTTTAATCAAACTTGTAGTCGCATTGAAGTCAAGTTTTGACTTTAAAACGTCTAGGCCGCCATATTTACGGAACGTTTGATTAAATTTGCTACGAAAAATGGAAGGTAAAAATTTGTGGAGAAGACTTGCACGTAGTGGAACTTTCAAAAGGAGAGTAAAAAAAATGTTTAAATATTTGAAATCTGCACTGTACTTTTACTGTGAACAATATGAAAAGTGGTTTAAATTTATGAGGAACCCTAATAGCTAGCTGCTGTCATGGCGTATGGCATGGTCTTGAAATAACCTTAATACGACTTCATGTTTTTACAACGTCGTAAAGAGATAAGTGTGTGACAAAAGCTACATGTCCTACACTTTTAGAAATAAATATATTTTTATTAATAAAAATATAATCCTTTAAACACAAAATTGAGAGGGGGCATGAAAATTTCAAATAAATACACATAGGTATATTATCATAAAACTTTAATACCCACTCGAACTAAACGGCATAAGAGACAGATACAGTTATTAGCGAGATATATAATATAAGTTAAATAAACCTTTTATTTCCTTGTAATTATTTCTTTTGCACTCACATCTCGAATCAAATCCAAACACGTATGCCACTAACAAGAAAAATAGAAAAGTCTTACAAGAGTTGTTCCTTGACTCAAATAAAACGTTTTAGTCATTCAAAAACACCTGTATGACGACAATACAACAAACGAGCCGTTGTAAAGTTATGATGCGACTTCTGCGCGACGAAAGTGGTAATTCCATCACGTTCATACGACTTTTGAATGACGTAACGAAGTCATCTTGCGACTTTTGTATGTCCATTAAACGATATGTTGGTCGTATAACTGGGGCCATTTTCGCGTTTAGTAAACGTTATTATAACGTTAGTGTGACTTAGGTATTACGATCAATGGAATTAAGATAACGTTTACTAAACTTTTGAACGACGTTAAATTGTTAGTTGGGTATGCACATATTACGTGTATTTATCTCGATCTTAATCTCTCCTCTGAAAAATAAAATTAAGTAATAACTGCCTAATGGATTTAATTAGTTGGTGAAGTTCGTCGAAACTATGGACTCGTGATGTATCATGGAATGTCGTGTGATTTGCAGTTTGCATTATGAATGATATGTCGGTTGAAAATTTGTCAACAATCGAAGAAAATAATTACTAAGTTCGATTGTTTGGTTTAATATTTCTTTCGGTAAATTAATACGGTTTTATTTTCAGCAGTGTACGGTCTGGACAACTTCTGGGAGATGCTGGAGTCTGCCCCCGAGAGGGAAGGTCAGGAAGCTAATGATGAGAAGACTTTGGAAAGGTAACCCACCCTATTACATCATTATGCTGTTATGGCTTGTTCCACTTTCTCTTGAGGCATAAAGTAACCTTTCATAAAAAATATTCCAGGAATCTTAACAATTATTACTAAGTTCAATTTTCCCTCGTTGAAATATTTTTGGACTATTTTTATAATCCTCAGGCCCATTGCTGTTTTAAATGTTAAACATAGATATTTTTTCTTTTTACGTTAACAGAAATTTACGTACAGAAGTAGTAAATACTACTTCCAATCTGCCTAAATAGATTTTTTTGATAGAGTGAGTTCACGAAAATTACATTATATGTAATATGTTATTGCTAAGGAATCATATTTAGTTAGTAGAAATGTAATAGAAGACCACACTACCGATTTGGGGTAACCTGTTATGATAGTTGTGTTGTGAAATAAATAAATAAATAAATAAATTTTCAACTTTTTCTATGAGCCATTAAGTTTAATGTTGATTAGGAAAATTGAAAGATTTAGGTAGATTGGTGTGCTTTTTTGTAAATGCCATATTGCACTATACACTTTTAAAAATATTAAATATTTTAATTACCTATTCGTACTATGTGAGCTTTTTATCAACATAATATTATTAAATCGGGTATTAACGTGAATAATATTTATTTAAATACCTTTGGAAGGCTTGACGTTTCGACCTGGTTGCACAGGTCGTGGTCGCAAGCAAACTTAGGATGCGATGTCACAGCTCCCTGCATTCGGGCGATAAATCTTCATCTACCCCCATATTTTTATTTTCCACCATATTAGGCCGTCTACACACTACGCTGACCGTATCCACAGATGAGTTAACCGACTTTGCAGAAAAGCGAGGTTGTGTTATACGAATCACTGGATTCCACGCCGATGACAATTTAAAGCCGTCCTCCCGATTAAAATTGTTTGGATATTTTTTTATTTCAACCGCTTCACGCACATGTCTTGTATAATAGTGGCGATCAGTGGAGAGAATTTGCGGTCGGTGGAATTCAAAGGTATTTAAATAAATATTATTCGCGTTAATACCCGATTTAATAATATTATGTTGTTATAATGAAACGCGAAAGTTTAAAAGTTAGTATGTGAGCTTTGTTGTTCATTTTAACCATTTAATTAATCTCTGAGCGTATTGTCGATACATACGAAAACTCATATTTCACCAACATTCGCGTCTAATAAATTGCTACATTTACCTGTGTAGTAAAATAATAAATCCATTTACATTCACTACCATTTGTATTCTCTCATCCAAATATTTATTGTGTACAAGGAAAAATTGGAAGGCCTAACAAGATCTCATTACTGCGGTCGACCAAAACTACGAAATAAATACAAGTACGTGGAAACAGGGACGCTATTTTTGTCCTGTAATGTGATAACATACTACACAAGTTTCGTGATTGTTATCAAAACAATAAAATGGTGGATTTATAACTAGACAGAATATCTTACAATATTTGCCACATATTATTCAAAATATGTAACAGTAATAACGTCTATAGCCGGGCGTTTATTGCTTGTCATGGTATGATTTTATGTAGCCTATGTGTTATTTTGATGTACAATATCACTGTACAGTTCACAGAATAACAAATATTCTATTCATACAAGCTGAAATGCCAGGCTTATATACAAATAAAACATAAGCCTGACAATTTAAAAAAATATTAGGTATATTAAAAAGTTAATAGCTATATGATAGAAGTTACTCAGCCACTTGATAGAATTTTTCTAAATAAAATATATGTTGAGCTATTTACTAAGCGCCTTACTAATAAACGCTGCATAAAGTTATGACAGGTTTATACGTCAAAAATGTATGGTTACACAGGCCTTTATTCATTGCATAACTTTACACAGTGATTATTAGTAAGGGCATAAGTTTGGTTCCTAGGCACACCATTCTTATGATCCAAACATACATTCTCACAACCTTTCAACCACAGATACACACAGATCTGTGCTTTCAACTTTATACATAAAAAAAAAAACGGGTTGCACTCCGGGAGTGCCGGCAGAAGTGAAAACTTGATAGAGAGGGGATAGCTGTCTACTATCCATCCGTCCTACGCTTTTTCGATCAGGTCACGTGTCCTGACGCGAGTTTAAGATTTTATACCCGTTACAGAAAAAGTGCTCAACGCCGCTAAAGAAGTTTTCACTTCAAAAAACAAGAGTCCAAAAAGTTTTCATTCCAGTTTCAAATAAAGAAGGAATAAAAACGAACGAATGAAAATGGAACTGGATCCGTATCAAGTTCTATTTATATTAAACAAAAGGGGTATCGTATTAACACTGTGGAAAGTGAAAATATGTAGGCAATATAGGTGGAGGTAGAAATTGGAGGCTAGCTTCGAGTTGCTATCTACTCAGGTGGCAAACTAAAGTGGTATTAGTGAAGTTTCTACGTGTTCCATAGAGAATGTTAAAAGATTTCGTGTTTGTTAAATTATTTTATTATACAGGAAAATCTTTTGCCTTGTAAAAGGTTTTTGCGAACTAGCCATTCGGAATCGTTTGGGAAGGGTTTCCTGTAATCTTTAAGGAAATAAGTTAATATGTTTAGGTAAGGTATTTCTTTTAATATTTTCGACTCCGTGGTTTCGGAGAAGAAGGGAGGGTATTGGACAGGTAGACCGACACATGAGTGATCCTGTAAAGGTTTCGTGTTAGATAATATTTAAGTCACTTGTAGAAACTAATTTCACTTTCATAACATTTTGTAAAAATGTTTGCGAATCATGCGCAAATAAAACCCTTTTTGCGAAACATTGGTGCCGATTCTCTTATGCACAATACATTTTAGTTTAATTCTGTCAAATTAGACAGCGCCTGATGAAAATTGACATATATTTAGACGCCATGTTTTTAAATTGCGTCTAAATTAACTATGGAGTGTCTAAATCTGACAGGACTAAACTAATATTTGATCTTCTGTCTTTTTCTTAAATAAACGGAAAGAAAAAGTGCACTAAACTTAAATTTACGTTAGTTTGTGCACAAGAAAATCGGCACCTATGAAACTTAGCACAGTTACAGTACATTTTTAAATAAAAGTCACATAATTATGAATCATCTATTTATTCCATAGTATAACAAGTAAGCTAAAACTTATAAAAAAATATGATGTAACTTCGCTTGTCAACCACTTTTCATAATTTGATAACATTCAAGTTTTGTGTAAACAAGTAACTATAACTAATAACTCATTACAAACCACTTTAATATAACGTCAAATTACATTCCCATTTCATATTATGGTAACATTTACCGCTGTAATCGCAATTTAAAATGAAACCTTACTAATCCGGTATTTATTACCAATGGCAATACCGATTAATTGTCCCGAAAACTAATTATGAAGCCAGAAAATTAGTATTTGGCGGATTGAAATTATTTTGCATCACTATAAATTGCTGTTCAATTATGATGATAATTAGTTATTTCCGGGGTACTATGACTTGTACGCGCGTACTTCCTGTTAACAGCGATTTCATTCCTGTGCGTTTAAGCGAAAAAAATTTAGAAAATATGAATCATTACATTTTTTGTAATTGTCATCCAGTGACAGTCGTGCAATTATTATTAAAGTCGGTTCAGCCTTACTTCGAGGTTCAGCCGATCAATAGTTACGAGGAGACATAGAGATGGACATGAAACAGGTTAACACAACTCTCCCTTTTTGTCGTCACCGCAGTAGCGTATAAAAGATCCTGTCCTCCAAGATTCGATTCGTCATACCACATAATGAATAGTTCAGCGCCTTAGAAGTAAAAACCCACAAAAATAAAATACGGGTTCATAATACATAGAGTATAGACTTACGGATTCTGAAACTACGCTTGAGTGGGAATCTTGATTTAAAATTCGATTTAAGAAGAGATTAGTATGCAATCCGTCGGATTACAATTGAGACTCACCACGAAGTACGGAATCGAACGGCCCAGTGGTTAACATTTCCGCATCTCATGTAAGATGTTTTAAAACGGATCCGAGCAAATACCAATGCGACTTTTTTTGGTTATATGTACATTCGAAAGTATCTTAGACATCACAGTTATTGAAGGGAAACATCGTGAGGAAACCTGGACCTTTAAGGTCATAGCTCATTAGAGCCACCCGGCAGTCACTCCGCACCGCCTCGCCTCCTGCGGCTAGTATTCTTTATATGGACTTGTATGGGCATGCGCTCACTATATCAACTCCGTAGCGGCACCGGATCGTCTCGGTTATAAGGCGAGTCAGTGCGGAGTGGCTGCCGGGTGGCCGTAATGAGCTATGACGTTTCGACTTAACGTTTCGACGACCAAGCGACAGCCGTGTCTCGAATCACGCGTGTTCGTAAGTTTAATATAAGTCTATAATCGTCAATCCTACTTACGGAAACGTGGTAATCAATGCTCGTGCCTTCTCTGAATGAGAGGAGGTCTTTGTCTTGCCGTGGAACATTAATAGGCTAAATTAATATTATTACGTACAACCGAACTAGCTTACATATGTTAAACAGACAGACAACCGTTAAATTTGAGGTTGTGCTGGGTAGTTGATTCTAAGAACTGTTTCTTTACATCTCTTTTTGATAATATAAGCAAAAAGATGCACACAATAAAAATGAAGATTGACAGTGTAAGGAAAATATTTTTGCCTGTATACGAATTAGCTGAATCAACTACGATATAAGTTAGAATAGCATTAGAAACGATAACAATGGTGCCGATTCTTTTATTCACAAACTAACCTAAATTTAAGTTAAGTGCATCTTTCTCTTTCCATTTCATTAAGAAAAGGACAGAAGATAAAATATTAGTTAAGTTCTGTCAAATTTAGACACTCCATAGACAATATAGACGCGATTAAAAACATGGCGACTAAATATACGCCAATTTTCTGCAGGCGCTGTCTAATTTGATAGGATTGAACTAAAATGTATCTTCTGTCCTTTTCTTTAAGAAATGGAAAGAGAAAGATGCATTTAACTTAAATTTAGTTAAGTTTGTGAACAAGATTCTCAGCACTAATTTATAGAAAAAACGATTTATAGAAATTTTATCCGTTAAGAAGTAAAATAGGAGATGAAAGATTTCGGACTTATATTCAATACAATTCGAAGTTTCTTCACGATGTTTTCATTCAAAGACGTCTGTGATGTCGGAGATAAACTTTAGAAAGTACATATAAATTGAAGAAATGGCATTTTTACCTGCTCGTATTTAAACCTACAAGTCCTACAACCTATTGAACAAGAATCGAACGCCTTAACCACTGGGCTATGACGACATTCTAGTTTTCTAATATTATATTACTGAAAGTAAATCTTTATGTCTGACTGTTACGTTTTCTAGGTAAACCACTGAATCCTCCTTGATAAGCTACTTTTAGTATTCGTTATACCTGACATTTAGCTGGGTAAAGTGCGGGGAAAACTTATAATAATTATAACAGACACGAAACTTTATGAGAGGTATGAATGGGTGTTAATTACTCTTTCACGCAAACTAGTACATGTAACATAGCCATATTTTTATAAGAGAGATTTTAATGTAGAGTATTTAATAAGTATACAGGGTTATTGGTAAAACACCGACATCCTCTCAGGACTATGTTACTAACATCATAATCAACAACTTTTGTTCTACGACATTTTAAAAATTTATTATCATATTTCATACAAAATTACAAATATTTAAATTGAACACTCTAAATGTGACGAAGTCTGCGTAGCATACGAGGACAGTGCGCGGCAAGCGTAGGGATGTGGTTACGGCACAATACAGAGTTAAAATGTGTTAAATAGGACAACGAAATCTTGATTTGTTTTTGGTAAATGTATAACATTTTGTAAAAAATCATAGAACAAAAGTTGTTGTATGATGATAGTAACATAGTCCTGAGAGGATGTTGGTGTTTTACCAATAACCCTGTATATATGTAGGTTGTGGGTTCGAATCCAGGCAAGTATCAATGTGACTTTTTCAAATCATATGTACTTTCTAAAGTTTATTTTAGACATCACTGACATCCCGTGCCTCGGAAAGCACCTAAAGCCGTAAGTCCCGGTTGTCATTCGTAGAACTTTGACAGTCGTTACGGGTAGTCAGAAGCCAGAAAGTCTGACCAGTCTAACCAAGAGATATCGTGTCGCCCAGTTACTGGGTTGTGGAGGTCTGATAGGCAGTCGCTTCTCGTAAAACACTGGTTTCCAGCTGAATCCGGTTAGGCTGGAAGCCGACCCCAACATAGTTGGGAAAAGGCTAGGGAGATGATGATTTAATAAGTATATTGTTTAATATGTGAGCGAAATGGAGGAATAGCTCGATGGAGGATTATTTAAGATATATAAGTGTTAATTTGTATTGTAAATATTAACGTCTTTTATTTACCTTTATTTAGACAAACTTTTACATTGCCTTACTATTTACTTTTCTATTTACCTTTTTTGGGTCACATTGTTTGTTTGTTAATGATGCTGTTGGTTGCCTTTATTAAGTACTAGCTGCTGCCCGCGACGTCGTCTGCGTAAAGGCTGTAACTCCGCCCCTGTAGGTGATAGCGTGATAATATGTATATGTAGCTTACAATTATGTTGACCTAACCTCTTGGTAATATTCATGCAAAATTTTAAGTACATCTATGCAGTCCTTTTAGAGATTAGCCCGGACATACATACAGACAAACAAACAACAAAAGATATTTAACGTTCAAGCGATTTTTTTGTCAAAAATATAATCTCCCCCGTCTCATAAAGTTAAACGACTGGTTCGAAAAAAAATCATGATGGTAGTCCTTGGATTGAACCCTAAAAGAAAGCTATAACGGCTCAGATGAAATCGTTGTTAAATTGTTAATGCGATGTGTCGCGTTATGGAACCCTATTCTATACGTGGCCTGACACGCACTTGACCAATTTTTTCTACATTCCACGATATAAAAAATATTAACGATTGTGAATTGTTACAAAACTTCTCTGTAAACTACGTTTGTAGTTTTTCTCTCAACAGCCAAAATATACAGAGAATTTGGAGTGGCAGGCCCGTGTGAGAATAAGCTCGTCCTGAGGTCGACACCCGCAGCCTTCAGCGTCTGCCCCTGCGACTTGTCATGGCGAAGCACTCACTCACAGGGAACTGCACGCGTTTGAATTGGAAGAGGTAGTTGTGCGGTATGAGAGGAATACGTGTTATAAGCACTGCATCGCCGACGCCACAACCTGTCAGAATTTCCATTTCAATTATATTCCTTTGCAGTGAGATGACTTTGAGCCGGGTCCCGTTACACAGCTTCGGAGGGGACAGGTTCCGAAGAAGCAAGATCGGGACGCCGACCTTCATCTTGATGGTGTGCGCTGGAAGTCCACTTGCTGTAAGGGAGTTTAGGAATTCTACGGGATAATGTGTGGCTTCATCTTGATCGTCTACAGTGTTATGGACGTATAAACTACTTCGTTTCCATCAATTTCCGAGACATTGCTTTCGTTGATGGCTGCAGCTTGATCATTTTTGGGTGTTAAAATGGCTCGCTGGCACACCCAAGAATTCTGTTGGCTTGGTATTCGACTGATGTCCCCATACTCACAACAAATGAGTTCTTCTAAGGAGTGACCTCCTTAGAAGAATTCATTTGTTGTCACTCTACCGAGAGACTCTGGGAGCACCACCTGTTCACCTCTTTCCTCTGGTAGAGTGCCTTTGCCGAGACTTAGAGGAACATCTGAGAATTCTTGGGCACGTGGATCGCCACCGAGCTGAGCTCGCATATTGATGGTCGCAGCCTATGAATTTGTAACCACAACGAAGATCGTTTCAGCGAAGCATTCACCCCGTCAGCCCTAGACCCCCGCGTCACCACAGGGAGTGTTTGCCGGAAATCACCACTGAACAGAACTGTAACACCACCCATCAAGTGTTCAATCCTGCGGTTGTCCTGAAGGGTTTTGTTCACGGCCTCCACTGTTTTCCTATTAGCCATCGTGCACTCCCATACGATCCAGATCCAGAGAGCAATCCCTGAGCACATGTCCCTTGTCACTGTTACGGGATACCCCACAAACAGGCATTTCAGCACTTTCTAAATCTATGGGTATTTTGAACATGGCATGCGCTGTTTTGCCACCAGGAAGCAGCGTAGCAGCGATTCCTGACAATGCGACAGCAAAAATATCAGTGATAATGAATGTTTTCCCTGTTCCACCAGAACCATCCAGGAAAAATATTTTACCCTGGTCGAGCCCAATGCTTTCCAGAACAGTATCATATATATGTTTTTGCTCTGAGGTGAACCTAGTGACGTGGTCATTTCGGATAGTGGTCATTAAACCCGAATCGTAATTGGTTTCGGCGGTGTACTCCCTATTTCCACGGTCTTGATGCGGTAATGATCTGGGAGCTGGTAACCCGTACTCTACCAGTGCTTTACCGCTAATTGAAAAAACCACATCTTGAAGTGAACTAAGACAGGATGTTCAGCACGCGTTCATCAGTTGCTTCGATTTCACCTTCAGAAGCACGCCTTAAAGCTCGGAAAAAGTCCTCGGACAGAAGATGGCGGTACTTCTCCCACAAAGCTACCGGGTTCGCGACTCCACAAAACACAAAGATGACGGCAAACTGAGGACGCATGCGACTGGGACTGTCACTGACGCTCGCCTCCGCGAGGGTATCAGTACTAAAAACATGAAATTGTTAAAGAAATGATCATCATCATTAAACTGACTTAAAAAAAGTAGGTTCTCTGTTCGACCTGTTTGTATGGGTGTTTGGCTGAGCCGATTTTGATGCGATTTTCAGTGAAGTGTTCGTTACAGTCTGGGGAATATAACACTAATGAATTTAACCGACTTCAAAAATAGTAGGTTCTCTATTTGACCTGTTCGTATGCATGTTTCTCCACCTTCATCGTGTGGAGGTACTCCCAGCTTAAGTTATTTTATACATTGAAATCAGTGATAACTTTGATTTCCACATCAGATGTTTCTAATCTTCAATCTTATAAACCAGGAAATGCCTATCAGACCGAACCACTTTTGCTAAGACATCATTCTTATTTAATGTGTTATGGTGTAGTTGGATGCTTGGAGTTCCACATTAGATGTTCTAGATCTTTAATTTTATACGTCAACAACAGAGAGTGCTCATCAGGCTGAATAACTCTTGCTAAGACGTCATTCTTATATATGTTAGGTATAGTGTACGTAGCTGGGCTCATGGAAGTCCACAACAGGTGCTCCAGATCTTCAATTTTTATACGTCAACAGAGAGTGCTCATCAAGCTGAACAACTCCTGCTAAGACGTCATACTTATATATGTTATAGTTTAGCTTCGCTCATGGAGTTCCACCTCAGGTGTTCCACCAGATCTTCAAGTTTATTCTCTCAACAGAAATTGCTTATCACGTGAAGCAATTTTTGCTATGATACCTTTTCTGTATCTCTTATAGTTTAACTGGTCTGTTGCAGTCCTGCACCAGGGGTTCAAGTTTACAGGATAAGTTTATAACCTATATGTCGCCTGGACTTAATACCTATACAACAAAAAAAATCATTGAAATCCGTTGAGTACTTCTGAAGATAGCTGCGATGTCGTCAGCGTGAAGGCTCCAGCTCCTCTCCCGTAGGTGATAGCGTGATAATATGTAGCCTATGTTTTGACCCGATCTCTTAGTAATATCTCTGCAAAATTTGAACTAAATCCATGCAGTACTTTTTGAGTTTATCCCGGACATACATACAGACAAACAGACAAACAGATAAATAGACAAAAATTCTAAAAACTATATTTTTGGCTTCGGTATCGATTGTAGATCACGCCCCAAGTATTCTTTTTAAAAAATATTCAATGTACAGTTTTGACTTTCCTACGATTTTATTATATGTATAGATAAAAACAATATTGGGAGATTTTTGCAAAATAAGATTTTACTACATTAACTTTTTTTTATCATAGCAAGTTTGGTTTCTATGTTTCAGTTCCAGGCTTTGTGTTGGTAAACGTGACTCTAATTTCAAATGTTTTAAATTATAAAAATACCGGCCTATTATTGTCTATCGAAGGCCTCTTCTCGTACGAAATTACGATTGGTCACATTTTTAAGAATAATTACGTGTTCTGCATCCATTCTTTTAAACATTCGGAATTCGGTTAAATGTGAACCAAACGCACTCAGCTAACAAGAATTCAATTAATTCTCTAGAGCTTTACAGAAATAGGAACCGAAGTTATAGGCCCAAATAAATATTCTTTCTTCTTTTAAATCTGTAGTGATACCGGTTTTGAGAGTTTTCTTTGAATCCAGTGGTTATTTGAGAAAACATTTGATGTGCCTTGGAAAGCACGTTTAACCGTTGGTCCTGGTAGTCATTCGTAGAACTTTGACAGTCGTTACGGATAGTCAGAAGCCAGAAAGTCTGACCGGTCTAACCAAGGGGTAACGTGTCGCTCATTTACTGGGTTGTGGAGGTCTGATAGACACTCGCTTTACATAAAATACTGGTATCCAACTAAAAGGTTAGAGTGGAAGTAGGCCCTAAATTAGATAGGAAAAAGGCTTGGGAGATGATGATTTGATATAGATTTGTATTTCTATATACCACTATTGTTAATGGAAAAGTATGTAAAAATGCATGAATGGATGTTTGACTCTTTCACGCTAATATTTAGATGTTGAACTGTTTAAGCACATAGTGTGGATATTTTAATCACGTATAAGTTCCTGTGATTAACTATCGAATCAAAACACTTTATTTATTTTTAGCGTAAAGGTGAAGACGTTATTTACTGGTAGAAAAACCATTTAAGATAAGGGGCTGGCAAATGCCATTTACACACTGCATCCGATGCAAATCTAAGACACGGTCCAGAGCCGTCGTAACACCATCTGTAAGCGGTTTTGCACACTGGGGTAGAATCCCATATATGTCTGAATTTCAACCGGTACTACTCGGCTCAGAAGCAGTGCTTACAACCCCTTTAATTTAATAAAAAACACGGACAAGTTGTAAAACTTTGTTGAAGATCAACACAATACTGGCTCAATAAAAAAATCCGTTCGTTAAGAAGTTGGAATAAAAAATAAATGGATAAAAAGGGTGAAATTTAAAATAAATAAAAAGTCACACCTTGGAAACATAACCACTTCCATTATTGTAAATAATAAAATAATAATAAATATCCTGGGACATCTTACACACGGCCATCTGATCCCAAGCTAAGCAGAGCTTGTGTTATGGTAATCAGACAACTGATATACATACTTAAATAATTTTTAAATACATACATATTATAGATAAATTACACCCAGACACAGAACAAACAATTATGCTCATCACACAAAGTTTGTCCTGCGTGGGAATCGAACCCACGACCTCTGGCTTAGCAGTCAGGGTCACTGACCACTAGACCAACAGGCCCGTCCAATCGTCTGTAACAAAATATTGTACAATCGTCTCTTTCAAATCCAACTACAGTAACAATAATAAAACAGTAATTTAATAAAATCGCAGATAAAGTTATAAATAAATAATAAGAATGATAATCCCATTCAATCGGCTGTGGGTACAAGAATTTCATTTACCTGGCCATATTTACAAAACGAATTGTATTGGCATAAGGCATTTACATTGAGTTTTCTCAACAAGCAATTGTTTTAATCGGTAAAATGACTAGACCCAATACACAACTTTTTGAACTTATTCTCACCACCAATTTTAACACTGTCTTTTTTTCTAGAGTATTTTCCTGCGATTCTTACTAGGCCATCGGTACAGGCGTACAGCTTATAGAGGCCTACCAACTCTGTTGGACAAGGCATCTCCTTTCTTCTCCGTTTTAGTGGAGACCAACTTTAGCTCTTTACGCCTCATAGTCCGTCATTTTTGTAAATGCCCACTACCAATAGAGTCTATTTTTATCGTTACTTTTATTTGATTTAATTATTTTATCCTCCCTATTCACCTGACTTCTAAGAATCTATAAGATAATAATTAGTATAGTATAGTATAGGCGGAAAATCAAACTCTCCACGTGAATTTTCAAAATAAGATCGCGCCACTAGCCCTAGGATCTACAGCGGAATATTTTCTATAAATAAACGTCTATAATGGACTAACAATTCATCGTAGGCGTATTAATTTATAGACAAAGCCAGTATTGGACACGTTGTGGTTAGAAGACATGACGGGGGGCGCTTCACCGACATTTTCTCGAGTTCAATTTGTGGTAGCTCGCGGTTCAAGTGAGAAATGTTGGCTTTGCGTTTGTGGCACCTTTGAGCTTGAAGAAGCATTTGTTGTATTGGATATTACTTGAGTGTAAGTAATGAAATTTAGTTTCTGAGTCAATTGGTACCTTTGCTAAGATTGTTATCAACCGTTTTGTTTTGTTATTAAACGTTATTTGAAGAGCTTGGTACTCGTCTTACTTTAGCCTGAATCGAACGATCTCTATTCCAGTGGTGTTCCCAAATCACAAGTCTGTCGATTTGTTTGTACTTACCAGCAAGTTTCTTAACCACTCCTCTAATAGCTTTTAACGTTTTAATATTCTTTGCACTAAGAATTTCTGCTGCATCATATAAAACGTTTACAATCAATTGATATATTAAAAAAAAAACATTTATTTCGGATATCTAAGATCCATATTCACATTATCACAATTCATTTAAATCAATAAAAATAGAAATAAGTTAAAATAAAATAAAAAAATAATATACTCACATAGCTACACAAGCCACCAGACAGAAAAATGCCTGTAGGTCATACAAAACATTAGTTCCGTGAGGGAATCATAATACATGTAGCCAATACATGCATTTAGTGCCGGCTAGTGGCAGTCGGTTTTAAATCCGGCTTTTCAGCATCAATACAAGATAATTTTACAAGAAAAAAAACAGACTTTCCTCGATTTCGGCATGATACCATCATCAGATCCTGGACCTGATGGCAATGGTTAAAAATAGTTCAAATCGGTTGGTAAACGACGGAGATATGCGCGAACAAACATAACAAAAAAAATACAAACATGAATTGAGAACCTCCTCCTTTTTTTCGAAGTCGGTTAAAAAAGCACACTATGAATAATTCAATCCCAGATCCGATCCGAGATATGTATTGTATAATTCAATCCGGCGTGTGAATGACGGCATCCCAAAGCATTGAGATCGTGATGACATGCAACAGAATATTTAAATAACAATACTTTAAAAATAAATCCTATTTCATTTCTTCCTAAGAACTCAATTTTATATATGTTGCCCGAAAAACCACTTTAAATAAACGTTAATTACTAGATAACTAAAAACTACTCTAATTACTTTAAAAAAAGTATAGTAAAAATTAAGTACTGGCCAAGAGACACTAAACTTTTTCTCGTTAACCCGTTAATGAAAAGGTTTATTTAATTCCGTAAGAGGTAAAAGGGGGAGGGACATATCGCCTCCCTAGATAAGAGCTGGCATTTAGCAGCTATTCAATGTGCAATCCGAGCCTGTTATCTTTACCTGTATGCTATTACGACAAATTAAAGTACTATTAACAACTTTCTATGTAGGATAATATTTTAGTCGCAATATTAACAATTTTTTTAATATTTTAATTTATTAAATTCATAGGTATTTCATAAATGAACATACGTAATAATAATGTCCTTATGTCAACATAATGTATATTTTCTAAATAGTGAAATTGTTGACATGTGAAAATTCTAATAATATTAATTTGATTGATCACATTTTTTTAATATAATGTGTCTATGCCCCAAAACTACCAGACACTTATATTGATTATCGTGTTGTTTTGTGATAGAAATAGGTGACTGTTTGCTATTCAGTACTTACAATAATTATAAAGTGCTACGAGCGTAGCAGCTACGCGCTACGGACCGTAGACCGAAGTCTACAAACCGTAGCGAAGCAATTGATATTGGCTTCCTCAATCAAACTCACCTCAATTGGCAACTGTTTAACAATTTCATAGCAACTAAAAATCGAGTATTAAATCATTTAAAACATTTATTTATATCAGACCAAAAAGAGTACTTTGGAACGTCATTTACAAAACAAAAATAAATCTAGTTGCCCATTTCAAAATGTTCTTTCGTATGGTGCAAAACGGGCAAAAAACTCCATACTTACTCTTTTAAAATTATAGTAACAGTATTTATATTTACTTTATTATGAATCAGCTAAATGGTGCAAGATGATGACGTTTTCTAATTATCAAATACCTACCTTGCGTTGCCTCCCCTACTTAATACAATAGAGTTCGAGTGTAATGAAGATGGGAATAACATTAAAGTCTACTTTACATACTTTTCCACTTTATCCGTATATCCTGTATTACAAATTATATAAGAGAACTTCGTAAAAAGGAATATTAAACTTAACATACGGCTCAATGATAATAAATCGTCTTTGAGCATTATTGGGGGTTACGATCAAGAAAGTTATTTCAAAAATAGCTCTGTCATTTTCCGTTTCTGTTGGTAAAATAAATGCGTTTTATTGGTATGTTGAATATACTTTTTTAAGTTATTATACTGGCCCATATTTCACGGGTTCGTGTCTGTAAAATATCGACGTATCTCACTCACTCTTTCAGGAAATATAGATGTGAAAAAGAGACTGACATAGTTTTTTTTTATTCAACAGCATTCCCCTGGACTGGTTTGTAAACGAGATGCTGAACAATCCAGACTTCGCGCGATCTGTGGTCCGCAAGTTCATCGACCTCAATCAGGTAACTATAAGCTTTAAACTTGTCATAACTCCTTTCCATATACCAGTTACAGAATGCCACCTTTCAATACTGTTATCTAAATCTGATGATAAATCTGAATCACTTGTTATGCAAAAATGTGCAATATATAAGTTGTGTGTGCAAGTCATTATTTTTGGTTTAACTCAGAAATATTTTGTTAGAAATAAAGGAATATACAGATGTCGATTTAAATACATGCCATATAATAATATAGTTTTATTACTGCCTTTTTTATGGATGGGAAATCATTAAATGACTTCATCCGCCCAGGGTGGAGCGGGAGGGAGTGTCAGACTTTTACTGACTAAAACCCACCCTTGTTCCTTAGGTTGCCCTTTATGTTCCGGGACCGCGGTAACTATTAGAACTTTCCGCAACTTGTGAACATTTTCTTAAGATACTCCGTGGAAGGGTAAAACACGTGACGAGTATGTTTTAGGTTGCGCGTTGCGCCGTCGCAGGAGACAGGTACTGCAACTTGCAACCAAAGTTTGATATTTGCATAACAATTAGTTGTCATGGATTTCATCAAAGTAATGCCTGATGCAATCTAACACATCTAAGTTAAATTTTGCCATCAAAATTCATCGATTTTATGGAATTATGGTTATCGAAAATTATTGTTTTGGCCATCGTGATAATTCTCAGTTTTACAACAATTCACCCTCAAATAAAATTTTAACCTAATTCAATTAATTTTAACACATTTTGAATAATAGCTTGTAAAATCTTCCTTTGAAATAATATTGATATATTAATCCTTTTAAGCGCTGTCTTTTTTTAAAATAAAACATTCTACCCACAATCACGTGGGACTGTTGAAGGAAGTAAAATAAATATTCGAAGATGTTACGAAATGTAACGAAGAATATTTTAATGAAAATATGTAATGAATTGCTCACGATATGAATGGTTGCCCCATTCATGTCGTGAGCAATTCATTAGGCGAGCAATTATATATTTAAAAGGGAAGCATGACTGTATTTTTCTTGATCTCGAACTAAAAAAAAAGTAACTTGATATTTTTTGTCTGCGAATTTTTTTTTATGTAATGCATTAATAATAAAGAATTGAGAATTGGATCATTAATTTCGGAGATTGTCTCTGCAATAAAACAAAATACCTCTTTATAACATTATAGCGTACATGGAGAAGTCAATAGTCTTTTATTTATTACAAATTAAATATATAATTATTTTTATTGACATTAGCCGTGTATCCTGGAGACAATTTTATCAAGATTTTATGACGTCTAACCTTGGTTTGTGCTAATTAGGACTGTGTTCTAATTCAAACACTAATTCTTAGTTCTCAAGTTCTTAACCAAAGCACTAATCTTGTCACCACTCTTCGTTAACACATGCCTACCTAGTAAGGGGAAATTACTATGCACATGTTCCTAAAGCAAATAAGTCTGTGTAAACCGGTTTTAACCGGCTAACACCACTTAGAACTGCACCCAGGTATTTTGTACCTCCCTGCCAATCTACCTAATTCCTTGAACAGACAAGGCACTGTAAAACGGGACGAATGAAGTTAGTGGTTTCGTCCACTATGGGTGATTGTGGGGGGTAAAATTCACTTCCGAAAGAATTCGAATTAACATTTTACTGTGTACTTGGTTTTCTATGCTGGTATTATATATAGGGTAACTTGTGTGAAAAAACAACCAATTTTCTCAAATATACTATGTTTCCTGATTTAATTGAACATACCTATTGACTTGTACATTATTGAATTTACATTGCAGACTTTTATGAAAATAAGTAAATTATTGAGTTTTAAATAAAACATTAATAGGGTTACCTTTAATTCTTTATGTAGGTCCAGAGAAAAAGTTTTATAAAGTAAAGAAATAATGAAAAATTTCCACAAATATGTTTTTTATCTTTTATTATATTGTTTGTTATGTGTTTAAATCGAGTTTTAGTCATATTCGTAGAGGTGCAGTTTGTTTTTTTTTTTTTGTAAGCGATAATTTTAGAAAATACTGGTCCAATGAAAAATACATTCAATGATAGAATACTACAATATTGCCAGGTGCTATTGAATATGTGTTTTCTTCGTTTTGAAGCTTACGCGGACGAAACCGCGGTTTAAAGCCAGTACTAAAATGAAGTTAGGTAGGTAATAAAAAAAAATTGTGAGTTTCTTTCCTTTTTGTATTCTGAGTTTAGGTATCATGACTTACGTACGTAAAAGTTTCTGGGACCGGATTAAAATATAAGTGTACTTAAAGTTTCCATGTCGCCATGTTGAATTTTATGTAATTTCCAACGATTTTAATTAACAATGTAATTGGAAACTCGGGTTATGAAACTGGTTGATTTCGACACTTGAACTTTGGTCCGTACTGCTTATGCATATTAACATTATTATTATGACATTCATTTTAAAATGTTATCGATAAAAAATACGTAGCTGGAAATTGGAAAATTTTTGGTCATGCACACAGTTAAAATATATTAATACGTAAAAGAAAAACCTTGTTCCTCTTTTTAAATAAAATTGGCTATGTTTACTTATCTTTCCTCCAAAGTATATGTACTCAATAAGTAGTCACGTTTTAAGAAGCGGTCTGGGGTTATTAAAGTCCTCTGATGTGCAGGGGTCATCCTGGAAACTAGTAAAATATCGCTTTTCTCTGGTTAGGAGCTCGGCAATCGCATTGCTTACGTGGGTGCGCAGTCCATTAAGGTCTTTCCATATAGGACACTTCAGATTACACCCGACACCGTGTACCTATAAAAATGTAGTTCAACCAACAATTTTTTTTTTTAATTTAAACAGGTTTTAATAAAGTCTTTTTCTGTTGACAGGACGGCATGCTATCATCGGACGAACTACTAAGGAACGTCGTTTAAACTAACTTTTAGGTAACGTTAAAACCGGAGAGCCCTAATTATTTGGAATCTGTTACTGCATGCAAAATATTTATATATTATATTATATTACATATACTTGTATAGTCTATTTATTATCGTTCAGTTACAGAACTTGTAACGTTACTGTGATATCATATTATATTACCTTCGCAATTCAAAAATTGAGAAAAAAAATCTATTTCAGTTCTATTAAAGATAATTTTAAGAACGAATATTGTTGTTTGGATTTTACGATTGTTGTAAATAATTTAAATTATAATGTCGATGGCATAAGAATTGTCTGTCCATAGAGATACTCTTTATATCTAAAAATGTAGATTAATATTCGTTACTGTAATTGAAAATTTCCTTTCTTGTATGACGCATTCAGTTATGATAATAATTGGTTTGATTGTTCACTTCGAGATATAAATAGCTTAGTTTGCACATTGCTTGTGGCGTCAGGTACTTATTGTGAATGAAAAATTTGACTTCTACCAAGACATTGGTCAGAAACCATCCAACAGATTCCACTGCAATGTTGTAAGATCAAAGTAATTTAAGAGGTACAAGACTAAAATGTATTTTAATGTTAGACATTATTTAAACTCTCCGAATACCTACATGTTTTAATATTGTCTCGTTTTAAATGTGATTTTCAAATTATATAAGGGGAAAGGCAAATCTAACGATCTATTAATGTTGTTGTACGACTATTTAGGCTGGGTCACACCGTATCCTATTCATGTCAATTTCATAGATGAAATTTTAGGAAGAATTAGTGGAGTCTATTCTTTACCTAGTCACTCTACATACATACATGTAATTTATATTGTAATGGATATAATAAAAATATTTTTAGGCGGTAAAATATTCGAAAACTGAACGTTTGGATACCCATTTGATTAGTTCGTTGTTAATTACCACTGTCGACGTTATGGATGAAATAAAATAAATATATCGGGTATCGAAATTTGTTGTTATTTATTTCTACAACCTTATTTCCAACTTTATCATTTAACCTTTCGACGATTAATTGTTGATATTAATATATCTACGCACAACCCAAACCGCTGGACCTAGAGGCACGAAACTAGGAGGAAGTGTTTTTGGCAAGAGTAGATTTCCACTACTCACGTAAAACACTGGTATATCCAGCTGAATCTGGTTAGGCTGGAAGCCGACCCCAACATAGTTGGGAAAAGGCTAGGGAGATGATGATGAGGTTTCCACTAAAAAATGATTGTTGAAGATTAGATCCATAACTTTTCGACGACCAAGCGACAGCCGGCTGTTGGGCTTGTATTGTCTTTCTTTTGTGTCTCGAAGCATGTGCGTTCGAAATTCTAATGGTCATCGTATCCTAAAATATCATGATAGTTGGCCTTTCCCAAAGAGCGCTGGCCATTCCAATTTTGGGTAGCTCGGATCCACCCTTTGCCCTCCAAGAAACCTCCTTTAAATCGTCGGTCCATAGTCCAAGACATCTTATACTACAGTTACCTCAACGTGATCCCCAATCTAAAATATGTCTAGTTCATCGACCGTCTCCTGTCTGCAGACATGACCGGCTCACTTCCACTTCAGCCACTTACTGAAAAAATATAATAGGTATTAATCTCCCAAATCATCTCCTTTTTTCCTAATATGTTCTGACCTTCACAACCCAGTAACTGGGCGACACGATACCTCTTGGTTAGACTGGTCAGACTTTCTGGTTTCCCGTAACGACTGTCAAAGTTCTACAAATGACAACTTCAACTTCAACTTTTATATTTATTATGGCAATCCACCGAATTTGCGGTGATTTCTGCCAATGTCCAGTTTGAAAATAATATTTTTTAAATGACAATTGTACGGTAATTAAATTATAGTATGGAGATCATACACGTGTTCTTATAACCAAGAACACGAGATGACTCCTCTACAAATGACAACCGGGACCAACGGCTTTACCTGCTTCCCGAGACACGGGACATCAGTGATACGTGCAAGATAAACAAATAAATGTAATAAAATCTCCCAAGTAAGTAGAAATGAGATATATTATAGTGCACAGAAGTGAGGCAAATTCTAATTACACTTCTAATTAGGACATAATCCTGATGGACTTAAACGCTTTACCCGATCTCAGAATAGGACTAAGGAGCCCACTCAGCAGTCGTGTATCAATAAATAAATATCTTGGAAGGTATAACACACAGCTATTTGTTCCCAAACAAGGTGAGTATGAAGACATGTTTTATAGTAACCAGACAACTGATAACATCATTAAATGACTTATAAAACTTATACATACAACATTAGCCGAGTGTACGTTACGGGGACAACGGGAAATAAATTTAATCACGTCTCGCTGTCCCCGTGACGGGGATATGGCATACGGGGACAACGGGAACAAACCCTTTTTATTATTATAATGCTAGAAAGCAATCAAACACATCATACTTTATACTCATATTATAAATGCGAAAGTAACTCTGTCTGTCTTTCTGTCTCTTCTTCACGCCTAAACCACTGAACCGATTTTTTTTTTATTTATTTATTTAAGGCACATCAACAACACAAACACAAACATGGTTATTTTACATTTTAGAGATCTTATTCTAGTGTTAGTGTCAATAATAGACGTGCACAACATTCAACATTCGCCTAAAAATAAAACTTACATTATGAAAATTAATATTCTAAATTACGAAATGAACAACCAGATACAATAACAAAAAATTAAATATAAGATGTCAAAAAAATAATAATAAGATTTGAAGTCAATTAAAGTTAATCAATAATAATTGAGAATTAATTATTTGAATGTAATTTGGCACAGATATAGTCTGGGACACGAGAAAGGTCATAGGATAGTTTTCATCCCGGAAATCCCCCGGGAACGGGAACAATTATTCCACGCGGACGAAGTCGCGGGCAAAAGCTAATTATCTTATATAAAAAATTCTCGTGTCACAATGTTAGTTACCTTACTCCTCCGATACGGCTTTACCGATTTTTACCAAATTTTATATGCATATTCAGTAGGTCTGAGAATCAGCTACTAACTATTTTTCATACCCTTAAGTGATAAGGGTTGTTCACCCCTAACATTTTTAACGTAGTAGAAACCGCGGGAACCATCTAGTATATTATAAAATTGTAAACTATGTAAACTGTCTGACTGATTGACTAACTGTTGATATATCAACGCATAGCCCATACCGCTGGTTCTAGAGACATGAAGCTTGCAGGGTGTGCTTTGTAAAGAGTAAGTAACCACTAAGAAAGGATTTATGAACATTCAAACTTTAAAGTAAAATGAGGGATGGAAGTATCAACATACACGCGGGCGAAGCCGCAGGCGAAGCCGCAGGCGAAGCCGCAGGCGAAAGCTAGTGTTTCATAAAATTTTAATGCTCAAACAGTTGAAAGTGAACCAGACGTATTATAAAAACACAAAATTTGAACTCTTTGCGGTTTTTGAAGCCGCAGGCACATTGCTTTGCATTCATAACTACCTGTTACCCGCGGCTATTTTTTAAAAGCCCATACACTTCATATAACACCAGCATAAAAAAATATAGGCATGTGTCAATTTGGAAAAGGCAGGTTTTTTGAAATGTGTTATTCGAGTATAAAAAAAACATGAAGTTTTTGAAGTCATTTGCAAATTAAACTTACAATTTAGTTCTGTATTAGGTTAACACCATGTTTGCATTAAATTGATAATATAACTTATAATTTCTTTTGAAACTTGCACTACAATGAAAACAAGTTATCATTAGTGAAGTTATTAATAAATTAATAAGAGTTGGCCAATCGTCCACAATCTGGACAGATATATAATTAACTAGCTTTTGCCCGCGACTTCGTCCGCATGGAATAATAGTTCCCGTTCGTAGGGGATTTCCGGGTCCCAGACTATATCTGTATCAAATTTCATTCAAATCGGTTCAGTGGTTTAGGCGTGAATAAGAGACAGACAGACAGAGTTACTTTCGCATTTATAATATTTGTATGAATTGAACAAAATGTTTTCAACATCTTCACTTACAAGTACTAATATACTAATATACTAATCTTCGGATCTAAGATTACAACTTAGGATCAGTACGTAATTCATGTGATTCTGTGAGTGGATTCTGTGTAAGTGCGTAAGTGATTTTCTGAAATATAATATTGAACATCATCCCCGTACGTTACCATGAAGTGGATAGTCTGATAACTTACTTAATTTACACAAAATCGTATTTATCAGCCGTTTAAGCTGAAAACTATTAGAAATTGAGTGAGGCATAATAATCTTCTGATCCTGAAAATGCTCTTTATCTGAAGAACAGGGTATTTGTTACACATTGTATAATAAAGCTACGCACTAATAAAGCAACTAAGAAAACAACTCAGGAAGAACAAATTGAAAAATTCTTAGATAGCACATTTATCGAGGAAGTCTAGAGACTATATAACATCACGCTACCACCTACGGGAGTGGAGTAGACATCTTAGACGCTGTTAAGATTGTGGAGGGACAGCTAGTAAATGAAATATCCATATTACACACGGCTATTTAATCGCAAACTAGGCAGCGCCTGTACTAAAATTAAATTGTTAAAACTGTTGCTAGGCGCAACACTTGAGAACAGCTAATTACAAATTTAACTAATTTTTATTTTATATATTCTTTATTCCAAATAAGGAAAGATAATTTTCATGTTTCTTATTTAGAGGCTTTTGAGTACTATTAATGCCAGAGAGACAAGACCTCGGAGACAGTTAAATAAATTACACCCAAACATAGAGCAAAAACCACCCAAAGATCATGGGTAAGAATCAAACTCACGGTCCTTGGATGAGCAACCTGATAGCTTATCTGGAGTTAACCTTTCAACAACCAAGCGACAGTCGGCTGTCGGGCCGCTATTGTCTTTCTATTGTGTCGCGAATTACGTGTGTTTGAAAGTTTAATCACCAACTACTAAACGTCTAGATCAACAGGTTAGTTGTTGCTTTGTATACATGCACATAAGTTGCAGTATTATCTGTCGTGCAAGCATTAATCGCACATATATATGTGTTGAGCTCACGCTTTTCCCCAAGTGTATAACCAGACAGAAAAAAGGTTGTCATTTTCACACTTTTAAACAATAGGTGACCACACCTCAGTCTTTATGAGCTCGTTCAATATCATTAAAAATGTTAAATTAATTAACATAAGTAATTGTACGGTCAGCCGCAAAAGTCACCCTTGAGTCCATTACAAAATAAATAAAATAATACTTCGAATTATTGCGTCTTTATTTTAGTAAAAAAAAATGTAACACTATTACTGCCATTACCATTACCTATTTATCAGTGGATTTATTTACTGAAGATATATTATAAAATCTGATATTTGACATAAGTTCTAGTCAAACGACTATCATTCTCTAGTAGCCAATACGACGCATAGATAGTTTATTGTAAAATTATTAATCAACTTCTGTTGCTAACTCTACCTCCTAGCATCGCGACACTGTTATAGCCCTGTGTATAATAATTTGTAAAAACACCTTTCGTACCACATTATGAAATAGGCAATATACGTTTTAATTGCGATAATTATAGACGACGTAATATTACTAATATACTCTTGAATTTTATGAAGTGAAATATTACGTAAGTAGGCTCTATTTGACTTCTAAATAGCATAATAATAAAAAACTAGCCAATAGGGGTCAAACTAGCTTACGAAGAGTTCCACCAGTTCCATCATCATCTATCTATACTAATTTTAGAAAGCTGAAGACATTCTTCATTTGGTTTAACTTGGTAAACCTAAAAACCACTGTCTAAAGAAAATAATTAGTGTTGAATAGCCTATTCATCGAGGAAGACTCTATCTAAACCGAGGCTGTTTAATTATATCTCTCTAGTCATTAAGGCCCACAGACGCAGTCCGTGCAAGCAAGTTAGGAAACTGATGCTACACCTTACCGTAAGGCTAAGAGCGAGTTCTGTCGGGGTTGCGGAATAGTTCTTATAGTTACTGCGGCCATGGAACATAGGGGAACATAACCAAAAAAACAAGGGTGGATTTTCATTTCCGTCATTTGATGATTTCCCATCCTCAAAAAAAAAGGCTAAGTCAAACTCGTATACGGTTTTGTACCACCTTTTCAAATAAGTTTAAGTGCGTTTCCGTTTTAAAACCAAGAAAAATATTTTTGCTCTAATTCTAAGTACCGTCTAAGTAACGAATGTTTATTTCGGCCTTAGTATCTAGAAGTCTATTTATTTGGAACGATTTGAACAAGTAGGAAACTAAAATAAAAACTCGCTGAAAATGGTTAATAAAGTTGAAAAACCTGCGACAAACGTCATGATTGAGATTAGAAAATGTCCCTATTTATAGAAATAATTTTAAGGCAGGAGGTAAGGCAACAATAGAGCTACACATAATGTATTTAATAATAGATTTCTTCCATCAAATTAACTAAGGAAATTCTACCCACATCCCAGACAAAACATCCTTTAGGTTTATTTTTGTAACATTTATAATGATAGTTATCAACTATGCTTGAGCCAAATCCTGAGATGAATATTTAATAACAAACATTTGAAAAAAAAAATATAATAGGTAAGGAAGACAATCTGTTAAAAATACATGTCTTTCTGTTAGTACTTACTAAGCAGTGCAAAAGCAAATTGTAAATCAATATTACGTCAAACTGAAAATAATTAATTAAACAATACCATAAACCTTTTAACTACCAAGCGACAGCCGGCTATCGTGCTGCTATTGTGTCTCGATTCACGTGCGTTCGAAGGTTGAACAGATTTTCAATTGTCAACTTTAATTTTCTGATAGCTACTCGTTTATTTCGCAGCATTTTCATTCATTCAGCAGGTTCATTCTTTTAAATATTTGTTGTTAAAAATTCTTCAGTTAACTTGGCTGAAGTACAGGTCTGATGTAATTTCATTTGATGACTATAATATGTAATGGCGGATGTAAGTCTATAATGGTCCTTGCGTTCATTGTTTGTCCATTAATAAGATTGACGTAGTAAAAAAAAGTAGTTGTGTACAACTCGCCCGAGTGATTGTTGAACTCCCATCCACATTATTTTCCCTTTAGGGGTCGAAACCTCTTTTTTTAGTGAATCATACGCTTCATAAAAAACACACCCAGTAACTTTGACGTTCCCTGCAGTACGTTGATATGTCAAAAGTCAGACAGATTACCATTTTGACTACAATCATATGATATCAATCTGGGAAAAGATTTACCAGACTTATTGAAGTTGCCGGTAACATGGTGAATAGGCATCAAGTCTGTTAGTTCGACACACTCGATTTAAACAACCGTCAGGCAGTAGCCCACGAGCTATAAAATTTGTCTGGTCGAAGAATCCTTCCTTTTGAATTCAGAATAAGTGCCTGGAACTTGTTTCTTATGAGAATAATAAATAACTGCCGATTATTTAATCAGATACTATTTTTTACTTACGACAACCTCATCATCATCTCCCTAGCATTTTCCCAACTCATGATGACGACGGCATTCAGCCTAATACCGGTTTCAGCTGGTTACCAGTGTTTTACGAAAAGCGACTGCTTATCAGTCTTCGGCAACTCAGTTACTGCGAGACACGTTACCCCATTGTTAGACTGGTCAGATTTTCTGGCTTCCCTACTATCCCTGTCATTTGAAGAACGATGATACAATTGTCACCATTCTACTTAACGGCTTAACGTGCTTTCCGTGGCACGAGATGTCTGTAATGTCCAAGATAAACTTTAGAAAATACATATGAATTGATATCACATTGGCACTTGCTCGAATTTGAACCCACAACCTGTAACACATTAGAGGCGGACGCCTTAACCACTGGGCCTTCACCACTACTACGACAACATACAAGCATCTAACATCGTTCTGGTTTAAAAGAAGACCGCCATGAATTCAGTGTAATTCAAAGTTAATGAAACTTCGATGACTTTTATTTCTAAAGCTACTTGCACCAAATTCCACGTGTTTCATGGAGTAACAAGAAATAGCCCTTTAAGTTTTACTTTTTGATATTGTTGCTCGTTTAAACTGAAGTTCAATAATCTCGTTAGGCTTCATAGTGATCGGAGTCAACGGCTGCAGTTGGCTATGTCGACTTGGAAATGGCGGTCTCCGTGTTGCCTAAAATAAAAAAAAAATTAATTGAGGAATTGTTATGAACTCAATTTATAGGCACTACACTAACTTTGCCAATCAAAGTGGCAACCTTGATTTAAAGAAATGCACGAATTCCCGAAGCTATTTTAGAAATAATAACATATAAAGGTCTATTTAGTATTGGCTTGAAAAAGCCAATTAATTGCTCCTTGATTAATATTTCATACATCCCCAACATTATTGTACAAGTCACATAATCCATCTAAATTGCACTTGCACTAGCCACAGTACCCCAAAGAGTACAGTATATACTCAGTACCCACAATAGGGGTTTTCTAACTTGTGGAATTCCGGGAACTCTGCAAGTTCACAAACTTCAGCAAACAATTAAATTATCTGTTCGTAGATCAGGTAGGGCAGAACTTCAACTAAATTGGGCAATAAAACAACAGACTACAAACTCGGAAATAATATGATTGGCTGTGGGTCTATCAAGAATACATTATTGGTTAATTAAGTTTCAACCACTGTTGTTATTGGTTGGGGTGCTAACTTTCTACATATGATAAGAATAACAACGTCGTCGATTGGCGCTTAAACTGTAATAACATTGGATAAGTTTATTTTATTTGTTTATTATACTTATATAAACCATTGCTCACAGTTTCACTCGTATCTTTGGTTACTACTATACTCCGTCGTTAGCTTTATAGTCTTAATCCTAGAACGGCTATCGAATTAATTTAAATTTTGCTCCACCAAGAAAATAAATAAGCCGAGCTTGTGTTATGGTAACCACATAACTGATTTACATATTTTTAAATACGTACATATAGATAAACTAGCGGCCCGTCCCAGCTTCGCACGGGTAGATATAAGATTACACAATAAAAACACAACAATAACAAAATAATAGATAACACAATGATAACAAAACTTTTTTTTAATTTGATCGCAGCCCTAACTGTCGGGACGGACTAAAATTAAAATTCGAATATTATTTAAAATTTGACACTGTGATGGTAGCGCCGACATGTTAAGAAGTATTGCTACGCATTTTCTTATAGAACCTTTTTAATATCATTGTCTATGTTTTTGACATCTGAAAGTGATTATTATTTAAAATTTGACACTGCGATGGTAGCGCCGTCTGACGGATCCAATGTAAAACATTCCAAAATCAACAACTACTAATAGATTAATTGTGACTGTCAAATAATAACAGACAAATAATTAGCAATAAATTAAAATTGCGACTATAATTTGAGATTTAAACTATCCTATCTCTCAAGTTGGATCGAACTGCACATGGTGTGCGAATTTTATTATAATCGGTTAAGTGGTTTAGGAGTCCATTGAGGACAAACATTGTGACACGAGATTTATATATATTAAGAAGATTACGGCCAGACACAGAACAAGCAATCATGCCTATGATGAAAATCTAACTAGATGAACTAGATGCACGGCTTCTAACTTTAAGTCACACTTTTGAACCAGTTTAAAAGTTTCATAGTTACAATGGCATAAAGAAACTCACATCCATAAATGAACTCTAAAACCTAACACACTTTTTTGACATAACCGTGTAACAATCACGTAATAAATTTTCAAAGTCACATTTCACTCTGCACAAAACAACTAAACGTCACAATGCCACGCGTGTTTGAGTTTCTCGTTCTCGCTCTCCACGGCTTGCGAGAAACACAGCCCGTAGTTCGCGGGTACATTGTAGAGTGTGCATTAGAGCCGCGTCATCATTATCTCGTAAATCTTAAGACAGAGGTGTCTAGACTTGCTTAAAAACTGCACGTCACATGCATAAATATAAATACGCTGTACAGGTAAGGACCAGAAGTTTTAAGATTAAACCAGGGTTGCGGAATGTTTATAATAGTTACCGTGACCCTGGAACATAAAGGGCAATCGAAGGAACATGAGTGGGTTTTAGTCAGTAAGAGTCTGACACGCCCTCCCGTCGCACCCAGGACGGGAGCAGTCATTGGATGATTTCCCACTCACCAAAAAAAAAAAAAAAAAAGTATTTAAGGTTTTTTTTTAAATGTAAGGGTTTTTACGTGCTAAGTTATGGTGGTTTTGAATTTGTTTAGTTTGTTACTGTTTATTATGTACACCTGGCACCTGGGTGCCAAAGCGTGGCACTCGTTGGCATTTTTGGAAAAAAACAAAATATCCTTTTTTTCTTTATGTACCCATTTAAATTGAATCAGTAGTTTTGGCGTGTAGTTGTTAAGATTATGGTGAACAATATCTTTTGCATCTTAATCATTGAAACAATAGGATATAAGACTTGTAATAGTTTAATTAAAGAGTAGTCTTTGCTGTGCCACCTGCTTAGCTACGGCGTAGCACGCAGTGCTACGAAAGTCTAACTATCGCGCTACTAAGTTTGTTGTCGTTACGTCGTTCGTCGTCGTCGTTAGGTAGTGTCTATATTTTCTGTGTAGGTTTCGAAAGTTTCAGTATTGTTTTCCGTTTTAAGTCGGCTTTAAAAATACAGTCCAAACCAGTTCAAACACAGTCCTTAGTAAAATTAAATGTCTCGATACATTCCATTCTTTTCCATTTTTCTGTTATCCATTCTCCTACTCATTCAATTCTTACCGAAACACAGCACCACTTTACGGCAGAAAGAAATTTGGTGGTAGTAGTTCCCTGTAAGGTCCATCCCAAAAAACTATGTTATTGGTAAACTCGTACATTACAAATTTATATAATAAAAATCATTCAAAAATACATAAAAATTATAATATACAAAAAACAACATTTGTTAATGTAAAAATTAGTAGCCCACCGATGTCAGGAACAAGGTCCAAGCTGCCGGGTAGTCAGGGTTCCAGAGAGAGGAACCTCTTGACAATGCGAGCTGTGTCCAGTAGTACTGCCTTCTGAATCAAGCGCTTGTTCTTCTTTGAGAGCCTCCTTTGTTATTTATATTATTTTTAACATAAAACACACAGTGAATGCGGTTAAAACGTTGTTTATTTTCAGCTATAGATACGTAACAAATTATCAAAGGCTCGTCCATATTAGATTAAATATCGTTGCGTACAACACGGCAGAGTTTCCGAAGCATAGCTACCGTATACAGGGTGTCCCACGGCTATGCCACATGGAGGGAAAGTACCTTAAATATTGTAGATAGAACATTTCACTGAAAAAAGGCATTATTTGAATTTTGAAAACATTTTTAACTGCATTCATAGATTTTTAAATAATTACATAGTTGAACCGGGAATCGAACCTGTTACTCGAGAAAATTAATCAGCCTGTAGTTTTATCCTACCGATCGAAAGGCTTCATCACAAGGATTATTTTTTGCTAAATAACATAGTAGCCGTGGGACACCCTGTATAACCACGATAGCACAGGGTGTAACACAATTATTGGTTTGCTTCAAGTCGGCGAAATTTAATGAAATATGTTACTATCTTCCTCGTAAAATTATTAATTGAATCATCAGCCAATCTGAGCTTTAGAATTTCTTCTACAAGAGTTACACTTTATTAGCATTTATTAACACTTTTAATATAGTCCTCAATGGCTCGGGGCGTCTTTGAAACTGAGGAGAGTTAGCTAAAGTTTGGTCTTTTACAGTCTACATAAAGTAATTTATTGAGTGAACTGATTGTTTTTGGGAAACGGCTGACAGTCCTTCGTTTCGTCCTAGTTTCGATTCTCAGGATAGGCGAAGTATTATTTCTCAGAAGACCAGAGACTGAGAATTGAAAAACCGGACTTTTAAAACTCGCAAAGAGCCTTAAAATAAGCCTTTAATCCCGTGGATATACTAAGAGCCAAATTTAAATCTAAAAATAATCCAAAGCTTAACCTAAAAATAAGATATTAATTTTCGACAGTTTATTGATACAAACTGTTAAGATAACAGTTTTATTCAAAAGTAAACAACTTATACTTGATATAATTTGATAAAATTGGCCCCTAATGCAGTAATCCTTTTTAATTTACGAACTCGTATTAAAGCGAAAAGTCGAAAAGTTCTAATTACCATACAATAATATTTTTAGCCCTTTCCTATGTATACATAAAACTAAATACTATAACATACATAAGGTAACAAAAAAAATTGGTTGCCTGTAAAGTCGGTATACGGGCGAAAGTTTTACATGACAACGACTTACTGACGTTGACTGAGGCACGCGTGCCTTTCACTTTTTATGTCTGTCTCTCTCGCTCTTAGGCGGGCTAACCATGCCCGAGTGGAAGGGACGCGTGCCTCTCACTCGCTCTCATTGTGAGCGCATAACGTGAGCGGAGCGTAACGCAGTTTCTTGAAGTGTCACCCGGCAAACCAATTTATAAGACGTTGTCACGTCAAAAGTTACTATTTTTACCCCTTTCAGCGACAAATTAAATCGTTTTTACTTTAACTTGATTAGAAAAGAAGGAAATAATAAAAGGGCGATGTAATTTTATAAAACGATTGAGTCAATTATTATTTAGTTCCAGAATGGTGCTACTTGAATAGAAGCAGGAAATTGAACGTAATGTGAATGATGATAATGGTCTATTTTCAACCTCTATAACATACAAGACCATTGTCTACAGGTTTTGAGCTGATTTTTTGAATTAAGAATAGTTTTTTTTGCAAGTTTGGTATAAATAGACATCCAAATGTGACGTAACTCTGTTAGGGTTGGTATGTAAAGCCTTCGAATACTTTTAACAAAAAGCCTTGGGCCTGGTGTATTTGCTAATTAAACAGAACGATATTTTTAATCTCTTCATATTCAATAAATAATAGTATTTAACGAAGTTATTGGAATAAAGTTATTCTTTGTCAATAACTAATGAAGGGTAGGAGAAGAATCGATATTATAATGAAAATAAAATAAAAATAGCCTTTATTCTACCATAACACAATTTCAATTTCTCATTACAAAACACTTTAACATGCACAATCAACATTATAATAATATACCTATTACGTTGTCTTATAAAAACTAGACTTAATCTAATCAAGACAGTATAATTTCATTTCATGCAATCATTTGATTCACTATAATAATTTCATAATCAATATTATAGAAATAACAAAATAATAAGATATTTTCTGGTTAATTAAAAAGCGTACATTTCTATTGGTGAATTGTTAACAGATAATTTCAATAAATAATAAATTAGAATGTGAGTCAAATGCCCTGTTTATTTAAGCTAAATTATTTTCATGGTGTTAGTACTATATAATTATCTGGATTGATATTTTAAATATTAAAATGTATTCACAATAAAGAAATGATCAATCTTATTATTTTGTACAAATAATTTGAAAACACCGTGATGTTTTATAGGTATATTATGTATTTTATCAATATTAAGTTTTATTTCAGACTTGAGTGTTTTCTTTTAATTGAGCTTTATTTTTTGATTTCAGTCAATGCTTGGTATAATTAATATTTTTTTCTCCTTTTGTTTTTACAGTTTCAATATTTGTAAAGAAATACACTGGCCAAAATTAATTGAGAATAGAATTGAGCTAAAGAAAGTTTTTAATGTTTTCTATATAAGGTTTTTTATTTCAAAACTCAATAGTTTATGAGAAATTGCAATTTTATAAGTGATATGCAAAGGCCGATTTATCGTTGTAGTGAGAAAACTTTCATTTTTCAACTTTATTCATACATATTTTTTGCATTTTCTGATACCTAAGGTGTGTTTTACATCATATTCACATATATCTTTAAAATATTGTAAAAAAAATATGTATTTCAAAACTTGCCCATTCTTCATCGTAAGAAACCTTTTAAAATGGGCAATCAGATTAATTTATTTCTACCTTAATGACGTTCCAAATCTGCTTAACCTTTCAACGACTAACCGACAGCCGGCTGTCGGGCTGCTATTGTCTTTTTATCGTGTCTCAAATCTCGTGTGTTCGAAGGATTTTATTAATGGTCGAATCGCAGTTAAAAAAAAGACTTTGATTTTATGGTTTTATTTCATAAATACAAAGTAAACATTACTGTGCCTTTGTGAACCTTGTAGGTTCAGGTTTTCGCAATTTGCGGGACTTATTCGAACGTGTGGATAATTCGTCGTGACCACATGATCCCTACGTTGACATCAAAGGGAAAGCTCACCGACCCCCGATACATCTTCATCCATTTATTCGACTGTAGGTCGTTATGATTTCATCCTCATTTCTCTAGTCTATTTGTAGCCAGGTTGCAGTAGAAAAGCCTAACCTGCCGTCTAATTCTGATATTCGTTATTTTTTTTATTATCAACCGTACTAATATTATAAATGCGAAAGTAACTCTGTCTGACTGTCTTTCTGTTTGTCTGTCTGTCTCTTCTTCACGCCTAAACCACTGAACCGATTTGAGTGAAATTTAGTACAATATAGTCTGGGACCCGAGAAAGGACATAGGATAGTCTTCATCCCGGAAATTCCCCGGGATCGGGAACTATTATTCCACGCGGACGAAGTCGCGGGCAAAAGCTAGTAAGCTAGTAAAAGCTAGTAGTCGCGGGTAAATACGCTAAGTATACAGTAGAAAAATGTAAGAAAGAAAGAAGTTGCTACATTTATAAAAAGTCAATTCACCTGCCTGTGGAATTATTGAAGTAGTGCATCATGTCCTGGCGAAATGTGTTTCCGTTAAATCTTTCCCTTTAAAAACATATTAGTAATCCGACAGCGACGGCTACAATATTAAACTTACTTCTCTTCTTTCTCTTAGCTGCTTAAGCTTAACTTAGATTCAAAACATAATAATATGTTGTTCAAAACATAATCTCCGAGCCATTTTGTTGCTTTACCTTTGTTCGCAGACTGAGTCTAATGCTAGGTCTTTTGTTGTTGCCTTGAGGATTTTACCAAACCTGTTACATGAACTCAACTTATAAAATATTTTTTATCTAAAGAAGCAAAATAACTTGGTTTTTTTTTCTGTTCAATAATTGCTAGCATTATCCAGACATCCCAAGACACAAGCTCTAGATTTTTATACTATTCATTTATTTATTTAATCATTTATTGCACACCACAAGTATACATTGATGGTAAGAAATATTAAGAACATATGTGGACCCTGTCGGGCACGGAAAAATGTAGGAGTAGAATTGTAGGAGAAGGAGAATTCAATTCAGACAGTCTCAAATTAAAAGTAGCATTTAGCACATAGAATAAGTAATACTACAAGTCTATTACTAAACTTGGAAAGTAGGAACACATTAATTGAAAAAATAACAATGCTATTTGACTTCAAATTCATGTTTCCAAATTATAAAAAAAATATCTGATTATATAACCTATCTAATATATCGATTACAGAAAATAGTAATTTTATGTAATTAGCTAAGTTTATTGATTTTCTCGACACTCGATATAATAATTAAAATAATTATAACTACTAATTCAATTTTATTAATTTATATTCTAGGAGTTGTGAAAAACACTTTTAGTAAAACTTAGAAAATAAATTGGCGTAGTTAGTTGCTTAAACTTGGGCAAAATTTTAAGATATTTATGAGAAATTGCAAAAAATGCTTGTAGATTTCAGGAAAACTTTTTTACTTTGTTTAACTGAGTCTCAGTGAAATTAAAAACTAAATTAGTTAAGATCCAGAAGTTACACTTAAGAAGATAAATAATTACCTGGCTGGCTCTAGCGGTTTGCTATATAAAAGTGAAGTTTCAACAACATTCTTTAGTAGTTTTGCGTAAAACAGTATTTAACAAACATCCGACCATCCATTGTCATATCTTTAAATAGCAAAATATAAAGTTCCCTCTTTGAATGCACGCTTAGATCTTGAGAACTAAGAAGAGATTTTGATACGGTTCTCATCAATAGTTAGAGTAATTCAAGAGGCCAATTTTTATGTATAATACTTGCATATTATAGCAAAGAATTTGTAATACCTATGTGAAACTGGGACGGGTCGCTAGTCTATACCAATAGTAAGATAAATATCGATGATTCGTTATAACACAGCTAACTTCAATTAACTTCAGCAAACGCAGGCACTGATTAGAGGTCCGCTGGCTAGCTTTCCTGGTTCCCTCTTATTTGAGTCGGACCGCATAATCAGCACCTCCTGGCTGACAGTTCGTCTGTCACGTACGCCCTGTGGTGAAGCTTTGCTGGCTTGTGATTGGTGCAGTTTCAAGTTCTTATTGCCGTTCAAAATTGGAACACTAGAGTACTGGATTTTCCCCTGTCATTGGACAGATTGGAATCGCTTTTCGTAGGCGGGTGGGATTTGGACATTCTCTGTGGTATTGTTGAAATAATAATAGTAATGCAGCTGAAACATTATTATTTAAAGGTCGGATTTGTGAAGAGGAATTAAATGATATATTTATTTACTAGCGACTTCGTCCGCGTGGAATAATAGTCCCCGTTCCTGGGGGATTTCCGGGATGAAAACTATCCTATGTCCTTTCTCGAGTCCCAGACCATATCTGTACCAAATTTTATTTAAATCGGTTCAGTGGTTTAGACGTGAAGAAGAGACAGACAGACAGACAGACAGACAGAGTTACTCTCGCATTTATAATATTAGTATGGATTTCATTTTTCATTAAGTTTATTTTAATCCGTACTAACATAATAAATCAGAAGAAATTATCTAATTGTTTGAAATTGAAATCTAGTGAAACCGCGTGACATAGTTAATGTAACACAAACTAAAGACAGATCATCTGTGATTTGTTTTTGTTATAATTAAGTTAATTTCATGATATTTTGTATAAGAAAATATCCAAGATTGTGCGTGTAATTAACATTCCTTTTAGCTTCATGACAAGGTTTTAATTAAATTGTTCATACATAATAATTATGCTATTATTACACGAGGCTTCCTCCCGAAATTCGAACCATATTCGTTCGAATCCAGGCAAGTGCCAATATGTGTATTTCAATTCTTATGTACTTTCTAAACATCGTGAGGATACCTGGATTTACCATTAATATAATGTCAATGTAATCTATGTATTTCTATTTTCAAGGAGGCTTTGCTATTTATTTTTAGTCTTTTGTTTCAGATTTCTAATTCCACTATATTTTAAACGTCTTATACACGAAGTTAATGACCTCATATCAGGACCAGAAACATAACGGCTCAATTTTTTCTGCGTATTTTTCTAATCAAAAGCAAAAAAAAACTTTAACGTACACGAGTGAATAGTAAGCGAGCAGCTTATAAAGAATTAAAAATACAGTGTTGAGTTGACTAATCAAGGTGAGCTGTCGGACCTTTAGCTTAGATTAACATTTAGCTATTTTTTGATCATAAAATAAAAGACATCAACGTGTGCTACTGCACCTCTCTTTATCTGTTTTGAGTGGAGATGTATAAATAAAATAAATAAATAAATATCTTGGGACATCTTACACACGGCCATCTGATCCCAAGCTAAGCAGAGCTTGTGTTATGGTAATCAGACAACTGATATACATAACTATATATTTTTTAAATACATACATATTATAGATAAATAACACCCAGACACAGAACAAACAATTATGCTCATCACACAAAGTTCGTCCTGGGTGGGAATCAAACCCACGACCTCTGGCATGTATACTTAACATAAGGCTAAGGAAGCTTCGAGTTTCAGTGACAAAGTTATAATTGTGTGTTGTGGCACCTTTCCAAGTATTTTTGATTTTAGTCTGAAACAGTCAAGATAGTAGAAAAATTTATTGTTTAAATCTGAAATATGTCACTTTTCGACATAATTGTTAGGTTGTTTAACGTTTTTTCATTTTTTTTAAAGGCGAACTCAATAAATTGTTGAATTTATACCGATAAATGTCGCTTGTCGTAAGCTTTATAAATAAAACCTAACGTGAGATTTATGGCTTAAAATAAATTTTGAGTACTTATTTGACCAATAACTTTAATCAACAAATGTTGATCGATGCCAAATAACAACTAAAATAAAAAAAAGACGAAGCATTTTATACATTATTAGTCAGATAATAATGTTGTTCCAAGATTCTATGAGTATTGTCTTTTTGAGAAACTACGTAGAGTCTGCTAAGTATCAGTTACTCAACACATAATAAACCTCTATTGTGTCATGTCCTTTTCACACACAAATGAGCACAACAGCTTATTTATTTATCGTTTCTTAATAACAACGAACCAAAAGGTCGCACCGATTATGAACAAATAAACGGACTATCATCGCCTTCATTATGTTACCTTTACGATCTCATAATGAGAATTACGACGATGCTTATCTCAGTATTTGACGGTAAATTATCCTTTTTATGTTGTTGATCATGACTGTATTAATATTTAGTTATGGAGAAAGAATATTATGTTGCAATACAGTTGTCTTGAGATGTACTTATTAAAAATTAGTTGCTTTCTGTGGCCCATCCATTTTCATCAAAACTTTCATCACTATTTAAACCCGTTGGTAGATAGATAGATAAACACATTTATTCGGTGCAAAACAGATAAAATATCCAAGAAAAAAACAATATTACAAAAAAAAGTGACCAAGCAGTGCGTGTCTCTGGTTTGCACCAAATGGGTGTCCAGCTCAGCATATGTCAGGTATAGGTATGGATATGGTAATGGAATTTTTAAGTGCGCCTTAAACAGAGGCTATTGTTTGTAGTCTAAGTGATCTCGACTATGTGTAGTGTCCAAAAGCAAGTATGTTTCGAAATCCTAGAGGTTAGATAAATATTGTAAAATTATATACTTCGAAGTGTGTAACTCAATTTTTAAGTCACTAAAAAGTGCAATAATATTATGATATGCTCGCTGATCTGTGGACTCTGAAATTTAAATTCACGAGCTGCGAGTTTGAATTTGGCAACTAGTAATAAAACTTTCTGGCTTGTTTTATGGCAAATAAAATTTGCAAATGTTAAGGGTACTTTTAATGACAAGTAGGAAGCTTTAAACTTTTATGGTTAAAATCGGCAACCGCCATGAGTTTGGCAATCATTGCATTGCTCTTTTTGTTTGTGAAAAATTGTAATCACTACAAAGTATAAACAAAGTGGCAATCCGTTGTCTGTCGGTCCCTTGTTGAGGTTCAATTTAATTTATTATCATATAAATATATTAAATTGTTTAGTGATTATTAGTTGCTGATTGTGTTTTTTTCTGTTAATTTACTGTTATATATTTACTATTTATTGTTTTATAATTAATTTAGTTTTTTTTTATGTTGATTAATGTAATTCAGACACAATGTGAATTGTTACATGAATAAATAAATAAAAACAATCAATAAAATTTTATAGATACAATGATTCAAGAGGAAGATGTATATGTATAATACGTGCATTTTATAGTGGGAAAAAGTCGGGATTTTTACAGAATTAAGCACCCGTGCGAAGCAGGAGTGGATCACTAGTTTAAATAAAAGTATAGTCCCTGTTTCATATCCCTTTAAAGATTGAATTACCACATCGCTTCATAGTGTGTCTATTCCCCAAATAAAATCTAATGTGCAAATTCATGTTTCTAGAGTCAGTGGTTTCCGCTGAGCTTTTTTTTATTTTTTTATTATTTTATTTTTTTGGGGAGTGGGAAATCATCAAATGACTGCTCCCGTCCTGGGTGCGGCGGGAGGGCGTGTCAGACTTTTACTGACTAAAACCCACTCATGTTCCTTCGGTTGCCCTTAATGTTCCGGGGTCACGGTAACTATTATAAACATTCCGCAACCCCGGCAGGACATTCCACTGAGCTTTATTTACCATCAAAAAGCCTGTCTCCTTTTCGGTAAAATATAAAATGGTAAATTGACTGACTGATTGTACAGGCCAAACACCGGGTCCTTAAGACATGAAATTTGGGTGTTCTTTGTGAAGTGTAGGTATATAAGAAAGGATTTTTGAAAATTCCAACTCCAAAGGTGTAAAATAGGTAATGAAAGTTCAACGTCCACGCGGACAAAAGCTAGATATGTATAAAATGTTACCTTAGTGGCTGGCTAGTAGTAGACGTATATTATTATGTATACAAAGTGTAACTGAATTAATGCACTTTGGGAAAATAGTTTGTTCAGAATCGTTTACTGAATCGATTTTTGTAATTTTTAATATAGGTAATATTTTATCCCAATAATAATTAAAACTACGTATAAACTGTTGACACACTTCCGCTGTACAGTCAAAACAAACTAAAATGGATGAAATAACTACTACGCTAGACGATTATGCAAGTGCGACTGTGTGCATGCGTAGATTTGTAATGTGACTATAATTTTCTCTCACAATCTGTACAAGTAATTTAGAAAAAAACAGTGTTTTAAACATAATAATAAAAATTTAGTGTATGTATTATGATTATAACATAATATTCTAATTGGGGTGTCTGGTGGTGTGCGTTTATTCCAGGACATGTTGTATAAGTACTAATTACATTAAGGTATTTGGTCTCCATCTATGAATAAGTAATATTTGCTGGTTTCATCAAAGGTGACAAACCTAGAGGTCGTTTATTTCCTTCTTTGAACACGTGCAGACATATTGCAAATTACGTATAATATTATTATGTTTGCAAAGCTGACACATTCCGTCTTGTTAATTAATTGAAGAGGTTATTATGAGGCTCACATTTATCTTAGTGGTACAATGATTATACAATTTGATAGCAGTTAAAATGACGTGTATTTCTTCATTTTCTTGGAAGGCTAATTACGTGTTCCTTAAGACAATATTTCTCTACTACTTCACAACTAAGAAACTCACACTTTTTTAGTCATAAAGATTAAATAATACGATATTACTTACAAGAATTTCTTGATCATTGTGTGTTTATTTTCAAAGTGAACTAATAATAATAATACCAGCCTATAACTGTCCCACTGTGGGGCAGGGCACTTCTCTGTATGAGGACAGGGCAAAGGCCTCTTCTCATACAGAGAAGGCACGAGCATTGATCACCACGCTTGCTCAAGACGGGTTGGCGATTTCGAACTTGTATTAACTACAAGTCCAGGTTTCCCCACGATGTTTTCCTTCACCGATGTCTGTGATGTCTAAGATAAACTTTAGAAAGTACATACGAATTGTATGAATTCAATTCAAAGTGAACTATATATTGTTAATTAATCCTTGGAACACACGTGATTTGAGACACAGTAGAAAGACAATAGCAGCCCGACGCCTGTCGGTTGGTCGTCAAAATGTTAATTAGGAGTAACAAACTATTAAACTTAAAAAAATACAATATCATTGAAGCAACAAATTAAAATTACCTGCAAAAAATCGTAGGCGTTCGACGCTTTAAAACACGAACCCGTATGACCCAAACCCTTCAATGATCGTCGTGTCGGACACATTAAGGAGTAACGATAAAACTCGTTCGACGTGGGCGACCAAAAATAGGGTAACCACTTACCCTAGCTATACGTCAATAGCACTCATTATTATCACAAAAATATTCTATGATACCCTTACTGTGAAACTACCGTAGGCAAAGTCTGAGAAGGGTATATGTCAGCCACAGGTGTTGAAAAAAGGGTCACAGTTCATAATTTACCCTTGTAAGTAGATAATTAACTTTTAATGCGATAAGGCAGCTGCTGTTAAAACATGGCGCCTTTTAGATACAATGTAGTGTGGGTAAATAGTTTTTAATAGAATAATATCTAGCAGTTTGCGAGTTTTATTAGGTTAGTTAAAATTATGTATGTTATGTTCAACAACATAGAAACAAATTGGGTACATTTTTAATAATTATACTTGTGTCATCTTAAAAGAGTAAAATAATTACAACATTCTTTTGTACGACTAAAATTTTAATCAATTTATTATTGAGTTTATTTTTTGTGATTGCATATGTAATTTATATAACTTGTTGTGTGATATAATACCTTGTTCTAAATAAAAGTACTTATATTTATTTCTTTGCTTGTGGGTCCATGCTAAGTGCTAGTAAAGAGATGTATTGTGTGAAAAAAGGCCCAAACTCCCAAGAGGCCTTTGCTTTCTGCCTTAGTAGAAGTTCAATTCCAATAATATTTGAATAGGACTGCTTTCTAGGGCCTTTTACAAAGTTATGAACTATCTGCATAATAAATATCTTCACTATTTTGTTGACTTTTGATGTTTATACTGAAAGCTAGCTTCTGCCTACCCTTTTACTTCAGAATTAAACAAAGTCCACAATTATAAAAAAAAAGTGGGATTAAAATATTTCTACATTTGTATTTAAAATATCTAATGGTGCGACTGTGCGACAAAACATTTGTGTGTTCGATGCAAAGCAATTAAAACAATATGTAACACACATCTACACACACGTCACACTTATGGCGAGATAAAGAGAAGGTACTAAGCACGTACTTACCTTAGCTATGTTTCGTCTCTATCGTGCACTTGACGTTTGACAGTTGTGTAACAGTGGCAGGTACAGTGCTAAGCCAAAGTACGAGCTAAGTAACGTCTATTTATCTCACCCTATCACACATTTATAGAAACTTTAACATTTATAGCAGTAGTAGGATTACTAATATTACTAACTAGCTTTTGCCCGCGACTTCGTCCGCGTGGATTAATAGTTCCAGTTCCCGGGGGATGTCCGGGATAAAAACTACCCTATGTCCTTTCTCGGGTCCCAGACTTATCTGTACCAAATTTGATTTAAATCGATTCAGTGGTTTAGGCGTGAAGAAGAGACAGATAGACAGAGTTACTTTCGCATTTATAGTATTAGTACGGATAGTACGGATTTTTCAATGTCACCCCATATTACCTAATATATAGCATATGTGTTATGTCGATGTGTAAGCTATAATTACTGAAAAGTTTCAAATCCGTTCTGAAAATTACATCTGTTTGTGTGAAACAGTAATGACAATCATACATATCATCTTAAACTTTTGGTATATTAGTAGTTACAAGAAAATAAGTTAGTAAGGTGTCAATAGCAGTGAGTAAAAGTAAAATTAAAACAGTTTTGATGACGGGCCTGTTGTTCTAGTTGTTAGTTACCCTGACAGCTAAGCCGGAGGTCGTGGGTTTAATTTCCACCTAAGTCAAACTTTGTGTTATGAGCGTCATTGTTTGTTCTGTGTCTGATGTTATTTATCTATAATTATATATGTATTTACCCGTGCCTCGGAAAGCACGTAAAACCGTTGGTCCCGGTTGTCATTCGTAGAACTTTGACAGTCGTTACTGGTTAGTCAGAAACTCTGACCAGTCTAACCAAAAGGTATCGTGTCGCCCAGTTACTGGGTTGTGGAGGTCTGATAGGCAGTCGCTCCACGTACACCGGTATCCAGCTGAATCCGGTTAAGCTGGCAGCCGTCCCCAACATAGTTGGGAAAAGGCTAGGGAAAGGCTAAGGCTAGGGATATGATATATGTATTTACAAATAGTTCCCGTTCCTGGGGGTTTTCCGGGATGAAAACTATCATATGTCCTTTTTAAGGGCCCAGACTATATCTGTACCAAATTTCATTCAAATCGGTTCAGTAGTTTAGGCGTGAAGAAGAGACAGAAAGATAGACAGACAGAGTTACTTTCGCATTTCTAATATTAGTACGGATTCAGAACCTATCAGGCCTTATTTTGAAAAATATATTAGGTTTTTAAAAAAAACCTAGGTATCACCTCTCGTGTCAGCCCTAGATTTGAACAATTCAGTATTTAAGTACATAAGAAGACCGATGAAACGGATTACTACAATATTCCGACGCTGCCCAACGTTATCGGAATCAAAACCTTTATTAAATTTCCGATTTATCAAGGTACATAAAAAGGTAAAACATTTACCTTCACGAAAATGGTTACGAAAGGAAACTTGTGGACTTCATATTGGCCGACAAATGATTTTTGAAGCCTTAAAAATTTAACTTATAAGTTTGGAAACGTTGAAAATTTTTCCCAGTAACGCCTCGTGTTTTACTCACGCCATCGGCATCGGTTATTTAATTAGTATTTTGCAATTGGTAAAAGTTTTGTAATTACACACCTGGTTTCATGGTTTATACAATACTAGCTTTTGCCCGCGGCTTCGCTCGCGTTGTAAAGAGACAAAAAGTAGCCTATGTTACTCTCCATCCCTTCAACTATCTCCACTCAAAAAATCACGTCAATTCATCGCTCCGTTTTGCCGTGAAAGAAAGACAAACAGACAGACAGACAGACAGACAGACAGATACACTTTCCCATTTATAATATTAGTATGGATTATAAACAGGAAAGTTTGATTGTTTGTTTGCATTAAATAGGCTCCGTAACTACTAACGTTACATTAAATTGGTAAAATAATATTTTCAAATCGGTTCTGTAGTTCTTTACGCTTACGGGGCATATTCAATGCAAACAATCAAACCTATCCTCTTTATAATATTAAGTATATGTTGATAAATACGCGCCCATTCATTAAGCTTGTTGTGGCAGTGATTTTTTTATTCAAAAACGTTTCTTAAATAGTAACAAAAACCGGCCAAGAGCGTGTTGGGCCACACTCAGTGTAGGGTTCCGTATTTTCTCGTCCGTCACAATAAGTGTTCCCACTTATAAGTTTAAAAAAAGGGTATTTGTTACGTTGACAAACTAATTACGCAGTAATTTTTTTGTACAACCTTTTTGTCTTTTTTGTACAAAAACTGTTCTTTCTATCAAGTTCAAAATACTACTTTCCAGATTTTTTTCATATTTTTTAAACCTACGGGTCAAAAGTTAGGGGGGTCAAAAATCAAAAATAATTGACATTATCAAAAAATTATCTTAGTAAACCCCTATTCATTTTTAAATACCTATCCAACGATGTATCACACGCTAGGGTTGATACATATAGGGGGGCTACCCTAAAAAAACATTTTTTTCCAATTTTTATTTTACCATTTTGTCGGCGTGATTGATATACATATTGGTACCAAATTTCAGCTTTCTAGTGCGAACGGTAACAGAGATTAAGCGAGGACGGACAGACAGACAGACAGACGGACGGACAGACATGGCGAAACTATATGGGATCCTAGTTGACTACGGAACCCTAAAAACGTAACGAAGATATTTAAATAGTAACATTTTAATTAATTTCAAGTAGTTGGTATAAAAGGCTAATCTGTATTAAAGATCTTTAGATGTCCTCAAAATAAAGTCCTCACAAAATGAAGGGTTTTAATTAATTCCCGGAAAATGATCCTGGGGATTATGTGGGACATAATAAACGGACTCGATGCGTATCAGATGTAATTACATCGTTTATAATGACGTGTACAAATATCCTCGTAAAGAATTCGCCATCATCTCTTCTTATCGTCATTTCTAAACCTGTAAAAATGACTAATTTTTGTAATCATTATGCTATTACGAAATATTCGCAATGGTTCATTGCAAGCCAATTCAATATTCAGGAGTTCTATAACGTCATGTTTAAGCAAAGGTTACATAGGATGAGCTACTGCGAGTCAGTAAACAGCTACTGCGTCTTTGCACTCGCCCGACAGTGTCTCGACACGTTTCACCCGGTCACATAAGAGCACATTGTTACCGGGGCTGCGGGTGGTTCCGGGGCTGCGAGTTGTTCGAAAGAGATACCGCAGCCCCGGATACAAGGACTAAGAAGGAACTTTGGTGGGTTTTAGTCAGTAGAAGTCTGACACTCCCTTCCGTACCGCGTAGAGCGGGAGAAGTGATTCGATGATTTCCTATCCCAAAAAAGTGCACATTGCTGACTTAAAAAAATACTCTACAGCTCTTGTGTCATGCATGATTAGTAAAATGCTTTTATCCCAAGTATACGAGGAGCTGTACTCTCCCAAAGATGTGCGTGTTAGCATTCGAATTGCGATTATATTGTTATTTAGGATGTGTCGGCAAAGACAAGATAAACTGAAAAAAAATACAACTCGAATAATAAAAATATTGTATCATTTATTCTCTCTTCACAAAACTGATTTCGGGTTAGTGTGTACAAAAATGTCTCAGCTGTATTTAACTTTCGCTAGTAACAGACTGCGCACGTTTATTCAGCTCTGTCCAGCTTATGTTCATAGAACATAACGATTTTGTACGAAAATTGAACAGATACGGAAAGCAGAACGTACTACGCGACATCATAAAATACATAGGTGTTTTCTATGGACAAAGCTATATAGAGCTAATGGTAACTGGTACCTGATATGAATTGGAAAAAAAAATATCCTGGACAACTCACACACGGTCATTTGATCCCAAACTAAGCAGAGCTTGTATTATGGTAACCAGACAACTGATAAACATACTTACTTATATAATTTATAAATACATTAAGGTGAATTACACCCAGACACAGACCAAACAATCATGCTTACCATACAAAGTTTGTCCTGGGTGGGACCCACGACCTCCGAGTCACTGACCACTAGACCAACAGGTCCGTCAAAATTTGGGCAAAATCAGCTACAAGTTAACAGCTCCGAGTGTATGTTACTGATTTACTCGGCAACCTTGTATGATGTGGTCGTTCTCTCTACACAAACAATAAACACAATAAAACAACTCACTACATTATTGAATGGTATTAGTATTCATATTAGTTTTGACTCTCATTGTGTTAGATGATTGAGCTCGTATGTTGTGTAGGCATTTTGATTGCATTATTTGCAACTATTGCATTTTGATTGCATTTATTAAATGCATTCTAATGTTAAATTGACTGGTTTGTATAGCAAACTTTCGCAGCGATTGCCTCGCAATATAATTATTTTTGTAAGATTAAGTAATACATATTTAACGATATAAATTTTCTTTTAATCCTTTACCCAAATGTGTAAGGGTCGGCTTCTACTCTAACCGAATTTCGTTGAAAACCATTGTTTTGTGTAAAGCGATTTCCTATCAGAACTCCACAACCCAATTTCTGGGTATCACCCTTTGGTTAGACAGACACTATATCGAGAAATGTACGTGTATTATGAAAATAAAATCAAAAAGGTTAAGGTGGGTGGAGAATTCACCAGAAATTTACCGTTTTAGGGATTTATTTACCCGTAAAAAGTGATCTTATCTAAAAAGGTACAACTTCAATTTTTTGTAATTACGGAAACAAAAAAAGCTTATCTCTCTTTTAATTAAAAAATCGTGGAATTAGGTACATTATTCAAACTCCGGAAGCTAGCTTCAATGTTGAACAAGGTGCGCTGCGGTACATAGGTATCTTCATAATGAGTACTTATATAACTTGTTAAGCTAATTAAGTATAAACCAGGTACTGTTACCATACCTATGCAAAGTGTATTTTGAAAATGCACCTGTTAACTCGAATGTTGATAATTAATGAATTACTAAAATTGTTGCAAGTACCGTTCTGGATTTATGTTGTTTAAATAAAAAACATGGTGCAAACTGAACACCTGGATATGCTTGAAAATCATCAGCAGTCGTATATTACGCAGCATCGATGGAATTACGCTTACCTTGAAAAACGGTGACAAGTAAAAATTGTGTTTTTAAAATTCATTCTAAAATTAAAATGTTGAAGAGATTTTTTTTATTTGCTTTAACAGGCTCATCTTGGAACTACTTATCCATGGAATCGATTTTTTTTTATCTGATTCTTTAGGGATATGATGAGCAGTAACCAAAGAACAGGAGATTAAGATGCCGTCAGAGCCCACCAACGAGATCGGCTGAACCAATAGCAGCCGAGCAAATTGCGCTTACAGTCGCCTGAGCCACTCGCGGCCGACGCAGAACTGCGCTTACAGTCGCCTGAGCAAATCGCAGCCGACGCAGATCAGCGCTTACAGTCGCCAAAGTCAACTGCAGCCGCCGACTCAGTTGGACGATACAATGTCTAAATCGACGCGTCGTTCGACAACAGTAGAAAGGAAACAAAATTGCTGAATTTTTGGAGAACTGAACGGACAAACGTGTTCAAAGCCCTACAATTTAAAATGTATATCGTTGCGCGTCTAATTGAAACCTTTGACCTCTAGTATTTGAGCGGAATTTGAATTTTCGTTGTATATAAAAGTACACCTGTTGTAGTTTTCAAAACCGATTATAAACTGCTATCGTATGTGGTTTACAGAGACAAAGTGAACAATAATTATTATTGTGATTGGCAATATTAGCATCAACTTCTATATAACTGTTACCCGTATACTTATGTACACATGTATGTGTGTTTGGGTGGCTGTGTCACGAAATTGTAGGACCTGATATGCTTCACAGTCCTAAAATATAAAAAGGTGGTTCCAATCATTTTTATCTTAGTCTTTTTTTTTGATCGCAGTACATTTGTTAAGACAATGGCTGAATAAAACTCCGCCTACTACTACAAAATATTTTTTGTGCAAAAAGCAATGTGAATTGAAGAACTAAAATAGAGAAAAAATCAATTATTTTTTACTAAGAAAATCTTATCAGTCATGATTTTGTTTCGATATTCAAATACGTATCAGCGTAAAATACGATGGTTATTTTGTTAGAGCAAAGATAACATCTTTCATGAATAATTAAGTGGTCCTTTGTTAAGTGTACGTCATCAATCATTAATAAATCGCCAACAGACTGAGAAACGCGAGAAATTTCAAGGGAAAGAACGCACTAGGCGTTTAAAACGCGACTGGTTGAAACGTTTGATTTTTCTAGATAGTCTTAAGTAGTCAATAAAAGTTCGTTTACAAGCAAGTGTGTAGTAACAGAATATTAAAGTCAAGCTTTTGTTACTTAATATTGAAACTTAATTATTTAACGAAATTACTGACAAACACAATTTTAATTACATTTAACTACTGACCAAAAATTTTAATTCTTTTATTATGTAATTAAACTTTTAATGAAGCCGGAAATGATTAATCATTTTTAAGTTCTAAAGCAATAATTTTAACACTTAGATAAGGAAAATAGCTGCAAACTGAGTTTAGTAAATACAATAAATTAAACGAATGTATAAAGTTCCAGTAAAAAAGTATTATGGAGGTAATCGACAAAAAGTAAAAGGAATCTTTCGAGCACAGCAATGCACAGTGACTAAAAACACAAAACTTTGAAACGGACACCTCTAGCTGGTCAATATAAGGAACAATAGAAGCAACTTGAGCCCGATTAGTCGTAACTACGCAGAAAAGAAATCTAAGATAGAACTCTAAACTAATGATTTTAAGGATTATATTGGTATGTTGACAGTTGGCATTACATTCTTGACTACGAGCATCTAATTTACACCGCACTATAGGGCGACACATTAAATGATGGAACACGCTAGTAGCACGCTTATGTACATGTTTCTCAAACTTATTTGTTATATTTAAGATTGCACGACTTGACATTAACACTATGTTTGTATAAATAGGTTTCGATGAATATTGACACAGGTTCACTTTATCTTTATAAGGTCTTTTTCCGATTTTAAAACTATTGTAGGAAACGTATCGGCCTTTCTTGCATGTATTTTGGAGTGTTTGACCCAAATATATTGAAAATCCGTTTCCGCTGCCGCTTTTTTTGCTTTGGAAAGTAACACCTTGTTCTGTAGTGTTAAATGGTCATTGATGTAGATTCGTTGATTTCCAGGAAGGTTAAATTGTCCTGTAGTTAGGGGAGTAGTCTTAGACATCAGTCTCGCGGCGGCAATGAAGTCATCTTTCACGTAGCGATTACAGAAACTCACAATGACAGGTTTCGTGTGATCTTTCTCCCTAGTTGGCACCCTAGTGACAAAGTTTATTTGGGTTTTGGACACAGGGTAATCAATTTTGGTGCCAATTTTATTGACTATATCAAAAAGGTTTTCGTGATTGTTTTGGGGTAGACCTTTTATCTCGATGTTATTTAATCGACTCCACTGTTCTTGAGCGTTGCTCTCCTGCTCCAGTTTATCTAGCCGTGTTTGAATCACGTCCACCTGCTCCTGAACCTTCTCAACGCGCGTGAGCCGCGCTTCTATATCCTTAATCTTCCCATTAAACTCCTTCAGCTCTTTGTTCGTATCACTGAGTGACAACTTTAACTCTGCAAACTCGGCGCGCAATGTAGTTATCTCCTCTCTTAAAGACTCTAGGGGGGCTAATTTCTCAGCGAGTGCCCGAATTTCCTTTAGAATAACTGACTCCGAATCCAGCCGTGGTGACAGTGGTGACAGTGGGGGTTGAGTGGTGCTGGCCACTGGAGGATGAATAGTGCCTGCTATTTTACATTTGCTGCAACGCCATGTCAGTTTTCTGTCTCCCAGCTTCCGATATCCAGCCTCTGTTATTCCCGCACAGTGGAAGTGTAGTTCTCGACTGCAGATAGTACAATGAGCTCCATCCGTAAGGGATTCTTCACAGGCGCCACACTTGTATTTATCCATGGCTAACTCAGTTTGTGACGGTAATAGAAGTAAGGAAAAATATTTGAGGAACGCTGGAAATTTGGTCAAACGCTATAGGTATAGGTATCAAAAGTGACCGTACGGTTCGAGGTGTACGACCAAACTGTTGATTCTGACTCATAATTGAATAATCGGTTCATTCGATTACGACAATAATAGGGTATTTTACATTATTAACCAATAAATGTTAGACATAATTTCTATAAAAAATCTCCTAATTTAAGCCCTAAAAATCCGGTTCATATTCAATTTACCGTAAAATTAGATTTTTAGATGCTTTGTAATCAATAAATAGTTAGGCAATTGAGTTGTTTACTTAGTGACGTTATAAGGTGTTTTGCCGTATAAAATCTATGGGAGAATATCGTTTTGACAGCTCATAAAAAGTACGTCAATTGATGATGGTGTAAAATATGACTGTTTTGCATTAAGACAAAACAGGTATTATAATATGTTGAAGAAAACACAGCAATGATGTGAAGAAAGCATACTATGATTCGTTTAAAATATCGTGAATATCCAACCAAATGTGATCTAAAGACAATTCAATCCTTTATTTCTGGCACACGAGGGCGGTGTCTATGTACTTTGCCGCCAATATAGCTGTCAACTTGACAAGTGTCATTGCAGTCTTCATCATCAGCAAGTTCCTTGCCTCATTGCTGTGTTTTCTTCAACATATAATACCTGTTTTGTCTTAATGCAAAACAGTCATATTATAATGCCTTCGAAAACACAGCAATGATGTGAAGACCTGTTTGATATCTGCTGGTGATCAGAAATAATAAAGCACAAGAATGCAATGTGAATATAAATTGTTAAATTTGAGCCCAATTCATCATTATCATTATCTTTAATGACATTCTCCTTTAACAAACTCTTCAAAGGTTTGTATAGTTCTTTACCCAAAAACATTTAACCAAAACAAATTTAACAAATGTCTAATAACCATTCCAGCGAACCTCCTTGTGAGTATACTTATTATCAAAAATAACATTAAAAAATTTTAAAGGAAAATGAACTCAAACCTCTTGGTTCCCTTAAACCACTAAAGAAGTTATACAGTTTCACTGCTAAGTTATACAACTTTCATAAATAAAAATAAATTATAAAGCTTCCAACGCTTCCCTTAAAAGCAAATCAGTGATTAAATCACAATCAGAATTAGTCATAATATACAACAACAGAATACAGAAAGATCAGCCTGTTCTTGAGATCAAAATTAAGATCACATGTATATAATTAAACAGTTTTTAAAAACCATTAAGTATCATCATAAAATAAGCCTTCTAAAACATGAATACTGGTTCTACTTACGGTCTTACCTCTTTACAGTAATATTTTGACAATGTTTCTACACATTTCCAATTACCTCTGTCTAGTACTGGTCTTGCTTGGTTCATGGACCAGTCATCCACGAGAGGTTACAGCTGACCTTATACTATCTGGAGAGAGATGTATTAATTTCAACATGTTCATACCCAACCTGAAATTTTCGTTTTGGATGCATATCGCATTACTCTCCCGATGGATATAAAAAGTGACCTCATCTAACTATCCTGGTAGCAACTGACCACGAATATTGAACTGAATATTGAATCGACTCTTTGCGATCTTAATGCTGTAAAAGGAGCCAGCCAAACTGTCTATGCGAACCTGTGGCAGATTTTAACCCAAATCTGGGCCAGAATGGTCACAGTATCTTCGGTCTTTGCAAACTTTGCGCACATTGAGTTTCCAAAAGGTAAGGTTGTGTAATCTACAACCATAAGCTAAGAAAAATCTTAAAGCAGTTGTCTGTCTGCTTAAATAAAAAAATAATAATGATATTATAAAGTGCAAGCTTGAGCAAGCGTGGTGATCAATGCTTGTGCCTTCTCTGTATGAGAAGAGGCCTTTGCCCAGCAGTGGGACAGTTTATAGGCTGGTATTATTATTATTATAATAATATAAAGAATTAGATTACTTCAGCTACTCAAACAAAATATTCACATCCCATACAGGAAGTTTTGCTGGGTGTGGCTTAGAATGAGGATGAGGCTTTGACAAGTTTGCATGTTGCTACAGAGTCTGTTGGACTAGCTGATTTATGTAATAAAATCATTATATGCAATTTATTTTTGTAACTAGCCAAAAGGTCTAGTAAAATCTGTACCCTTGGGCTGGGCTCTTACTGTTTGTTTATACAATGTAAATATCAGCAGTGCAACCTAGTTTTAATTTGAAACTATAGGTGTTCAAAATCGAGGGTGCCATCTTCTTTTCATTAATTCACCTGGCTCTCCCCCCCCCCTCCCCTCCCCTCCAGCTTCAGCTTAAGCCAACATAACCTTTCTCAGGTTCTCTACTGGCAGGAGGAGGTTCTTGGCCATCCAGAAACCAGAAATACTGGGTCCACCGTGGCATTATTACATAATATGGAGTTACATACCTTGGGAGGACAGCAGTCGCATCTAAAGGCGAAGAAATCCACTTATGGGGAGCCCCACTGTCTGAACATTGCCTCCGCGGCTAGTTAATGGCTAAGGACCACTTTGATACTGCTTTTCTTCTTGACAGGCACTCAGCACTGCCATTGAGGTTCCTTGGCAAATGGAACTCTGTCATGGTTACTTTTAAACTGCTTGCCTATCCCAGACGCTTGAGTAAGCAAGTTCCATTTTCAATTCGGATGTACTCCACTAACACCCTGTTGTCCGTCTGAACTAGTGGACATCCCATAGTAGGGACCTCTCGGACCTGATTATTGTAAATACAACATAACTTACCCTTGACTTGCTCTGCCAAGACTTTGGGTTTGATGCCCACTTTCCTGGTTTTGCCCCAGCCAGCATCTGCTGAGTCTGTGGTCAGGAACATATGTTACTTCCCTGTTGCTTAGGGGGGGTTGGACTGCCGACTAGTGCATCCAACCACCACCGCAAGTAGGGCAGTGTTTATATTTTCAGACCTCCCCGAAACAATTTTCTGAGAGAGATGTGCCCGGTCAGTAAAGGTAGCCGCAAGGGCCTGCCTGGCTCTCAATGAGCAGTTGTTGTGTCTCAACATGCTTATGAGAGTCTTTGTACCTATAGAACTTTCTGCAATGAAAAGGTCATTGTCCAGTTTTGGGTTTCCCAGCAAGTATTCTAACTTCTGTATAAGCTGGGATTTTTGGTAATTAACCTACCAACCCAAAGATTCCAACCTGGTCAGCATTATCGCAACAACCTGAACCATAGGTTTGGATCTGTGCTGAAAGGAAGACCCCTTCCTTCAGACATTGAATTGCCAAAAATTTCAACCTGGTCAGTGTTTCCGCAACCTGAACCATAGGTTTGGATCTGTCTTGAGAAGTCGTTTTGGCAAAGATTTGAACATGGTCATCGTCTTGCTACATGAACCATTGTTCCTCAGGGTCTCAGACATCTGGTTTACCTCTGCAAAAGTGCGGGGTGCCCGAGCACCGGTCAAAGGGCAACTGAAGGACTCCCTGGTCCACCACCCTTAAAACTAGTCTCTGAGTTTAATATCAAAAATCGTCTCAGATTAAAATAGGCCTGGTGCGGTCTGACCTTCTCTAGCCAGTCCTTAGCTTGAAGAAAGTCTACTACTTTTAACTATTATATTAACTAAACAAGTTTTAATGGCCTTTTTGATACAGTGGTTAGTCACCCAACTGCTAAGCCGGTGGTCATGTGATTGGTACCCACCCAGGACAAACACAGTGTGATAAGACTGTTTGCCTGTTGTGTGTCTGGGTGTTGGTTTTATATAATTATGTAGGTAGTAGGTGTGTACACTTAAATAATATAAGTATAATCATCAGTTTTCTGGTTGGTAACCATAGTACAACCTGAAATTCTTTTCTATAGCTCTGTGTTACTTGATCCAAGATCTTTATGTTGTTTATTTACTTTGAAAAATTCTTATTGGACTTCTTAATTTATCTTGGTCAACTATTACCACCTCACTCTGACCCCGTTTCACCTCTAAGTAAGTAGAAGTGTGAAACCAGGCTTGAGACCCTCTGCAGGACGAATTATAGGCTGCCAAGCCTCTCTACTGGAGCTAGCACTAAGAGCTGGTGGGACATATTTCCTAATTCAATGCTGATCTACTGATCTGACAATTGTAACTAAAAATGTAAATAAATATTAGCCAATTTTACTTTAAACAATAAGGTAATTGTACATAAATATAATTATGGTAGTTTACAAGTTTACCAGGCTCAGACTGTCTTTCACATATTAGTAAAAAAATCATTTAAACCTGAAGATGCCAGTCTAAATCTATCTAGATCTTCTTAAGTAGGTATATTAAATTTAGATTTTTAGGCCCTGAGGGGTTAAACACTACACACACTACAATAATGGACTGCCAAACAGACCTTAATAACTGTCTCTTCTCTGCTGCCTTATGTGATAAGCAAGCTAAAAGCATAGTAGCTGATTAAAGCTATGATAGCTAAGTCATAAATAGGACTTGGTGGTACTTATTGATTTTCCAGGCCTATGAGTTAAATTACGGCAATTTTATCCTTTCTTCTAATCTGTTGTACCCACTGACTGAGTCATTCTGTTATTATCTATTATATATTATTATGGGTATAACTACTATTTGAGGGAAAGAGTCTGGATTGAGTAGGTAACATACCTAATGAAATTCCTTTTGGTTTTTAATGTTATTCATAACTATCTGTTGAGTGTGTCTGTGTTGTGTACACGGAATATTGATTGATTGAAGTAACTCACTATATACGAAATTTGTAACATTAGAGGGTTTACTGTCGGACTGGACAGAACCTGTTCAGACCTGCACTTTTGCGAGGAACCACGGAAACGTCTATTAGGCAGGGGTGACGCTGTCATGTCCCCTCCTCAAAATGGAGATAGACCCGGAGCTCGTTAAATGTTCTCCGCGTAACATTCACAGCTCAAACTCAAGACAGAACCCGAGCTCATTAGAGTCCTTCCACCGAAGCGACATCTAAGGCTCGATCGTTCGTACTTACCGACTTCAACTGGAACATTTTACATTGCTGTGTTTCCAGAACGCACTACACTCACTATCTTGAGACACAGAAACACTCGTGTAACTAAAGAATTTCAACTTCAACTCTTAATTCATGGCCTTTATGGAAAAAACACCACAATTTTGCCAATAATATGTGAACGTAATTATAGAAAACATTTTTCAAAACTTTTCGTGCCGCTCGATTCGAATCACAAGAATGCAATGACACTTGTCAAGTTGACAGCTATATTGGCGGCAAAGTACATAGACACCGCCCTCGTGTGCCAGAAATAAAGGATTGAATTGTCTTTAGATCACATTTGGTTGGATATTCACGATATTTTAAACGAATCATAGTAATGCTTTCTTCACATCATTGCTGTGTTTTCGAAGGCATATAATACCGTATTATAAACCGCCTCTGCGCTTTCAAAACCTAGTGCGTTTATTATTTCAGCCGTGAATAAGTAATGCAGTTTTGTTCATGATTCTTAGAACTACAGTAATTATAGATAATTCAATATACTTTTTGTTTGTATTTCTCCCTTTTCACGTGAAATGGGATGTAAGAAAGTTATAGCCCAATTAATTATGTTTGAAATTAAAAGGTATTTAAAACCTTGTTTTGTAATAACAAGGATGGGATTATCGTCTCTTTTAAAGTCCAGACATAGATTTTAATTTTTTTTGTGCTGTAAATTAAGATATCTCTTACTAATCGGTGTAACTATATATACAATCAATGTGTACTTAATAATATTCAATGTTACTTACGTTATGTTATATGATAATGTTTTATAGTTATATACCTACTACCCTGTTACTTTCGGGGCAAATGGTTTTTGAGTTTTTTAATTTGAAATTTCTCGAATTTAAAGCACGTAAGGATGACAATATTAGGCACTTTACGCCTAATATTGTAATCGCAACCGAGCGGTGAGCTTTTTAGAGTTCTGTAGCCAAATGGCAGAAAACGGAACTCTTATAGATTGATCATGTCTGTCTGTTTGTCTGTCTGTCCGTCCGGATGTCACAGTCACTTTTTTCCAAAACTACATAAACTATGCTGTTTATTTATCCATACTAATAAACCACTAAACCGATTTGAATGAAATTTGGAACAGATATAGTCTGGGACCTGAGAAAGGGCATAGGATAGTTTACATCCCGAAATTCCCCCGGGAACGGGAACTATTTATCCACGCGGACGAAGTCGCGGGCAAAAGCTGGTATGCATAAATCGGCAAAATGGTACGGAAACGGAACCCTCCATGCAGAAGCTCGTCTCACACTTGGCGCGTTTTGCATATTCTCTCGCTCTTTGCCCCACCGCGCCTCTAGCCAACCCAGTTTTATACATATAAGAATATCCCAGGTCTACTATCAAGAGAGTACCTCAGACCTAACCTTCATGGTTCTCGAATCACCCCATCGCTTAATAAACCCCTGCAAAATATTGACGTGTAATAGTGTTGTGTAACATATTTACAAAATCAATTTGATTTTACTGGTTTTACTTGGTTAGTAAAAAAAAGTCGTTCAAGATAATTTTATTATTAGTAATGATTGAATAACTTGTTATTTCGTTCAAATACCTATCTTCGGATTAACCTTTAAGGGTTCGAGTAGAGAACTCCTACGCTTTAGTAAAACTTTGGGAATAATACAACATTATTCCTCAATCTTCCCACTACAAGCTAGGTGTATTATTAGCGGTATTACTGAAGTTAATGGAAACTAAACTTTACCTAAACTCAAAGAAGGATTTTTAACAACAAACCAAATACAAATTTTTCACAACAAATTTTTGTGACCTAGTACTTTTTCTTTAACACTTTTCTAATATATACGATCTTCTTCCACCAGCAATTTACGGCATATTATGTGTAAATATTAACTGCAAGTCCTCAAGATGGACACACTATTCGTTGGTATACCTAGTTGTTTATCACTTTCAGCGGAGCAACGTTATAATACGTAAAATTTGATAAACGCTATTTGACACAACGTTTAATCACGTCAGTAAAAAATATGTCGTTCTTCGATGAACGTGTATAAACGGCTGAGGCTTATACAAATTCCTTTAAGCTACGTCATCGCGCCGTATCACTTTGAATTTTGGGACTTCTAGCGCCACTCCAGGTTAGTTTTTTTGTGCAATTTACAAGGCAACTCGCACACATACATTCTAAATACGCATACAGTCGCAACGTCATAATACGTCCCTCGATGCCTCCGCTCCAATACTTCAGTCGGTCCGTGCGCCGTGAGCGGGAGAGTATTCAATTGCAGTGCTGCGGCCGTGGTTTTGCAAAATTACCTCTTCGAATTATCGTAAGTTTTCATTATTTTGTGTAGGTAGGTCTTTATCGTAGTTATTTATAGAAAGAAAGAAAAACTGTTTATTCGTGCTTCGCAAGTTTATGTGTACATGCTTATTGTTTGCGTTTATATTTGTAAAAATAATAAGTATAATCATGTTTTCATTATGATAAATATATGTAATATTATACATGTAGGTATGTAAATCAAACGTTACCAATTTATTAATATAAAGGGTACTTATTGTTTTAGTTGCATAAAAAACAAGGTAAACAGAGATTGATGAGGATTTTTGATGAGGCATCGGCGTCACGGAAAACTACTCCAGATTCTTTCAGTGACGATGGTGAACATGGATCTGATGCAGATTATGACCCTGAGCCAGGAGGGTCAGATGGGAGCGATAGTTCAATAAGTAATGAATTACAATTTCACGGATATGAAGGACGAAGGACGAAGGTGAAGGACGTCAACGTCGTTAGACGCTGTGCTTTATTTATGTACTACCTATACATGGATTGCATATGACACAACGTGGATAAACGTCGACGTGTAGTTACGCATGTGTCACATTTCATAGTATCTATGGTTGTATAAAAAACAGAACGTCACTAAACGTCCTTTATTTTGTATGAGAAATTAGTGCGCCGCGAAACAAACATTTAAATAACCATATGCTCCGCTGAAAGTGTTATTCAAGTTATTCACTTTTCATATTAAACATTGGTGCTGATTCTCTTGTTCACAAATGAAGAGTATGGAACTGCAGAACTATTTGGAATACAATCAAACACGGAGTTCACTGCTAGACGTATATTCGAGAACTGGCGAGCGGTTCGTAACGTACAATTAACTTAATTCTAAGTACCCACTATTACAAATATATCACACCTCCACCACAATACAACAGTACATCTATATCACAACACAACATAAACTAATCATAACGCCATAATAATACAATGAATGTAACCTTAATATAACAGCAGTACGTATTAACTATGCGAGTAAACTAATAATTATTCTTAGCTCATTAAACAATTTTAAATCTGTCCACTGGCTTACGTGTTCGCTTAGGGTGACGATTCTCCGGCGGCGGAGATTGTGGTTGTACATTATCCAGAATATCTTCTGGGGTATTAATTTTCGGGTTTGCACTTTCCCCTTTATTGTCTGTAGTCGCCTCTGGTGAGGCGACTTCCTGTTCTAATCCATCGCTTACTTGCTCGACCACACTCTCTCCCCCATGATCCGTATAGTCCCCCGTCTCTGGACAAGTAACATCAGAAAACCGCGACCTGCGGCGCATCTGATCTACATGCCTTTTTAGTGATTGACCATTATCCTTTACCACTGAGTATCTACGGGCACTGTCTACTCGTTCTACGGTACCTTTCACCCACCTATCACTAACACCATACTCCCGGGCCCAAACTGAGTCTCCCTCCCTGAAGCTTCGGCCTGTTCCCCCTGCATATTCGATTTGTCGTCTTTGGGCTTGATGGACTCTGTCCTTGATGACCAGGTCGGTGCGCAATAAATCAAGTCTGGAGCGTAACGGACGTCTCTGCAACAGCATAGCCGGAGTTTCCCCGGTAGTGCTGTGCACAGTGTTTCGGTACGCTAACAGAAACGTTTGCAATGCGGTATCGACATCTACACAATCCCTATGCGCTTTTTTAATAGCTCGCTTACAAAGCTTGACTGCATTCTCCGCGGCCCCGTTTGAGGATGGGTGGTAGGCTGGTGAAAAAAACTGTTTAATGCCGTTGTTTTTTAAGAAGGTTTTAAACTCTGTGCTAGTAAACGGTGGGCCCTGATCAGATACCAATTCCTCACGAAAACCAAACCTTGCAAATGTAGCTCTTAAAACCTTTATAACGTTCGATGCATTAGTTCGTGTCATCTCAAACACTTCTAACCATTTTGAAGAAGAATCAATGATAACTAAGAAGGTAAGACCTTTATATGGTCCTAGGAAATCGATGTGCACCCTTGTCCAGGGGCGCGCGTGATACTGCCACGGCTGTATCGGGGCCCGCGGCGGCGCGTCCGCCTCCGCTGCACAAGTGTCACAGTGCTTACATAATGCTTCCACGGCCGCGTCTATATTAGGCCACCATACATAGCTACGTGCCAAGCTTTTTGTTTTTACGATCCCCATGTGGCAGCTATGCAGTTGTTTTAAAACAATATTCTGCAACGATAATGGTATAACCATACGATAACCCCACATAATACATCCAGACTCCGTATATAACTCATTACGCTTTATAAAGTACGGTTTGATACCTTCTGCCTCTATACAATTTGAAGGCCATCCGGATTGAATGTAAACTAAAACCCTACTTAACACTTTATCTACCGCCGTCGCTTTCCTAACGTCTTGGTTCGTAATTGGTAAAAAGTTTTCAACAAAATTAACGTAAGTGTTTTCTTTATGTGATATTACCTTGTCTTCACAACACTTGTATGGCAGTCTTGATAATGCATCGGCACAATTCTTACTCGAAGACACATATTCTATATCATAGGTATACCCAGTCAATAACACCGCCCAACGCTGTAACCTAGACGCGGCCATCACTGGGATACCGACTTTATCACCAAAAATATAAGTGAGAGGCTTGTGATCGGTTCTCAGTGTAAATTTACGACCGTAAAGATATTGATGGAATTTACGCACTCCGAACACAATAGCGAGTGCCTCTCGATCTATTTGTGAGTAGGCCCGCTCGGCTTGCGTGAGCGCGCGCGATGCGTACGCCACGGGGCGATCGCCCCTTTCCGTTGTGTGCGATATCACAGCGCCTATGCCTACACTGCTTGCGTCTGTTGTTAAAATTATCGGTAACTCGGGTGTGTAGTGCATTAGCACTTCACTACTTGTTAATAAATGCTTCACTTTACTGAACGCATCTTCACAATCTCTATTCCAGCTATACGGGGTTCCAGTTTTGAGCAAATTATATAAAGGAGCTAGTATCGTACTAACATTTCTAATGAATTTTCCATAGTACATGACCATACCAATAAAAGCTCTTAGTTCAGAAGTATTCGTGGGGGCTGGTGTTTTAATAATAGATTTTACTTTGTCTGGACACGTGTGAACTCCTTCTTTACTAATCTTGTGACCTAGATAGTTTACCGATTCAGCAAAAAATATGCATTTTTCTTTCTTTACTCTAAGCCCGTATTTGAGCAAGCGATCAAATACTTTGCATAAGCTATGCATGTGTGCTTCGGTTGTGGGTCCCGTTATTATAATGTCATCCAAAAACACCCCCACATGTGGTAAATCCGAAAACAACTGTTCCAAATTCCTTTGGAAAATGCCCGGACTTGATGCTAACCCGTACACTAGCCTATTATACCTAAATAATCCTTTATGAGTGTTAATTACCGTGTATTTTTTTGTTTCATCCAGCTCAAATTGAGCGTAGGCCTGTGAAAGATCAATTTTACTAAAACGCTGGCCACCCTTCAAGTAAGATTTCCTCTACTCTGGGTAACGGATAACGGTCAACTTCTATAACTTTATTTAAAGTTAATTTGTAATCTGCACAAATTCTAATGTTACCGTCCTTCTTGACGACCGGCACGATGGGGGTTGCCCAGTCGGAACGCTCCACAGGAGAGAGAATGCCGTCCCTCTGCAGCTGGTCCAGAGCGCGCTCAACCGGCTCGCGCAGCGCGTACGCCAGCGGACGCGCGCGCATGAACACCGGCCGCGCGCCCTCGCGTACGTGCACGCTTACCGTGCCGCCGGTGAACCGTCCTAGCCCATCCGCGAACACTTCAGAGTATCTGGTACTGAAAGCAGCCACATCAAATACATTGTTTTTGTACCACACTACACTATTACTATTACAATCATACGTTACTGTAGGTAACTGTATTTTTAGTTCTGCCATCCACTGACGGCCTAATAGGAGTGTTTTGCCATTCTCAACTACATATAAATCTAATTGCTTGTGCCCATCTTTATATTTCACTAATGGTTGCATAACTCCAATGGGTTTTACTAACTCGCCGGTATAGTACTTTAGAGTTAATTTACTAGACTTAAGTTTCACATCCTTAAACAATCTACTGTAACATTCCAAACTTATGCATGACACCGCACTGCCAGTGTCACACTCCATCTTAATGTCAATACCATTTACATTAAGTTCGACATAAATAGGACTACACTGCATAGCTGACAATTTGCAAACATTTACAACTATTACCTCATCGCTCTCTGCCTCGTCACTTTCGTCAGAATTCCTTATTCTAAGCGCGTCCACGTCGGCGAAGTGTGCCGATAAATTTGGACACATCCGTCGCAAATGTCCTGCTTGGTTGCATACCCGGCACACATAACGAGCGAACTTGCACTTGCTTGCGTCGTGTCGCGCGCCGCACACTCGACATTGCTGTTGCTGCGCACGCTCACCCAGCTTCATGGGTGCGGCCGCTGCCGATGCGCGCGCGCCGCGGTCCCGCCCGCTAGATGTCATTGTATCAAACGGTGTTGTCGCTCCGCGCACGTGACGAGTGGCCGACCCCGCCGTACCCTTACGCCGCGAGCCCGCTGTCATCGCTTGACACGTCACCGACGTCGCCTGGGCGCCTTCACTTCTCGGCCCGCTCTGTCCTTCCACGGCCGCCGCGTCTTTTTCTGCTGCCTCCATGCTGACCGCTAACTTATATGCCTTTCCGAGATCCAAATTACTTTCAGCGAACAATCGTTTTCGTATGATTTCATTTGTTATGCCACACACTAGCTGGTCTCTTAAACTCTCTTCCAGCCAAGACCCAAATTCACATGTTTTGGACATCTTTTTCAAGATAGCCATGTATTCTGATATAGTTTCACCTTCTTTCTGTTTCCTATGACGAAACTTGTACCGCTCTGCCAACTCACTTGGCTTTGGTTGCAAGTGTTTTTCCATGACGTCAACAATTTGTGCTAACGTTTTACTTTTAGGTTTAACCGGCGTGCACAAATTAACCAGAAGTTCATAACACTCCGCCCCCATTACTGTTATTAATGTCGGCACTTGTAATTCGGGTGGAATCTTGTTAACTAAAAAATATTGTTCTAAACGCTCCACGTACAACCGCCAATCGTCACTGTGGACTTTAAACTCTGCTATTTTACCAATTGACATTTTTTTGGTTATTTTGATTCCTACTTCACTATTGTACGAATCACGCGTAGAATCGTCTGTCCTCGTCGCCACTGAAGAGTATGGAACTGCAGAACTATTTGGAATACAATCAAACACGGAGTTCACTGCTAGACGTATATTCGAGAACTGGCGAGCGGTTCGTAACGTACAATTAACTTAATTCTAAGTACCCACTATTACAAATATATCACAACAAACTTAACTAAATTTAAGTTAAATGCATCTCTCTCTTTCCTTTTTTAAGGAATTTTAAAGAACTAGACAGCGCCTGCAGAAAATTGGCGTATATTTAGTCGCTATGTTTTTAATCGCGTCTAAGTTGTCTATGGAGACAGAACTTAACTAATATTTTATCTTCTGTCCTTTTCTTAATTAAATGGAAAGAAAAAGATGCACTTAACTTAAATTTACGTTAGTTTGTGAATAAGAGAATCGGCACCAATACGAAAATCAAGGCAAGTTCACCAAAACTTTCATAAACAGACATTAAACACTTAACAAAAACTTGAAACTCACATATAACATCAGAAGTGGGACAAATAAACACCAATTTAATAGTAGTCCCGACAAAAGAGAAGTCATGTAGGGTGACCGTAAGATCGGAACTATTTGAGACATAAGTGGCGTTCCGTGTCACGTCTCTAGTAAAATATGGGTGTCCATGAGGCACTGAAACAGATGGACCACACATTTTTGTCAATTGAGAAGCGGAAAAGTTGGTCTTTGTTGAGATTTTAAAGCCTTTGTCACACAAAAGCGATATCGCGTTATTACTATACGTGGTATTGGTCTACGTTTCGCCATGTAATGGATTGTGAACGAGGAATGCTTATTGCAACTAAATAAAAATATTTTGGTTGTTTAAATTAAAAAATATAAACGTACGTTCCAGACTCGTTTTCATACCGATTAAACATTATATTGCATTGTCACGAAAACTCAATATGTGTTAAAATTTTCTCAAGAATCAGTTATGTAGAAGTGGTAGAAAAAGCTGTCGGCAGATTTAAGCCAAAGGAACTTCCATAATATAAGTTAAATAAAACCGATTAATTATTAATTTTTTTTTTTTTTTTTTTGGTGAGTGGGAAATCATCCAATGACTGCTCCCGTCCTGGGTGCGGCGGGAGGGCGTGTCAGACTCTTGCTGACTAAAACCCACTCATGTTCCTTCGATTGCCCTTTATGTTCCAGGGTCACGGTAACTATTATAAACATTCCGCAACCCCGGCAGGCGTGGCCCTGTTGGGCCCCTTCTTGTGCTGACTTCTTCTTTTTGAGGCGCGCGTGGAACAAAACGCGCCGTCGACGCGGTCCTGGTCCTAGCCGGGCGGCGAGCTACCCATCGCTCGCTATCCGCAGAACCGCGCCTACGGTGGCCGGTAGTCGTCTTGCGACTCTCGACGTCTTCGCCTGGGTCTTAGTCCGGGGCGAGAGGCTCGTCGTTGCCTCTCGCGCGCCGCCGCTTCCTTCACTAGCATAACTGCTTCGCAGAAGGAAGACGGCATCCCATTCCGTCTCGCCCCGAAGCATGGCCTGAACCAGCGCCGGGCGCGAGAGGTCACCGCCGCCGATCGCCTCTACGAGGACACGTCGATGCTCCGCCCATGCGCGGCACACCTCCACTGTGTGCTCGACCGTGTCCTCCAGGCGACCGTTACTGCAGTGGTGACACCCAGGCGTCGCTTCCGCCCGAATCCGACACAGGAACCTCCCGAACTGACCATGTCCGGTGAGGACCTGTGTCAAGCGAAACGTGAGAGCGGCGTGGCGCCTCTCCAGCCACTTCTCAAAGAGAAATTATTATCAAATATACAAGTATTACAAAGTACATTAATTTTAAAATAAATATTGATGTAGCTAAAAAAATAATAAGTGAGACCTAATTAGGCTCTATGGCCGTTTCTATATTGTTGAAAAGGGTTGGTAAGGATTCTTCAGCCCTCATAATCAGTGAGTTTTGTGAGCATTACTCATGTTAGTATTACTTACGTTTACTGCTAATTATAAAGTTGAGACAAATATTCTTTGTAATTTTGAATTAAGAACTTTTGAACTCAAAGCGAGAACTTGCGGAGGACTAGATGCCTCCCACGGTTTCAGTCGCTCTGTGTCTTTGGTTCCGTTTCGTTCTCGTAGGCATGCATGATGTTTTGTAGCTTTCGTGTTATTTTGACGTTTCTTATCTTACTAATATCAAACATGTTAAAGTTTGTATTTGTACCACAAACTTTACGTATGTGTGTTTGCAAGTTTGATATTCTTTCACAAAAAAATAAATACGGAACTGATCTGGATAAAAGTTAGCAGTAATATACTTTTTTTTTTTTTTGGTGAGTGGGAAATCATCCAATGACTGCTCCCGTCCTGGGTGCGACGGGAGGGCGTGTCAGACTCTTACTGACTAAAACCCACTCATGTTCCTTCGATTGCCCTTTATGTTCCAGGGTCACGGTAACTATTATAAACATTCCGCAACCCCAGCAGTAATATACTTAGCATATAACATCATGCTATGCTGCTTATATGCCTAGCGCGGATAAAAACGCGGGGGCAGCTAGTAACTTACATTTCCCGTTAAAGTTTCATCGAAATCCGTTCCGTGGTTTTTAAATTAAATTGTAGTAAACATACAACCATACATCCTCACAAACTTATTTGTGTCTATGTCAATGGGAAGTAAGAAGTTGCTATTATATGGTTTATATTATATATTTTGTCTAAATGACTTTCCAAAGTGAAATTTGACTTAAATTTGTTGCGAAAATATTTTTAATGGATTAAATATTTAAAGGCCAATTTTTAATTTTAGTACTCCAGCATAACCTTAAATTGTATAGGCCATTGCGAAGTTAAAACAAAGAAGATGATGATCGTGAGTATTTAAAGTTTCACTGAAAGGGGCCACGCCTGCCGGGGTTGCGGAATGTTTATAATAGTTACCGTGACCCTGGAACATAAAGGGCAATCGAAGGAACATGAGTGGGTTTTAGTCAGAAAAAGTCTGACACGCCCTCCCGCCACACCCAGGACGGGAGCAGTCATTTGGTGATTTCCCACTCACCAAAAAAAAAGTATTCAAAGTTTAAAAATTTCAATATTTTAATAGGGACTAGCTGTCGCTCGCGGCGTGACCCGCGCGTATCTTGTAACTTCATTCCCTATCATACCCCCAAAAAATATTTCTTAGTGGATACTAAGAAAAGTACTGTTCAAGCTTACCCTCCAACTACTAGCGGTTTGGGCTAAGCGTTGATATATCAACAAGCAGTTACTCAGTAAGTTTACCATTTTATATTTATAGATTACCTGAACAATCAAATATTGTAAACAACTAAAATCAATGAACATTGTTTTCATAAGCTGTCAACACTCGCTTCCCGAATAATAACACATATAGGTGGGCGTGATTACTTAACACCCATCGATCGTCAGGTTGTTTCGTCCAAAGATAATAAAGAAAAACAAAACATTTGAGGCTTCTATGATAAATAGAATCTGAAACTGTTTCGGATATTAAAACTCAGTATTTTACTCCAAATATTAAACATAATTTTCATCAATTTTTTGGGTTGGACAGTCCATTTAACGAGAAAGGTATAGGCTATGTAACATCACGCTTCAACACGCGCATCTTTGGGAGCAGGACAGTAATCAAAAACGCGGGTGCAACTGCGGAGGACTGCTAGTACAAAATAAACTTAAACTTACTAATATTTTATAAAGTTAAGGTTTTCTAGAAAATAACTCAACATCGGGTCAAGCTCGCCTTTGTACTATGTATATTTTTGCTGTTTATTTTTTCTTGTGCAATAAAGAACTAAAACACAACTGCCCAAAAGTGAATGCATCGTATTGTGTTGCGAGGTGTTTCGCATCATACCACAAAATCTCCAACTTGACACCAAACGGTCACAGGATTGTCCTTCCAGGAAGGTCTCCAAATGATGACTTTTGAGAAACTGTGTGTAAGTTGTTGGTTACCTAACAGTGTCTAGAGTATTTCCTATTAATTACTCCTCAATTTCATAATTTATTAACCACTAGCTATTATCTTCTACTTTAACTTTGTCCTAGGGGACCAACTATCCTTAAGAAAGACCGGATATAACTGATTAATAATAATTTGTTGGAATACTAACGGTCCGCCTCAGTTTCACACGGGTACTACCCAGCCAGCACAAACCTTTTGAGTAAGCTTTGTTTAACAGCAGCTATAGAAGCTAACTTCTGAAAAAACTACTGTAAATAGCTGATTAAGCGCTTACTCAGACGTTATTCAAGCAATTTGGGCACAAAATATACTGCTAATAGCTGTGTAATAGCAACGTAACAGATGAATAAGTTTTGAATAATTGTACGACTAGCTGAGTATCTTCTGCATAAAAAGATTTTGTTCTTTAATACAAGTATTACAGCTCTGTTAACCAGGTGATGAGTGAATGATGAATGAACTATATGGTTAAATCCTTGAAGCTCAGATATTCAGATCATACACAGCGTTTAGCTTATTTCAGTATATTTTAGCAAGAAGTTGATCAAATTAATGTTGACAAATCCGAACAGCGTGACTCGACATCATTTTATAATACCTACCTATCATAAATAATTTTACTCTTATTTAAGCTTGAAGAATGAAATTGTAGGTGCGCATGCAACTTTACTGTGAATATGTATATATATATTTCGTGTAAAATTTTCACGCGCTTCCTGATAAGCCGGGTTTTAAAGAAATAAAAATAAGATTTTTTTTAGTGGTATATTTTTATTTATTTATTTATTTATTTACACTTTATGCACAACGGTACACAGGCGGACTTAATGCCAAAGGCATTCTCTCCCAGTCAACCTAGGGTGGTGAAGAGATAGCATAGTAGGTACATTTATGGTGGTAAAACTAAAAAGATAGAAGTATAATAGATAACAAAAATAAAATACATAATAATATACATAATAACTACATACATAAGTAAATAAATACATATATCTATAATATATATTTATATATAAGTGAAAGTAAATTATGAAAGAACTCTGCTTAATAGTTATTTTTACGTGTTATTATTAATTAATTTGTATTAAGTTTATTTCAATTTAAGGGTTCAAAAATAACCTTGTAATACTTTTATAAGAATATTATATCGATTTCGTTATTAAACTTGAGTATTTGAGTATAAAATTCCACATCTTTCTAATAGGTTACGTTGTTCGATATGGCGACGCTCATTCTGAATAAAATCTGATTACAGCGGCTTATCGTCTAATAAATAAATAAATAAAATAAAAATCATTTATTGTCTCATTAAAATTTTACAAATTTAAATGAAGCCCTGAACCCCACACTAGGATTCCCTGTGTTGTGGAGTCCAGTCTCTTTCAATCCATGGTAAGTACAGTAACAAAGACAACAAAGTTTAATTTAACTAAAGGACATCACTCTTTTAGGTCCAAATTAGAAAGTGCCGGCCAAAGAAAAAAAAATATGATATTCTGTTAGACCTTGTTCTTCTTAACATTTTTTATTATGGCACCAAACCTGTGGGATCATTCCCCTTGACTTAATTTGAGGTCAAAATCACGCATATTTTTAGTAAAATAAATTGCGAAAACAAAAGATTTAGCTCTTTAGAGGTATGAGGAAATAGGGAGGCATCCTCTGACCAGACATGTGTTGTGTCTGGTGGGTTACTGCCCGACAATAATTGTTGTCGGTATTTAGTATATTATGCTTATGTCTTGTCAAACTCTTATTGTGCAATGTAGGATGTCATTTTTAGATCACATGTTGAGTGATTGTCGCCACACCACTCTCCCTCCGAGAGTGTCCGAGACCGGAGGTCGTTAGTACAATTAGTTGTCTATATACACCTTCATATGTTGCTTGCTGACCCAGTGTAAGGTCCTAGTGAGTTGAAACTGTGAGCCGCTTGGTTTTCGGTGAGTATATCAACTGTCTGCGGAGATGGCCCAATGATGAGTCGGGGGAATGATGTCACCATACTCGTGATTTTCGACCTCAACAAAGTGTTTTGAGAGGGGCGGGGTAGTAGCACGCTGTGTTGCGGTAACTGGCCCCGAGCATGACCGTCATCACTTCCTTAAGCTGTCGATAGGCGAGTCACACAGCCACCCAGCTAAATGACTTCAACCGATATCCTCACCACCTACACGCAGTGGACGCGCGTACCTGGTCATCACATTCAGACCTTAACATAGCACATTGCACTTCGGCTAGACAGCAAACATAATAGAATAGAATAGAATAATTTATTTTGTCAGAAACATGGTTACAGGATGTTACTTATAAATATTGCAGAAGTTCAGCATGTCTCACCGAATTATCGGTATACAAAATTTTTGATAAATTGACATAGTACTGTCAGAAAAGTCATTATTACATTATTATTAATTAAATTGCTTGCCACGTCAAAAAATTCATAATTACAATAAAAAAATAAAGAATAAGAATAATAAAGTATTAATTTTTACATGTCATAAATTCAGCAATGCTATAAAAACATTTTTCAATAAGCCATTTCTTAAGAATATATTTAAAACGGGTAAGAGGCAATTCCCTTATTGATTTTGGCACATTATTAAATATTTGTATTGTTATGTACCCACAGTTTTTCTTATATAATGCGGTGGACGTTGCAGCGATGCAATTCCGACCCGGTCCACACAACAGCTAACTACTATTGATATCGCGATTAAATATATTATGTTAGTATCTTGTCCAATTCTATTGCGCGATGTAGGATGTCTGTTCGTAGTTCACATGATAGTCGCCACACCCCTCCCATATTATGCTCCAGTGAGTCGGTTAATGCAGTGTCGCTTAGCAGTTAGCTGTTTTGTCGACCGGGTCAGAATTGTATCTCTGTTTGCTGACTAGCCGAAGTGCAATGTGCTATGGTCAAGGTCACTGATAGAGCTGAAGGTGATGACCAGGATACTGTTTGAAACCATTTATGCTGGGTTGCTGTGTGACTTGCCGATCGATAGCTTTAGGAAGTGATGACGGCCATGCTCGGGGCCAGTTACCGCAACACAGTGTGCAGCTACTTCTCCTTATTCCACCCCGCCCGTCTCAAAACACTTTGTTGAGGTCGGAAACCACTCAGTATGGTGACATCATTCCCCCGACTCATCATTGGGGCATCTCCGCAGACAATTGATACTCACCAAAAACCAAGCGGCTCTCAGTTTCAACTCACTAGAACCTTTCAATGGGTCAGCAAACAACATAATATGAAGGTGTACATAGACAACTTATTGTACTTACGACCTCCGGTCACGGACACTCTCGGAGGGAGAGTGGTGTGGCGACAATCACTCAACATGTAATCTAAAAATGACATCCTACATTGCACAATAAGAGTTTGACAAGACATAAGCATAATATACTAAATACCGACAACAATTGTCGGGCAGTAACCCACCAGACACAACACATGTCTAGTCGGAGGATGCCTCCCTATTTCCTCATACCTCTAAAGAGCTAAATCTTTTGTTTTGGCAATTTATTTTACTAAAAATATGCGTGATTTTGACCTCAAATAAAACCAATGGGAATGGTCCCACAGGTTTGGTGCCATAATAAAAAATGTTAAGAAGAATAAGGTCTAACAGAATATCATATTTTTTTTCTTTGGCCGGCACTTTCGTATTTGGACCAAAAATGTATGGGGAGTGAATGATGTCCTTTAGTTTTAACAAAGTACATATGTAGTAGGCAGTTTGTGTAGAGTGTAATGTAGTGAATGTGGTGTGTGAGGTGTAGTGTGGTACGTGTAGTGAGTGTGATGTGGTAGGTGTAGGTGTGTGTGTGATGTGGTAGGTGCAGATGTGTGAGTGCGTGTGGGGAGGGGACGAGTGAATGCAAATGCGTGAATTACTCGTGTACCTATGATTTTTTTATTTTTTGTTGTGTATTACTTATTATTCATGACAACATTTTTAAGACGTCCTCTGTTTTTTCGTAATCCAGATTGAGTAGCCACTGGAAGATTATTTTCTGCATCTGCTGTCTAATGTCTGCATAACAGACCTTATGTGTCCACTTATTAAGTTATGCTCTGGTTTAAAGTGGTCTGCACTCAATAGCTGTTCTATATAATTCATCACACACATTCGTTCCCTACACACATTTTTTTTTGTGAAAATGCCTTTTTCACACAGTCATATATATATAACATAACTACTAAAAAAAAAGCACAGCCAGCCGGATAAATGTTGACTAACGTTCCAGAATAGCTCTTCTAGCTTAAAAATGTCTACTTTTCATGAAAACTCAGCAAACTTCTGCATAAGAATCTACTAATATTGCTTTAATCACAGTTAGCTGCACATGACGGTATTTTCGTGCTAAAAGCGTCATAACGTATTTACAACAGCTATCTTAATTTCTGTTAAGTTACTATATGCTTCATAACAGCAACAACGCCTGTTTTATACAGCAGCTGAATAACTGTCAAGGTGTGGTGTGTAATACAACTAAAAGAAAACAGAATATAACTTATCCAACATCATGCTTGTTAATGGAATTTTATACCATGTTATACAAAAGGTTACACAAACTCTTGAGTAACAGGTCTTTTTATGAAAAGTTGAGTTTTAAGAAAAAAAATCCGCAAATTACAAAACTAATACAGCTAATAGCATTATTATAGCAAAAAAAATCTTTAATACAGAACTTTGTAATACACACAGCTTCTATTCATATATAATAAAGATTAACGCTGCATAAGGTTAAATTGTTGGCCAGTTATCTGACTTGTGTGCTGCCTGGGTAATCTTTGAAAATCCCGACTTTTATCTACGACGTTTTGCCCGCGACTTCGTCCGCGTGGATTAATAGTTCCCGTACCCGGTCGATTTCCGGGATGAAAACTATCCCATGTCCTTTCTTGGGTCCCAGAATATATCTGTACCAAATTTCATTTAAATCGGTTCAGTGGTTTAGGCGTGAAGAAGAGACAGACAGACAGAGTTACTTTCGCATTTATAATATTAGTACGGATAGTATGCATGTAGAGAACCTTCCTTTTGAATCATTCTATCTGACTGACTGACCGGGTGATATGTCAACGCACAGCCCAAACCGCTGGTCCTAGAGACTAGGAGGGTGTGTTCTTTGTAAATAGTAGGTAAATAAATCATCATCATCTCCCTAGCCTTTTTCCCAACCGTGATGGGGTCGGCTGCCAGCCTAACCGGATTCAGCTAGATACCGGTGTTTTACGTGGAGCGACTGCCTATCTGACCTCCACAACCTAGTAACAGGGCGACACGATACCTCTTGGTTAGTCTGGTCACAGTATCTGGCTAACCAGTAACGACTGTCAAAGTTCTACGTGAATAACAACCGGGACCAACGGCTTTTACGTGCTTTCTGAGGCACGGGATGTCAGTGATGTCGAAGATAAACTTTAGAAAGTACATATGAATTGAAAAAGTCGCATTGGTACTTGCCCGGATTCGAACCCACAACCTCTTACACGAGAGGCAGGCGCCTTATCCACTGGGCCATCACGACACAAATAATAATATAATGAAATAGTAGGTAAATAAATAAATAATAATAATAAATATACAGGGACAACACGGTCATCTGATCCCAAGTTAAGCTCTGCTTAGAGCTTGTGTTATGGTAACCAGAGAACTGATATACATACTATATAAATTATAAATACAAACACAAAGTTTGTTCTGGTATTCACCAAGACAGGATTTTTTGAATTCGATCCTCTAAAGGGGTAAAAAAAAGAGATGGAAGTTTTGCCATTCACGCGGATGAACCCGCGGGACAAAGCTAGTCTGTTATAAAACAAGAACAAAACTATCCTAAAGACACTACTGTTATTATTAAAATAAGTCTTAGGTACAGTTTCCGAGCAGGGTGCTAAACTTATTGGACTAACATGAACTAAATAGTTAGCCCAGTAAGGAAATAAGTTAAACTAGAATGTAGTTAAATTGAAATGAGAATCGGTTAGCAAACGAACGGAAATTGGAGTAGTTACATACATAGATGGGAAAAGTTGGGCGTTAGTTAATTGTTATTACCTTGCTGTACATACGTGTTTGTTTAGCTGAAGGTAGGAAATGAATTCCATTGAAATTATGATATTTAATCAAAAAATATCCTCCCATTCTCTATAATAAATCTGCTTTTCTATGTGCTTTATGCTAAACTCGGTAGCAATAAAGGAGGATGATATTTGTTTAAAGTTAAGCCCCAATCTCAGATGAGATCTAATTCCACCTGCGATAAGGCTATACGAATATGTACAATATATAGTATGGCATAAAGCGAAAAATCTCTATAATTATCACCACTTTACCCCCAGAATTCAATGTAATGTAACCTCCCTTGATCGTCGTCTTCGGAGAGAATGGAAGACCGTCGTGGTTTTAGTCATCAAAAGTCTGGTAGACCTCTCGGTTCACCGGTGCCAGATATTCATGAGATTTCTCAATCCCTAAGTGAAAGAGCGCTAAGAACTGTTGGTTTACGGTTTGTCGCCTATCTTTCTGACCTTCTATTACAAAACGTTATTATGGAACTTTAAGGCCCGTATTAATAGACATCACTCAGTTCTGAGACGCTCTCAAGTCTCTTGCTGTCCTTGTCATTCTAAAGGAAAAAAATAAGGACAGCAAGAAAGGAGACAATTTTTTTTGTTCGGGGATTAGGCCCACCACAAATTGTGGCATTTATTAATGAAATGCACGTTAGTTTATTCCTTATAATCTCTAGATTACAGTGGCAATATTAGCAAAACTCTAAGTAACCGGAATACTGGGAAATACGACAGTCAAAACATGACTCTCATAATGACCTAAAATCTCACAAGAGCGATTATTTAATGAGTGAATAGGTTTCCTAGGTATTTTATGTTAGAATAGTGCACTTTCAATAATAATATAGGTGTAAATGACATAAAAACCTGGCTTAGGTGTGATTTTTTTTCGATTATTCTTTTACTGTGGACGCCAATGCTTTTATAAGTAAAGTTGTTGCACATTTCGTTGAAATCGAGCTGTACAATTGTTACAACAGCTTTATATATTATGCACTGTATCTCCAGAAGCCATTTTTCTAACATCTATTGAATAAAAATACGAAAAGAACAGAAGAAGCACTTATCTGACTATCTAGAAAACTGTTGGAAACTATTAGGCTAAGTTTACATGACCGCGAGAAGCCGCGCGTCGCCGCGTGGTTGAGGCCCTGTCCAGGAAGGCGAATTCGCCGCGATTCGACTCGCGCGAATTCACTCGCGGGTAGGCAAGATACTAGGCACCAATACATCGCGTCCACAAGCATCGCGCGACTAATAAACTCGCGCGTGACTCGCGCGTAATGCGCGCGAGTCGAGATACTAGGGCCGCCTTGTTGCGTCCAGATTTCGCGCGAATTTCAGAGCGAGTGCACGTCCACCAGCAAATCCAAATAAACGCACATATCTTCCCCCTAGTACTCAGCACAAGACCACCTTTGCGACACACCAATATTATATACTTAGTTCACACATCTATAGGAAAATTAACGAACATTTAAAAATCACAAATTTAAACACACATACCCTGAAAACTAAACTCACAGACTGGCTCCTTCTTAAGGACTATTCTGAAACGGAGTCTTTACTAACATACAGTGTCTAATGCAGCACTCTTTCAAACACACACACACTTTCTCACCCATACACACTTTCACACACACACATACAATTCACTCACACACCCTTACACACACATACAACACAAACACCTCCAACTCACTACTCACTCTCACTCTACACTACACGCATGCTTGTAACATGACTAGCATGCTCATTTAATTTGGGATATTTTATATTTCCATCTCTTTTATAAATAAGTCTTTTAATATATATATATATTTTTTATAATTTACTTTTTATTAATGTTTTAAGCCAGACGGCAGACTGATGTAGTCCATTCGTTGTTTTTGTTGTTTATCTTAAATTGTATATTATTAGCCGAATACTACCCCTTAAGATACAGGTGATTCCTAGTTTAAGAGGTAGAATAATCTCATTTGTACAGATTGCAACACGAACTTTTTGTTTTTCTGTAAATAAGTACCAAGTCCAATAATGTATGTACCGATCTGTATTTCTTTGGCTTAATAAACATTTTTATTATATTATTATTATTACGTATAAAAGAGAAAGAGAAGGAAATACGACTCGCGCGTACGTACGCTCTATACGCGTAGACTCTGGACGCAACACTCGCGCGTGTTACGCGCGAGAGAATCGCGGCGAATTCGCCCTCCTGGACAGGGTCTGAGGCGTTCGCATGATGATGTGCATACCAGTCCGGATGTCAATGTTGCTTGAGGAGGGGGCAATTTGCTTATGGATTTTATACCGAAGGCTGAGTCGTCGCAGAAAATGACAAAGACAATAAAAAGGCTTTCTTGCATCCTATTTTAAATGAAAGTCTTTCACTTAAAATAGGATGCAAGAATGCTTTTCAACGAACGTAGAACGCGCGGTAATGTCTACGATAATTGCTGCTTACTTTGGTCTTGTACCGCGCGGTTAGTGGTACAGAGCGGTTTCGCGCGGTCGTATGAACTTAGCTTAATAATGTAGTCTGTCAGTGTCAAACTGATTGAAACTGTACCACAGAGCATCAACAACGGAATGTTAATTAGGTACGTTTCGTTTCACATAATATATTTAAATTCACGTTGAAATAAATGTAAAAACGCTCCTCAACATGCATTTTTCCGTAATAGTTTTTTACTATTATTTCATTATTCCCGTTAGATATCTGTATAATTTTTAGTGGGTTAGTTATAATAAGGTGATGACTTGTTTCATGCGTAAAATTATTAATAAACGTAACCGTTTAATAGTGGGACCAAAAAAAATTGTCTCCTTTGAGTGCGTCTCGGAGTTGAGTGACGTCTGTTAATACGGCCCTAAAACTAACTGACCGCCTCTTTAATCAGGCAAGCAACAGGTGGGCAAGATAAATTATTCTCAGACAAATAATCATGCTCATCACACAAAGTTTGTCCTGGGTGGAAATCGAACCCCTGGCTAAGCAGTCAGGGTCACAAACCACAAAACTAACTGGTACGTCAACTATGTTATGATTGGCTTCCAGTCCTACCGAATTAATAGATACCAACCAGTTAATTACCGCGGGGAACTTATTATTGGGCAATATTTATATTTATTTTTTATGTTGTTTTGTCCACATATATTTAATATATATATATATATATATATATATATATATATAATTTAGTGTTTCTGCAAGTGTCCGTATGTGCATCCGTGACATGTGACATCACTAGCACTTTCGGCCCTATCAGAATATCAGCGCTGCGGCATTTTTTATGGAAAAAATCGCAGCATCATGCTGAAATAGGTACCGTTTTTGGCCTCGCACAGGTATTTTTTTTTTTGGTTTTTTTTTTATATAGGTTCATATTTTTTGTTTGTGTTATTTTTCTTCTCCTGTGTGAGACCAAAATAAATGTTTTTCTTTCTTTCTTTCTTTCTTTCTAATTATCTCAAGCAAATGCCTACAACCCAGTGAATAGGTGATACGATATGTATTGACTTACCGCTTGGTCGTTCCAAGCGACAGCCGGCTGACGGGCCGCTATTGTCTTTCTATTGTGTCTCGAATCACGTGTGTTCGAAGGTTTAAAGTAAAATACATAAAAAAATTGCTTGCTACATTTTAGAAAAAAAAGCGTCGCACACAGAAAACATTGTCTATCACAGGACATTGTAAAAAGGTTACCTGAAGTTTACATTTTATATGCATATTTTAGCATATAGGTCATGTGGGACGCGATTCACGTTTCACTTGCTACGGTTCGCTGGCCAACTGAAGCAATAAACTGGTATCGGTTTGAACAGCAGTAGGCTTTATATACGGAAGTATTTAACTGGTAATCCAGCCTCATATATATGTAGTTTGTTTTACGCGGCCCGTTGGTACCGCGAAGCTAGAGTTCCTAAATTGGTTTTGATAGTGTTTCGTAATTGAGGGTGCTTCGTGCGTTCTAACTATTTTTGGCTTCAGTAGGCCTTGTGAGCGAGTGCTGATTAGAGTCGATTTTCATTTAATAATTACATCGTAGTTCGAATTAATATCCTCATCAATTAGGTCCCTGGGGTTGCGGAATAGTTCAAATAGTTACCGCGGCCCCGTAACATAAAGGGCAACCGAAGGAACAAGGGTGGGATTCAGTCAGAAAAAGTCTGACACTCCCGCCCGCCCCACACAGAGCGCCCAGGGCCGCTCAGGGCGGGAGAAGACATTTGATGATTTCCCATCCTTAAAAAAACAATATAAGCCAACATTCACTCAACACAAGTATCATAATTAATTTGTTAGTATCGTTGCTTTATTAAATATTTTGAACTAAATAAAATACCTACATAATATTATTTAAAAACTGATATTATTAATTACACAATCTTTACTCCGTGCTCTCGTCCGCAAGACCTAATTCAAAAGAATCGTTTCGCATGAATCATGATTTAGCGTTCTTCATTTACTATTATAACAACTACATAACAACTACCAAGAAACTAACTCAAAAGTGAACGTACCTCATCACTAGAAACTTCTAAATATCTCAAAGGTAGGAATCACGAAAGATCCATGTATATTTGCCAATATCACCGACACTAGACAACACTTAGAAAAGGATGAGAGGTTAGTTCTAAACTTTAATAAAGCGAACACAGAGGTATCTCCTTACAAACTTACATTACCGTAGTGTCACAACACAAAAACTTTTAGTTCTAACTAACGTATTTTGAACTCTCTTCCTTAGCTTTTTGCGTCTATTTTAGGTTGTAAGAAATAGCTTAGTCGTAAGAGGTGTTGTCTTGGTTGAATTACTCGCTGTAAGGTATAAAGATGAATTTTTGGTGTTCACGCGTGATTTTCTGAGTGATTGGGAATACATTATTTCATGGGAAAATCGGTTTTGAATTTAGCGTAATCTCAGGGTATCCCTTCAGGGTTTCTTCTTATTCAGAGGATGATAAGCCTGCGGATGCCAATCCGCATCATTACTTAGTTTGACCAGGTATCGTATTACAGGTTTTTATATGATTATTTAGGAGTTTTATAACAACCTACAAAAAGGTTTCAAAAATGCACCTTGTATTAGGTTTATAAAGATTTGTGACACCTATGTCATAAATGTCGAAATTGAAAACCCCGTACCCAGATGAGGACCCAGAACTTCGGACATATCATGCTGGTACCACAGGGTCCACAAGGCTATTACACTTTAAGCTATGTTTAAGAAAACAACCAAGAGATTCGCTTGATGCATGTCCTCATATTAAAAAGCATTCATCACGTTTATAGGATTCCGTATTTCAACTGAAGCTTATTTTTTCCAATCATGGTGGTATTTCATTTAACACAAACATGTCTTTGTGATATTGATTTTTAAGGAAATTCAAGCCAATACGTCTGGGTATCATACCCTAGAATAAATTCTCTTATTTTTGCCCAAACTTCTTTGGACAAGCACATAAAGTCATTGGAGCTGTAATTGTTTTCTCCCCAAGTGATGTGAGAGAGAGAAGGAGTGAATCTGGCTATATCTCTTCTACTTCTTCAGCTCAATTATAATTTTAGTATACATAAGTGACACAAAAATGCAAGTAGGTCAATAGTTGCATTTTTGTACTATCTGCTACTTACTGAAAATCATTATAGGGTCGCCGGGTAACGGCTTATTTGATCTTCACAATCCCTTGTCAGACTTTCAGCCTATTTCCAAAGATCTTCGAATGGCAGTAGGAATTAAGTGCCACAGCACCAACTTCCAAACTGCGGGTTCCTATTGTACATTTTACTAATAAAAAGAAACACTTTTCCCGATCTGGGAATCGAAGCCAGAACTCCCACGACCAACAGTCATGCTAATGATCACGAAACTCAATGGGACAGTTGGGCACACTGGAAATAAAAATCACATTACACATTAACGCATCTACATACTTACACTTATAATGGGGACATGACGCGTATCGCGTCAAGCTAGTCTATATCCCCATTCGGGTACTGTCGGCTTCTGTCGGACGTCTTCGACAGGAAACATGCACACTCGCGACCACCCACAACTTGATGCTTCATTAATCGGAACATCTACCAGCCCTCTGTGGTGGCGACAAGACGGACGTAATCTCAGCAGCTGCCGCACATCAAACGTAAAGTCGGTTCGTCTGTCGCCGTCTTAATTTGTAAACAAATATGGCGTCATGTTTCGATTCAGTTTTAAATGAATTTCCAGTGGTTAACATTTTCTCTTCATATGGGTTTAATACTGGGTAAGTGGCACAATGTAGTAGACGTAATACACTAGTATCCAGCTGAATCCAGTTAGGCTGGAAGCCGACCCCAACATATTTGGGAAAGGGCTAGGGAGATGACGAAAGTAGCACAATGAAGTAATTTAATTTATTTTTATATCCTAAGTTTATCTTAGATATCACTGACACTGTGATGGAAAACGTCATGAAGAAACCTGTTAATGGTGATGATGTCTGACTAAATCAGATTGAAATTATCAGACCCCTTAACTTTAAGCAAGCTTTAGCAATTAATGCTCGTCTTTATATTAATATGTGATCAGGCCTTTGCCCTGTAGCGGGATAAATAGACTCTTATTATTAGTTTTTTATTTATTTATTAAAATAAAGCTTTTAAACCAAATTTTAACTGTGTATACGAAAAATCATGGTTTTCGAGACGTTTGTTTACAAATTAAGCCATGTAAGGTTAAACACAGTATAGTTCTGTTAGTTGTCACAACCGGATATATTTGACGCCCTCCTGCGTTCGATAGTCGTGTCATGTCGACTTAGTGAATCAAGATGTGAGATATCGATGTGAACTCTCAATATGTCGTAGTCCTGTGTCTTGGGTGTGAACTAGCCTATACGCTGTCATGATTTTTCTGCTTCTTGTGTGGATATTTTTAAAAGGATTGGCTTGGCAACTATATCCTACTTAGTATTATAAATGTGATTGTTTATCTGTGGATGTTTGTTACTCTTTCACGCAAAATCTACTGTACGGATTTTGATAAAACTTCACATTAATATAGCTTATACATCAGAATAGGATATAGGCTACATAACATCACGCTATGACTTACAGGAATGGAGCAATGATTAAAAACATAACATAACGCGGGTGAAACCGCGTGGGAAATTTATAACGAGTACGTGCATCTGATGGTCGCGGTTGTCAATCGTAGATCATTACTAGCTGTTGCGGGTAGCCATCAGAACCCATAATATTTGACAACCAGTCTAAGGGCACATTTACACTTGGTCGTTAACCCGAATTCGATTGCTTATAATTGACACTTAATCATTCCTCACAATGACAAAGAATGACAAGTGTTGCTCTAACTTTGACATTGGCAATGTTAAAAACGGTGCCAAAAGAAGAAAAAAAAAGTGTTTGAATTCGGGTTAAGGACCAAGTGTAATTGCGCCATAACGTATATCGTTACAGGGTTACTCTATATCCCTCTGTATCGTGATACCCCTGAAACAAGTTTTTTTTTTATTGTAATTAGAATCTTAAAACCACTTTTACAAGACATTTATACTAAATTATATTTTATATCTTAAATTCGCTAAAAAAACGTATTTTTTAATAACTTGCTGGAGCCGGCATTGCCTAACTGACCTCTGATAAGAAATACTCCAGTACTCAGGAATTATCGCCTCTTTTAAAGTCCAAAGAAGATATTCAATATTTTTGTGCAACAAACAATACAGAATAACATTCGGGGTAGCTTTTTGAGGCAAGTGTCCGGTTGTAGAGTCAGCCACTCCAAGCAAAACACCGTGTGACTTAATACAGTTTTTTTTTTGGGGAGTGGGAAATCATCAAATGACTGCTCCCGTCCTGGGTGCGGCGGGACGGCGTGTCAGACTTTTACTGACTAAAACCCACTCATGTTCCTTCGATTGCCCTTTATGTTCCGGGGTGACGGTAACTATTATAAACATTCCGCAACACCTAATACAGTTAGGAATAGATTAAGGAGATATTGACGAAACACAATAAGTAATCGATATCATAGTTGTCGCGAATAACTTCTTCCAGTATTGAAACAGGAAGTCAGGTATTGATTATCGTAACTTCTACAAGTTATATAATGTGTTTGTACCAAAACTTTCCTCGGTTAGATATAGCAAACATAACATATTATTATTAAATAAATGAACGATAACAGTGTTAATTCCCTTGTCCACAAACTAAATTAAATTTAAAATTAGTGCATTTTTTCTTTCCATTTCATTTAGAAAAGGACAGAAGATAAGTATTAGTCCATCCAGACTAAAAAGTAACGCCTGACGTAAATTGACGCATTTTGTGGCCATGTTTTTAAAAGCGTTTAAACTAGAGTTTTTTTTTTTGGGAGTGGGTAATCATCAAATGACTGCTCCCGTCCTGGGTGCGGCGGGAGGGCGTGTCAGACTTTTACTGACTAAAACCCACTCATGTTCCTTCGGTTGCCCTTTATGTTCCGGGGTCACGGTAACTATTGTAAACATTCCGCAACCCCGGAGTCTGTAGAGTATTTTCTGTAGTATTTCGTCCTTTTCTAATGAAATCGAAAAACGATGCACTAAACTTAAATTATAGTTTAGTTTCTGAGCAAGGCAATCGGTATCAATGTCATGACTTGGGCCATAATAAAATTAAAGATAGAAAGAAGAAACAAATAATATACAAGGTGATGCTGTTTCATATATTACGGTCGGAGGGTATTGAACTTTTGTTAGGAACAGCTGATATTTTTTTCGCGATTTCAGAGTTGGTTCCATAATAAAAGTTGTTTGTTTTCATGGGTAAAATTATCTCCTAGCGGGTGGTGCAGGACCAAAAATACAGATAGTATTAAAATCTCTTCAGCTCTATTGCACAAAGTGTGGGTTTCTAGAACTTTCCTCTTTCGAGGAGAATACTAATTATATTGTATGTGTAACTAATTTCCCCCGCTTTCTGACATCCGCCAAAAAAATTAACGCAACGAATTCAGTGACATTTGCGGTCATTAATAATTATTATAACAGCTTTGTATGTAGTCACCCACATCGATTAAAAGGCCAGGTGTCCAAGCCAAGTATACATTACATAAATTCATTGTTCATATCACGAAAAGTCAAGTAATTAAAATCATCCCATTATTACCGACGTAAAAAAAATTTGTTCCCTATTTGACCTGTATGTATGTTCATGGATATCTCGCGGTAGGCTGAACCGATTTTACTTGGCTTTTTTTTTGTTTGTTACATTTAGGAGGTTTTAGTACCAACTTCAAAAAAGTAGGTTCTCAGGAAATAATTGCAAAAAATGAAAGTAAAAAAAAACCGCCTTCAAAAACTAAAAAATTACTTGTTTTTCGGCATTCGGTCGCAATGAAAAATAACAAACAGAGAGGAAGCCACCGACTTCCGTAAGTTATTACCTATTCTGTTTTTAGTTTTTGAAGCTGTTTCTTTTTTAATTTTTAAGCTGTAAAGTTTAGGAAAAAAAGCATATTAATGGATGTATGATGATGCTTTGTGCTTTATGAGTATGAAAAGACGGCTTATTAAATTTATTTTTTTATTAGGGAAAAAAAACAGAACTTCCATTCTAAATAATTATACAAAAAATTCTTATCTTAAAAATACAAACACCGCTTAGTTTTTCATTGAGACAATATAGTCGGGTGTACAAAATATTTTTATTGCCATTAAAACTTTTTTTATGAAGCGTATTTATAATATTTATTTACAACTTGAAAATTAAATCTAAACAGTAAACAATCGTGACGACTCCTCCTCCTATTTTAGGTACAATAGAAAATCGAATCTAAACGTCAGCGCGGTGTTGCTGCATTGTAGTTTCCACCATTATCAATTGACGTACTTTTTATGAGCTGTCAAAACGCCATTCTCCAATAGATTTTGTACGGCAATGGCGACTTATGACGTCACTAAAATAACAACTCAGTTGACTATCTATTTATTGATTTCAAAACAACTAAAAATCAAAATTTTATAGCAAATTGAAAATGAACCGAATTTATTAGGCTGAAATTAATAGAGGTTTTATAGGAATTGTGTCTAACATTTATTGGTTAATGGTGGAAACTACCCAATTGCAATATTTCTCTATTTATTTTTGTTCATCCATACTAATATTATAAATGGGAAAGTGTGTCTGTCTGTCTGTCTGTTTGTCTTTCTTTTACGGCAAAACGGAGCGACGAATTGACGTGATTTTTTAAGTGGAGATAGTTGAAGGGATGGAGAGTAACATAGGCTACTTTTTGTCTCTTTCTAACGCGAGCGAAGCCGCTAGCAAAAGCTAGTTGTAGAATAAAATTCGATACCAGATGTCAAATTACTTGTGATAAGCTTACGTCATTATTATATTTTTAACATCTATTCTATTACATTCTACGATGTAATCTACAATGCCACTTGTCTAGAAATGCTCCTTTGACTAGTTTAAGCCTAATTTGAAAATCGAATCAGTGCAATCGTGCTGCCCTCTGATTGGTTAACCCACGCAAGTTAAGAATACACTAGATAAATGTCACTATGCTACCGTATTATTTGCTATTTCGCTGCAACTGCGTAAAAGTCTAAAAAGATTTTAACTCCCACAGGATCAGTATTGTCGTAGGACAGTAACGGAGGGACAATAACAAACTAAGCGGCTTTGTAGGTCATGTCACCTTTACAAGTATTATCTTGTTTTACACGTATACTGTAAGTAGTAATAGTGTCGTGATGGCTCAGTGGATAAGGCGCCCGCCTCGTGTGTAAGAGGTTGTGGGTTCGAATCCGGGCAAGTACCAATGTGACTTTTTCAATTCATATGTACTCGTACTTTCTAAAGTTTATCTTAGACATCACTGACATCCCGTGCCTCGGAAAGCACGTAAAGCCGTTGGTCCCGGTTGTCATTCGTAGAACTCTGACAGTCGTTACTGGTTAGCCAGAAACTCTGACCAGTCTAACCAAGAGGTATCGGGTCGCCCAGTTACTGGGTTGTGGAGGTCAGATAGGCAGTGGCTCCATGTAAAACACCGGTATCCAGCTAAATCCGGTTAGGCTGGCAGCCGCCCCCAATACGGTTGGGAAAAGGCTAGGGAGATGATGATGATGACTGTAAGTAGTAATGTATAATATTTCTATAATCTTCTTATATTTATATAAATTACTTGTTTCGTTGTTGACTCCTACACCTCTTAACCACTTTTAATGACATCTGTGCAGTGTGATCCATCATGTAATATAGGCCATATTTTATTTCGATAACCACTACAAGACAGCAGCGCGTGACCAAGTAAGCTAGTAAATATAATACCAACCTAATGTCCCACTGACAGTGACACACGCTTGACACACGACTGATCACCACGCATACTTGAGGCGGATCGGCGATTACGGACTTATATTCATTACAAGTCCAGGTTTCCTCGCGATGTTTTTCTTCACCGGTAAAGGTATAGAATATGTGTAATGTCCAAGATAAACTTTAAGTATTACAAATGAATTGAAAAAGTCACTTCGGTACTTGCCTGATTTGAACATGAAAGTCGTGACGCCTCAACCACTAAGATAGAAAGAAAGAAAAACGTTTATTTCACACAGCCGTGCCAGAACGATAATTTAAGGAGTTCATTTCGATAAAAAAATAAGGTATCTAAATTAGGATAGTCTGCAACCTGAAATATATTTTGCTATAAGTATTTTAAAGTTAGCGCTCTGTTTCTTCGAGAAAACTTTAAATAGTAAACGTTAGTTACTTGTAAACGGATTCTTGTATCTTGAAACTAAGACAACAGCTTAGTTTTAACTGTTGGTCTCTTGATCGCGTGGGGTTCGAATCCCGGGTCGAACAATTCTTTTGGATTTAGGAATCTATGGACCACTCCGCAAACTAGAATTTAGCAAATACTTGAAAAAAATTGTGTAATGAAAATTTTATTCAATAGGAAGGAAAAAATTATAACGTTTTTAAGTAAATTACTCGACCGACAACTTAAAGGATTTAACTTGAAAGCTTTTAAAAGCTTATTTATTTCTAAATCAAACAGTCGCAAATCTTTTACTTGACCTTTGTTTAGCTTCATTACTTTTAGCGAAGTAAGGAGGTCGGTATCGAAGTAAAAAAGCATACACTCTTAATTTTTTTTTCTATAAGGAGACAGGTTTTTTATGAGAAAGAAGTGTTTTCAGAAATTATAATACACCGAACGTATTACAGTAGAATTTCATCCCCTATTTTACTACATTTGTATAAAAATGGGCATGAAATATCTAGTAGTGATTTCAAATTATTGGGTAATTATTTTTAGAAGCCCTATTTTCGTTGATCAACACTAACCAAAAAGTACCCACCAAAATTCTAACTATTTTTCAAACTAGCAACAATAAACAACAAACGTTCTTAAAAAACAAAATTCAAATACAGAACACACAACAAGCCTCTCGAATCAAACCTAAAAAAAAATAAAGTCGAACAAACACTGCACAGTGTGTCGCCTACACTGATTCGCGACAAATACGACACAAATAACTGGCAGGTAATGGACTTGCTCTATTGTGAGAGGACAATAAGTCTTGGTCTTTGTTTACCGGTGTTCTGTCCCCCTATGCACTTACTACGTACTCTGTTGTTCTCTGCTATATTGAGATTTCTTTCGTTGAAATATTAAATAGGTGAGTGGGATATGACGTGGAGGTTTTGTGTCATCGGAGGTATTTTTTGAAGGCTATGTCTGGCGTTGACTGTTGGCTTTTAGTTCACTGCTTAGTATCAAATTCGCTTTTCGCTGTCTGTCTGAACGTATGCTTAGATCTATAAAACTGAGCAAAGTTGTTTTGATGCGGGTTTTTTGACGTGACAACGTCTTAAATTAGGTTGCGGCTGGGAGTCACTTATGAAAAAGTGTAACGCTCGGTAACGTTACGATGAGTCACCGAACGAGAGAGAGGCCCGCCGAATGCCTTGCGTCTCTCTCCCACTCAACTATGATCGGTAAAAGACGTTGTCACGTAAAATCTTCGCCCGTAAAACCGACTTTACAGGCAACCATTTTTTAACTCATTTTTAATAGACTGGTTTATGCATACACGCGTATTATAATAGAGAAAAGCTGAGATATTCAAAGATTTTTTACACCTGTGCGAAGCTGAGGCGGGTCGCTAGCATATTATAGAACAAAGTCTGTCTGACTGGATTTTCATGCCGCTTTTACATTAGATAAGTGATTTACGGGAAAGAATTAAAATGTGTATATTATTATAATACTAGCATATAAAGGAAATGTCGAGAATTTCGTAGCTGGGGCGGATAGCAAGTTGCCTTATAAACGGGAAACAAGAACTGTTATAAATTTTAGTTCTCATATCAAATAGAAGCTGTGACTTATACTTTGAGCATAACATACCGGTTCTGAAAGCACGCGTTTGAAGAAGAAAATAATGTAACACAACTGAATTTGAAACGTGAACTCCGACTGAAATATTTCATTAAACAAGGCATATTCATTTCGTTTCAAATATTGTTCAAGAAGACTGGAAAAAATGCAACATAAGGAATCCTTTGAAGAGTCTTCGATGCTTTCTTCCTTTTTCCTGAAATTAATATTAATATTATAATAAAATAAAAGAAATGGGAAATATATAGCCTGAAATGGGAAGAAAATGTGAAATAAAGTAATAAATTAAAAAAAAACTATTAATTTTGGAGAGTAGAAAATGAGGTCATTTAAACGTTTGTTTTGGGAAGATGAATAGTGCATACAACGAATAGTACACAATTAAACAGTTTATACATGTTATTGTACATCCTGTCAAATGTGGTGGCCATTTTTTTATCAAAATGGCGATCTGTGGCGCCATTTGTTGAAAAACGGAATGTCGTGATCCGACTGTACAAAGGTTTTTTGATCAAAAAATTTAATAAAAAAAATATTTTAAGATTTAGAAACTAGATTTTTTAAAAAACCGGCCAAGAGCGTGTCGGGCCACGCTCAATGTAGGGTTCCGTAGTTTCCCGTCCGTCACAATAAGTGTTCCCACTTATAAGTTACGTTGACATACTAAGTACGCAGAAATTATTTTGTACAACCTTTTTGTCTTTTCTGTACAAAAACTGTTCTTTCTATCAAGCTCAAAATAATTTTCCTAGAAAGTACTTATAAAGTTCTACTTTCCTGATTTTTTTCATATTTTTTAAACCTACGGGTCAAAAGTTAGAGGGACGCTTTAATTTTTCCTTTTGGAGCGATTATTTCCGATATTATTGACATTATCAAAAACTGATTTTAGTAAACCCCTTTTCATTTTTAAATACCTATCCATCAATATATCGCACGTCAGGGTTGAAATTAAAAAAAAAACCACTTCCCTCTTTACATAGGGGGGCTACCCTAATAAAACATTATTTCCAATTTTTATTTTACCACTTTGTCGGCGTGGTTGATATACATATTGGTACCAAATTTCAGCTTTCTACTGCTAACGGTCACAGAGATTAAGCGAGGACGGACGGACAGACAGACAGACATGGCGAAACTATAAGGGTTCCTAGTTGACTACGGAACCCTAAAAATGGGTTTAGGAATATTCTTGCTCTACATGCTGCAGAACGCAACCACGATCCGGGGTTGCGGAATAGTTATAATAATTACCGCGGCCCTGGAACATAAAGGGCAACCGAAGAAACATGAGTGGGTTTTAGTCAGTAAAAGTCTGTCCGCCCTCCCCGCCCAGGGCGAAGTCATTTGACGATTTCCCACTCCCCAAAAAAAAACGCAACCATGATTGGAGTTACAAAGTTTGATTAGTTCGATGATATGTAGGTATCATCATCTCCATAGCCTTTTCCGATTTATGTTAGGGTCGGCTTCCATCTCACCGAATGCAGCTAGATCTGCTATCCAGCTGAATTCGGATTATTTTACGTGAAGCAACTGGCATCAGACCTCCACAACCCAGTAACAGACGACCCGATAACACTTGGTTATACTGGTCAGACTTTCTATTTTCTGATACGGTATGTAGGTATGCATAGATAAAATTACCAAAACATTAAATACAATTAATATTAACTAGCTACCCGCCCCAGCTCGGGGTGGGTATCACAAATCTTAGGAATTCTCGGCTTTTCGCTACTGTAATATGCAACCTAAACCTTCCTCATGAATCAGTCATGAGTGAGTGAGTGATTCATGATAATGAAAATCGGAACAGTAGTTTCCTAATTTATTGCGTACAGACAGACATACGCTACGAGGAACTTTGTTGTATAATATGTGAGCAATTTGAGTTAACTATGACACTGTTAGTTTTATTTACTTTATTTGAATTCCAGCAGCAATACATGCATACTCCGTGTTAGGTAAGATGAGGGACATATTGAACAGATTAAAGAAGAGGCGAGACATTAGACAGAAAATAGACATACAGAAACACACACACACACAAACAATAAACACACACACACACACTGGTAATACTAACAGTAATACTATAAAAGTTCCATTTTTAAAAAGATTTATAGATTCTCGTTAGCGTTCCCCTAAAAATGTAGTGATAGCCAATAATTCGATTAAATAGAAAGGGTGGCTGTTAGTGAACTGCTCAAGGGTTTTAGTATTTGTTTATTTTTAATTTCAGGTACTGTCAATTTAATTTTTTCTGTACCGTTTCGTATACCTACCTACAATAATTTCTAATTTGTTCCGTTTTCCGTCTAATTCATTCTAATTTGTTCCGTTCCCGTTTGATTATTGGAATAAAAACTATCCTATGTTTTGGCGTGAAAGTAAGACAGACAGGTTTAATAATATTAGTATTGAAACATAACAATTACCAAAGACACTATCGAAATCAATGTAATTCTCAAAATAGAACCTTAAAATCTACCACAATACTACAGCAAAACTTGCAAATTTAATTATTTGCTAAATAGAGAATTCGTGTTTCTCTAAAAGGTTTGTAAAACACCCCGATGCAGGGGTACTCAACTGTGTTGCCATTGCACGCATCACTAGTGTATTTTTAATTTAATTAACAATGATATATCTCTCGTGTGTTATTAATTATAAATGACGGTGATAATATAAGTAAGTGTTGTAAGTTTACTAGTAAATATTTTTTAATCAGGTTGGATAATGGCGAATGCATATTAAGTCAAATCTTAATACAAAGAAACATTATGTTACGTATATTATACCGTAAACTGAATGTTTCACTGCACACTTGTTTATATATCAACGCACAGCCCAAACCGCTGGTCCTAGAGACATGAAATTTGACCACTAGGAAAGCATTTTTGGAATTTTCTACCCAAGCATAATTTCTCAAATATTTTCATTTTGACGATCTTTTGCACTTAAAAGAGGGCAAATAATTTACCGTTTACAAAACGTGATTTTAATATTACATTGACAGAAAAAGTTTGAATACAGGGTGTTTCGTTATTTATGCAGCGAGTTGTCATCAAGTTGATTTAAAAAGTGCTTTGGGCTATAGGGTGGTTTAAAATTATGTATAAAATACTTGAAGATCGCGGTCACCAATTTATATGTAAATTGTTTGAAAGTTAAGTTTATAGGAAAAAAAAATATGATTGTTGTCCAAAGGTTGTGCGTCCCACAAAATTTTGTGTTTATGTTTATTCGTAATTATCATTTGTTTGGACCGTAATTCGGTTCTAATAACTGAATTTTGGGTCAAAATATTCCTCTCATACTGCATTCAAGAAGTTGTTTAAGAAAATAAGAGTAAATAGGAATGTGATTATTTCATAGTGTTGTTAACGCTTCGGATTTTTTCCTGTAATGAGTACTACAGAAAATACGAAAAAGGTGTAAAAACTAATTATTGAATTTTAAAGGACCTGAAATGCTGTGTGCATTAAAATTTCAATGCTGTATTAATGTAGTCTATTAGGTGTTATATATGGAATAATGTGGGTACCTTCAATACTTGTGAAATATTCTTTTATTAAAAATATTCCCCAAATCGAGGGTAGGATTTTACACATTCTTTTGTACTGTGCTATGCTACTCAGCTCAATAAAGTGATTTACCAAAATCTCGTGTTTTAATGGACATAATATTAGGATTATAAAGAAAAATGTTAATGGACTTTTTTTGTTGCTAACTGCACTTTCAAGTTTATCGTAGACGTTACTGACTTCGGTGAAGAAAACGTCATCGTGAGAAAACCTGGACTAAATTAATTTAATTTAAAATTTATATTTTGTATTCGTCAATCCATTTTGAGCGCAATGCTCACATCTCAAGCCTTCTTTGTTTGAAAACAGACCTTTGCTCTGCAGCGGGAAATTATTAGGCGGGTATTATACCTACACAAATTAACCTGGCATTCCTAGACAAAAAAAGTTTTCTTCTCTAGTGTAATGACCGGAATCGCGTGTCGAATAAATTTCTATCGCCATATAACCCATATGCATAATTATTATTATTGTTAAACTAGCTAACCCCGCCAGACGTTGCCGTTGCCTGTCAAACGGAAAGAGCACACAACCAACAAGTAGATTCACCGCCATGTTTTATTTGCGTGCTTTGTTTCTGTTTTCAGTAATAGATGGCGGTGTAATGAAAAAATAATTTTCATAAAACAAATATTTTATTATATACTAGCTTCTGCCCGCGACCTCGTCTGCGTGGATTTTTCCTGAATTTTCTTTGCTATAAACCTCACGGAGCCCGAGACCTTTCCAACGAATGCAAAACCGTGGAAATCGATTCGTGCGTTCTGGAGGTATAGCGTCAGGAAGGAAAACCCGACCTATTTTTATATAGTAGATTATTTTATTTTTTAAAACTGTATGCACAAATAAAATACTGCACAACGGCAGACTTTTAATGCTTTAGACATTTGAGTCCAGTCTACCTTAGGGTGATGCAGAGACAAAACATGATAAAATGTGGGACAAATATAATATTTTTTTTTTAAATATTTTTCCAAGGTTTTAGTAAATTTACTAAAACCTTGGAAAAATAAAAATCGGTAAAATAAATTATTATTTATAATAATTTAATTTACCGATATTTATGCAGCCTATTAAAACTATATTGTAGAAAAAAACATTCGAATTGATTCAATCAGTCTATGTATTTATTAAAATTTGTCAAAAATTCCCTACTTTCAGTTCTATACAAACAATAATATTGTTCACTGACTATTGTCATTAATTTATTTCAAAATCCAGAGATTTTATAATAACTAATTTTATTTACTCACTCCTCTTATTTTTGCTACCTACACAGGCAGAAACACCTGTATGTAAATAAATGAGACAATATTATTTAATTAGTGCAAATGTATATAATTTAATCTTAGGTAACAGGTTGCCGAGATAAGAATATGGTTGAGAGTTATGGGTGTGGTTTAGGGGCCTGACACACACTGACAAAACTCAGAAAATATGGCTTATTTTCTGACTAGTCGATAAAATTCTACTCAGTCTATAGTTTTGTTTTTTCATAAAGACTATACATAAATAAATTGCAAGGCTTAAAAATCGGCCAAGAGCGTGTCGGACCACGCTCAATGTAGGGTTCCGTAGTTTCCCGTCCGTCGCAATAAGTGTTCCCACTTATAAGTTTAAAAGGCTATTTGTTACGTTGACATACTAAGTACGCAGAAATTATTTTGTACAACCTTTTTGTCTTTTTTGTACAAAAACTGTTCTTTCTATCAAGTTCAAAATAATTTTCCTAGAAAGTCCTTATAAAGTTCTACTTTCCAGATTTCTTTCATATTTTTAGGATTCCGTAGTCAACTAGGAACCCTTATAGTTTCGCCATGTCTGTCTGTCTGTCCGTCTGTCCTCGCTTAATCTCTGTGACCGTTAGCACTAGAAAGCTGAAATTTGGTACCAATATGTATATCAATCACGCCAACAAAGTGGTAAAAAAAAATTGAAAAAAAATGTTTTTTTAGGGTAGCCCCCCTATATGTAATGTGGAAAGTGATATTTTTTTTTTCAACACTAACGTGTGATATATCGTTGGATAGGTATTTAAAAATGAACAGGGGCTTACTAATATTATTTTTGATAATGTCAATAGTTTAGGAAATAATCGCTCCAAAAGGAAAAATCAAAGCGTCCCCCCCCCCCCCCCTCTAACTTTTGACCCGTAGGTTTAAAAAATATGAAAAAAATCTGGAAAGTAGAACTTTATAAGGACTTTCTAGGAAACTTATTTTGAACTTGATAGAAAGAACAGTTTTTGTATAAAAAAGACAAAAAGGTTGTACAAAATAATTTCTGCGTACTTAGTATGTCAACGTAACAAATAGCCCCTTTTAAACTTATAAGTGGGAACACTACGGACGGGAAACTACGGAACCCTACATTGAGCGTGGCCCGATACGCTCTTGGCCGGTTTTTTTAAACCTACGGGTCAAAAGTTAGAGGGGGGGGGGGACTCTTTGATTTTTCCTTTTGGAGCGATTATTTCCGAAATTATTGACATTATCAAAAAATAATTTTAGTAAACCCCTATTCATTTTTAAAAACCTATCCAACAATATATCACACGTCACGGTTGAAATTAAAAAAAATCACTTCCCTCATTACATATAGGGGCGCTACCCTAATAAAACATTTTTTTCCAATTTTTATTTTACCACTGTGTCGGCTTGATTGATATACATATTGGTACTAAATTTCAGCTTTCTAGTGCTAACGGTCACAGAGATTAAGCGAGGACGGACGGACAGACAGACAGATATGGCGAAACTATAAGGGTTCCTAGTTGACTACGGAACCCTAAAAAGGAACAGGTTCATTTAGTGTCCTATATAGTCTCACCTTTATTCAGAAACAGGGAAGATAATGGAGAACAGAACGTTTTTATTTTCAAGTATGTTATCTTTACTTTAGAAAATCGTACTGAAGCAAAGCTTAATTAACGTGAAATTGACACGTCCTCCAATGCCAATTTTCTTCACCCCTTTATTTAATTTTTCTTGCATGTTTAAGAAAAGTACTATTTATAAATACAAGCTTTGGCAGCCATTGTGCATTTATGGACTCATGTCTTACATCATTTACCACTACAGTAATGTACTTTAATCATAGAAATATAAATAACAGGAGAAGTGGCAAGTGGGCGTGTCGCTGTCCGCTCGACATGCAGTCGTAATACATATAATCGTAAATGGCCGTCTCCGCGAACTAGTCTGCTTTTGAACGTTATGGTAAAAACATATTAAAATGCCGTATTGTGCAGTGATTTCTTGCAAAAACCAAAGCAAGTACCACAACTACGTAAATAATGGAATCACATACCATCTGTAAGTACAAGTATTTTTCTATATTTGTCTTTAAAATCATAGAAAACAAAAAATCGTAAAATATTTCTTGTCATTTCGTTTCAAAACAAAACAGCCGACTGCACTGTTTTGCTATATATACATTGCTCCTTCACAACTACGTAAGTTTGTCACTCAGTGACGAGACAAGCAATGTAAAGATCACAAAACGATACTTAACTAAACGAAAGAATCGCGTGATGCGGCCGCTGGTTCTTGCCGTGAGTTAGTGATGTCCATGTGCAAATCCACTAACGTAGGTTATCGATATACAATGAAGTCGCCTGATGAATAAAATATTGTTTAGAGTTTATTTTTAAATTAGTCAACCGTTTTAACTCGATTGGAATATCGATGTTAAATAATATTATTTACATTTTTTTAATTATTTTTTACAGCCGTAGTAGAGAAATGCGTAGCCAACTTTCGTAAAGTAAGTTAATAAAAATTTAGGTTAATACTCAGTGGAGTATTGCTTTGAATTACGTAATTATATTATTGCGTATCCTTGTGCTTTTTCGTTACTTCTATGAATGTGTTATATTAATCAGCGTGGTTCAGATAATGAGAATTTTCATGCTATTTATTTGCTATTAATGGTGTGTGATTGTTTAATTATATCTAACAAATTCTTTACTAACAAGGGTTTAAAAATGCCTTTTACATGAACGATAATTGCGTAACACACTAACATTAGGAATCGATGTATTTAAGGAGGATGTTCAAGGTAGCCCGCGAAATTCAAAAAGCACAAATTCCAAAAAATGATAAAAATTTTCACTTTTTCGGGCTACCGAAGACCGTTAGTGGTTTCCTTTTTTGAGCCTTCCAATTTTCTAAACATACGAAACAATGTTTCATTTACTATAGTATGTTACGCAATCAGGGTGTTGCTTAATAGAATGTGAGATATAAAAGTAGTATACAATAAATTTAAGTGGGAAATAAGTGGTTTTGCACATTTTCAGCTTCCCAAAAGATCCCAATATCAAAAAGGAATGGATTGATGCCACGGGCAAGCCGCCAAACTGGTTCCCTACAAAAAATTCGCACATATGCTCGGTTCACTTTGAGCCCGAAATGTACCAGCCCTTAAAGAAAAGCCGCAGGCTTTTTGGATGGGCAATTCCAAAACTAAAAATTCGCCAAATTTTTGCAGAAGTGGGTTTAATTTCATTGTATTACTGATAGTTTTTCTCGTGGTTAAAGGGCATTCATAAAACAGTTATTCAACTTTTCAGGATTATATACAAGAAATACAGCCGGGATGTTCAAATCAAAAGCGTAATGTATGTAAACATTCACTTCTACACATTTTGAACAATATACAACCATAAAAAATAGATGATATTATTGATCACTGTGCGTTTTGTTTGTTTAGCCATTACAAGCGTTGGCTGTTTTTGAGACATCTGACCGAGAATCGCTTAACCAACAATCGGATGAGCCATATCCAAAACGCACTTGCCCTAATATTCAACGAAACGAACAAGAAACTCAGAACCTCCAGGATGATTTGGTAAGAAGTTTTAAGAATTTGAGTTACAGTTTAAAAAAAAATTAAAGCATTATGAGAGTTTACCGCTATAGTTTTATGTTTTTCGATATTTTCAGAAAACAACATACGCTTCTGATAACACCCAAATAATAGAATCACCCCGAAAACAGAAAATGCGCATCACAATCGCTCAAAAAGAAAACTTAATAAAAAAACAAAGATTACAAATTAAACGTCTACAAAAGAAAGCAAACCGATATCAGAAAAAAATTGTAAATTTAAAAGATATTTTGGCCGACATTAATGAAAAAAAGTATGTCAATTCAGACCAATCCGCACACTTAGAGAACCTCGGAGTTAATGATTTGATAGCACGTTACAAAAATCAAAACTTGAAAACCAAGTATTCACCAGCTCTCAGAACGTTTGCTTGTACTCTTCATTTTTACTCGCCAAAGGCATACGAGTATGTGAGAAAAAAATTTCAAACTTGCTTACCTCACTCACGCACCATAAAAAAATGGTACGAATCAGTAGATGCACAGCCAGGTTTTACACAGGAAGCCTTTAGAGCATTGAAATTTAAAGCTCGTAATACTGAATATAAATTATTATGTAACCTAGTTATGGATGAAATGGCGATCAGGCAACGTATTGAGTGGGACGGTAACAAAATGCATGGATATGTAGATATAGGTAATAATGAAACATCAGGCGATTACTTGGCAGAAGCTAAAGAGGCGCTTGTGTTTTTAATTACTGCTATTAACGGAGCATTCAAGATACCAGTAGGGTATTTTCTTGTAGCCGGAGTTACAGGAGAACAACGATCTACCTTAGTACGGCAGTGTTTGGAGTTGCTGGAAGAAACGGGCATACAAGTTACTTCGCTAACCTTTGACGGTTGTCCAGCTAATATTTCAATGGCAAAGGAACTCGGTTGTTCACTAAATATTGAAAATATGAAATCGTTTTTTTATCACCCAATCACAAATAAACCAATATTTATATTTCCCGATCCTTGTCATATGCTCAAATTATTAAGAAATGCTTTTGAAGCATACGGCATTATGGTCGACGATCAAGGTAGACATATAAAATGGTGTCATTTAAAACAACTTAATGAATTCCAAGAAAAGGAAAAATTGCACCTAGCAAATAAATTAAGACGTGGACATATATTTTTTAAAAACCAAAAAATGAAAGTGCGACTTGCGTCCCAATTATTTAGTGAGAGTGTAGCGGATGCCCTGTTATTTTGTGCTGAACGTAACATGCCCAAATTTCAATCGGTTGATGGAACTGCAAACTTTTTAAAAATTATAAATAACCTTTTTGACATATTAAATTCTAGAAATATGATGCAACTTAAATTCAAAAAACCGCTTTTTCCTCGTAATAAACTGCGAACATTTGAATTTCTTGATAGAACTGAAACTTATATAAAATCTTTACAGTTAACAGATGGGACGAAATTAGTAGAGTCTAACAGAAAAACTGGGTTTCTAGGTTTTTTGGTCTGCATAAAAAGTTTAAAAGATATTTATGTCCATCTTGTAGAACAAGAACAAAGACTGCAGTATTTACCAGCCTATAAAATAAGCCAAGATCACATTGAGCTAATGTTTGGCCACATTCGCGCTCATGGTGGATGTAATACTAATCCCACAGCCAGGCAATTTCAGGCTATTTATAAAAAATTGTTGGTTAAATCTGAACTGAGAGATGTAGACAAAGGGAATTGCACATCCCTCGAAGAAATATCGTTTTTAACATGTTCATCTGCAGTGCAACACATAAATGCAACAATAGAACCACGCTACACCGAAGAAAGCGTTGATGACGATATCAATCAGTTATACGAGCAGGCACAATTTGACGACGAAGTTAGTGCACTTGTCCAAGACTTGTCGGATTTTAGCTCTCAGGCCATTTCATATATTGCCGGATTTGTTGTGCATGCCTTAATAAAAACTTTAAAATGCGAAACATGCACAGGTGCGCTACTTGCCGACCAATATGTAGAAGAACATCATTTTATAAAATATAAGGACAAAGGTGGCCTTGTGTACCCATCTTTAGATGTCGTCATTATTTGTAAAAGAATGGAAGTTGTCATGAAAACAGCTTTTCTCACCAATGAAAAATTAACTTTAAAGACAAAAAATGTCAAACAGGACCTCATGGCGAAGGCTTTGCCACATTTCATAGGTTTAGATCTTTTTGATAATATAAGGTTTCACCAGTTTGAACAATCCCCTCTAAATAATCACATCATATTTTTAATAAAAGCAATAATGGAAAAATATATTAATTTAAGACTACACTTTTTGTCAAAAAATGCTACTCCAATAATTTCAAAGCGTCAGGTTTTGCATAAATATTTGCACTTTACAGGTCAGTGAATAAACACCTGACAACAGGATTTAACTAGGTACAATAAAATGGTATATATTATGATACAAGTGCGCTGTGTTGGTCATTACTTACGAGGCGATATTTGTGCGCGAGCCGCAGGCGAGCGCAAGTAGAAAGTTGAGTATGTATGACAATAGCGCGCGAGTATCATACGACGTTTTTCAACACGCTCGTGAGTAAAATAAATACTTATATCATCAATTAGATAAACAATAAAAATATAGAATGCCGCGCAACACGTAACTTTTTTTCGCGCTCTGCCAATACCCGGGCATTACCACAGATAATATAGGTACTAAACTCTCAAAACAGACAAAATTCAAAACTAAATTCACACAAACCCGATCTCTTAGTAATTTGTTTTAGTTATAGTTATTTATTATTGTTTTATTTAAATTTCTTTGTTATTTTAATATTTAAGTAACCAGTAAGTAATAGGCTGTATGGCAGCGACATAGAGTCGTTGCGTAAAATAAGTGTATTAAGCGACAAATTTAAGAATGCGTACTGGACATACTTTTACTTTGCAATCTTGAATATATTAGAATTTGTCGTGTTAAGATTACCGCACTAGTGCGATAATGTAAAGTCAAACGCACGCGTGCGTAATATACTTAATAACGGGTCTAAGTGCAGGGTAATAAGACCCACTTTACGAGCAAGTGTCTTGAAAAATAACATTAACGTCTTCCAATTATTAAATAATTTGTGTGCTCAAGTATGACAGCTTAATCATAATAGTATTAGTAGAAGTTTAATCATAATTATATTTTTAAGCTATATATTGTTTATTTTTATTAAAAGATTTTTCTATTCACGCCGTCTTTTATTTATTTTATTTTCAGGAACTCAAAAGAATTTGGTCTATAGTAAGAATTATAGAAGTTTCGATAACTTTCCGTTTTAGTCAATCACTAGCGTAAATGTAAAATAAATTGCTTTTGCACAGCACACCGATAGCCATCAATGTTAATGTGTGAGTAAGTTTTACGGTGCATGGTAAATACACGCTGTGTAGGTGTTTTAAGGTTCATAATTGATTGTGTTGTACGTTCTAGTACAAGAAATGCGGGTGTGTGCGCGGCTGCGTATCTATTGCTTTTACTGAACTGCGCGTGTAGTAGTTGCCGTGTGGTAGGGATTACTGGAGACACAGGTATCCGATACATTTTCGTCTACAGGGCATATCTCCTTCTTTAATATATCTATGACTTTAATGTATTAATTAACAGTGCATTCAAAAAGAACGCTTAGCATCGATTTCAATTTAATTAACCTTACTTCTCCAAAATTAAAACAGTATAGAGGTATATCTTAATGGGTTGATACTTTTTGGCAGAATTAAATTGTCTGGGTGTTATTTATCTATAACATGTATGTATTTAAAAATTATGTATGTATATCAGTTGTCTGATTACCATAACACAAGCTCTGCTTAGCTTGGGATCAGATGGCCGCGTGTAAGATGCCCAATGATATTTATTATTATTTATTAACAAATACAATTATTTCTTAGCTTTCACAGATTTCATAATCATATTGTAATACCTGTCTGCGCTAATCAAGTCTGACAGTAATCTGAATTTTCCCTTATTTTCGAAAAAAAATATGCAAATTGAGCGCCTGATGGCAAATTGGCATAATTTGTATGTTTAAATGGCACGTCGTTGAAAATACCGTTCAGACAAGCTCCAATTTAAATAATTATAAAGAGCTACTAAACATTAAAATTGAATAAATACTTGTAAGTGTATGTGCTTGTCTTTAAATGGTAATAGCGATTTTATTAGTTCTCATATAAACTACAAAACAAAAGGTGACCATTCGAGTTAACGATTTCATTGTTTCAATAAAACTCCACTTCAAATCTGTATTTATTATTTCAACGCGAAGGTGATTTATAGACTAAAACCCGATATTTGAAAAACTACTTAAACTATTAAGCTAAGGTATTTACAGAACTAAATAAGGGTTTTTTTTTTTGGTGAGTGGGAAATCATCAAATGACTGCTCCCGTCCTGGGTGCGGCGGGAGGGCGTGTCAGACTTTTACTGACTAAAACCCACTCATGTTCCTTCGATTGCCCTTTATGTTCCAGGGTTACGGTAACTATTATAAACATTCCGCAACGCCGCGCGTGGAAACTAAATAAGGGTCAAGCTACCCCACGGAATTCGTTGAAATACATTGTTCAATGTTATGCACACGCAAATACTATTCCCTTGGCTCCCGAAAAATTCTAAGCATGCGTTGGTGCATTAAACGCGTTTCGTAATAAAAGTATGGCAAGCTCCTCAAGCTATCGAGTTCACTGTGCTACGAATAGTTAGAGTCTGAAGCATAAGTATGGGCTGGACGTTACAATATACTACCATGGAGCTCCTGGACCCTGACTGATCCTTTTTAAACTCACGTGATTTGAGACACAATAGAAATACAATAGCTGCCCGACAGCCGGTTGTCAGTTGGTCGTTGAAGTTAAGCCACTGTCTTAAATTGAAAACCAAGATCTTCAAAATAACACAGGTCCGTCCCGCTTGGGCCACATCCAGACCCCTATTAGCATAAATCACTGTGTTAAAAATGTAAAACATCAAAGCCAGCGCCACACTGAGCGGAAAATTCGGAAATACGGAACGCCTATATATTCGATTGCATATAAATTGCTACAAAACGCGAGGCGTTCCCTCGCGGATGATCGCCTGCAAAATTTCCGTTCAGTGTGACACGCACCGAAATGATAGGTTGCGAAATTATCACGCCGGAAAAGTCACGAGGAAATTTCAACAAGAGCTAAGTTAAAATTAACATAATTTTGATTGAATAGTAAATATGGTGTTTTAAAACGGTAAACATCATTTGTGTAGCAAGCTTCCTTGTTTAAATGAAAGTCGAAACATTAAATATTTCACAAAATAGGAATAATTTAGCTTTATATTAACTGAATTCTCAGAATCAGTTCAGGGGTGCCAAAGTAAAGGCGTTCAAACTAATTATTCAATTTCTTCTGCGTAGCTTGAACGTGGCAGTGCCTCTTGGGCACTTTACCAGTTGACAGCGATGCGGGGAAATTTTTGACGCCATTTTATTTCCGTTTTATAAAGCTTGGTTAGGTACACTTTTAAAAAGTTGATACTTCTTTACAACTTTTCTTGCGACCACTGCTAGTTCATTTATAGATATGTATAAAAGGAGAAGCTGACTGATTGACTTTCATAATATGTAGGGCCTAAAATATAAGGGTTAGAAACTTAAAATTTTGCACAGGGGTTCCTTTTATAGCGTAGGAAGGAGCACTAAGAAATGATAATTGAAAATTCAGTCCCTATGGGGTCCTTGGGTCTAATCTACGAGGGCAAAGCCGCGGGCAAAAGTTAAATAAATAAATCTAGAATAAATAAATATTTGAAAACGAATTTTCCAACTTTATTTTACCAGTTTAGATAAAGCCAAAACTGCATCATAATTTATCTGTTATTCCAAGTACTCATTTGTGTAGCATGCATGATAATTACGACAACATTCCCTCAGGATCATACTGGCTGTTTGTATGCAAAATGTAACATTTATTTACAATCCTTAGGGTAGTTTTGTGTGTAGTTCTAGAAATTAGTTAGATAGGTAATGCTATTTATATTTGGATATAATTAAAATGATCAACAAAAAAATCTTTTTGGCTACCAAAATGGATTAATGATCACCTAATTTTGTTAGATGTTAGGTTAGAACTGTGACCACACAACGCCAGATCTACTACTGATTCATATAAAATTTCAGTTTTCAGTCAAATTCATATAAAAACCAAATTGTTATTTGGTGACCATCCACTTTGGTAACCATTTAGAACTTTCTTGGTAGTAAAATTGGTACTTTTTTGGTGTTTAAACACAAGCCTTTATATTTGTTGCACTTTAACTTTTGTGATGGAAACAGGCTCTGTGAATATACAACTTAATATTAATACCAGCCTATACTGTCCCACTGCAGAGAAAAGGCCTCTTCTCATACGGAGAAAGCACGAGCATTGATCACCAGGTTTGCTCAAGGTGGATTGGTGATTGCGCTCTTATGTTCATTATGAGGACTGGTTTTTAAAATAAATGTGCCAGATGAACTTAAGAAAATATTTCAATATTAAAACTAATATTATGGCAGTTATAATTGGCAGTAGCTTTAAAGCATTGATTCCTTAAGTTTTAGGCAATCCATGTCAGTAAAAAAAAAACACGAGATTTAAATGGAGTTTACGGTAGTGAATCTCTTTAGGCAGAAAAGGGAGGCAAATCCAAAAAATACTGACCGTAATCTGTGCTGCAATAGTATGCGACTATTAAAAATGAAAAATAAAAACAAGAGAGTCAATAACTTCAACACTGGCAGTGTGTGAGCTATACATGGCCTTCAAGTGCAAAGATATTTATTTATTTAAGGCGCGGTAAGTAGGTATTCGCGGCCGTGCATCGAATCAATAGAAATAAGGTCGAAAATATTTTGGCATGTCCGCAAAAATGTAAGTAATTTTGCAGCTTTAATCGAATATTAGAAAAAATACAGGCCTGTGTTTTAAAATTTTTAGATATGTCTTTAGTTTATTAAATTTTCTTTGTTATAGATTTAAAAAATATGTCATTTGATGATTTCCCACTCACCAAAAAATGGTTGTCGCTGAAAAAATTGAGAATTTCGAGACGATAATTTTTTCCGTGGTCTTTTTGAACATTTTTTTTTCGTAGTACTAGACCACATTTGTAAATTGTTTTTGTTTAAGTAAGTCTTTTCTTTATACATTTGACTAAACACTGTATTTTGTGGTATGTATAGATACGGCTAACTTTGCGACGAAAATCTAGACTTTTACAAGGTGTTTGCTATGGGCAGTCGTTCAACGACTACATAATAATATCGTTCACTTTTACAATCAATGAGTGGAACGGAAATACATTGTGTTCGACTTCAAAGATATCTTCACGTTCCATTTCCATTCAATGCTCAAGTTGTGCGAATAGAAGTTGAATTGCCAGTTAAGTTGAGCATCGTTTCAAAAACTTGTAGGTGTCTGTTCTTATATTAAAGCACTTAAAACAACATACTGAAAATAGTGAAATTTTCAGTATGTGGTGTTCAGTTCTTAAGTGCCTAATAAAAGCAGTTATAGTGATAACCAGTGAGATGTGCCATTTGGAGTTAACTATTATAAGAATGCTAAGGAATTTGTGTGAAAAGGACAATAATTTTCACACATTATCCTAATCTGTTTTCCAAGGCTTGCCTTTTTATCAGAACGCTCTTCAGTTACCGTCGCCAGATGCCTAAACAATGCATTTTCTGACAATTTATACAATCTAAACACTATGTATACAGCTGTATATATTTTTAGTCAGTGGCAATCGGCATCACCAATCGGTTCCTACTGGTCTTAAGTCTCGCTCACGTATTTTTTCATTTCTCAATCTTCGGCTAAACGCATCCAGTTGCTGCCAGCTGGTATCGGGAACCTTCGTCGCTCGACGAGGTTAGGCGACTTGTCTTAATGTAGTTTTCACTGAAAAATACGCAAATTCAAGCGATAGTTGCTTCTGCAAAAAATGTGACCCTGCCCTGTCACTTCAGTTTGCTGATTCGTCGAATGATACAATCATGCAAATGGACAACAGAACCAAAATTATAGTTATTATTATCCCTTTCAAGTGTCACAAGGCGTTAATCGTATTAGTAAAACACTTTAATGTTAATCTCAGTAACTCTTGTTCTCAAAAAACTGCCATTACGTTATATGTATGTCGCAGTCATCTGGTTGAATCAGCTATTTGATTGTATGACTAGCGCGTTCATTGAATAGCAACATTTAATTGAATGACTAGGCCGAAAGCTGATTGAACAAGCGTCACTCAACGTCCAACTAGATAGCTGATTGTAGCATAGCCCTTTGAACAGAGCGGACGTAATATCAGTCAGGTGATCGTAATTTAGTTCATTTTTTTTCCACTGCGGCGTTAGTAGTCACCAAAACAAATATGGCGTAAAATAGCTCGAGCAGATAGCACTGTCTTGATATTATTTTGATTAAATTTACTTTAAAGTGACTTATTCTTGATAAAATAGTGTGACAGCATGGATTTACCTATTAATACGCCACCGCCCCGGCTAGTTTTAAAGTTTTTATTTAATTAAAATCATAATAAAGTGTGTCATGTCATGTCCTCATTTTTGTTATTAAAGGAAGTTAAGTTTTTAAGTTGCGAACTTATGGTCACCCTAAACAAACATTACAATGTCGACTATATCCCATTTGACGACAATGCTAAATGACGTTCAGTCAAGTAGTTGAACGTTACATTAAACAACTTGACGAGTTGTCGTTTAGTCATTCAATTAAATGTCGTCATTCAATGAACGCGCTGCTAGTCATACAATCAAATAGCTGATTTAACCAGATGACTGCGACATGTATATCTCGTTTCTCGATAAAAACTATATATGCTGTACCTTACGAGTAGAATCCAGACGTATATAGCCCATGTTTTCACATGAACTATGTACATCTGGGTACTACTGATATGGCTAGTATCCGTGTGATATGACTAGTAAAACATAGCCTTCAGTGAACAAGCTCTCTAACAGTAATGGCGTCGCAATTACAAATATTTAGGCGTTACTGAGGCGAAGAATATACTCGTACATCAGGCAACAGATGTCGGTGAAGTGCGGTCGAACACTTGCATGACTGATAGCATTTACCTTTGTACCTTTAGGTTAAAAACAACGTTGATGTGCAAAGATTAAGAAATATTTTCGAGATTATACTCCTAACGTCTACCTGCAATTATGGTCTGATTTATTTTACGTAAAATAAATTTATGAAAAAGCAAAATTGCTGAAAAATATATAGAATCATAATAATGTGATAGATTCCTAGATTAAACTTAGTTTAGGAATATCCGGGTCAGTGGGTAGTCTTAGGGGCGGAGTGTAGGAGTTGAAGTATACGCTTAGGGGCACTTCCGTTGTATGTCCGGGACGCTTTAAGCTTGGAGCAAAACTGTTCAAACCAAAATGAAAGTGTAAAAAAGGGTATAAACGACATGCCTGTAGTTATTGATTATTAATGAAAAAAAAAACAACTCTGCTTAGCAGTCAAATCTAACATGACCTAGCCTACGATACTCGAAAGCGATGTAATTGTCCATCGATAAAAGAGGTTTTGTAATCGAATCAAAACTTATAGTTAGAATCCGTTGCCTCACGAAGAATCATAATAACTTAAAAATTTCAAGTTTGCAGTTTAAAACTTCAAGTTTGCAGTCCAGCGGTTTAGGCTGTACGTTTATGTATACTTATAGCTACTCAGTTAAGTGATTGCATTTATATTTTATTTTAATATGAAATTTTCTCGAAGGTATAGTAGTTAGACTTTACTGCAACAATGCTTGCAAAACGCAAAATTTACTATTTTGCAAAAATGTCCTTCGGTAAAGGACGCCGCCAATTTCTCTTATATGCTCAAAAAAGGAAAGGAACATACCGTAACAAGTCTCAAAGACTTAAAGTGGAAGGTGAAATTAAGTGTAAAAATATATGATTATAAATAAATAAATATCCTGGGACAGCTCACACACGGTCATCTGATCCCAAACTAAGCAGAGCTTGTACTATATGGTAACCAGACAACTGATACACATACTGAAATAATTTATAAATACATACATATTATAGATAAATTACACCCAGACACAGAACAAACAATCATGCTCATCACACAGAGTTTGTCCTGGGTGGGAATCGAACCCACGACCTACGGCTTAGCAGTCAGGGTCACTAACCACTAGACCAACAGGCTCGTCAAGTATGATTATCAGTGATATTCTCATTGAGCAGAATCTAAACATTAAACAATAACATTTCCTCGACATAACAAAATTAAGAGCTCATTCGTAATTTTGTTTATATTTTTCTCGTACTTGATCTTATAATGACAATTTTGTATGAAAAAGCCCTTAAGCTGAACTATCATTCGGTTTGAAATGACTGTGTAAACTTCTTCTTGACAGCACTCCGCAAACTAACTTCACTCAAATTCAACGAAAAGCCTGTGGTACTATATAACCTTTTTTACCCGACTGCGTGACGCAAAGGAGGGTAATGTGTTTATCAGTCTATGTATGTATGTTTGATTCTATGTGACGTTCTAGAGACCAAATGCGTAGGCCGATTTTGATAATTCTTACGCCAATCGATGCGTCTTAACCTTGCGAGTGTCACTAAAGACATGACAGTAATCAAAATTCACCACAGCGACAACCAGACGCCATATTGTCGAAATGAAAAAAAAATTGACGATGAACTATTTCGAGTGAGGTGTCGTTGAATAAGTATTTTAAAATCATCTTTAGGTTCCTCCTATCATTTTTCATTTTAAATAATAGTTTAGGATATATAACGATTTAAAGCTGTTTAACAAAACAATCATTCTCGCTAATTTTCTTGCTTATTGATTTAAGTTTTTATTTCAAGTATAAACGATATACAAATAAACAAAACATGAAAAAACATGAAGAACAAATATTTAATGGTAACAAAAGCCGGGGCCAATTCAAATTTTACCGATCAAATCTTTCCAAGGGGCCCCGACTGTGAGTCGTTCTGTTCTGTTCTAAACAACTAGGCTTGTTTCTTTCTTTTCAGTATTTATTTAAGTTATATTTTTCACGCATTTTAAAAAAATTAGTTTTCACGCAGTCGGGTTATTTGTTTTTTAATATTTTTTTTCAAAGTGTTTTAAAAATAATGTAATGACTGTAATAACTATTCCTAATCATAAGGTACTGTTGAAATTATCTTATTAAACTAATTAACTATATAATGAGACCACATCCATTTTTAGGGTTTCGTACCCAAAGGGTAAAACGGGACCCTATTACTAAGCCTCCGCTGTCTGTCTGTCTCCAGGCTGTATCTCATAAACCGTGATAGCTAGAAAGCTGAAATTTTCACAAATGATGTATTTTCGTTGCCGCTATAACATATAATACTAAAAATTTACAAAAATAAAATATTAAAGGGGACCCCATACAATAAACGTGTTTTTTCGTATTTCTTTGCTCAATTTTGCAAAGGGTAACAGGTAGACGCTTCAAACTTTCACAGAATATTTACTTGTATATTACCTTTCAAAAAAAAAATAATTAAATAACAATGAAGTAAATACTAAAGGGGGGCTCCAATACAACAAACGTAAAGTTTAAGCAATTTTACTCGATCTTAATAAACAGGTAAAAACTTGTCTATTTATAGATGATAGTACGGAACCCTTCGTGCGCGACTCGGACTCGCACTTGGCTAGTTTTTTAAATATCACACCAATCGATTAAGTATAAAGCATAAACATCATATCCATAATCCTTCCCGTTTTTTTTTTGTTTTTTTTTGTCGCTGTTATAATGTTTAGTTTATGTAACGCTGGGGCTCTCATGTCTTTGGAGACAACTGTCCCTAAATAAATTGAGAATTAAAAAAAAAACACAACATATCCATAATCGTGAAACTCTAAGGGACTACGTACACTTATTCAGAAACTGAATAGACATTAATAAATGAATATGAATGGTCATATTCATTCATTAATGTCTATTCAGTTTTCGCGGCAAACAAGTTTAAAGTAAGGACAATTTGACCTTTGTGTGATGAGCATTATTGTTTATTCTGTGTCTGGGTGTAATTTATATGAATGTAATATGTGTGTTTTTACTTATATATAATATAGTATGTTTATCAGTTTTCTGGTTACCATAGTACAAGCTCTATTTAGTTTGGGATCAGGCAGATGACCGTGTGTGAGTTGTCCCAGGATATTTTTTTATTAATTGCATTATTATCATGCGATGGCTATAGGTAGAGCTCATCACAGTTCAGCGTCCGTCGTAATAATAAGAAAAGCCGTCGAGCTGAAAAGATACGGAAAGCTGATCGGAATCGTACGCGGTCTTCGTTGTTTTCTATGGACGTTAGCTGAATAGAGGTGAACAAAATGTGTGTTGTCCCTAAGGGTCTGCATTCGTAATTAATAGTATCCGCAAATTTATATTTTTGACAACTTTGCTGACCGGCAACCGACTATTATTTTCTGGATACGAGCAAGAATGAGAATTGCGAAGCTTTCACATATTTCTTTCCATCTTGTAATCTCACCTTCCGGGCAATATAAAACCATTTCTAAATCCATTTTTGTCTAGAAGTGTTAATTGAAAATCCCAATCCTGTCAGTTTCAATGTCCATTACGTAAGTATTTGAAATATTACTTAAGAAATAAACATTTGAGAAAATATTTTAGCAATTAATGCAGCAACTCGCGTTATGTTATGTCTTTGATTATTAGTTCTTATTAGTTCATAGCGTCAAGGTAGCCGATATGTCAATCTGCTATATAAATTATATCACCGTAAAGTTTTATCAAAATCCGTTCAGTAGTTTTGAGTGAAAGAGTAAACATCCACACACACAAAAAAGGAAGTAAGGATGCAATGGGATGCTTATTTGCAGGCTATTGTAGAACCTCCAAGAGTACATACTAGGTACAGTAGGTACCTATGTTGTTGGCTGCACCACGTTTATTCTGTTCCTGCCGTACCTTTCTAATGTAGGGTTGCTTCAGATATTTTTATTCTGCGGAATTTTGCGTTATGTGGTTTGTAATTACCTCTACCTTTGGACGGCCAAGCGACAGCCTGTCGCACTGCTATTGTGTTTTTATTGCCTTGAATTACGTGGAAATAATAAAGTGGATCTGTCAGTAACAATAGCATAAATAATATATAACCTTCTTCATATAGGAGGAGATCTTTAAATTGTTTTTACAATTTTTAGTTTGTATCTTGTTAGCACATGTACAAAAATCCCGACAAGAACCGTCGGGCAATACCCCACCAGACACAACACCCATCTGGTGGTCGATTCGCTCGATTTCTTCATATCTCCAAACAGGAATACACTTCTATATATTAATTTCGATACACACGTAGTTTAGAATTCTCATTTGTATTCCTGTTTTCCTAATAGGAAACACATCCCGGGTCAATTTGCCTTTTTGGCTTTATTTTGAAATCGACGCAGACCAAGTCACGCGCAGAAGCTACTCTCAAATAAATGTAAAAAATGTACTTATCTACATGTATAAAATTATTTGCTGAGTAACAGAAAAGTATCTCAAGAATTTGGGCAAAGCCGGAAAACGCTATGAATGGCTCCAAAAATATTCACGAATTTCAAATCACTGCTCGGATACAGAACATTATCATACTCTTCGTCGGATGCTGACTTTTTATCTGTTATCTGATAAATACGTGCGTTTGGTATATTTTAATGGAAATATTTTCGTATTATAACTTGAGTAGTAGCTACTATCAGAATCCATATTAATATTATAAATGAGAAAGTAAATCTGTCTGTCTGTCTGTCTCTTCTTCACGCCCAAACCACTGAATCGCTTCATATGAAATTTCGTACAGATATAGTCTGGGACCCGAGAAAGGACATATGATAGTTTTCATCTCGGTAATCCCCCGGGAACGGGAACTATTATTCCACGCGGACGAAGTCGCAGGCAATTCTAGTTTTTTATATTTATGTCCAGCCCAAATGTAATTTCGATTACGACTAGAACTTTCTAAGCCTCGGACTCCACCAAAGCGGAGATGTGAATAACCAACAGGACACATCTCCTTTTCTCTCCGCTTTGGTCAAGGCCGAGCCGGCTTTTAGTCCAATAGGATGTCAAAAGATTACATGCGGGACGACTTACATGCAGTTTTTGAGGCACGGAGAAATCACATCATCATCTTCTAAACTCCGGGATGCTTTTGAAAAATTACTAAAGTAAGAAATCAGAGTCAAAGTTAAAATAATTTTATTCTGCAAGTGTACTTTTGAATTGTCAAGGCGTCAGTCATAAAAAAAGAAGGTAAGTATCTACTTACCACTTTATTGCCACAAATACAAAAAAAAAAGAGAAAATAAATGGAATTTATGCATTTAGAAAAAAAAAGCTTAAAAGTTTATCAAATATTAATAGCTATTTATAATTCGCGATCCAGATTATTGACCACTTTTCTTAAACTTTTGAATAATCGACAATAACGATGGCAAAATCATGTGGCCATTCTCGTAACATCATACCTTTTTTTGGGGTTGGAAAATCATCAAATTACTCCTCCCGTTCTGGGTGGAGCAGTCGGGAGTGTCAGATCGCGGTATCTGTACTATCATACCTGGTTTCCTATATTATTAAAAAAAAACACTTTGGTCTTGTTAAAAGTCGGGTCGGAAAACAGAAGTTTTATCATAACAACACACGCTTCTATGGTCTCATTAAGGTAGCAATAATAAAACAAAAAAAAACTAAAAGTTTACGAAATCTTTTATTTTTGTGTTAAAGGTTGTACATATAATATGGCGTTATTTTATTAAACTCGAACGGTTTGGAATTGAAGTTTAAGGGTTAAATACTTAATGAAAACATTAATCTTCGAAATTTACATTTCTAGTGTGAATTTTCCATCCCTCAAAACAGCTGAGCTATTTCTATTCCAAACACTGAATAACTTCTAATAAATCTTACTACACCCATCACATTTGGTGATTTTTACGTTAACCTGATGATTCTTGGGATAAAACGTATTGACCAATGGGTAATCAAAATGCTCATGCCTTCACAAACATCAGTAATAGGTTGATATTTATTTATTTATATCATCACCATAACTTCTGCCAAGCGGATAGAATGTCTTCACTAGCAACTCCTATGGTTTTGGTTTGAATTAGTTGCAGTGTTTGAGAAAATGATGCAGAGTTAATCTTATTATGTAGACCGTACTGTTTCATTGCTGGTTAAAGACCTCCCTCCATTTCTTCCAACGGTTCATCGGTTTAACGATTCACCACCTCTTGCCAATCTTCAAGGAAACCATTTAAGTCGTTCTTTCGTGATCTGCCACGGTAAGACTGCTTCATTTATAAAAATAGCTGATCTCTCATAGCACTGAAAGTCAGAAATAAACTGGAATTGTATGACTTATTATGTCATCATAAAAACTAGAATTTATACAGAACATAATGTACCTATTTATGGATCAATTTCTCTATTATTAACTACACGAGGCGCCCAGAATAGATTTGATTGATCTGATCCCTAACTTATACAGGTGTAAAATAATTGGTTGTTTCTTGTTTCAAATATGGTTCAATAGGTGTAGTAGTACCTAGTCAAAATCTGGAAATAGATTTTAATAATTATTTAGTAAAGCCTTCTTTAACATTGATTGTAAAGGACCCAGACTATATAAAACAATCACTGTATCATAACATCATGCAGAGTCTAGTAAAATTGCAGACCTATTCCCATAACTTTTTGAGGCTAAAATTAAAAACTTTTTAAACATATTTTGAAATAACATCGTCTTCTAAGATCATTGATTGGCTTAAATATTGGATGGGCCCTGAAAAAAGACAAGACTATAAAAAAGGCAAACAAATGAGATATCGGTGTTTTGGGTGTCAAGTTCTTTCGGTTATATTATAACTAAATGTTCCTGTAAGTCCTTCATCTATACATGCTCTTTATTTCTTAAAACAGCCGAGAGGTTTTCCCTGTGATATTTTCTCCGACCAGCGGCAGCCCTTGACCACAATATAGCAGGTCGACGTTCTTCTAGAGCACGTGACATCGTCGATAGAAACAAATGGCTCAATTAAACGCCACTCGCCGACACCACGTGGACTTAACTTTTTATTTTTGTAACACTATATAACAGTGAGTTTTCAACGCATGTGTGCAGTACTAGACAAACAAAATAAAATGTTAATTGCCTACAAATACATTTATTATAGTACAAAAAGATAACCAGTGAAAAGTAATTAACTCGAAAGTCCAATGTTAAATCACCGATTTACAGCGGTACCTAGAATTTCGAAAAGTTATTAATAATAATATTTGTACTTACGAATCGACGTATTTACACAATTTTAAAATGTCCATGGATTTACTAGTACGAGCAGTATTTGTAGACCGGACATTTTCACAACATTTAAAATGGCTGAGGACTTTGTATTTTGTCACTTTAGAAAGTTTATAATGTATGTCACAGACATCGGGAAAGAAAACATTGTCAGAACAAAATGCCAATTCGCCTAAGCGAGCATAGTGATCAATGCTTGTGATTTCTGTATGAGAAAACCTCATTGCCCTGCATTGAAATATTGACAGGCTTGTATAATTATTATTATTTGTATATTGACAAAGATTATAACTACATAATTAAGTTTGAACTAGAAACAATCAGTAAGACACAGGATTTATCTGTTACCAGTCATACTTGGTTATCAGGAATGTCTTGAATGCACGTGAAACAAAATGTCCGTATTATGTAAAATATGTGTAAAGATGAAGATCAGATGAATCACCAACTATATCTGATCTTTCAGCTGTCATGATTTGAAACACTTGAAAATTATGCAATACTGCTGGTAATTTTATTTGGATGTTTCGGCGTTAATTTGTGCCTTTCCTTTTGTTTTATAATACTGTAGTACACTATTTATAATCTATCTCGTAAGCGCAAAATGGGATCACATTAGAAACCTCTAAAATTATCAGTGTTCACAAGTCAAAAAAGGCAAAATGTTTATTTTCATTAGACCAGTTTTATATGGAAAAGAATGGGCAAGAAACTCCATACGTACTCTCTTAAAAATATATGTGTTACAATTAATTTGTATTCATGATTAAGTGTAAATTAAATATGAATGTAATGTCAAAGCTGTCAAAAATGTACGTTAAAATATAAGTATGTGACCAAAAATATTTGGTGTGTGTGTGTTTTTTTTTTTTTTTGGTGTGTGGGAAATCATCCAATGACTGCTCCCGTCCTGGGTGCGGCGGGAGGGCGTGTCAGACTCTCACTGACTAAAACCCACTCATGTTCCTTCGATTGCCCTTTATGTTCCAGGGTCACGGTAACTATTATACACATTCCGCAACCCCGGCAATATTTGGTGTGTCACGTTTACGAGGTACTATCGACAAAATTGAATGATGACCCATTTCGACGACAAAATTTTTAATACATGTTTACGCGATTGTCGACCTAACTGTATTTAAATGTCTGTAGGAAAATAAGTTCATGGTGGGTCATGATTCCATTTTGTCGATTGTACATAGTGTTGACGAATTACAATTTTTAGATGGTAGACGACCACTTTCAACAAAGTAGAGAATTAGCGAGCGTTCCTCTACTATATCGTGCATGTATTATACATTTATTTATAAACCTTCCGGTTAAGACACTCTATCGATTAAAAAACCGCATCAAAATCCGTTGCGTGGTTTCTTTTTTATTGGTGTATTCATATACCTAAACGTTTATGGTTATCGCAGAAAAAAAGCTTGTGGCGTTTCATTAACTTGAGTCAATTATTGAAATTAATGACTCTCAAGTTTTTAGCAAGAAGCTTCTATGAAGAACGTCTATGTTTCTCATAATAGGTACTTTATTAATTACTTTCTCTTGGAAGCATGTTGTACAGAACAATATTTCATCATTTACGCTCTACAGACTAGTATGTTATACTAGGTGTATAGTTTGGTCTTGCACAACCCGCTAGGAGATGATTCTACCCATGAAAACAAACAACTTTTATTACGGAACCAACTCTCAAATCGCGAATAAACATCAGGTGTTTCTAACAAAAGTTCAATGTCCTCCCAGCCAAAATATATGAAACAGCTGATATTTTTTTCGAGATTTTAGAGTTGATTCCATAATAAAAGTTGTTTGTTTTTTTTTAATGAGTGATTCATCTCCTAGCGGGTTGAGCAAGACCAAAAACACACCTAGTATACCTAGGTTTCTGTAGCGTTCTACACAAAACAAACAAACTCTTGAACCTTGTATTATTAGTGAAGATTTATTGTGATCGTTGAAAAACCACTTCTTTAAGTATGTCAATGTTTAGCCTTATCAGATAACACAATGATCAAAAATTCCACAGTAGCGATATATGCGAAGTCAGATTCGCTACTGGTAGATTTCCAAAAATCTACGAACGAACGGAGTAAATAATTTGTAGTTCGGTTGAGTGCATAACATTTTTGATTAATAATCTTAGTGTTTGTATACTAGAATCTTGTTATTTTTTCAAAATATTTGTTTGTCGCTTTTTATAATCTGTACATTATGCTTTATGCTATGACTCACTGACTGACACATTAACGCAAAACCTAAACCGAAATCGTACTGCAACTTAAAGGACGTATTCTTTTTATGACGGACGCATCCAAGAAAGATTTTCCTAGGAATCACGTGGTCTCATACAAATTTTCCCCCATTTCCAAAACTTACCATTTTTTGGAAATGGGGGAAAATTTGTATGAGACCACGTGATCCTAGGTTCAATCTACTTTAAATATATAGCATTCGTAATAGAATTAATAAAAGATGTGTTTCATATTTTATTGGTTTTCATCCCCTAACGAGGAAAAAAAGGAGTTGAAAGGGGGTAGAAAGTTATTTTGGGAGTGTTGCAAAAACTAATTAAAAAATCCTATTAGTACCATTTACGACTTTCTCGCAGGTGAAGAAGAAGTCAAGGGCAAAAGGTAGTAGTAATATCAATTTAACCATTCGACGACTAAGCGACAGCCGGCTTTCGGGCTGCTATCGTCTTTCTACTGTGTCTCGAATCATGTGTGTTCGAACGATTAAACAAAAATGATTGTTATATAGTAGCATCTACAATTACCAATTCCACTAACATCACGAACTATTACACACACGGATTAACTATAGGTGTTTAATTATATCGAATACTTTTACATTATAATACTAGGGTTCCGAACAACATTAATCCTCTGTCAGATTTCAATGAAACCAGACATAAATCGTCACACCCCAGACATACTCTTAATCCGAGATATTTTACATATTGTCATAGATAGTGACGACGTTTACAGTATCGGCAAATCTTAGTAAAAGTCGGTCTTTCCCAAAAGACGACTTAAGGCCTATTCACAAAATAGACGATATAGTAATATCACGTTCGGTATGAAAAATACTGAGCTCTATTTCGCGGAATATTTGTATGAACAGTGACAATAACGTATACCCATTCGGTTTTGCCGTTAGGACTAAATATCGCTTTAATCTAAATAGTCTTAAGGTTCATATTTTAAGAAAAGCTAGTTACTAGCTTCTCTTTGTATTTTATAGCAACGTACTATGTTCATTTTGATGCAAAAATATAAGAAATAGCTTTAGCAGGGTACTTCGAATACCTTTTGAGGTTGTTCTTAACCCAAGGTTTGGCATTTACGTAGACCAGAGACTTTCGCGAGGCCAACGTGGCAATACCACCAGTCAATTGGGCACTTTTTCAATAGACTTTGAAGCTAAAAAAACCGGTCAAGTGCGAGTTCTACTCGCGCAACGAGGGTTCCGTTAATTTGTTTTTTAGTGAAATAACTACAAATTTACGGTTTTCGGAGTTTTCTCTTTACTTGTGCTACATGACCTTGCTTCTTGCCAAATTTCACGATTCTAGGTCAATGGGAAGTACCCTATAGGTTTTGAGTTTTGATTCCCTTGAAAATGTCTAAATATGCAATATAAACCGCCGTATCTTTTTATTGCGTTGATTTAGAAACTTGATTTTTTCACTGCTTTAAGAGATAGCAGACCTGAGTATGTGATATTAATTTGAGCTTGATATCTCGACGCGTTTCTGAAAAAAAAAAGGTCTTGACAGACGACGAACGGGAGGACGGACGGATGTGAACTAACTACAAATTTACGGTTTTCAGAGTTTTCCCTTTACTTTTGCTACATGACGTTGTTTCTTGCCGAATTTCACAATTCTAGGTCAATGGGAAGTACCCTATAGGTTTTGAGTTTTGATTCCCTTGAAAATGTCTAAATATGCAATATAAACCGCCGTATCTTTTTATTGCGTTGATTTAGAAACTTGATTTATTCACTGCTTTGGGAGATAGCAGACTTGAGTATGTGATATTAATTTCAGTTTGATATCTCGACGCGTTCCTGAGAAAAAGGTTCTTGACAGACGGACGCCTGATGTGAACTAACTATAAATTTACGGTTTTCAGAGTTTTCCCTTTACTTGTGCTACATGACCTTGCTTCTTGCCAAATTTCACAATTCTAGGTCAATGGGAAGTACCCTATAGGTTTTGAGTTTTGATTCCCTTGAAAATGTCTAAATATGCAATATAAACCGCCGTATCTTTTTATTGCGTTGATTTAGAAACTTGATTTTTTCACTGCTTTGAGAGATAGCAGACTTGAGTATGTGATATTAATTTCAGCTTGATATCTCGACGCGTTCCTGAGAAAAAGGTTCTTGACAGACAGACGGACAGACGGACGCCTGATGTCAACTAACTACAAATTTACGGTTTTCGCAGTTTTCCCTTTACTTGTGATACATGACCTTGCCTTTTGCCAAATTTCATGATTCTAGGTCAATGGGAAGTACCCTATAGGTTTTGAGTTTTGATTCTCTTGAAAATATCTAAATATGCAATATAAACCGCCGTATTTTTTTATTGCATTGATTTAGAAACTTGATTTTTTCACTGCTGTGAGAGATAGCAGACCTAAGTATGTGATATTAATTTCAGCTTGATATCTCGACGCGTTTATGAGAAAAAGGTTATTGACAGACAGACGGACAGACGGACGCCTGGTGTGAACTAACTACAAATTTACGGTTTTCGGAGTTTTCCCTTTACTTGTGCTACATGACCTTGCTTTTTGCCAAATTTCATGATTCTAGGTCAATGGGAAGTACCCTATAGGTTTTGATTTCCTTGCAAATGTCCAAATTTGCAATATAAACCGCCGTATCTTTTTATTGCGTTGATTTAAAAACTTGATTTTTTCACTGCTTTAAGAGATAGCAGACCCGAGTATGTGATATTAATTTCAGCTTGATATCTCGACGCGTTTCTGAGAAAAAGGGTCTTGACAGCCGGATGGACGGACAGACGGACAACAAAGTGATCCTATAAGGGTTCCGTTTTTACCTTTTGAGGTACGGAACCCTAAAAACTAAATAAAGTCATCTAATTTTAGGTTTATAACGCAAAATTTTAAACAAAATTAAATATCTTACACAATTAGGACCCCTTATTTGTCCATGTGTCAGCCTAAGTCTCTCACCTTTAAACTATATCTAAAACCAAATTCTAGGTTTATAGATCAAGCAATTTTCAAGTGTTCAGTGAGTAAGTGACCGTTACCTTTACCGGTTTAAGATTACAGAAGCATTCTCCTGATTATAATTCTCAAACTTGAACATATTTTGATCAGACTTAATCCTTAATTAAACTCGAATAAATTTTGATCAGACCTAACAATGCCTTCAAAAATAACATAATTATACCTGTACGCTACAGGTATAATTGAGGATTTATATTCTTAAAATAACTAAGCTGTTAAATTAATGGTAAACCTACTTAATTTAAACAACACTGTTGAATGTCTATGCGGCTTGTGGGCGCCTCAGCAATCTAATTAGGCTGATTTGACACAAATTCGTTGCGAATGGAGTGTTCATCATAAAACTTACTTTATAAATAAAGGAATGATATGGTAAAAATGTGAATGGGATGAGTAAAATAGAATGTATAATAAAGTAAAAAAGAAAAAAGCTTTTGGTTAAGTAGATGTGGACTTATTATGAAGTAAAATCAAAAAACGTTACTGTTAAAGAAAATAATTATTTTAACCCTTAGACTGCCGGGAGCGCAGATCTGCGCGAGACACAATACATTTTAATTGTTATAGTAATTACGGCAAACAAGAGGTTAAGTAGGTATATAAAAAAATTCTATTGAACTAATCCCACAAAATTATCAAATGGTTTTAAAACGTAAAATTAATCAGGAAATTGTAAAAAACTCGCGTCAATCATCATTACAGACAATCCATTGACAGTATAAATATCAAGCACGGGCTGTATCTATTAAGAACAATTAATAGTATCGATAATCTGGACACACTCAATTCAAAAACTTGACAATGGCACTATAATTTCAGTCCTAATACGTCAAATATGCTTCTTATATTTATAATTTTCTAATATTATCCCCTTTTTTAATTACATGAAGATTTTTAATAATATTGAATGGAGATTGCCGTAGCATTTGATCTTTTGCGCTTTTTATTTAGGGAATCGGCCTTCACGACTTGCAGCAAAGCTCATCTCACTGGCTGGTCTTAAACAAAGACACACCGATAGACCGCGATAACACATTCATATTGTCACTCCATTTTCACCCTACTCTGTGTCACGATTACCTCAACCGTTTACGACTGGCGGCGCTTAGCACCAACTGCACATTGATAGTACTTTCTAAGTGAATTGAACATAACATGAACGCAATAATTGTTGAATATAACGTATACGTATCGACTTCAAAAAAATATTTGGCAAGGAATAATAGTTTATTTCATATTATTATTATTGTATTTTCATATTATTATAAACTTTTATTCCTTGCCTCCTTCCTTCCTTGCTATAAAATTTGATTTTTAGTTGCTTTGAAATTTTAGTGACGTCATAAGTTGCCATTGCCATACAAAATCTATTGGAGAGTTGCCTTTTGACATCTCATAAAAAGTACGTCAATTGATAATGGTGTAAAATAACGTATTGTCAAATTTTTTATCGATATAGATTTTTTAAGTTTTGCAACTTAAAAAAGCACGTTTGGCGCAGAGATTGAGCGCTTGGCTACTTTGTAGTGCCTGTTCGAATTTATTATGAGACACAAAAAAAATATGATCTACAAGCATTTGTACAGAATTGCATTTGTACATTTGTGTTTGTGTGCAGAATAAATAAAAAGCTTGTAGGTTTATATGAGATTTTGTTGGTAAACATACCCACGATATAAGAGAAATTCTGGGGCAAAATAAAAAAACTCTTCATCTATTATTTTATTTTGATTGTTTAAAATATTTCAAACTCTTATTACTGTAGGCGTATTTTTATGAACAACTTTAAAAAACTCTTGAAATGCCACTCAACTCCTGGCGTGAGCCTAAAACAACTTCGAAAATAAAGCTGCGACGGTACAGATAATTCAATAACCCTTTGTTTTCTGAATCATTTTCCTTAAACACAAGGTTTTTAATAAAGAGCGGTGGTTTTCTGAAGTGAGAGCGCTTATTCTCCTTTTAATTCCATTTTTTTTTCGCAAAGTAAATCCAAATTGTCCATTATGGTAGCCCGTGAATTTAATTTCGCATCATTTTATTCGCCCTTGTTCATTCCTTTTTCGTAAAAGAGTTCAACATTTAATTAATGGACGATCAAAAATACCTTTTTAGGTAAAAAAAAGTTTAATTAATACGTTAGAGACTAGTTGACTCTTCTCGTGACCCGTCGGCTGGCTTTTATCTTGGCCAGAGGCTTAGCATTGCCATCCAACGTGGCAATGCTGCCAGCCTCTTGGGCACTTTACCGGTTGACAGCGATGCGGAGGAGTTTTTTGATGCCATTTTATTTTAATTCTAGTGTTTTTAATTTAGTTTTAGTTTATAAATGTTGTATATTTGAGTCATTTGTATAATTAATAACATATTCAAAGAAAAAAATATTGTATATTTTATTAAAGTAACGTACCTTAGAACAAATTATACTAAATAACACCTGAATTTATTTTTAAATTGTAATACATTTTAAATATAGAACAGTTATTTAAAAAAAATGTCTTAGAAAATGGCAGATTTATTTTCTAACTTACACAACTCAATAGGCAGTCGTTTCCTGGTAGGTTCATAAAACCTTTAAACACACGTGATTCGAGACACAATCGAAAAACAATAGCAGCGCGACAGCCGGCTGTCGCTTGGTCGTCGTAAGTTTAAAATCAATATGCTTCTTTCTTCAGGACCTCAATCATACATAGCCACACATGATTTAATCAATACAATGAAAGAGACTTTGATTCGTCTTTGTATTTATTTGGATTTCCAACAAAGATACCTACACCTTACAGGCTAAATTAAACAAACAAATTGGTACAGTTCCTCCTTCCTTCCTTTAATTGAAGGGAACCACAACTTGCGTTAAAATATCAAACTATCTCTGAGTTTGTTGCGTATGTTTCTTCTCAGAGAAGTCTAGCAAACACCGGCCCCATCGTTAGCTTAAGTAATTGTGTATTTACAAATTAACATTTCGACGACCAAGCGACAGCCGGCTGTAGCGCTGCCATCTTTCTATTGTGACTCGAACCACGTGTGTTAGGCGATTCACACACGGCACCGCGCACAGCCGCGGAGGGTGAACAAACGTACACCGCTCGACCGCGCGGTCGAGCGGTGGAGCGCGGTGCCGTGTGTGAATCGCCTTAGAGAGTTAAAAGACTCAAATAAAAAGTTTCTTATAAAACCGCATCTTGTCCAGCCTTTTATCTACCTCAATATCGATCAGGCAGTGAGATAGTGTACGAACACAATGTTCTCAAGTTTATCACTACTCTCAAAGGGTGTCAATAACAAAGAAAAACTAAGTTCTGCATCTAGAGCGGACTGTCGGAAGTCGATGAAGTCGTGCTGTCACGGTTATTAAATACCAGATGGTTATTTACTCATAGACAGGTATATAGACTATTCTATTCTATTTTTATATAATGGCAACCAAAGCCGATGTCGACTATTCTGCCAATGTCAAAGTGCATTTGATTTCAAGTGTGTAGATAAAAGAAAAAAAATTAAAACAGTAAAGCTGGACACACTGTAGACTGATGTGTTAGTACGGAGGTAAGTATATAGACTGTTTATTCATTTTGTTCATTTTGTTTTTACCTTTCACTGACATTGTTTGAATGGCCTGTAGTTCAAGTGCTTTGGTACCGAAGCTGAGGATTGTCCCCGCAGGGGTGAAACAGCTATTCTGAGGGGTAAAAAATTTGTAAAAGATTTGGATGGTAAGAGCCCTAGAAGGCAAAAAATTAAATAAGCTTTAAAATATAGAAAAACTACAATAAAAACAGAAGCTGCATACTTCCAAAAAGTTTGTAGTTCTTGAAATCGCTTTTTTCAATCTTTTGCAATAAAAATATTATTTCTGCTTGCGACCACGACCTGTGCAACCAGGTCGAAACGTCAAGCCTTATATATATTATATGTGCATCAGATGTATATCTTTATACATACAAATCAAAAACAATACATAGATACAATAGAAGTATAGGATATAAAATAAAAATAAATTTAACTGAGTGATTGAGTATTTGTTTTAAAGCCAACATTGGAATAGAAATATTTTTTTTTTATTTTCACAATAATTCTGTTTTAAGAGTTATCGTCGAAGACAAAATATACAGAGTTTTTAGATTGTATTGTAAAAGATTTGGATGGTAAGAGCCCTAGAAGGCAAAAAATTAAATAAGCTTTAAAATATAGAAAAACTACAATCAAAACAGAAGCTGCATACTTCCAAAAAGTTTGTAGTTCTTGAAATCGCTTTTTTCAATCTTTTGCAATAAAAATATTATTTCTGCTTGCGACCAAGACCTGTGCAACCAGGTCGAAACGTCAAGCCTTCCAAGGTATTTAAATAAATATTATTCGCGTTAATACCCGATTTAATTATTTATTTATTTATTTCACAACACAACTATCATAACAGGTTACCCCAAATCGGTAGTGTGGTCATCTATTACATTTCTACTAACTAAATATGATTCCTTAGCAATAACATATTACATATAATGTAATTTTCGTAATGTAATATAATAATAAGGATGATATTAAACTATACGCTAAATCTGAGAAAGAAATGAAAACTCTTATAGAAATTACAACATCATTTAGTCAAGATATCAATATGCAATTTGGGTTAGACAAGTGTAAAACATTACATATTATAAGAGGTAAAATAAAACCCGGCAACTACGCAGTTAGCGAAACCGACACAATAGCAGCTATGGAACCAACGGACCTATACAAATATTTAGGATACAAGCAACTAAAAGGACTCGACCATACAGCTATTAAACAGACACTAAACACAGAATACAGGAGGAGAATTAATGCAATCTGCAAAACGCAGCTATCTGGAAAACACCTTATTAAAGCCTTAAATACTTTTGCCGTACCAATACTGACCTACTCATTCGGAATAATAAAGTGGTCGAAAACTGACATCGAACAGTTAGAGAGAACCACCCGCACAACACTCACAAAACACAACCAGCTACACCCTAAATCTGCGATCGAGAGACTCACCATCAAAAGACACAATGGAGGGAGAGGCCTAATAGACATTCATCACCTTTGGCAAAAACAAATTATTAGACTCAAAACATTTTTCCAATCAAAATCTCGCACTAGTACTATACATAAAGCCATTACGTTCAATGATTTAAACTATACCCCGCTTAACTTAAATGAACAAACCACACAAGACACAATCAACACTGACGAACAGAATCTTAAAATGTTGAATTGGAAAAAGAAGGTCCTTCATGGCAGACATCCCCATGATTTAGAGCAATCCCATATTAACATAATAGCCTCTAACAAGTGGCTAAAAATAGGTAACCTATTTCCAGAAACCGAGGGCTTTATGATAGCTATACAAGACCAAATCATTAACACAAAAAACTATAGAAAATATATCATTAAGGACCCTACTATCACTAGCGATAAATGCCGCAGGTGCCACACTCAGTCGGAAACTATACAACACATTACCGGAGCATGCACAACCCTCACACAGACAGACTACACCCATAGACACAACCAGGTCGCAAATATCATACATCAAAAACTAGCACTCAAACACTCTCTCATACAGAATACTAACACTCCTTACTACAAGTACACACCACAAAATATCCTAGAAAATGAAACACACAAACTGTATTATGACCGTGCCATACTCACAGATAGAACCATTCACTATAACAGACCAGACATTACTTTACAGGATAAAATAAGAAAAATCACTTACCTCATAGATATTGCAGTGCCTAACACACACAACCTACAGAAAACAATAGCTGAAAAAATAAGCAAATATGCCGAGCTAAAAGAAGAAGTCGCAAGAATTTGGAGACAAGACAAAGTTTACGTAATCCCTATAGTTCTTTCTACCACGGGTGTTATTCCTAATCATCTTCTCAATAGTCTAAAATTAATTGATTTAGAAGAAACTGTTTACATAAATTTACAAAAAGCAGCCATTTTAAACACATGTAGGATAGTTAGAAAATTCATGCAGATAGAAGAAGAAGTCACACCCCTTTAAACACACCACACGCTACGTTTACTTGGTTTCGGCCCGTGAACGTAGCTAATACCAGCCTAAGAGCTGAGAAATAAAAACACTCCAGATAATAATATAGTTTATAATTTATTTAATTTAGTTTTATTTCTATTATTAATAATTAATGTATAATACAATTACTTTAATTAAATAATGTAATTTGTTATCGACTCAAATAAAAAAAAAAAAGAAAAAAAGTTTATTTATCCAAATAATACACACAGACAGACACAGTTCAAAATAGAGGCTAAATACAATATGGGGCATATTATTATAATTATGTGCAAAGATGATTTATGACGACAATTATAAGTCTATGCATACCAAAAAGTTATGAACGCTGACTCTTAAACTAGGAGACCTGTATCTTAAGAGTCATAATATTATAATATTATGTTGTTATAATGAAACGCGAAAGTTTAAAAGTTAAAATATTATTTGTCACATAAAAGACACAAACATAATTGTATTTGCTCTTATCACATTTCCATTTCAAGAATATAACTGTTCCAATGCTATAAATTATATAAATATCGAAGATAACTAAGGAGCTGTGAAGTGCGTCTGATCAAATTACCCTAAACTCAAAGGGCAGATGGTTTATTTTGTGAATAACTATTGTTTGCCCAGTCCGCCCTTTGAAGTTAGTTGTTTATGCCAGTCCTAAGATCACTGAAGATAAACTTCATTTCTCTTCGTTTAGTTTAATTTTTACTTCAGTGTGTAGGCTGGTACTTAAGTGTGAAGTTAACGCGCAATAGAACTTAGAATATATGATCAAAAATAGTTGAATAGACGCGAGTTTTCCAGTTTTCTGTGTTTAAATTAATTTTTCCCTCTTTTTTGTACAGTTTAGTTAAGAGTATTGCCACTTTTAATAAACTATACCTTTTAGTTTATAGTTTTATTTAATGTTTAATTAATTGTTGGTCTAACCAAAAATAATATCAAGCTCCAAACTTAATAAAAAATATCTGACTAGCAAAAACGTGTCTAAAAACTCAATTTAATCAATAAAAAACTTTCTGAAATCTTAATATTATCACTTCTAAAAGAACTTGAGAATTCAAGTAGGTGGCTATTTTTGTTTGAAAGGTAAAAATTAGAAGTACGTACTTACGGTACTTCGACTTTGGGACGAATAATTAACAAAAACGAAGAGTTCTCAAATAAATTTTATAGCATTTGAAATAATTTCGAAAGTGTGCCTACTTCTAAAGGTAATACTGCTGATAGAAAGGTAGACTCGAAATTTTAACGTATTTAAATTAAACAACGTAAACGATGAAAGTGGACTGTTTTTCGATATTCTTGGTAAAATACGTCTTATTGTTACTGGTAACTTGGTAGTTTAAATTTATCTGGTTTTGGTGCTTAAAATGTCAGGTTTGAAATATGATAGATGTGTATTTAATATACACTTATCCCCTATCTTTGTATTCTCTTTAAAAAATTGGGCAAATGAGCATGAGATTTGGTACTATGCGAGTTTTGCGATAAGCGCGGAACGCGAAACACGTGTATTCTGGCTGAATTTTGACCATCGATTGGTCAGTAGTTCATTCATGATATTGTTTGCAATTTACACTTTTCAACTTTCTCTCTCTCTTTTTTTTTGTACAAGTGTGTGCTTCACTCACTCTTGTAGTCCGATGGGACGGGACGGAAATACTGTAAATACTTATAGGTAGATACTTGTACAATCAGAAAACTAGATTAGTACGCAGGGCCGCCATATATATGGCAATCTAAAGGTTAAATTATATAATTTAATTTAACCTTTAGATTGCCGGAAAGGCAGATACAATACTTTTTAATTGTCTTAATAATTACAGAAAACAAGGGATTAAGTTATCCTGAACACCGATGGATGTATTCAAATGAAGTTTAAAATAAGTAAAGTTTTTTTTTTAAATGACCGTCCTGGGTGCGGCGGGAGGGCGTGTCAGACTTTTACTGATTAAACCCACGACAGACGTGGCCCTGTTGGGCCCCTTCCAGTGCTGACTTCTTCTCTGTGAGGCGCGCATGGAATACTAACGCGCCGTCGACGCAGTCCTGGTCCTAGCCGGGCGGCGAGCTACCCATCACTCGCCATCCGCAGAACCGTGCCTACGGTGGCCGGTAGTCGTCTTGCGACTCTCGACGTCTTCGCCTGGGTCTTAGTCTGTGGTTACGAAATTTGCGACGGGCGGAGCGACGGCGGGGCGGAGCGGTGCGGCGCGGGGCGAAGAGATAGCGGTGTCTTGCGTGTGTACGAAACAACGTGATAAAAATGCAACACTATGTACGGCGAAACCAAACTAATTTGTTCTCGTCGCCCCGCGCCGCCACCGCTCTACCGCCGCTCTTGCATCGCTCAATCGCGCCGCTCCGCCGTCGCCCGTTTCGTACACAGCGCTTAATGTTTTAATCCATTTGATTACATCGCCGTCCCGCCGTCGCTCCGGCCGTCGCTAGTTTCGTACCCGCAGACTTAGTCTGGCGCCAGAGGCTCGTCGTTGCCTCTCGCGTAACTTCACTAGCATAACTGCTTCGCAGAAGGAGGCGACGGCATCCCATTCCATCTCGCCCCGAAGCATGGCCTGAACCAGCGCCGGGCGCGAGAGGTCACCGCCACCGATCGCCTCTACGAGGACACGTCGATGGTGCGCCCATGCGCAGCACACCTCCACCGTGTGCTCGACCGTGTCCTCCAGGCGGCCGTTGCTGCCAGTGGTGACACCCAGGCGTCGCTTCCGCCCAGTAAAGGTTGAAATATTTTCTATTTTAATTTAATTTGTATTAGAAAACTATTAATCGGTTAATGAAAATACTTAAATTAAATCTGACGGCCCTGCATACCTATCTACTTTGCTGACTGTACGTCAGGAAAAGGTCATCCACAAAAAAGGTTCACGGTGTCACGTCAACACTTGAATTATTATTAAACATTTTTTACCCTTTTATTTATTTTTATCTAAGTATGGAAACCAGCCGTCGAGTGTTCATTATAAAACCTCGCGGGCCTTTCATTACTACTAATTTTAATTTTAACCTTTCTAGTGTTAAACCAGCGAGTGATCATCATCATCATCATCACCCTAGCCTTTTCCCAATAACGTTGGGGTCGGCTTCCAGCCTAACCAGATACAGCTGGATATCAGTGTTTAACGTGAAGCGACTGCCTATCAGACCTCCACAACCCAGTACCTGGGCGACACGATCAGGTGGTCAGAGTCTCTTGGTCAGAGTTTCTGGCTTACCCGTAACGATTGTCAAAGTTCTACGAATGACAACCGAGGCCAACGGCTTTACGTGCTTTCCGAAGCACAGTATGTCAGTGATGTCCAAGATAGAAAGTACATATGAATTGAAAAAGTCACATTGGTACTTGCCCGGATTCGAACCCACAACCTCTTACACTAGAGGCAGGCGCCTTATCCACTGGGTCATCACGACATTTGATCAATGCTTGTATTTTCTCTGAGTTAAAAGAGATATCTGGCATGTAATGTTTCAGCAATAAGCTAGCCTATTTCTATTTTTTTTTTTGCTGCAAGGAACCACGCAATGGTATGAAATTCGCAATAATATATTTACTCAAACACTACCTAATCACATTGCATTAAAAATCATTAGTCAAATGTACCTGAGTGTGTGAATTGTCAGGTCTCTAATCTCCTTGCTGAAACCAGACAGTATCACGCAACACAGATAGGCAAAAGGTCCAATCATTTGACTTTGACTTTTGACTTTGACTTGCTGAAACCAGACAGTATCACGCAACACAGATAGGCAAAAGGTCCACTCATTCAGAATGAAGAATGCACTCATTCAAATAAAAGTATACAGCCCCCCTAGACAAGTGGCATTGTAGAATAGATAGCAAAAACGAATAGATAGTCAAATGTATGGAGATGTCAAATTGTTTAGCGAAAGCTTATGTCAATTCCATACATTTGACAATCTATTCGTTTTCGCTATCTGTTCTACAATGCCACTTGTTTAGCCCCTCTGTTGTAGTAGTCAGCCTCATCCATTCGATGATCTGAGGCTGTTCGTAAACTCATGGACTCGGCTTCCAGTGAAGTCAGACTACAACGTTATAAAGTACCTAAGATTTGGAGAAGAGACTGGACTTGTATAGACGTCGACTTCTCTTCGTATGATCGGATTACTATCTAGCTAATACTGGCATTGTAAATTACTACAGGCTGCACAGTTTGCATCCCTAAGGTTTTACACAACAAAGTGTTTTCTTTTGTTTGTCTGTTACGGAATTAACAGTAAATTGTCATGGGAACAGAAATATTTTAGCAATTTAGCTAAATTTTATATATCTCAACATTATCCTTAGCTGGGATATTTTTTCAGGAAACAAGTAAATAAACAAAATTATATTCCAGGCAAAATTGTTCTAAAAGCATCTGGTTAGAATTATGGCTCACGGAAAGTATCTAGTACTAAATGTAGGTGTTGTCTTTCTACTCAAATGTGTGTAAATTTTCAGTCATTGCTCAAGCCTGTTCTTCTGAACCTGTCTATTAAGTGACAGTATTTAGAACTCACCCCACGTCTGGTCCCGGATGAGTGGCTGTTACAGATCGTACATTCCGACTGTCTTTACATTTGCTGTACAGTTGTTACTTGTATAACATCGTGTCTTGTGCAATGAGTAAAGATGTGGTATTGCACACGGACATTGTATTTAGATTATACTGAGTACCCTTTATTTTAAATGATTTATGTATACTTTTATAAAAATAAACTCCTTTAACCTTTCGACGACCAAGCGCCAGCCGGCTATCGCACTGCTATTGTCGTTCTATTGTGTTCAAAGGTCTAAGCACACTAAACACCTCTTGCTGTTGCGGAATATTAAAAATAGTTACCGTGGCCCCGGAACATAATGACAACCAAAGGAGCATGGGTGGGTTTTAGTCAGTAAGAGTCTGACACGCCCTCCCGCCCCGCCCAGGGCGGGAGAAGTCATTTGATGATTTCCCGTCCACAAAAAAACACCTCTTGCTCAGCATACCAACTTGCAACATTTCGTTTGTTCGAGGTTGGTCTCATTCTTAATGTTTCTAGTAGCTGACCAACTAATCGCATATTGTAAAAACAAAATGTCAGTCTTTTTCATTCGCCTATAACAGCGAAATAGGGCGGGTAGGTAACTAGGTAGTAAATGTCACGTCAGCAGTTTTTGCGACGAGACTTAGTGACGTTTACACGCATACCCAAAGCTAAAATGTGTTCGGTAGTTTCGCACCATCAACTTGCCAACTCTAGGTGACAGCTGAAATATTTCTGATGGCAAAATTTTAACTTTTTTTCCACGAACTAGGAAACAAATCCCTGACCTGGTCAGGACCACGCTCTACTATCGTGTTTTCTACCGGATTTATGTAACAACGTTATTGTGAATTATGGATGTTCTATAAACTTTGACGTTTTACGACAGTTTGACATTTTGTGAACTGGACATTCTGCAAACTAGACTTTCGGCAAATTAGACATTTTGTGCCGAAATTAACCGAACCAAATTAGCGTCGGCGGGAAAGTTACTACACTATTATAATAAAACTTTTCACCTATTACCAAAACCAGGCCAACAAATAAAAAAAAACAAAGAGCTATCGACACAAAAGCAATTCTTAAAAAGGTAATCAATCATAATATTGAAGACAAACTATTAAACTTCGGCGACCTAAGCTGAATAGGGGAAGTACTGAAATAAATAACAACTCACCAGCTCGACGACGAAGTTTCATACAATTTTCGATTTGATTTTGTACGGTTGCTAAATACTTACTAACGTTGCAGGTCTGCCAATTTGTTTGTTCTTCACGAGCTTGTAAATTTCTTAATATTATTGAAGTAAGCCCTAAAATTTTAAAGAACTAAATACTGCGTAGGTCAGTTTTCTTTACACTGTGGAAGACATGTAAATCTTAGGTAGCGAGGGCTTTGACTGAGCGATATAACTCATTGGTGCTTATTCTCTTGTTCACAAACTAAAGTTAAGTTAGGTGTTAACCCTTTCCATTGCATCAAGAAAAGGTCAGAAGATAAATTAAGTTTAGTCCTGTCAAAGTAGCCGGCGGGCGCTTAAAGTAAATCGACGTTTTTTTAGTCGCCATGTTTATAATCGCGCCAAAAATTTGAGTATCTCAATTTGACAGGTCTAAACTATATAAATATAAATATTTCTTAATGAATGGAAAAAAAAAGATGTCGTTAAATTTGTGAATAGGAAAATCGGCACCACTGTCTTCCTACTGTTAAATTACCACAGAAATATAGAGATGGGAACATAGCTGAGCTATTTGCCTTTCCTGGCCATTTTTGACTGTGCTACAAGGAGCGGCATTGCCTTTTCCAGGTCAAATAAAATGGCACAAACCAATCCTAAGGGCATACATATAGTTCAATATTTAAAAATACAAGCTGAGTCCTCATTCCTTTTGTTTTGCTAAGGAGGACATAGAAAAACAGGTAGGGGTAGAACTCTTGCACAACTCCGCAATCGGTACAGAATTGTTTTTAATTTTTATTACTCTTTAGCAAGTCGCAAATTATTTTCTATACGCAGAACTTTTTTATATTTCTTAGGGTTTCCCTTGTGATTGAGAACGTTGAACTTTTTATTTAACGACTATGTTTATGTTAATTATTTAAAATATATATTATGAATTTCAAATTACGTCATAAAGTACAGTAGTCATACCTAATTTTGTTGCCAAACCATATTTTAATGAAATGATAAGCAAACAGAACTTAGCTGTGTAATGACCACAAAAGACGATTAAAAATTAGGACTACAACTTTATGACAACATTTATGACCTTCACGTAAATCGCAAAGGTCGGGAATTGAGGCTCCCCTACATTTCTAAGGCAAATTTCCCGGAATCATCGTGAAAATAAAACTCAAGGTAGGCCCGATGTAGCACATTTCCAAGAAAGCATATTAATATTAGACTTCACACTTTCAGGTGCAGGAAAAACTCTTGTTAACGGTGTTTTTTTTAGTAGAGTAAGGTACAAGGTTATGGTTACGCTGGATTTGAAATAAAATTATATATTCAGAGGCTTTTTGGGGTTTCGTACCAATATAAACAATATCCATAGGACCCTTACAGTTACGCGTTGTCCGTCCGTCCTCGGCCTGTCGTCGAAAATTTTCATGAATAAGTGTATTTAGAACGTCGATAAAGTTCTAAAATGAAATTAGGAAAATCGTTTTTAGTACTAATTTAGGCAAAACCAACCTCTCACCCCAAACGCATACTATATTTTGTTCCATCGTCTCGAGTTATAGGAATGAACTGAACATATGGATAAACCAGCGGTTTTTTTTCACTGGCCGACTGTCTGGTTTTTATTTAAAAGCGAATATGGAAATTAAATCCAAACGATACGAATGTTTAACGAATTATCAATTAATTAGCACTCACGGTTACCGATCAACAGGCCAGTCAGTAATTAATTAATTTATGTAGGTATTTGTTTTGGATATTTGATATTTTTTATATATTTTATTTGTTTTTTATATGTGATGAGTATGATTGTTTGTTCCGAGCCTTGGTGTAATCTATCTACAACTAGCTTTTGCCCGCGGCTTCGCTCGCGTTAAAAAGAGACAAAAAGTAGCCTATGTTACTCGCCATCCCTTCAACTATCTCCACTTAAAAAATCACGTCAATCCGTCGCTCCGTTTTGCCGTGAAAGAAAGACAAACAGACAGACAGACAGACAGACACACTTTCCCATTTATAATATTAGTATGGATGTATGTATTTACAAATTAAATAAGTACGTATATCAGTTAGCTAGTTACTATAGTACAAGCTCTGCTTGGTTTGGGATCAGATGACCTAGTGTGAGTTGTCCCAAGATTATTTATTTATCTTCAACAAAACATATAAATTCAAATCAAAACGGTTAAACACACCTTACACTTAAAAATCAGAAAGACTACAGTGATTGTAGTGTAAGTAATTTTTGCAAGTGTCTCAAGGGCGCAGAATGAACCTGGTGTTATCAGATTTATTGATAAGCATCAATCCTACGGTTATACTATCATAACTTGTTATCACTACTCGCCATTGACAGACGGCGCTTCAGTAAAATATTTTTTCAAGATTTTTAACTGAGACAAACTTGAGATAGCCGGTTTATGGAACACGAATATTTTATTAAATAGCCTGTATTCTTTCTGGTTTCTTCTTTCTATTTTGGTGGGGATGTCGTTCATATGGATACCCATTATTTTTTTGTGAGTGGGAAATCATCAAATGACTTCTCCCGTCCTGAGCAGGGCGGGAGGGTGTGTCATTATTTTGCTGACTAAAACCCACTCATGTTCCTTCGGTTGCCCGTTATGTTCCGGGGTCATGGTAACTATTATAACCATTCCGCAACCCATAACCATTCCGCAACCCATATGGATACCCTTCCCAATCACGAGCCTGTTGATCTAGTGGTTAGTGACTCTGACTGCTAAGTTGGAGTTCGTGGGTTCGATTCCCACCCAGAACAAACTTTGTGTAATCAGCATGATTGTTTGTTCGGTGCACTTTATCTATAATACATATAATTTATTTTATAAATTATTAAGTGTGTTTATCAGTTGTCTGGTTACAATAGTACAGGATCTGCTTAGTTTGGGATCAGATGGCCGTGTGGTAGATGTCCCAAGATATTTATTTATTACTAGCTGTCCCCTGATTTTTGGTTACTAAAAAAGAAGATAAAAATAATTCTATGTCCGTCCCCTAGTTCTAAGTTCCCACCTATTTTCAGCCAAATCGGTTCTGCCGTTCTTGAGTTATAAAATAGATTATTTAACTAAATCAAAATAGTATATCTTGACGATTTAAGGTAGTTTTCTTACAGGGCCCATTAAAAACTTTCCACCCTGTATATAGATTAGCTGTCCTCGGCGGTTTACCCGCGTAGTTCCTGTTCCCGTGGGATTTTTCTTATAAAAACTATCCCATATCCATTCTAAGGCTATCTAGCTATCTCTGTACCAAATTTTATTTGAATCGTTTCAGTAGTTTCACGGGAAAGTGAGACAGACAGACAGGCGGATTAACTTTGACATTTATAATATTAGTATGGATTCCCTTCTGGTAAAAATGGTTTAAACTCTGGGCCTGAGATACACTTGAAGCATGGTGTTATCATGGAACATTTTTTTTCTTTCTTACTAGTTCCGTAAGAACCATTTATTTTGAAGCAATAAAAAAATATTTGAATGAAATCGGTTAAATTGTAACGAATCCCAGAAATACGTGTTAATATTATAGAGATTGACTCAATATAAGTTTTACCAAACTTATTCACTATTATGAAACGAAATAAGTTAAAATCCCATCCCATTGCAGACAGAGTGATCACAATTCCTATTAGAAGTGATCAAAATCATGCCTGTTATATCACTTTATATTGACATTTTATTTGACGTGAACACGAGACGACTCGGGACCAGTCTCTAGAGCAATATTGTCCGACATATCTCATAAATTAATGGTTTCCCCAAGGTGTATTTGTTACAACAGAAATCTCTAATAAATTAGACACGTCTTGTGTTATTTGCAAGAAACAAAACTAAGCTGAGAAAACCTCAAATGACATAAATATTCTCCTTGGGAATTAGATATTTAAACCATTTGGGGTTGAAACACTGGGATCATGGCAATGGGGTCCAAATGCTCAACTTGTTTTTCAGGATACCGCTAAGCGGCTGGTTGATTATTCACGTGACCATGGGGCTGGCCATTTGAGTTCAGTAATTCTTCGATGCCCTGTGCGGTACCGTCCCACTTTTTTATATAAATGTGGATAATATTATAGTATTACTAGCTGCCTCCCGCGGTTTCAGACGACCCTTATCACTTAGAGGTATGAAATATAGATAGTAGCCGATTCTCAGACCTACTGAATATGTTTATTGTAAAAATCGGTAAAGCCGTTTCGGAGGAGTAAGGTAACTAACATTGTGACACGAGAATTTTATATATAAGATTTATAAGTGTGCATATTATATTTAGACTTATTTTAAGTTGGTATTGTATTAAGTTTTATTTAAATAAATAACATATAGTTGAGTGTTTATAACGTTCATAATGTAAATTCATCGTTGCCCGCAGCTTCGCTCGTAATTTGCCCATTTTAAGTAGAGAAACATAATAAAAGGCATCTACAGATAAAATCAACTTAATAGCTCCAGCGGTTTTTGGATCTTAATGAGTTGATGAAGCAGACTGTAGGATAAGCAATCTAAACTAACGTATTATAGATTTATTTCTTAACGCCCGCCGCTTTACATTACACAATCTTTATCTATACTTCTTCTATTGTTCTATACTATACTAATATTATAAAGAGGTAAAATTTGTAAGTTTGTAGGTTTGTAAGTTTGTATGTATGGGGTAATCCCTGGAACTACTGGTCCGATTTGAAAAATTCTTTCAGTGTTAGTTAGCCCATTTATCGAGGAATGCTATAGGCTATATACAATCACGCTACGAACCACGGGAGCGGAGCAGTAACGAAAAATGCGGGTGAAACCGCAGGGGACAGCTAGTATTATATAAGTCGCACATAATATGTTACAAACAAATGATTGAAAAATCTGTTATTTTTTATACTGTAATATGTATGTATTATACACATAAACCTTTCTCTTAAATTACTCTATCTACTAAAAGAGCATTAAAATCCGTTGCGTAGTTTTAAGGATCAGGAGAAGGAGTATCTGATGATTATTTTAAAGCATACAAAGGTACAGACAGTAGGAAGCCACTTTGCTTTATACTATGTAAAGTAGTACAGTAACCTGCAGGACACGGTCGAGCACACGGTGGAGGTGTGCCCCGCATGGGCGAGCCATCGCCGTGTCCTCGTGAGAGGCGATCGGCGGTGGTGACCTCTCGCGCCCGACCCTGGTCCAGGCCATGCTCCGGGGCGAGACTGAATGGGAAGCTGTCGACGGCGCGTTAGTGTTCCACGTGCGCCTCAAAGAGAAGTCAGCACAAGAAGGGGCCCAACAGGGCCAACGCCTGCCGGGGTTGCGGCATGTTTATAATCGTTACCGTGACCCCGGAACATAAAGGGCAACCGAAGGAACATGAGTGGGTTTTAATCAGTAAAAGTCTGACACGACGGGACGGGAGAAGATATTTGATGATTTCCCATTCCCAAAAAAAAATGTAGTACTTACAGTAATTTACTTTTATAACATAAAGGAGCATTAAAATGCGGGTTAAAAAAAATCTTATAGCATTTTTGGTCCGCCTGGCAAACGAACCCAGTAAGGTCAGTCGTTAAGCTTTCAACGACAAACCGACAGCCGGCTGTCGGGTTACTATTGTCTTTCTATTGTGTCTCGAATCACGTGTGTTCGAGGGCAGTCACGAGACCAGGGCAGACAAAAAAAAAGAAAAAAAAAGACGGGTTGCACTCCGGGAGTGCCGGCAGAAGTGAAAACTTGATTATAGCTGTCTACTATCCATCCGTCCTACGCTTTTTCGATCAGGTCACGTGTCCTGACGCGAGTTTAAGATTTTATACCCATTACAGAAAAAGTGCTCAACGCCGCTAAAGAAGTTTTCACTTCAAAAACACATTCGCTCATTTATTTACGAGTGTGCCTTTGGCTCGCCTGCCCCAAGCCATTAGCAGGACCACTATATCTCTCTCTCTCTATCTACAGCAAGCTTATATTAAGCTGTTTCGCCAAGATTTTCCAACACTATTACTCCACGGGTTAAAATATAAACAAAGGACATTGCCATGCGTCCATACATTGTTTGCCTAAGAACCGATAGGGATGTGTTTTTTCATTTTTGGTTCTAAATATGTTTTCGATTGAAACTAAATTAAAACTACGGACACTTGAGACTTCTAAAAGCCATCAAAATACTTAAATAACAACATCATGTCACATCAAAAGTATCATCTATATTTTCGACCAATATATTTGCAGCGGCAGAAGTCTTTCCAAGACACTTATTGATGTTCCCTTTCTCTTTTACATGGAGCCAGAAGCTGATCCGCAATTTACACAAAATATAGGATAATTTTGGGAATCCATGTTAAATCTGCAATGTCCGTTTAATCTCTTGACACCCACCGCCATGCCAGGTCGTCGTTCTTAGTAGGTCCGTACATCAGTCAATCACAGCCGGAGGTCGCTATTTCAAGAGGAAATCACAGTCCGTAGTTTAAGCGAAGTGGGTAGATAAAATCGGAAAGGAATAATAATAAAATGCAAACAACCAGATTACACAGAACCTGGTCAAATGTTGGCATCTGTCAATTCAATTGACGAAAAACAATAGACTAATATGTTGATCTTTTTTTCTAAACAAATGGCTTGTTCATTTGACACAGCGCTTTCAATCGCTTTAATGCCCATTTCACACGAGGGCAGAACAGTGGGCAGAACAGTACTGCTACTGTGTGAACGCACAAAACAGTACTGTTCTGTGCCAGCTTCTTAAAACGATGACTCGTAAATATTATATGTTTCCCACAACCAAACTATATGACGAATGTAAAGTTTTAACCGTGAGGCAACTCTTTATCCTCCTACCTTTCTACAGAAAACCTTCTCATATATGGCTATTAAGCTGTACACATGCAATGGATTACTGTTACTTACCAATTTTTACATATATAACACCTAATATACACACACTGACAATCACAAACATGCACACAACACACATACACACACATGCACGCACTCATGACTCGAGAGTTTATATGAATATAATAATTCAATGACTAGTTGACAGTTCTCGTGACCCAAAGGCTGGCTTTTATTTTGGCCAGAGGCTTAGCATTGCCATCCAACGTGGCAATGCTGCCAGCCTCTTGGGCACTTTACCGGTTGACAGCGATGCGGAGGAGTTTTTTGATGCCATTTTATTTTAATTCTAGGGTTTTTAATTTAGTTTTAGTTTGTAAATATTATGTATAATTATAATAATAAGTATTTGTTTTTCTAATTAATAAATATTTTAATAATTCAAATCGACACTGTTCTCACTTGTTAAATCTTATTATACAGGGTGTCCCACGGCAATGCCACATGGAGGGAAAGTACCTTAAATATTGTAGATAGAACATTTTACTGAAAGAAGACATTATTTGAATTTTAAAAACAATTTAAACTGCATTAATAGATATTAAATAATTAAATGGTTGAGCCGGGAATCGAACTTGTTTCACGAGAAAAAATAATTACCCTGTAATTTTATCATGCCGATTGAAAGGTTTCATCATAAGGATTATTTTTTGCTAAATAACATAGTGTCACAAATAAAAGGAAGACCGTGAATTTTAACATTTGATGTAAAATTTTGTTCTGAAAAGTTAGAAGCTTACATTGCCGAAAGGACATACAATTGACAATCTTAACTACTTATTACTTATTAATCTACTCACTCGAGTAGTACTCATCATTTAAATAAATAAATATCCACCACAACAAGACCAAGAAATCGTCAGGGAACGAAATAATCAAAAGTTATCACTTTGTGTTCAAGAAGAAGGGACTAGTTTTGAGCAGTTGAAAATTTACCAATTTTGTATTAAAAATGTTAAAATTCATGGTCTTTCTTTTATTTTTGACACTATGTTATTTAGCAAAAAATAATTCTGGGGATGAAGCCTTTCGATCGGTAGAATAAAACTACAGGCTGATTAATTTTCTCGAGTAACAGGTTCGATTCCCGGTTCAACTATGTAATTATTAAAATATCTATGAATGCAGTTTAAAATGTTTTAAAAATTCAAATAATGTCTTCATTCAGTAAAACGTTCTATTTACAATATTTTAGGTACTTTCCCTCCATGTGGCATAGCCGTGGGACACCCTGTATAATCAATTTAGTTTAAACCAATGGCTGAACCCTGTCTCTTAAGATACAGGCTAGATCTAGTTTAAGGGATAGAGTCCAATAATGTAGTTCTACATAATTATACAATATAATTCTAAACTGTTTAGTGTAAGCCTTTATGTATAGGTGCACTGTTCCATGTTTTTATGAAATAAATACTTATTATTATTATAACTGTTCTGCCTCACTGTTCTGCCCTCGTGTGAAATGGGCATTATATATTCGTATTAAAACCTTATTCATAGATCAAGCGCTGAGAATATTGAGCTTTTCAATTTCGGTATACATACTTATTTTAATACTTGGCTGCATGAGCTACGATACCTTAGGCCCGTATTAATAGACGCTACTCAACTCCAAGACGCTCTCAAGTCTCTTGCTGTCCTTGTCATTCTAAAGGGAAAAAATAAGGACAGCAATAAACTTGAGAGCGTCTCAGAATTGAGTGACGTCTATTAATACGGGCCTTAGTCTACTACTAACTTCAAATTAAATCAAAATATCTGACACCGGAGATTGAAACGAAATTGAGATACTTTTTATAATGTTTCTGAAATTAACACCTGTCCATTGTATTGTAATAGTCGTAAAGTACTTTATAAAAAAAAAAACTACTATGACTATGACTATGACTATGACTACGACTACGACTACGACTACGACTACGACTACGACTACGACCACGACCACGACCACGACTACGACTACGACTACGACTACGACTATGACTACGACTACGACTACGACTACGACTACGACTACGACTACGACTACGACGACGACCACGACCACGACCACGACCACGACCACGACTACGACTACGACTACGACTACGACTACGACCACGACGACGACTACGACTACGACCACGACGACGACTACGACTACGACTACGACCACGACGACGACTACGACTACGACTACGACTACGACTACGACAACGACTACGACTACGACAACGACTACGACTACGACTACGACTACGACTACGACTACGACTACGGCTACGACTACGACTACGACTACGACTACGACCACGACTACGACTACGACTACGACTACGACTACGACTACGACTACGACTACGACTACGACTACGACTACGACTACGACTACGACCACGACCACGACCACGACTACGACTACGACTACGTAGACACGATAAAAATCTCACACACACTGATACAAGGTACAATTTTCGGGAAAATTGTACCTTGTATCAGTAGGTGTGTGAGATTTTTATCGCGCGTTCAATTGTTATCCGTCCTACGCTTTTTCGATCAGGGTCACGTGTCCTGACGCGAGTTTAAGATTTTATACCCATTACAGAAAAAGTGCTCAACGCCGCTAAAGAAGTTTTCACTTCAAAAACATAATGATATTATACATAAATATATTTAATTACTGGTAAAATGAGTTTTCATTAGGAACATATTAAACTCCACTTGGGTAATTTAACTTAGACTTAAAGTTGGGTAACTTGGTTCCATAACTACTTCTCAGAATTAGTTGCCTAAATACCTAACTAAGTACTAGAATAAGTATCTTCTGGACTGTTATCATAGGAAACAGAGCTCTCAGAACGAAACTTTATCAAAACTTAATAGCCCTTAGATTAGACCATCTGAATCTAAATACAATGGACGGAAAATTCTTGAAATCACTACATTTTAATATATATAAATTATGCGTCATGTTGGACGACAGACAGACAATGTTACTTTCCCATTAAACTGTTGAGATACATATAACAAGATACGACTCTGTTCGTTATTGTGTTGATATGATTAGTCTATGTAGTTTCTCTACTCAACTAGGTATATAGAAAATAAAAATTTACATTGAACATTAAATTATGTACTTGAATTTTTGAAGAAAGATTTGAATAAACATATATATATCTAGATTCTAGTGCCCTTACTAATAATCACTGTGTAAAGTTATGCAATGAATAAAGCGTGTGTAACCATACATTTTTTGACGTATAAACCTGTCTTATCTTTATGCAGCGTTTATTAGTAAGGCACTAGGTATAAACAAAATAAACTAGGTAAATAACTAATTTTTATTCCATGAATGCCCAAAAAAGGAAATCGCGAGTAAAGTATCGAAAACATAGCGAAACGGTGTCTGGTATATAAAAATGTATTTGAGGTTTGAGATGCATTTGACCAAAGTTTATTCGGTAGACGTGTTGTCTCTTAAAAAATAAAATATCCAAAGTTTATCTTGAACATCACAGACATCGAAGAAAAACATCGTAGGAAAAACTAAAGTTATCTAATTTAAGTCTGTAGGTAATTGCGAACCTGCCTTGAGAAAGCGCGGTGCCTTCTTTGTATGAGAAGAAGCTTTTTCCAAGCTATGAGACAGTAACTGACTTCTGGCTGGTATGATTTACATACTTACATATTTGAACCTAACACCGTGGCTTTTTAGAAAAATCATAGAAAACCGCAACAGCTGACTGTCGCACGGGATGTGACCAGTATTAGTTTGTGCTATTTAACTATCTATAATTTATTTATTTAAACTTTATGCACATATGTACAATGGCGGACTTAATGCCTTGGGCATTCTCTACCAGTCTACCCAGGGTGGTGCAGAGATTACATGGTAGGTGTACTAATAAAAAGAAAAAAAGAAATAGAATAAAAGAATACAACTTAAAATAGAAAGAAGAATAGACATACCTATAACCTGAACAGACCTACTTATTTATATATTAAAGTAAATAATACTTAAAAAAATAATTTACTTGTTCAATAACACTAAATAATACCGCTGGATTTTACCATTGATACCCTTTTACTTTATGCTGGCTTATAGTAAAATTACGATTTTGAAAAAACAACTTGAAGCGTATTTCGTTTTAGTCAGCGCGTTCGTAATGTTATTTGTTCGAAGTTTTCGTGTTGCTGATTGGATTTAAGTCAAAATTCAAGACGACATTATTGTAGTTTATTGTTAACCGTTAACTTTACTTGTGTTGGTTTTTTTTTTTTTTTGGTGAGTGGGAAATCATCCAATGACTGCTCCCGTCCTGGGTGCGGCGGGAGGGCGTGTCAGACTCTTACTGACTAAAACCCACTCATGTTCCTTCGATTGCCTTTTATGTTCCAGGGTCACGGTAACTATTATACACATTCCGCAACCCCGGCAGGCGTTGGCCCTGTTGGGCCCCTTCCTGTGCTGACTCCTTCTCTTTGAGGCGCGCGTGGAACACTAACGCTACGTCGACGCGGTCCTGGTCCCAGCCGGGCGGCGAGCTACCCATCGCTCGCCATCCGCAGAACCGCGCCTACTGTGGCCGGTAGTCGTCTTGCGACTCTCGACGTCTTCGCCTGGGTCTTAGTCCGGGGCGAGAGGCTCGTCGTTGCCTCTCGCGCGCCGCCGCTTCCTTCACTAGCATAACTGCTTCGCAGAAGGAGGCGACGGCATACTTGTGTTGGTATGGTAATAAGTAAAAAGACTGTGTGATGGTCGTCATCTCCCTAGCCTTTTTCCAATTACGTTGGGGTCGGCTTCTAGTCTAACCGGATTAAGCTGGATACCAGTGTTTTACGTGATGTGCCTGCCTTTCAGACCTCCACAACCCAGTTTAATGGGTGACACAGTACCCCTTGGTTAGGCTGGCCAAACTTGGCTTCTGACTACCTGTAACGACTGTCAAAGTTTTACGAATGTCAAGCGGGACCAATGGCTTTTTACTAGCCCGAATACAAACACACGGCCACTCACATGAGAGACGCGTGTCTTAACGAAGGAGCCAACTTAACAAGCTAACTTAACTTCAAAAAAGTAATTTAAAATCAGTTGTCGTAGTTTTAAAGATACATGACAAACAGACAGGCTACATTTTATTATATAAAGACATTGTCTAGGTATGCGTGACTCTTCCGCTAAGCAATCTTGAATCTAATTCAAAGAAAAAGAGCTGAATTGTGTTGAAATGATCGTGGTTTGCATTGGCGTGACGCTGCCAGAAGGTCATGTGGACATCACACATCTTACACGCCTAGATTTGAGATAAAGACACACAAACGGTTAGAGTGGCGTTTCACTGTTGCGACTTGTCTCAAAGTGATTGTAATGGATAAAAAAAAATAGTTAAAATATATAATAGATAAAATAAGTCGTATTTGTGAATTCTTGATAATAAAAGATCTACATCTTTTATTATCCAGAATTTACAAATACGACTTATTTAAATAAACTTTATTTTTGGCACAAAACCCGCTGTTAATTAATGGCGTAATTTAGATTTTTAGTTGCTTTGAAATCTTTATATTAAAACAATGGCGACTGTGGAGAAATCCCCAGCCTATACAACTCCTAAAAGCTCCTTTCAATTATTGATCAACAGTGTGGTCCACAAGAAAAGCATGGCAATGAAGCTCGACGAGACTCACAACTTAATCAGCTTTCGTTTTTATCTGTAACTATTCATTTGTAACTATTATCCATAATAACCGAATCCATTTCTGATGCCTCAACACAAAAAAAAACACTTTTGCGTCCACTACAAGTTTGTTTGAAAACCTTTCTCGTACCATAATAATAGTATATTATCTCGTAAATATTCAGTGTTTCTCGTCAGATTACAATATACCGCTACTCCAGCAAAATGCTGAACGAAGGCGCTGATACGGTGAAACAAGAAAATGTAAAAATAATATGGAGTCTATTAGAATTTCTCCTCTTATGTTCGTAGAGAATAATATTGGCTCCCCGAGATCAACAATGTTGGGTTTTTTTGTTAGCTTTTTAGAGTTCCGTACGATCCAGTGAAAAACGGGTCAGTTATAGGATCACTCCGGTGTCTTTCTGTCAGTCTATCTATCCACCGAGCGTCTGTCACAGTCAATTTGCCGTGAATCTATTAAACCGATTAAGCTGTTTTTTTTACACATATTATGCCTTTCTGTGATCCGAATATAGACGCGTAACCTAGATAAATTAATTTAAAAAACCCTTTATATTTCTACAGACATAAAAAACTAGCTTTTCTCGTGGTTTCGCCAGCGTCAATGTCGAAAATTCTAACACATCAGGGTCGAAATTAAAAAAAATTGTTGATACTTACAAACACAACCAACGGTTTTTGCTGTGCGTTGATATATGAATACTGTCAGTCAGTTTACCATTATAAATTACTAGCTTTTGCCCGCGACTTCGTCCGCGTGGAATAATAGTTCCCGTTTCCGGGGGATTTCCGGGATGAAAACTATCCTATGTCCTTTCTCGGGTCCCAGACTATGTCTGTACCAAATTTCATTCAAAATTGGTTTAGTAGTTTAGGCGTAAGAAGAAGAAGAGACAGACAGAGAGACTGGCTGAGTTACTTTCGCATTTATAATATTAGTACGGATTAACTGTGGAACTATCTTGAGCGTACACAAAAAGATTATTGGGGTTGTATAAGCGTGAAAAAGCTACATTGACCATGGTAAAAGCATCCAAAACATATCCAACGGCGTTTTTTTTTTGATGGATAGGAAATCATCAAATGACTTCTCCTGCCCCTGAAGAGAGAAGGAGGGTCAGACCTTTAAATCCAATAATGTCCCTTCGGTTACCCTTATATATTCCGGGGCCACGGTAACTATTAGAAGCATCGACACGCCGTCGACACGGGTCTGGTCCTAGTCGGACGGCGAGCTACTTATCGCTCGCCTTTCGCAGGCCCACGCCTCCAGTGGCCATTATCTTGTGACTCCCGACAACTCAGCCTGGGTCTCTGTCCGGGGCGTGAAGCTTGACGCTGCCTCACGCGCCCCACCGCTTTCGTCTCCAGCGTGTCTGCTTCGCAAGAGGCGACGGCTTCCTATTCAGTCTCGCCCCGAAGCATGGCCTGAACCAGCGCCGATCGCCTATGCAACGACACGGTGGTGGTTCGCCCAAGCGGGGCCTACCTCCACCGTATGCTACACCGTGTCACGCAGGCGTCACTTCCGCCCGAATCCGGAACATAGGAACCTTACGAAATGTCCGTGTGCGGTGAGGAGGATCATCATACCCTAGCCTTTTCCCAACTATGTTGGGGTCGGCTTACAGCCGAACCGGATTCAGCTGGATACCAGTGTTTTGCGTGAAGCGTCTGCCTATAAGACCTCCACAACCCAGTAACTGGGCGACGATACCCTTTGGTTCGACTGGTCAGACTTTCTGGCTTCTGAATACCCCTAGCGTCAAAGTTCTACGAATGACAACCGGGGCTTAACATGCTTCCCGAGGCACGGGATGTCAGTGATGTCCAAGATAAACTATAGAAAGTACATATGAATTGAAAAAATCACATTGGTACTTGCCCGGATTCGAACCCGTAACCTCTTACACGCGCCTTTATGACGACCCAGATGTGTTATTCTGATGTATAAGCTACGAATATCTTGCAAAGCCATCGCCCAATATTCTTTATTGTACACCAATAGGACAAAAACAGTAAAGGACAATACAAAAAAATATGCACTTGAGTACAATAGGCGGCCTTTTTTTTTTGCTAAGAAGCAGTTTCTATTACATACTATCATTTATATTGCTTGCTGCGGAGTAATATTAAAACTTGGAATATCTCCGAAGATATTTTTTGAAATTATAAATGACTTCCGCACAATGAAAATTACGCTAGGGGCATTTTGCGTTTTAGTAATTTTATATTATCTCCGAAACTATATGACCAATTGACATACTGTAAATGGCAAATCTTGTCTGTATGATGTCCTTGTGATACTGAAATAATTTATTGTCATAAGAATTAATATTTTGTTGCTCTAATAATCAACCAAACGTAAATATGCCGAAAAATCATTTTTTTAATGCAATAAAAGAAGTATAAAAGATAAAATATAAAAGATAGAGATATGGTATCGCGGACTTTTTTGTAGAAATAATTAAGACAAACCAAGTTGCCATATAGTGTTTTTAATTTTAAGCAACTGTTTAGGCAGCGCACGCAAATAATTCTGTTTTATGAGGTATTTTTTTCCGACTTGCTAGACAAAAGTTGCGATAGCTCGGTTAATATACATGTTATAAAAATAATTTATAGCCTATAGCACTCAGGAATAATGTAGCTTTCAGCCAGTGAAAAAATTTTTGGAATTGGTTCATTGGTTCCAGAGATTACCCCAAACATACAAACTTACAAACATACAAACTTACAAATTTTACCTCTTTATAATATTATTATATTATATTATATTATATATTATATATTATATTATATTATATATTATATATTATATTATATTATAGTATAGATATCATTGGGAATGAGGATATAAAATATAGTATCATGCATGTTTTTTTAGCACAATACTTACATATACTATGCAGACTTATAATTTTAAAACCAATCAATATCGCTACATAATTTCAATACACTGCGTTTATTTTACCGCTAGTCGCCACAGCAGCATCCCGCTCTATCCACGGATAACATTTGATGGACAATATCGCTTGTCCATATCTAACAGTGTCGGGTGACGTTATCAGAACCTCTGATACGATGCTCTCGATAAAATTGAAGAGTTTACCTTGTTTATTTTACTTTTGTATCCGATCGCAACGGTAGCAAGACAGTGCGGTCAAAATGAACAGTAAGTTACTTTTTTTTATCTGTTTTTAGTTGGGTCAGTATTACGTAACTTGGAGTAGGTGTTAGGGTATCTAGCGTTCTTTAACTAGAAGACCATACTATTTTCTTAAATTAAGTATATCATAATCATTGTAATATTTTTATTAAATAATTATAACGTCTAGTAAGTGGCTATAGTAAGTTGAATAGTGCATAGAAAATAAAAAAATACCTGTGTAGTTTTAAATGAATTTTCATTTAGAGCCTGTTTCACGGCCTCAGCAATTTTTCAGATTATTTATTCATAAAAGGAACACAATTTGTATAAAATTATCTGCCAGATATTCTAACCAGCATTTATTAGAAGAATGCGAAACAAGGGGTGAAACCTTAATAATTAATTGATTAAAACTTACTTCAAATAAGAAACTCAAACATTTCTGATTGTTTTTGTATTTAAACCATTGGATCACAGGAATTTCCATATTATTTGGCTAATAACAAGTCTTGATATTTATTAGACAGGATAAGGGAGTTAATACCAAGAAGTGTGGTTGTTCAGTCTTCCGTCTTTATAAGTTTGAGTGACGTAGATACCTGTTATTATGAAACTATATGCTTGGCGAGAAACTACCTACCCACAAACTTAGATATTACCTTACAAATCAATAGGATATTATATAATCTTATCTACCTACTTGTGTCTACTTATGTGCTTTATAGATTAAGATTATTGTGCTCTTTTTTCTATTATAAGTAAAAAGGAGTCGACAGGTTACTTATACGACATTTAAACTAAAAAACGGCACACTAACGCACACATACAGGAAGACTTCAAAGAAGAATGGCATGATTCAAATATTGCGAGTGAAAAAGACACGAATATAATTTTTAACAAATAAATATTTTGGTTAAATTGCTACATTTTAAAGTGCGTTTAACCTATCTATACCTTTTTACTTATCATCAATGGTCAATTTAGATTTAAAAAAAAATAATAATAATTTAATTTATTTCATGACAACAAAGGTCTAAAGGTTAGTAATAACTTATCTACTAAGGGTTAGTAACACTTTAAAAACTATTTATTACTGCCGGACAAGCAATGCTAACCAGTGCCTAAGCACCGGCGCATATACCTATTAAATTGGTTCCTCAGTTTTTTAATCGATGATATGCGATTATGCAATTGTTGCGGTTGTACCAAAATGAGTTCATCTATCTAGGATATTATATTCAGACAAGCCTAGGTTCGAACCAAATGTTTGAGATAAGGTTTAAGTTGATCCAAAGGAAACCATATTAATTGCAAAAGAAAAAGGTACCTATATTTCTCTATAATAACCTCTACTCACATTATCGGTTTTATAGAATTGGAAGGTTCAGAAAGCTTATAAGTAGAATTCGTAGAACTTGTTGCGGGTTTCCAAAAATAGTAATATTGATTAGGTACCTTGAGAACAAGATAAAATGAGACCAACTATGATGTTTTACATCCTTTTGTCCTTATTATAAAACTTTTGGAAGAGGCGTTAACATTCAAAACTCGTTTTGTTTCTTGTAAACCAACGTCAAAAGTGCCTTAAAATGATCTTAAGGTTTATTTTATAAATGAATAAAAAAATAATATGATTTGGTGAATGTAGGATAAATTCGTCTCTATTTACCTAACCTTATCTCATTTCAGTTGTGGTCAGCTATCCTCGTCATTCTTTACCTGGTAGTAGTTCGATTCTTCGATTTGGGCTTTCTTTAGCCAACTCTCTCTCTCCACCCCTCTTACCAAGAAAGTACATACCAAGAAAGTACATACCTATAACATGAAAAAATCACTTAAGTACTTGCCCGGGTTCGAACCCGCAAACATGAGAGGCGAGCGCTTTAAAGACTAGGCCATCACGACATTTGTATTGAACTACAAAAATCTATCTATACTAATATTATAAAGAGGTAAAATTTGTAAGTTTGTAAGTTTGTATGTTTGTAAGTTTGTATGTTTGGGGTAATCTCTGGAACTAATGAACCAATTCCAAAAATTTTTTCACTGGCATAAAGCTACATTATTCCTGAGTGCTATAGGCTATAAATTATTTTTATAACATGTATATTAACCGAGCTATCGCAACTTTTGTCTAGCAAGTCGGAAAAACAGAATTCTTTGCGTGCGCTGCCTAAACAGTTGCTTAAAATTAAAAACAATGTATGGCAACTTGGTTTGTCTTAATTATTTCTACAAAAAAGTCCGCGATACCATATCTCTATCTTTTATATTTTATCTTTTATACTTCTTTTATTGCATTAAAAAAATGATTTTTCGGCATACTTATGTTTGGTTGATTATTTGAGCAACAAAATATTAATTCTAATGACAATAAATTATTTCAGTATCACAAAGACATCATACAGATAAGATTTGCCATTTACAGTATGTCAATTGGTCATATAGTTCCGGAGATAATATAAAATTACTAAAACGCAAAATGCCCCCATAGCGTAATTTTCATTGTGCGGAAGTCATTTATAATTTCAAAAAATACCTTTGAAGATATTCACAGTTTTAAAATTACTCCGCAGCAAGCAATATAAATGATAGTATGTAATAGAAACTGCTTTTAGCGAAAAAAGGCCGCCTATAATTAATATAATATAATATCCTCGGACAACTCACACACGGTCATCTGATCCCAAACTAAGCAGAGCTTGTACTATGGTAACCAGACAACTGATAAACATACTTATATATTTTTAAATACATACATAATATAGATAAATCACACCCAGACACAGAACAAACATTCATGCTCATCACACAAAGTTTGTCCTGGGTGGGAATCGAACCCACGACCTGTGGCATAGCAGTCAGGGTCACTAACCACTAGACCAACTTACAGGCCCGCCAATTGTACTCTTGCATATTTGTTTGTATTGTCCTTTACTGTTTATGTCCTATTGGTGTACAATAAAGAATATTGGCCGATGGCTTTGCAAGATATTCGTAGCTTATACATCAGAATAACACATCTGGGTCGTCATAAAGGCGCGTGTAAGAGGTTACGGGTTCGAATCCGGGCAAGTACCAATGTGACTTTTTCAATTCATATGTACTTTCTATAGTTTATCTTGGACATCACTGACATCCCGTGCCTCGGAAAGCATGTTAAGCCCCGGTTGTCATTCGTAGAACTTTGACGCTAGGGGTATTCAGAAGCCAGAAAGTCTGACCAGTCGAACCAAAGGGTATCGTCGCCCAGTTACTGGGTTGTGGAGGTCTGATAGGCAGACGCTTCACGTAAAACACTGGTATCTAGCCGAATCCGGTTCGGCTGTAAGCCGACCCCAACATGTTGGGAAAAGGCTAGGGAGATGATGATCCACCTCACCGCACACGGACATTTCGGGAGGTTCCTATGTCGGATTCGGGCGGAAGTGACGCCTGCGTGACACGGTGTAGCATACGGGTGGAGGAAGGCCCCGCTTGGGCGAACCACCACCGTGTCGTTGCAGAGGCGATCGGCGCTGGTTCAGGCCATGCTTTGGGGCGAGACTGTATAGGAAGCCGTCGCCTCCTGCGAAGCAGACACGCTGGAGACGAAAGCGGTGGGGCGCGTGAGGCAGCGTCAAGCTTCACGCCCCGGACAGAGACCCAGGCTTAGTTGTCGAGAGTCACAAGATGATGGCCACTGGAGGCGTGGGCCTGCGGAAGGCGAGCGGTAGGTAGCTCGCCGCCCGACTAGGACCAGACCCGTGTCGACGGCGAGTCGATGCTTCTAATAGTTTCCGCGGCCCCGGAATATATAAGGGAACCGAAGGGACATTATTGGATTTTAGTCAGTAAAAGTCTGACCCTCCTTCCCTCTTCAGGGGCGGGAGAAGTCATTTGATGATTTCCTATCCATCAAAAAAAAACGCCATTGGATATGTTTTGGATGCTTTTACCATGGTCAATGTAGCTCTTTCACGCTTATACAACCCCAATAATCTTTTTGTGTACGCTCAAGATAGTTCCACAGTTAATCCGTACTAATATTATAAATGCGAAAGTGGCTCTGTCAGTCTGTCTGTCTGTCTGTCTCTTCTTCATGCCTAAACTACTAAACCAATTTTGAATGAAATTTGGTACAGACATAGTCTGGGACCCGAGAAAGGACATAGGATAGTTTTCATCCCGGAAATCCCCCGGAAACGGGAACTATTATTCCCCGCGGACGAAGTCGCGGGCAAAAGCTAGTATTATAATAAAGTCGTAAACTTGCTGACAGATTGACTGACTGTTGATATAATTAACGCACAGCTCATACCGCTAGTCCCAGAGACATGACACTTGCAAAGAGTAGGTAACCACTATGATAGAAATTTTGAAATTTCCAACTTAGGGGGTAAAATAGGGAATGGATGTATGTATTTTTAAATTTTTTATTCATAGCCACTTTAATTTTCCAGCAGCCCTATGGCTCTTAATTTGCGCAGCGGCTGCCAGCTGCTCCGCGATCTCAATCCCCTTGAGACAGAATCCGGAGACACTATGCCGTGGCCAGGAGAACTTCCTGAGGATCGCCAGCATCGAATCCTGCTTCCACTACTACCAGTGCTATGCTGGGAACTCGTACCTCATGCAGTGTCCTGCGGAGACGTGGTTTAATGAGCAGGAACAGGTAAGTCAAGGTTAACCGCCATTTTCAATAAGATACCTATCAGTGGATATGTAGATAGATATTTGACAAAACCCCAAACAGAATAAGTTAAAATTCTGTATCTATTAGCCAAATAAACAGATAGCTAGATTATTGAAATGACTGTGAGATATTTTTGTCTTAAATGCAAGGACCAAATGATCAAATTCATGGAATTAATGGTATAGTGGTCTTTTGGTCGACTGGCCCACGCAAGACATGTGATGAACATGACTGTTTATCAGTTGTCTCCATTGTACACTAACTTCAAAACTCCGACTTCTAAATATATTTTAGTTTTCTAAATATGCATGTTATAAGCTAGAACAATCCATCTATTTGTTAGTAAAGATTGTGTTACAAGTGTCATTTTTTTTAAACCGGGCTTAACAAGTATTGGATTAGAAAATTTAATGATTAATGATTATGAGTTGATTTTAACTCCCTATGTCAAACTTCTGAACGCCTAAACAGTACCACCAATGATAAGAGATAAGAAAATACTAGTAAGAAGTACAACTTACTGAAAAAATAGATAAATCCTATCTCAATTTTTATATATTATAAAAATTGAGAAAAAATAGATAAATCCTATCTCAATTTTTATATATTATAAAAATTGAGATAGGATTTATCTATTTTTTCAGTAAGTTGTACTTCTTACTAGTATTTTCTTATCTCTTATCATTTCATCTTAACAGTAGTATGACAGCATCTTTGTCCGATATCGATAACGAATTATTGATAAAAAAAACATGCAATGAATTCGTACACATGATTAATGATCTTGGATGTTATATACCTCTAGAATATTCTCTACTAATAACTGTGAAAAAACCATGACTTTTTTTTAAACCAGAAATAAATGTTTTGTGACAAAGTAACACACAATCAAGTTCTTTCTATCTCGAAATATAAAATTAGCAATAAATAGCTACAAGTATTTTATAAATTATCCAAACTTAAATAACATTTCAGATATGTGACTGGTCACCTCTACCAAGCCGGTGTGTTGTTCCTGAGCCAGAACCTGAGCCAGAACCTGAGCCTGAACCTGAGCCGGAACCTGAGCCGGAACCTGAGCTGGAATCTGAAGAAGAACCTGAAGAAGAGCCCGAAGAGGAGGCCGAACCCGAGGAACCAGAAATAGGACCGGAAATTGTACCAGAGTTTGAAGAGGAAGAAGATCAAGAAGAAGAACCCTCACCTTCCCAGGAAGTCGTTGAAGGCTCCGGTGAAGAATGGCAAGAAGACGCAATTAAGAAATTCTTACAAGCATTCAGACTTATCAAACAAGAAGAAATCGAAGTAAATGAAGAAACAGAGGAGGCTAAAAAGTTGAAACAAGAAGAAGAAGAAGAAGTAGGTGAAGTTGAAGTAGTCGATGGAGAATACAGATACCAGGAAGAAGACTTTGCAGAACAAGAAGAAGATTTAGAGAAAGCTAAAAAACTGATGAGACAAGAAGAAGTTGAAGACAATGAAGGAAACGAAGAAGCAAAGAAGAAAATACGCCAGGAAGAGACTGAAGATGACGAACAGGCTGATGATGACGAAGAAGCAAAGAAGCGTCAAGAAGAAGTAGAAATAGAGGACGATGAGCAAGAAATCAGGAAAAGACAAGAAGAAGCTGAAAATGATGAAGAAGAATCGGAAGATGGAGAAACAATGAAGAAAATAAAACGTCAAGAGGAATTAGAAATCGAGGATGATGTTGAAGAGCTTAAAAAGAGACAGGAAGAAGTGAATGACGAGGAGGAGTCAGACGATGCGGATGCTAAGAAACGCCAAGAAGAAGTTGAAGATGACGAAGGATCCGGTGCTGAAGAAGCTAAAAGAAGACAAGAGGAGGTAGAAGAAGAGGACGACGCTGAAGAAGGTAAGAAACGTCAAGAAGAAGTTGAGGATGACGAAGAAACTGAGACTGATGAAGCTAAGAAAAGGCAAGAGGAAATTGAAGATGACATTGAATTAGAGGAAGCTAAGAAACGCCAAGAGGTAGTTGAGGATGAGGAAGAATCCGACGCTGAAGAAGCTATAAGAAGGCAAGAGGAGGTAGAAGATGACGACGACGTAGAGGAAGCAAAGAAACGCCAAGAAGAAATTGAGGACGAAGAAGAATCCGAAGATCAAATTAAACGTACAAAACGTCAGGTAGAATCTGATGATGTCGAAGAAATTGATGATCTTGAAGAAGCTGAGAAACGCCAAGAAGAAGTTGATGATGACGATGATGACGAATCAGAGATAGAGCCCAGGAAAAGGCAAGAAGAGATCGAAGATAATGACGAGGCTGATGACAATGACGAGAATGATGAAGGATCCCGAAGCCAGGAAGTTGACGATGAGCAAACCGATGAGGACAATGATGATGAGAATGATGATGATGATGATGACGCCGAAGAAGATGATTCCCTAGAGTCTAGAGCAAAGAAGTTCTTCAAAAACGTGTTCAGAGTACTATATTAAGAGACTTCGGAAGCATTGAAGAATGTTGCCTAGAAGAACCTCTTAAAGTAACTTAGGAATAATTAGTATTAATTTAAATTTAGTATCACTTTGTGCAATTTTGTAAATATTACTGTTGTTATTACATTATTTATTGACAGTGAGTGTTTTATTTGTAAGTTGATTCTCAAAAATGTTAGAAACTGTTATTTTAGTATACATATGTATTGAGAAAAAAAAATAGTATGCATTTATAAAACAACACCTGGGTTTTTCGCTATCAAATAACATTTTAATTTCAATTAACTTTATTCTAACCCTCTCAACAATCTTTTGTTGTTGTTATGTGTAGTTTAGGCAACGCTGGGGCTCACATGTCATTGGAGACAACTGTCTCTAAACAAATTGAGATAAAAAAAACCTCTCAACAAAAATAAAATTTTGACCCATCGTCATCGCTCGGACACCGCGCAGAGCGTATGTCGTGCGCTATCGTGGCGAAATGGCAGCGGTTACTGTGAAATGTAATAATTGTAATATAGTTATTAGTGAAGTACTGGCGTTTATACAGAACCAAGTGGATGTGATGAACGAGGAAAGCATTGTTAGACTGTGTACAACAGCTTTCTCGTCTGAGGAAATAGTGATTGCAAAGGACTTGCTATATCAATCAGTGCAAACAAAGGATAAGAAGGTGAAAAGGAAAGGTAAAACAGAGGGGAAAGTACAGCGTGACCTGGAGGATATCATATCCCTCATAAAATGTACTGCAGCCGAGTGCATTCCTATTTTTGTTGCTCGGGAGCTAAGAAAACTGCCACCAGTCACCTTTGATCATATTGATGTCACAAGATTGTTAAAAGATATCATAACATTAAAGGATCAAGTGGAAGTGATTAGGGAGGAGTATGCGACCGTTGAGCAGGTGAATAAGCTGAGTATGGAGCTGCTTAACCTGAAACAAGCATCGTTAGTGGATGGTTACCAGCAAGAAGATAACTATGTTAACATCAATAGAGGTACGAGAAACTTGTTACGTCTGGACAATTTTGATTTAAATAGTGGCCCTATTGGTATTATAAATTTGTCGAAAGAAAGCATAAATACACCGGAGCGGTTAAGTACAAAAACAGCTGTTTGCAAAAAGTCATTGGCCGAGAAACTAGCGCAAGGTCAAGGCAACGTCGTTAGAAGCATGTCCTTATAGGCGGAACCACATTACCGTGTCGTGGCGTGTCGTGGCGCGCCAGAAGCATATCGGTTTCATACATTTAGTATGGTTAGAGACACACTTGTATAGCGTGTCGTGGCGCGACACGTTCGGCCGTGTCGCCGACTGCTCGCCACCGATTGCGCCAGAGCGGTGGTGGGGGTTTATGACGCGACACGACACACGGGCAAAATGTGTTTCTGTACCGGCGAGTGGCTCGTGGCGCGAACCGAACATCTGGCGGGCACTTTTGGATTTATTAATATTTGCAGCAAAATTACTGACGATCTTATTGAACTTGTAAATGGTGTGTGGAACAGAATTACTGAAATTTTGAAAGTGAATAAAATAGTATATTACTTTATTATTTATTTAAAAAGGGATAAATGAATAATTATGCAAAATGAACAATCCTCTGTTTTTTTTTTCTCTTTCATTGTATTATTTGTGTTTTAGAATATTTTAATGTTTAATTTTTTTTTACTTTACTCTTCAATTGTTTACTATTTAACCCGTGTTTTAATTTCAAATGTTTAATTTAATTTTAAGTTCATGTTTAATTCAATTTAATACTGTTTAATTTTACTTTGATTTCAATTTTATCGTGTACTTAAACTTATACAATTCTAAACTATATTTAAAATGATGATGTATGCATGATGTGTTCTCCTATAACTGAAGGAGCACAAATCTTCAAAGAACTTTGTATAATAATGCATGTAATGTGTATCCTTTGTTGGAGTTCCTTTCTGAATAAAATAAAATAAAATAGGATGAACCTAGTATTTACTTTTATTTTTTTGGTCTGAAGAAATTTCAATGCTAAGAGAAATTGTAGGTCGTAGGTTCATCAAAAGAAAACATTATGCACGTTTGAACGCTGCAAAGGTTCGTTAAGTACTGTTCAGAAAAAACAGCCGAACATAGTACCTCCTCCTTTTTGTGAAGTCGGTAAAAACGCCTGAATGCGCCACGACACGACACTCACCGCCACGCCAGTAAGCATCATGGCGCGCCACGACACGGTAATGTGGTTCCGCCTTATCGCACGCAAAGCCTCGTTCGCCTTCTGTCCTTGTCGCGCATGACTCGACAGTGGGCCAAGATGACAAAAGTAAGCGCGTGGAGGCCCCCACCGCGGTTTCATCACAGGTGACAACAACATTCAATTCGCCTGCGTGTGCGCACTTATTGGCCTCAGCGACATGTGTAACCGGTGCGGATGTACCGGTTAGTGCGGAGTTAGTGAATCATAGTGAGCGGCGTACTTACTCGCAAATAGCACAGAATGGTGGTCATTTCAAAACCTATAAAGATGACGAATGGAATATTGTGCAAAGTAAACGCCTTAAAATCGTTTTATAGGAACACAGGGGAAGGCGAAGGATGTTTCTAATAATTTTAAGGCCGCAGAGGGTAAAATACCACTGTTTGTAAACAATGTAAATAGTGAGTCATCTGTCAAGGACATAGCGGACTATATATTCAGTAAAACGAGTGTTGTAGTGCAAGTAACTGAGATAAAAATGAAACAACAAAGGGACTACAAGGCTTTCAAAGCTTTTGTTCCTAGAACTAGGTTAGAAATTTTCCTGGATGAGCAATTGTGGCCAGAAGGTATTTCTTTTCGTCGTTTTGTCAACTTCAAAGAACGAAACATGCATAGTAGTCCGTCCACAGAAGGGGTGACTAATGCTGAGACTGAGGCTATTAAAAACTGCAATAATTATGGTTGATACTACAAATCAGACAGTTAAGATGGTTAGCTTTAATTGTAAATCAGCTACAAGATCAGTGGAAGGTATTCGGGAAATATGCAGAACTGCGCACGTTATTGCACTGCAAGAAACATGGCTACTGCCACATGATACTGCCTTCATCGGATCGATCGACAAGAACTTCGATTACACCAGTAGGTCAGCGGTGGACACCTCGACCGGTGTACTACGCGGCCGCCCGTATGGTGGTGTGGCGCTGATGTGGAGAAAGGGTGTGTTTTCCTCCGTCGCAGTGGTACCGTGCAGTAGTGTAAGACTAACGGCTATTAAGGTATGTGTAAGTGAGCGTAGTTCATTGGTGTTTTCGGTGTATATGCCGACAGACAGTACAGATAACTTGTTAGAATTCACGGAAGTGCTAAGTGAAATAAATGCAGTAATTGAGAGTTCTGATATTGAATCCGCTATAATTCTCGGAGATTTTAACGCTCATCCTAATGAATTATTTTATAGGGAGTTATGTAATTTCTGTACGGAGCGGAGCTGGCTCTGTGCCGATGTGGTCAAGCTAATAACTTTAACGGATACGCACACTTTTGTTAGTGAAAGTCACAATAATTGTCAGCGTTGGCTTGATCACTGTCTGACTACGGAGGCAGCTTGGCAATGTGTGACTGATGTGAAGGTATTGTATGATGTGCACTGGTCGGATCATTTTCCGCTGGTAGTTTATTGTAATTTTGGAATACTACCAAGAAAGTCGTATTGTACAAATGGAAGTATGCCGTACGGCTGCAACGTTGTAGCGGTACGCTACGGAGTTAAAAGTTAAAAGTTTCAGCAAATTAAGAGAAATCGATTTTCCGACGGAGCTTGGTTTGTGTGCGGATAAAGTGTGTAGAAACGTGTGTCATTTTGCAATAATTGATGAGCTATATAATAGTATTGTTAGTGCGTTGTCGGTAGCTGCGTGTAGCAGTAATAGACTGAGAAAGCACAGTAAACCGAAACGTGTTATCGGATGGAATACACATGTGCAAAAGGCTCATTTGGTAGCACGGAGCAGCTTTCAGACCTGGATGATGTATGGTAAACCTAAGTCTGGTGATATCTATGAAACAATGTGTGAAACCAGAAGGCGTTTTAAGTCTAAGCTCAAGTGGTGTCAAGACAACGCTGAGCAAATTAAAATGGACATCTTAGCCACACATCACAAGGAAAAAGACTTCAAGCGCTTTTGGATGCATACCAGGAAACTGGAATCTGGCCTGTGTGTGCCCGCGTGTGTTGAGGGTAGAAATGAGCCCCAGCAAATTGCTGAGTTGTTTAGGGAACGTTTTAAGGTTGAGTCTTCCTTACCAAGTGCGCAGCAGGTGCTGGATGCTGAGGGTGATGATGGAGTGCGTTTCAGATTTAAGATAAAGGAGGTCACGCGGGTTATTAAGAGCATGACCAGAGGTAAGTCTCCAGGGCACGATGACCTCAGCATCGAGCATTTGCAGCACGCAGGATCTCACTTGCCCAGGGTGCTGGTCATGTTCTATAACTTGTGCTTAGGGCATTCGTATTTACCCAGGGATCTTATGAAGACCACTGTCATTCCAATTATTAAAAATAAAACGGGTGATGCCTCCGACGGGAACAATTACAGGCCCATCTCATTGGCTACAGTGATCGCCAAGGTGTTGGATGGTTTGCTTGATTGTCACCTTAGTAAGCATATACTTCTGCACGATGCCCAGTTCGGTTTTAGAGCTGGGCTGTCGACAGAAGCTGCAATACTGCGACTCAAGCATACTATCCAGTACTATGTGACGAGAAAAACGCCTATTTATGCCTGTTTTCTGGACCTGTCAAAGGCATTTGACCTTGTGTCTTATAATGTACTGTGGGATAAGCTTCGAGAAGAAACGAGCACACCCAGGGACATGATCAGCATTATGAGATATTGGTACGGTAATCAAACCAATAATGTTTAATGGGCGGGTTCATGGTCTACAGAATATAGGTTGGAGTGTGGGGTCAGACAGGGAGGCCTGACCTCACCGCAGCTCTTCAATCTATATATCAACGGACTGATAGATGAGCTCAGCAGGGCCGGTGTAGGCTGTTCAATAAATGGCACATGTATGAATAACATTAGCTATGCTGACGATATGGTTCTGCTGAGTCCATCAGTCAAGGCCCTTAATATGCTCCTAGGCATTTGTGAGAGGTACGCAGTGTCACATGGCCTCAGGTACATCATCAAAAAAAGTGAACTACTTGTGTTTAAGGCGGGCAATAAAACACCCACTACAATTCCACCGGTTAGCCTTGGAGGAATTCCATTATGTAGGGTCACCAAATTCAAGTACCTGGGGCATTGGGTCACTGAGGACCTCTCTGATGACATGGATATTGAGAGGGAACGTAGGGCGTTGGCAGTGAGATGCAATATGCTGGCCCGCAGGTTTGCGAGGTGCACAACAAATGTCAAAATTACTTTGTTTAAGGCGTACTGCCAGTCATTGTACACTTGCAGCCTGTGGGTTCGCTATACGCAGAAGGCTTTTAATGCCCTACGGGTTCTCTACAATAATGGGTTCAGGATGCTGATGGGGTTGTCGCGATACTGCAGTGCATCAGGGATGTTTGCGGAGGCCAACATTGACTGCTTTAGAGCTCTAGTGCGCAAGAGAGTGGCCTCTCTGATGCATTGTGTGCGGGGCAGCCCCAGCGGCCTTCTGAACACCATAGTAGAAAATGTTGAGTGTCCTATAGTGCGGCACTGGAATAAGGTACACAGCTCAGGCTGTGTTCTTTTCAATGTAAAATAAATAAACAATAGCAGTTATAAGTTACTAACATAGTTTTAAGTCTTACTAACAATTTTATATGGAATTAATATGTTCTGAAATAAAATGATATAATAATAATAATAATTTTAATTACCCGCAGGGCAGCTTGTGGCGAGCTGTCGGGCAGTAGCGACCCCGTGGACCTGACCTCCTGGGAGACCCTTTGTTCTTCATCTCTGGCTTGCCTTAACTGGCCGGCCAGAGTGAGCACTGACGAGGAACAAGGCTCCCACCTCACTCTTGCCTTAATTGGCTGGTTTGAGTGGAGATTCGCAAGAGCAAATTTGCTCGGGGGAAGGAAGTATTCCAGTAAGATGCTGGTAGGGATCTTGACCGTACTTCCGGGATTGTCCTGATAGCCGTGGAATACCTCTCCACTCCTCCAGCACCTCGATATATGTTGCCCTCTTGTCGCTACGTCACTATGTGCTAGCGGCCGTTTTCGGGGGCCCATTTACTGAGTGTGCAAGTCACCCCCTGCCTTTTTATCCGTGTATACAAGCATTGGTTAGGCAGGGGCCATAGCCTTTCAATAGTTTCAGATAAGTAATCCATCTTAGCAACCCAAACCCATAGTCCAATAATTTATTTATTCCATGACCTGCAATAGACCACCACCAACCGGGGGTTGACCTTAGGTGCACTTGCGTGGTGCATATAGGGATATCGCCGGTTGGTGTCCCACTTCATATAATAAAACTTTATTAAAGGGGCCTCTGCGAGTTGGCTTCGGCCCCTCGTACGCCTTTCAAAGGTCCGGGACCCCAGGGTCCCGAGATACGAAAATGTAAAAAATAATAATAATTTATTCGAACACAACCACTTACATCTCTCTCTACTCGATCCCTGCACCACCGTCCTGCCTGCATACCTGAAGAGTTGCACAAATACCCGGAGTGCACTTGCTTGCCAGTTCAGTGTAGGCGAAGCACTGGCAAGAAGAATGGAAGGACACACAACTTCAACCAAGAAGCCAGTCCTGATCCCGGCGGCCCCCCAAAGACCTCCAGGCGCGCTGCATCTCAGCAGATCTGCTGAGATGCAGCGCACAAAGCCAACAAAGCCAAACACAGTTTATCTCGTTACTCACTTCACTAGCGTAGCATAATGTGCTAGTGAAAAACAGGGGTGAGAAGACAGAAAAGTTACAACAGGCGATGAAGAGACAAGTAGTGCTGCTTAAAAGCGGCGGACGAAAAGGCAGGTTTGCACTGGGCTCTATAGCGGTCAGATCCATCCAGGGACGAGGCAGACACCGGTGAGGAGGTCTTAACTAAAATTAGAGAAGCGGTGAAGGCTAGAGAGGGGAGAATGGAGACCGAGACGGTGCGCGCGATTAGGGATAAAAATATTGTTATGGGGTTCTGATCGACCTAGGAGCGTCTTAAAGTCTCCCCATACATTAACCACTACAATCTTGGTTCGCGACTTTGAAACAAAGCCAGCAGGTCGCCCGTTTAGCTCCGTAGTTAGAATACTCGATAGAAATTTGATACACCAAGTACCTAAACGCTGGATAAGAATAAAAATAGTGTCAAAATATAATCTTCTTGTTACATAACAAAATATAATTATTATTTTATTGTTGAAATCCCATTTCATTCATCAAGTTTTATTTGAAAGTTTTAATCTGATTCACCCTAGCGTCACTATTTAGCCCGTTCTACATATAATTCGTTAGTACATAATTATCCCTTACTTTACTGTCTAAGACCCCATTTCATTCAACCGTCACGACACACCAAATGAAGTAATAAAAATGGAATAGTTTTGTTCTAATTAATTATCTGCCCAGTCATTTAACCATCGGTGTTAAAAAAGGTTCTCAATTCTAAGTAGTTGCGTAATGTCGGATGGGTGCCTATTGTACCGGGAATACTATTAAAACTTTGATTAAACCACTTTATTGTTGTATCACTTTTATAAATGTTATACGAAGGTTTGTTAATTGACGGATTGTCAAGTCTTCATTGTTATTTTAACATTTCGTCTCATGAGTTTCATGCGGTATTATCAGCAAGAACTTCTATATAGTGCCTACAGTGAGGTCAGTCAAGCAAACTGTCGAACAGACGTCATACAATTTGTTTATTTACTTACAATAAATTAACTGAATAATTTGGGCGTTGTTCCACGTTGTTGCTATATTTATTTTAAACGACGTGGCCAAAGATTCATTTCTTTGTACTTACAAAAGACGTCCCCAAAGTCCTCTCTAATAATCGAATGGAAGTAAACAATATTTTAATCCAGTTTCCAATTTCACCCCTAATCTTTCTCAGGGCCAATTTAATAAATTTTTGTACCTAGTATTAATTGTTTTTGTTTCGATAAACCGTCAAAAAGTAATATTTTATTCTCAGTTTATGAATTATACCAAGGATAAAAATTGCTTTCGGTGTAGTAAGTACTGCGCTCGAAGTAAACTGGCATCCGATCACTTCTAAATTAACCAAGAGAAATCTAAATACGTGGGACACTCAGAAAGTTTTGAGAAACTAAAAAACTAAGTTCCATAGATAAAATATTTTGACTGAATCAGCTTTTTAAAGGACTCTCCACTAGCTTCTATACAAAGTTTCATGCGTCTGAACCAATTTTCAAAATATTTTTTCCAGTCCGCCGCAGACACCTCTTTTACGGCTTTCTCGAAGGCTGCTAGCGCGTCTTCCGGCGATGAAAATTGTATTTCTTTTAGCAGATATTTTATTTTAGAGTATAAAAAAAGGAGTCACACGGTGCCAGATAAGGACTGTAAAGAGGTTGCCCCAAGACTCCAACCTCTGTGGTGTCCAGGAAGTCCCTCGTTTTGATCGCTGAGTGCGCGGGCGCGTAGTCACGGTGAAACAGAATCCCGCGGAGTCCGGTGTTTGGTCGCTTATTGCTCATTGCAGACAAAAGTTCTGGCAGGCATTTTGTGGTACACCATTCATCTTTGATGCTGCTTTAGTCTCATAATAAAATTGCAATCTGATACCCCATCAAAGTGAAGAAACTAGCAATCAAAATGTTTTCTGCGCTTCTTGATTGTTTCATTTTCGTAGGCGAAGGTTAATTTTGAAACAGCCTAACTGTCGACTGACCCTTTGTTTCTGGATTGTATTAATAAATCCAGAATTCTTCATCTGTCATAATGTCGTAAACGCGCCGAGACGAGCCTGCTACAAATTTTCGGATCATATCACGGCACCCCTCCACACGGGCCTGCTTCTGAGTTTGGGTGAGATTTTGCGGCACCCAGCGGCACACTATCCTCCGCACCGGAAGATCCTCGTGTAGAATCTTGTTAAGGCTTCCCGATCCAATCTGCAGTGTATGCTGAACCTCATCGTACGCATTTCGCTTGTTTTCTTGAATTATTTTTTTTACTGCCATCACACTTTCTTCCGTGACTGCCGTTTAGGACGGCCACTTCTTTGTGTAATCCTCAAAATAAAGCGAACGCACTTGAACTTGCTATTACAATGGTAAATGGTTGCTTTTGAAGGTCCTCCATCCATAAAAGCAATTTGAAGACGGTCGAATGGCTCATAATTTTGTAAGCCACATTTAAAGTCGCAGAAAATCATCGAACAAAAATGTTCTTGATGCAGATCCATTTTTCAAGAGACACGATATTTTGATTTGGCTCTCAAAAAAATGTGGAGGGAAATTCAAAATTCGAACGATGGTATTTTTACTTTTTAATAACCAAAGTTTTCAAAATAATTACAAATGGCCAGTGCCTAATACATAAAAATGTTTTTTCTCAAAACTTTCTGAGTGACCTGGTACAAACAAATACTAGCTCCATTTATATTACTCATTATTCTAGGTAGATATAAACACTACATTTTGCTCGTGTGGATTTTGAAACTTCTATCCCTATAGGGTTGGAATGTCCATAAATTCTTTCTTAGTGGATACATTTCACAAAAAACCAAAAAACACGATTATCCTCTCCAAATTTCTTATATCTCTAGGACAAGCAGCTTGGGATGTGCGTTGATATATCAACGGTCAGTTTACCATTTTTAGGGTTCCGTACCTCAAAAGGTAAAAACGGAACCCTTATAGGATCACTTTGTTGTCCGTCTGTCCGTCCGTCCGGCTGTAAAGACCCTTTTTCTCAGAAACGCGTCGAGATATCAAGCTGAAATTAATATCACATACTCGGGTCTGCTATCTCTTGAAGCAGTGAAAAAATCAAGTTTTTAAATCAACGCAATAAAAAGATACGGCGGTTTATATTGCATATTTAGACATTTTCAAGGGAATCAAAACCTATAGGGTACTTCCCATTGACCTAGAATCATGAAATTTGGCAAGAAGCAAGGTCATGTAGCACAAGTAAAGGGAAAACTCCGAAAACCGTAAATTTGTAGTTAGTTGACATCAGGCGTCCGTCTGTCCGTCTGACTATCAAGAACCTTTTTCTCAGAAACGCGTCGAGATATCAAGCTGAAATTAATATCACATACTCAAGTCTGCTATCTCTCAAAGCAGTGAAAAAATCAAGTTTCTAAATCAACGCAATAAAAAGATACGGCGGTTTATATTGCATATTTAGACATTTTCAAGGGAATCAAAACTCAAAACCTATAGGGTACTTCCCATTGACCTAGAATTGTGAAATTTGGCAAGAAGCAAGGTCATGTAGCACAAGTAAAGAGAAAATTTAAAAAACCGTATATTTGTAGTTAGTTCACATCAGGCGTCCGTCTGTCCGTCTGTCTGTCAAGAACCTTTTTCTCAGGAACGCGTCGAAATATCAAACTGAAATTAATATCACATACTCAAGTCTGCTATCTCCCAAAGCAGTGAATAAATCAAGTTTCTAAATCAACGCAATAAAAAGATACGACGGTTTATATTGCATATTTAGACATTTTCAAGGGAATCAAAACTCAAAACCTATAGGGTACTTCCCATTGACCTAGAATTGTGAAATTTGGCAAGAAGCAAGGTCATGTAGCACAAGTAAAGGGAAAACTCCGAAAACCGTAAATTTGTAGTTAGTTCACATCAGGCGTCTGTCTGTCCGTCTGTCTGTCAAGAACCTTTTTCTCAGGAACGCGTCGAGATATCAAACTGAAATTAATATCACATACTCAAGTCTGCTATCTCCCAAAGCAGTGAAAAAATCAAGTTTCTAAATCAACGCAATAAAAAGATACGGCGGTTTTTATTGCTTATTTAGACATTTTCAAGGGAATCAAAACTCAAAACCTATAGGGTACTTCCCATTGACCAAGAATCATGAAATTTGGCAAGAAGCAACGTCATGTAGCAAAAGTAAAGGAAAAACTCTGAAAACCGTAAATTTGTAGTTATTTCACTAAAAAACAAATTAACGGAACCCTCGTTGCGCGAGTAGAACTCGCACTTGACCGGTTTTTTTATTTAAAGGGTGACTGGTAATTAGTGTACGATACTTAAACCCGTGATTGTGCTCATGATATCCAACAACTTTAACTATGAGAACAAATCTGAAATCGCGAAAAAACAGCTGTTCTGTATATTTATGTTTGAATAGCTGATATTTTTTGCGCTATTTCGGCTATGCTCCCACAATAAAAAATATTTGTTATTATGAGCACAACCACGTGTTATACCACCAAGTATCGTACACTAATTACCAGTCACCTTATAAAGATTAAAATTTATTTTTAAAATCTCTGTCAGACTACTTAAGGCATCAACTTATATATGTATATAGTATGTATTCGTTAATGTTAACTAATCTATTCCTAATTTGAGCAGCGAGACCTCTCATCGTGAGTTTTTGTATAACACTAAATAGACGTCACTCAATTCTGTGACGCTCTCAAATTTATTGCTGTCCTTATTTTTCCCTTCAGAATGACAAGGACAGCAAGAGATTTGAGAGCGTCTCAGAATTAAGTGACGTCTTTTAATACGGGCCTCAGAATTCTTTGAATCGGTCCGGAATCTCTATAGTTTGCTGTCAGCAGTTATTGGACATTTTGACCTTTAAGTGAAAATAATTGGGTTATAAAATGGAGTCAGACAAAAAACACAAAAATCAATTTTAAGAATTTATTACATCATTTATTATAGTACAAAATAATCCTCAAATACAATAATTATTTAGGTATAAGTAACACAACCAAAGCAAAATATTAAAAATTGGATTTGAGATGTTCATGTCACCGTAGGCCTACGATAATAACGGCCGTAAATGCATTTAGGACATAAAATAAGTTTATATTGGTATTTAGTTAACTAAAGTATGACTGTTTTGTTAGAGTTATTCTACTCATTGGCCGTAAAATTCTTACAATACTGGCAATTTCTCCTTCGCAAACCAGATAGTTGTCGTACGACGTTCCACACTAGAAGCAATAAGCTAGAATATAAAAAATAAACTTCTAAAATTGTACACGACATACCAACAGTTTCTAAAACAAAGTACAATTAGTAGACTGGGCGAGTGTGAGACAGCATCGATGGCGGGAGACAGTACACCACCCCTACTATAATTTATAAAGTCAAATGGTCCTGTTAGCAACAAAAAGTCCTTTACAAATATTCTTATAGTCAAAGTGCGTTCGAGTACAGCCTCGAAGCCAAGCGACAGAGTACGGAATACCGTATGATTATATATCAAAACTTTATCATGGTCCACCTAACGCACAGTATAAAAAGATGCAATGAGTAGATAAGATATGTGATGTGTTAAAATATACATAATAGTTGCTCTGTGGCGATGGAATCACTCGCTAACAGTTTCAACAATAGTCGGCTATGTTTAGCGCTGTTAATATTAGCGCAAAGTTACCGCCAATACAATATCACAAGTTAATGTCAGCACGCAGTTCCAGACGCCACAGAGCTGTAAAGCCTACCCTTAAAGCGAATACAATAGTAGTAAATTACTTGTGTAAATCTAGCGGTTTATAACAAATCACCACACTCTGACCAGACGTTTGCTAAAACGCTCCGCGAAGGATACTGCCGGGCAGTGCGTCGCATGATAAAAACATTACTTAGCATTAGCAAAACTACTTTTTTCTAGACGCAGCACCCGGTCGTACCTTACAGTCGAATCGAAAAATATCACCAGTATTATCATTGTCAACTCGCCACATACACCCTGACACTGTTATATAAAAAAAGTATTTAAAAACTACAAAAATATTACATCTTATAAAGTCATTAAGATTGTAGTTAAAATTAATATCGATATTAAAAGAGCGAGACATAATTGGTAAGTAAGAAATAAATAATCAAATAATACGTGTATGTACAAAGATGAGCGGCGTCGGTGCGATGTGGCTGACGTGGCAACTGAAACAATTCCATCGTACAAATCCTTCATTTCTACTAGCCTATCTTCTACGGCGGTTACATGAAAATATCACGAGCGCGAATACATCGTTAGGTACGTACATACCGTTAGTACAAACTTTTTATTTTACTATAGAATATAAGCGTGCTCTTAACATTAATTGTATCAAATCCTTCGACGACATCGTTCAGTAAAAAAGTACGAAAGAGCTGCGGTTGTACAAAATGTGTATAATATGTATTAGGGGGAGTCAGAACAGACCCACGTCTTTCTTCATGTTGGTCTGTTTCCACGCGGGGAGTACTGAGAACTCTTCTTTGGTCATACCGAAAGCCTCCTGCAAAACAAGGGTCTTACATGAATATGTGTATTACGTTGGGTTAACAAACACGCAAAATGTTTTGAGAAATAATATATGCCAACCTTCACCAATTTTCCATATCCGTGCGATATTTATAGTGTGCATATTCACATTAATAATACAGTTTCTAATTCTAGTTAAGTTCCAGTCTTTTTTTTTACTTTTTTGCACATTACAATTGAGCATTATAATATTTTTTCTTCATTTATTCTTTAGAGGTATGAAAAATAAAGTTCCTCTTCCATTAGAAAAGGGAAGTCCTGGCAGACCTCATTTCTGTTGGGAGTAGCCCAACGTAACAATTATCGAGGTTTTGAAGACATTACTTTGAATACAGTACTTTGAACACATTTTGAATACAATAATTTAAAATCAGAATCAAAATATTTATTTGTAAAACATAGATATTTACATACAGGTCTTAGTTTATTATACGGGCGCTATGTTTTGCCGTGAAGGCGAACAAATTTAACAGGAACGCTATGATAGAAGAAGACGTCGACTACAACAGACAGCCATATGTGGAGACTTCAGTTACACTACAGTTTTTTTTGAGTGGGAAATCATCCAATGACTGATTCCGTCCTGGGTGCGGCAGGAGGGCGTGTCAGACTTTTACTGACTAAAACCCACTCATGTTCTTTCGGTTGCCCTTTATGTACCGGGGTCACGGTAACTATTATAAACATTCCGCAACCCCGGAGTTACACTACAGTCACAGCGTCTGTTACAACATCAGTAACAGTTGCATGTTACAGCCCCAAACGTACCAGGAAGTCAGGCGCCGCGAGATGTCTCTCCAAGTGATGCGGGTCGACATGATCGGGCAGAGGGCGTCGTTGTAGCGCGGCGAGCGGCAACTCGGCCGCGCAGCTCGTCAGCCGCGACAACTCGCCCGCGCCCGCCACCACCTCGCCCGCCTTGTAGCCCAGCTGGAATGGTGCGAGTTATACAGTGCGGAAGCGAGCGAGAAGTATTTGTACAGTATAGCAGATGTAGGCAAGAAAGAGAGGCGATTTCCATAAAAACGCTCAAATCCAATCGTCTTTTTGTATTTTTATTTTAGTGACAATACGGTATTTGACACCATCATCAATTGTCGTACTTTTTATGAACTGTCAAAACGTGATTCTCCTATAGATTTTGAATAGCAATATCACCTTGTGACGTCACAAGCTAGCAACCCTATTGACTAACTATTTATTGATTTCAAAGCAATTAAAAATCCAATTTTACAGTAAATTAAAAACAAATCCGATGCTTAGGACTAATAAAAAGATAGGTTTTATAAAAATTATGTCTTAGATTTATCGGCTAATAGTGTCAAATACCGTATTCAGGTCAAAAACTTGGAAATTAACCTTTCAACAACCAAGCGAGCTGTCGCGCGGCTATTGTCTTTTTATTGTGTCTCGAATCACGTGGGTTCGAACGTTTTTGACGGATTGGAAAAGATTGTTCTTGAAATATGGAATTTGCCCCTTTATAGCGTTTTAGTTGAACTTTTCCCGCTAGCCCTTACCCAAAGTCTATACATGATTCAGGAAACCACCCTATGTATGGCTGAAGCTCTCAGTCGTAATATTGTAATGCCCGTAAACTGCCTCCAAAAAGCTAGTAAGTATAGAAGCAGTTTGTGATTTTGGATTTCTAATATTATTTTTGTACAATCATGCTTAAAAGAACCAATAGCATCAAAATATAAGAATTTTCCGTAGCACCAAATTGCCCCAAGGTGTATACAGCGCAAGCATTTAGACCTTCAGGATACTCCGAATGTCTTAAAAATCGTAACTTTATAGACCACTGATATAAAGTAATTAGGGAGTAATTCAATCAATAGGCATTAAATTACTCCAAAGACTTCTATCACAATAGCTTGAAAGGACAAGTAAGCGTTTGTGTGTCGAAGTTTGAACTATTGCGTAATCTATTGCTTCATTATATGTATCAAGTTCCTTTTTCACTTGGCAGCCTGAATGTGAGAAAGGAGCATAACCTTAGATTTTGCGCACACCTATACCGACTTAGTGCAAAAATCTAATTCAATTACAAATAAGTATTAAATTAAAATAGTTGACTGGTAGATAATGCCTAGGGCATTGAGTCCGCCTCTGTACGTTTGTATATAAAGTGTGAATCATCATCTCTCTAACATTTTCGACCCAGCTTCCAACCTAACCAGGTTCAGGTGCATATCAGTGTTTTGCGTGAAGCAGGTGCCTATCAGACCTCCACAACCCAGTTACTGGGCGACCCGATTCCCCCTAGTTTAGACTGGTCAGACTTTCTGGCTTCTGTCTACCCGTAACGACTCTCAAAGTTCAAATGACAATTGGGACCAACAGCTTTACGTGCTTTCAGAGGCATGGGTGCATAAAGTGTGAATAAATAAATGATTAAGTAAGGTTTCTTACGTTTATATTAGCGTCCGCAGCGTAGTCGTGGTCGGTCCAGGTGTCGAACAGGTCGGTGAAGGCTTGCGGCTCGAGCCCGGCCGCCACGAGGCGCACGTCCGCCCGCGTGACGTCAGTACGCGTGACGTCACGCGCACGGGACACTCGCCAGTACGCGTCACACGTGCGGAGCGCTGCGACACGCATCGCCTGCCAACGGGCTGCGAATGCGCCCACTCCTGAAAGAAAATAGAAGGTTACAGAAATCCCCGCCTTCATAAACCAATTTGGTTATTGTTATTAAAAGCAATGTAGAAGTAATTAGTAAGTTGAAAATGGTTTTGTGGTTTTTTATTTCGTTACCTATTTCGTTGAATGAAATGGTTAAAGTTTGCTTAGCTTTACTTTTTAGCAAGTCTCAACTTTAAGCACCATTTAAATTAAGAGATAAATGGTATAGATCTAGTCAATGATGTTATAAGTAAAAAAGTGTAGATAGGTTATATGCAGTCAAAAAGTGGCACATTAGTTTGCCAATTGACAAACATGATACTGAGTACCGCGTTGACATTTGACGTTTATCTCTTTTTCACTCGCACTACTTCAATCATGTCATCCTACTTTGACGTGTAATGTATGGGTGCGTTAGTGTGCCGTTTTTGAAGATAGAATTTTGTTTGGGTGGCCTATCTACACTTTTTTACTTATAACATCATTGTATCTAGTACCAATTCATAACCTAACAAGCATACTAACCAGCGTTCCTCTCGGCTGGCTCCATCTCCCCGTCCTCCCCGCGCGGCCACCAGCCCTGCCACAGCCACACACACACGCCGTCGTCCAGCAGGAACAGAGCTAGAAACAATAGTTTATAGGGAGCTTTAGATTTAGTACGAGACTAGTACACGCATATATCGCTAGGTAGTGAGCCTAATAACGGGTTACAGAAAGACAACTGAGAAATTCTTTAACTTTCCCCTAGATGAAATATCCGCCTTGTGCTAGCGGTTATTACACCAAAATGGAAGACACGAGCATGAATATTCAATGAAATGAATATTCAATTAAACATAACATTAATGCTTAGCCAAAGCACTTGCTAAGCAACGTTTATTTATCTCGGTTTGTAACATTTTCCACAACGATTTAAGACGTCACTTGATTGTGGTATAAAGTGACATCTTATCTCGAATTTACAATCGAAATTTCACAAGAAAAATCACGTTTGAATGGTGCTAAATGGACAAGGTTATAGAAGACTCCATCATCTCCCTAGCCTTTTCCCAACTACGTTGGGATCGGCTTCAAGCCTAACCGGATTCAGCTGGATACCAGTGTTTTATGTTAAGCGACAGCCTATCAGATCCTCACAACCTAGTAACTGGGCGACACGATAACCCTTTGGTTAGACTGGTCAGACTTTCTGGCTTCTGAATACCCGTAACGACTGTCAAAGTTCTACGAATGATAACCGGGACCAACGGCTTAACGTGGTAGGCTATAGAAGACTGTGAAGTAGAAAATGATGGGATATTAATCTCTCACCTGGTTGCGAAGCTGAATACAATTCCTTTTGATCAAAAGGGAAGGGTGTCGCCAGGTGCTCATGGCGTAGCGGCGACAGTACCTCGTTGGCCTCGAACTGTCCGCCCAGGTCCGTGAAGTGGAACAGGCGTGGCGTGCCCGGCCCCGCCCCGCGCCCCGCCCCCAGCACCGACGTGTAGTGCTGCTTATTGGCCACACCTAGAGCCTCCAACACCTCCTTAGGCTCCTCCCCCTCCCGCACCTCCGTAATCTTCACATCTTCATTATCACCGAACAAGTACTTTGATTTCCTCGCAATAAGCTTGTTCGCCAGTTCAATAGCTATGTCCTTGGTATGCTTCATGCTTCGCGCGCCGTGCCAGATGTAGAGGCATCCCTTCTCAGTGTCGACCAGGAGTAAGGAGCCTCGGCTTCGAAGCTGGCGGACTGAACAGGGCACTTGCAGAAGGTAGGCTTCATTGGACAGGTTGCCTCGAGTCACGAACAGTCTGTATCGACTCTTGTCCGTGTCTCGTTTCCCTTGGTGGATGACTAGGTTGCCTTGGAACTGGTTCAGGAAAGCTGGTGGTTCATTGCCTTGTGCGACACGTACTTGGGGTCCTTTCTCCCTGTCTAATTCAACAGTTAGTAAGGCCGCAGCACCCTTCTCGTTAGAACTAGCGTCTTTGCCTTGCCAACAGAAATACGCGCACCTATCCCGCCCAGTGACGGTGTGCTTCGATGGTTTCCCGTTCAGTTCTCGACCAGTCATTGTGATCTGGTACTCCCATCTTATAATATAACTATCAGCGGAGAAGAACTCGCCGATTTCCGACTCATTCTCAACTTTTTGGTAATCGTACTCCTGTATGACCCATTTGCACACAGATTTGGTTTTGATGTCGTAATGCCTCATGTTTTCTTTGTCGTAGTAATGCGTGCCGCGGCCAATATGAGATCCTTCTAAAATGAGATCTGGATCCTGGTACTCATTCGACCACATTTCCTCGGCATCACAAGGGTTGATTTCGATGCTGTTGGATTTGTTTTCTGGTAGTTTGACTTTGATGACTCTGGAGTAGTCGGGCCAGTCGATGAACTTTTCTTTGAATAGTATGGTTTCCATGTGTTGTGTGATTTTGGATAAGATGGCCCATTCTGGTCGGCTGTTTGAGGCTTTGGTTGGTGTTTCGGAAGCTTCTCTCGCTCCCTGGTACATTGCTGCGTTGAGGGGATTAATATGGCAATCCTCATAATTATATCCTTCGTCGAACATTTCTTGTGCTAACTGCGCCGCGCGGCGTCGACTCTCAAGGGGTACATTCTTGCCGTACCAGATGTACATTTCTGAGCCAAAATCAAAGACGATCACTTTGGTTTGATTGAGCATCGCGATTTTAGGTACTTGTCCCCAGTACTCCTTGATTGGGACGAGTTCATCGTCCATTACTTCGTAGCACATGTTAGTTTGAAGGATGCAGGATTCATATATTTCGTCCTCATCTGCATGACCCGTTTCCACCGGTCGGTAGTTCTCAATGTCCTCGGTAACGCCTAGAAGTGACCAGAATTGGTTCCAGTGTTTGTTGCTAAAGTTTTTGATTTGTTCGTCTATTTTGATGATTCCCGTAGAGTTTTTACAACCCAAGTCTTTAGTGTTTTGGATGTGCTGGGCGATGTCAGTGCTGCGGTTTCTGAAGAGAGAACATTTTAATGATTTAGTGTCATTCGATTAGTTAGAAAATATATAGAGAGATGACTTAATAAAACCCGGTCTCTAAAATGATCTGCTTTTAACCAGATTGACATCCACCCAACAACTTTGCTAGCTAACATGACTCCTTATTTTTAATGTAAACAAAGCCTCGAATATTCGCTCCGTATTCACACATCATCGGTGTTGCAGTCGAAAAGTTTAAGCGAAGCTTCCAAACAGTCAACGATTTTTTGTAATTACCACTTTTTTTTAAAACGTTTATATTTTAATTGACTAAGTGAGTACTTTTTGTCTCTTACAAATTTTTTTTTTATAAATGACTATTTATAAACTAAATAGGTAATAGTCCACTTACTTCTCAATGACGTTGGCGTAGAGCCCAATGTACAGGAACAGCTGGTCGTGAGTAATAAGCACGAAGCAGTCGCCGCGGTTCACGCTCGTGTGCACCGGCTCAACCAGACGCGTCTGCAAACGAATACACATATACTATATTAAGTAAATAATAAAATAAATAATACCCGCCTGTAATATACACCGTGTTAGGTAAGTCGAGCGACATATTTAAGAGCGCAACAATATAATATGCACACATATGACAAATAAAAATATGAATAATAATGAAACAAAAACAATAAAAAATAATAAAAAAGAAACCCGTAGTTGAATTATTGCAATAAGGCTCTCAAAGTCTTAAAAAAGGACACCCTAGCGCTCGTGGTTGCATCGGGTCACTGACCTATGATAGGAGAGTGAAGTACTTGTTTCGATGGGTATCTTGCGCACGTGCCAACACTTTATTAATTCTATGAGGCATTTGGTAAAAAAAACTGGGTATTATTTTTTTTACATATTCGGAATGAGAATCGAATACTGAATAGCCTCCTGTAATATGTCCCTTGTCTTACCTAACACGGTGTATTATTATGAAAAAAAAATCTTATGACTTAGTAAATAATCACCTGCACTCTCCGCCGTCCCTTGACCTGCAGTAGTATGGGTCGGGCGGTGCCGTGCTTCTGCTGCTAGTCCGTTGCTTGCCACTAGAGTTTTAATCCATACTTTCCACACTACTCCATACTAATCCATACTAATATTATAAATGGGAAAGTGTGTCTGTCTGTCTGTCTGTTTGTCTTTCTTTCACGGCAAAACGGAGCGACGGATTGACGTGATTTTTTAAGTGGAGATAGTTGAAGGGATGGAGAGTAACATAGGCTACTTTTTGTCTCTTTCTAACGCGAGCGAAGCCGCGGGCAGAAGCTAGTAAATTATAAATGCGAAACTCTGTCAGTATGTCTGTCTCTTCTTCATGCCTAAACTACTAAACCGATTTGAATGTAATTTGGTACAGATATAGTCTGGGATCCGAGAGAGGACATAGGATAGTTTTCATCCTGGAAATCCTCCGGGAACGGGAACTATTATTCCACGCTGACGGAGGCGCGACCAAAAGCTAGTAAATAAATATTAACCTGCACTCTCCGCCGTCCCTTGACCTGCAGCAGCATGGGTCGCGCGGAGCCGTGCGCGGGCGCCGCCGCCGCGCTCCGCAGCGCTACACTCGCGAAGTCCTCCTTACTGGCCAGCGCCGCTAGGGCTTCGGCTGCTAGACCGCCGTTACTGGCCACTAGAATGGTAATAAACATATTGTTTTATTTTACTTAGTGTATTTTTGGACGAATAAAGAAAGACGTACACATTGTAAGTTGTATATAAGGTGTTAAAAAATTAACTGCGAGAAAAGTAAGTACTTGTTTAGAATTATTGTTAAAAAATATTTGCGGACAAGATTTCAAAATAACCAACCCGTTTCGGAGTTAAGCAATATTTTAACTTCGCACATAATTATTGAATATGCGCACTGTACGGTGCACGCGCACCGGCGTCGGCGTCACACGCGTGGGTCGTTCACCCCTGCGATACGATAAGCGACGGTGCGCAAAAAAGTATTTAACTAAATTGATTTATTTATGTCAAAATATAACAGTGCTCCAAAAAAAATTTTTTTTTAGTGTGTTTGTTTTCCGATGTCGGGTAAGTGGACGAAGTTCTTGCAGTGAATTTATTAACACCTTATATAACAGAAATGCATTGTAAAATGGATAGAAACATAAAAATATGATTACCTGTTATTAAACACGCAAGCGCGTTGAAAATTGTTTTAGCGCAACTTACTTCATAAGATGTTATATACACCCATTTTTACTGACAGATCGGGGTTTATAGATATTTGGATACTTGGATAGTACTTTCCATGCCTTAAAAAACAAGTTACACCCTTGGTCCTGGTGGTTGCACAGAGCAAATACAAAGAGGAGACGGCCTAAACAACTGTGCACTGTGATTTTCAGCTAGGTCCTGACGTCATCAAGTGGGCGTGGTTTTAGTCAGTGTATTGTTAGCGTTCGTACTGTGCACTTTGTAAAAGTTCCCAATAAAAAGCATTACATTCGCGCTAAAAGAAAGAAAAGATGAAGTGTTGTGTTTTATCTTGTAAAAACTATTCCGATAGACGTTCTGATGCTATGGATGGCATCACATTTCATTTGTAAGTAATTTTATGCGTAATTTATTAAAATAGTTCTAGAAAAATCTCTTAGCTTCGGCGTTTTCAAATATAATTCTACCCGACATTAGATGGCGACACTTTTTGACATGGAAACTAAGAATATTTAGGTGTGTAGAGCTCAGTATTAATGTATTTTAATAATCGTATGTTCTTTTTTTTCATAAAAATATCACAAGGTATTTCAATAAAAAACGTATAAAGATGGTTCGCAAAATAAAAAAAATAAAAAAACAGAGTACCTAGTCCCTGCATCGAAAATTCTGAGTACGACCCTGTTGCATACTGCACTTAGTGACATCTAGTGTGAGATAGTTACGTTACTACAACATAAAATAGACAGGACTAGCAAGTAGTTTTGCTATTGACCGGTAGATGGAAAATAAAGAAGTGGGCGGAATCTATTCCCCCCTCATCCCGCAAAATGTCACGCGTTTTTACATAGGGAAATTGAATTACAACATCTCGTCTTTGTATTTGCTCTGTGTGGTGGTTGTTAATAAATAAATCTCTGACAAAGGTCTTAAGGTCTGCCGAGAACCCGGACAATAATAAAATGGCGGTGTAGGGGATACCAGTGTAATTGGCTGCTAGACTAAAATGCGGCCTGTCTAAAGTCGTAAAAGACTATGCAAATAGAAACTTACGTTTTTCAATGACGAAGCTCTGTTCGGGTGCGGATGGCTCGGTGTTTGTGTCACGCAGGACAGTCCGCACTGCACGCAGCGGTATAATTTAATGGTAGGGATATAATAATCTGAGTAGTACTCAGGTTTCTCAATAACATAGTTCTGTTTGGGCGCGGGCGGCGGCGCGGTGTAGGTGTCGCGCAGGTCGGTGCGCGCGGCGAGCGCTCGCAGCGGGTTGATACTAGTGTCATTGGCTACTAGACTAGAAGGCGACCCCAGTATAATATAAAGACTAGTCAGGTTCAATACTCACGTTTCTCAATAACATAGTTCTGCTTGGGCGCGGGCGGCGGCGCGGTGTAGGTGTCGCGCAGGTCGGTGCGCGCGGCGAGCGCTCGCAGCGGGTTGATACTAGTGTCATTGGCTACTAGACTAGAAGGCGACCCCAGTATAATATAAAGACTAGTCAGGTTCAATACTCACGTTTCTCAATAACATAGTTCTGCTTGGGCGCGGGCGGCGGCGCGGTGTAGGTGTCGCGCAGGTCGGTGCGCGCGGCGAGCGCTCGCAGCGGGTTGATACTAGTGTCATTGGCTACTAGACTAGAAGGCGACCCCAGTATAATATAAAGACTAGTCAGGTTCAATACTCACGTTTCTCAATAACATAGTTCTGCTTGGGCGCGGGCGGCGGCGCGGTGTAGGTGTCGCGCAGGTCGGTGCGCGCGGCGAGCGCTCGCAGCGGGTTGCGCGACGCCGCGTGACGCCGACCTACGCGCGCGCGGCGAGACCACTCGCCTGCTAGTCTGGGGGGAGAGTATGAAGTTTATAACTTGATTGTAGACGGATTTCAACAAGATATCGTAATATCAACCTTTTAGGCCTATTAGATTTTATATCATGTACATACTTATAATTTTATAACATCTTACGTCTACCATATTTAAATGCAATTAAATTATACTAGCTTTTGCCCGCGGCTTCGCTCGCGTTAAAAAGAGACAAAAAGTAGCCAATGTTACTCTCTATCTCTTCAACTATCTCCACTTAAAAAAACACGTCAATTCGTCGCTCCGTTTTGCCGTGAAAGAAAGACAAATATACAGACAGGCAGACAGACTTTCCCATTTATAATATTAGTATGGATTCTATCTAAAGGAATTTACTGTAGTTAAACCAATACATCATTTGAAGTAAGTACTGTATGAGATGTCAAAGTTTTTTTCTTTCATTGATTTTGAATCTGATCTATGTTTGTTGACGTTGACAGAATGGTTGATCACAATATCCATGTTGTTTGCCATTAAAAAAATGGAATAGATATCTGTTGGCTATCGTTTACTAGATAACTCATATTTGACTGTTTTTATTTGTTTTGTATAAAAATAATAAGTAAGACTTAAAGAAAAAAAGTTTTATTTTTAGGCTAATACCAAGTGTCTTTTTAAATTGTACCTAGCAGTTATTTGTTTATACTGTGAAATGCCATCAATTTCATATTTTTAACACTTACATTGAAATCTCGCTTTTTAAAGGAATAACATGTTAACATTTATTTTGCTACACCTTATTCACAATACTCACAATTGCCTCGACCCGCTGTCGATAGCATCAAGGTCCACATCGAGTCCCTCGGTGTCTGCCAGCCTCTCCTGCTGAAGAGCTGGCGTGAAGAACGCCTGGAAGGTCTCGTCGTCAGCCCTCGGCACTTGCACTGGCTGGCCCGTTCGTTCGGCTCCTGATACTTCATCGTCTGGTAACAATTATAAATATTATTTATTTCAGATAAGAATAATCTAAGAGAAGAATAGGGAATAATTAATTACACACAGACACCTAACACTGCTTGTGTTAGGTGTCTGTGTGTAATTCTTTTTCTTGCTAAAAGGTGTAGTGAAATAGCAAAAAACATTTTTTTTTAGTTTTTAAGGAAATAATGAAGTAATAAAAAGTAATTACGAATTTAAACGTTAACCAAAACTATATAAGTAACTTTCACAACGACTTGCTACATATTACATAACAATCAAAGATTCGTCTCTTGCAAGCATGTCCCTGCTATAAACTAAGTTTCTATAGAAATAACATAAATTTTTTTTATTAAAAAACAAAAAACCCGACAGCGTGACACAGTCGGGGCCCATTCAAATTTTACCAATCAAATCTTCCTAAAGGGCCTTGACTGTAAGTCGTTTTGTTCTGCATTAGAATTTGTGATTTGTTTTATGTGTGTATAGATTATAAAACTATTTCAATTGTGTATTTATTTAGTTTTACTTAACAGAATTCTAAACTACTGGACTTGTTTCTTTCTTTTTAGATTGTATTTTTTAAAATTAGTCTTCACGCTGTCGGGTTTTTTGTTTTTTAATATTTTTTTTTATGTTATGTTTGTTTGTAATTATCGTTTATACTTGAAATAAAAACTTAAATCAATAAGTAAGAAAAAAAATTAGCGAGAATGATTGTTTTGTTAAACAACTTTAAATCGTTATATATCCTAAACTATTATTTAAAATGAAAAAAATGATAAAAGGAACCTACAGATGATTTTAAAATACCTATTCAACGACACCCCACTCGACACAGTTCATCGTCATTTTATTTTTTTATTTTGACAATATGGCGTCTAGTTGTCGCTGTTGTGAATTTTGATTACTGTCATGTCTTTAGTGACACTCGCAAGGTTAAGGCGAATCGATTGACGTACGAATTATCAAAATCGGCCTACGCATTCGATCTCTAGAACGCCACATAGAAACAAACATACATACATACATACATAGACTGATAAACACATTACCCTCCCTTGCGTCGCGCAGTCGGGTAAAAAAACATACATACATACATAGACTGATAAACACATTACCCTCCCTTGCGTCGCGCAGTCGGGTAAAAATGAGTAATGGCGGAATACTCAAACAACAATTACTTTTAAGACGCTGTGAAATCTATTGCTGTCCTTACTTTATACCTTTACAATAACAAAGACAGCCACAGATTTGAGAGGTTAAAATTAAGTGACGCTTAAGCCCTTAAGAAACTCCATAGACACAATTTTAACATCAAAATATATCCTAACACTCATTTTGTATTGGATTAGGTTCTGAGTCATCAACCAACTAATACTACATGATACTAGCTGGTATAATATTGTTGCTATTTAATAAAACAGTTTCAATATCTATCAAGTATCAAGATCAGCTAATAAAGTGAGTCCTTTAATTTATTAAACACTTGTGTTCCGTGAAAAACAGATAACTGTGATAACAAAACCTAATAAATATTAGTTATACACTACAAAAAACCTACACAAGATAACAATTAATGGCTTTTATTAGAAATTGATAAGGTTATTGATTAAACTAATCAAACTGCATCATATGCTACATGACTCGCAATGTAATAACTGATAACGGTTGATAATTATATGTAAACAAATTAATAATATAATAATTAATTGTCGTGGTCTCCTGCGATTGACCTAACAAAGTATTTATGTAATGGAAAGTGATAACATATCACTATAATGACTAACACCGTTTTATAATTGATATGAACTAAATATTTTTACTATGGCGCATAATTGTGTTGTCTAATTTAAGCTCGTGAGTTATAATTTCAGAACAACTGCGACAATATTTTCCCGTATACCATACGAAAAAAGGGACATTTCATTAGTATTATTATAATTAACTGATTGCCACTAAGCTTACAGGAAAAAAAAATGTTCATCAGATACAAGTAGGTATAAAAATGATCCATTTAAACAGCTTATAAAAAAATACTTGTCTATGGATCATTGTTCTACAGTTTTTTTTAAATAAACTTTTTCCAAAACTGTAGTCTTTCATTCCAGTAGTCGCAATAAAAATAGTAGATTAGTAGCCAAGGGCTGCATGGCATCAATTGCAGCCCGAGATATTTATAGTTCGAGGGTGCAATTGATGCTTACACCCGAGCTAACTACTTTGCTTTACATCTCGATTGTGAGGTAAGTAGAAAAAAACCGGCATTACAAGAATAAAACATTTTATTAGTTAAAATTTATAGTGATGAGAACAATTTTCAAATTTTAGGGACAGGTGTTTTTTGGGTATGTTAATAGTTTAAGATTGTGATATATGAGTGAAGAGATTTTTTTTAAATTACTTTCCACCCGGCTTTTCTAGCTACATTATTACCCTAGAGCGCTAATAGGTTACCTACAAGCCCCATTTGGGGTTAATAAGGACCTACTTACCGAATATGAGAGATGTAAAAGGCTTTTACATACAAGGTTTGGAAAACATCTTTTAAGCAAAAAGATGCTTGTTAGGTGTCTCCGCTCTTCCGCTTAACAATATACAATACAAACAAACGAATGGTAGGTATTGTGCTTTTGTTTCGCTGCTTTTTGCGACGTTACCTTGGTAACATTACAAGGTATGCAATATAAAGAAGAATACAAAAATAGACTGTATACTCACTCTCATCAACCCTGCTGATGCTCTCACTGACAGAATGGCTTCGTTTGAAGGACTCTCGGTCAATCCTGTTGTTCTTCGGCTTGTTGTCGATGGCCGCTGAGCTCACGACGGCGCACGAAGCTGACCGAAGCGGGCCCGAAGCGAAGCCGTTTGTGGGGGACGCTTGTTTGCGAGACCTGGGGAGATTAAAATACGGTTATATTATTTATTTAAATTTAACTAGCGACATGGGTTTCGCAGGGGTTTTTGAAAATCCCGCCTTTTTGGCCATAATATGCATGTATTATACATACAAACCTTCCTCTTGCGATTAAAGAAAACTGCATCAAAATCCGTTGCATAATTTTAAAGATTTAAGCTTACATAAATGCAGACAGCGGGGAGCGAATCTGTTTTATAAATACTACTGTGTATTGGTATTGATGGACAATTGGACTTAGTGCTTTAGGCATTCTCTACCAGTGGACCCAGGATTTGTAGTATCAAATAGTGTGTAACACATATTTGTGTTCGATTGGACTTGTGTTATCTGCCCGGAAGCGAGTTTGCGGTCAAGTGTCATTCAACCTGTTGCTGGGGTTTGGCAACTCGTTGCACATAAACTTAAATAGGCATATTCGTAGAATAGCACTGTAGTACTTAGAAAAATTAATAAAGTAAGCAATGTCCTTTCTAGTTGTGTATGTCAAAGAACCAGGAACCTATTAATTAAAATATTTCTTTGAATATGATATAGCTCCTGATTAAAAACTTTAAAATAACTAGAGTGTTAAGGCAAAGAGAGAGCTAGATGTCTCATGTTTATTTGTTTATACTTTATAAAGAGGAACGATTTGTATTTTTGTATGTAGCAAATAAACTCAAACACTACTAGACAATTTTTTCATTAAAAAGCTACATTATCCCTGAGTAACATAGGCTATTTAATATCACGCTATGTCCCATGAGAGCGAAGCAGTAACCAAAAACCTAAAACGTAACGCGGGTAAAACCGCGAGGAACAGCTAGTAATACATAGGACTAGCTGTCCACTGCTGTTTACCCTCGTAGTTCCCATTCCGTGGGATTTTTGGTATAAAAACTGTTCTATGTACTTTCTCAGGCTATGCACTTTCTCTGTACTAATTTTCATTGAGAAGCGAGACTGACTGACAGACAGACGTTACTTTCGCATTTATAATATTAGTACGAATTAACTTACTTAAAAGTATTAGGCGGAGGTATCCCAGGCGAGGCTATCACAGGTGCGGTGGCTGTTGGCGGGGGAGTGAGGGGCGGCGTCGCAGACACCACTTTGTCCCTCTCCAGCCGACCAGCCACCGTGAATAGAGAGGCATCCGTCTGCGGCACGCGCTTGCGCCAACCCTGAAACAAAACATACACGTGATAAGTCTTTTCGAACGTAATCTTTAATCCAGTAAATATTTTTTATTTAAAAAACAACGTTTACAAAAGTGTACATTTAGCCAAGAGTAACATGATTTACAAATAGTGGTAGTTTGAAATTTTGTTTTAACATGTGTTTCAAGCTATCAATATTACGGAAACAAGCTTGAACCTAAAAGAGGATGATTCAATAACGGTATTTTACAACACCATCAATTGACGTACTTTTTATGACCTGTCAAAACGCAATTCTCCCATAGCAACTAAACTAAATTAAACCATTTTGTATGACAAAGTCACTTTATGACGTCACTAAGTTAGCAACTCAACTGACTATTTATTGATTCCAAAGCCAATAAAAATCGAATTCTACAGTAGACTGAAAATTAACCGGATTTTTAGGGAAAAAAGTAAGAGAGGTTTTATAGGAATCACAATTTCTATTGCATTTATTATTTTATTGTTTAATGATATAAATTACCCCATTACATTGGAATTACCGAACGAGGAGAACCTACTACATGTCTACCTAGGAGTGAGACTGTATTGTATATGGCCGACTGGCCTGTTGGTCTAGTCCGTGACAGACTGGTAAGATAGAGGTCGTGGTTACGTTTCCCTCCTAGGACAAATTTTGGGGCGATGAGCATGAATTTCTCATGAAGGCTCTGCCTATTTTGAAAACAGATGAGATGATTTACTGCAAAGTAATGATCCAAATCAAATGATTGATTGTGGCATTACACGCAAATTCTCCCAATTACGATGACTTTATAAGTACATAATTTGTCCTTTGCCTTGACCCATAAACTGATGGTTGTGAATGAATTGGGCACATATAGAAAGAAGGACATAGGCTATTTACCAATAGATACTTGTAAATAACGTGCTTCCGTTTAAAGTCGCGTAGGTCGAATATATCGACCGTAACTCAAAGAATCTGTAAGTCTGCTAAATCAGATTAATAAAAACAACTAAAAGGAAACTTTTTAGTTGCGATTCCTACTACAATAATTGGGTTTATGGCCGCTGAATCAATATTTATGACGTCCATTACACAAAAGAAATAACTGCAAATATGAAATGACCACAATATGTCATCCAACTAGAATTAATTGAACCTAGTGACCATTATCGACAATGAATCACTGTGGTCAGTTACTCATAATTCCCAATATTCGAACTTCATGTAGGTATTTATGTACTGCATTGAGCTACAACGGACTGGCCTTACCCACTCCAAACACCATTAAACCCTTGATCTTTAAATATCCTTAGCAGTCAAAGGATTAAATTATTTAAACAATTATAAATTGGTTTGTTTTACATTAATGCTCACATTGGAAAGGCCCTAAAGGCCAAGCAATTGTTGTAAACCGCATTCCGTATCGTTGGACGCGAGAACGCGATTTTACGCAACTCAGAATTGTTTAAACAGTAAGCAAGGTCTGAACTTTAACATTTATAACTGCATCGAAAGTTGATTTATGCGTTACACCTGATGAGCAAATAAATAAATGTAATGGTGTAATGATAGACGTTGAGATGGCAGTTGAGGACACTGACAAAAAACACGGGGTTACTGGTAAAGATCGTGCAATCACGAAGTGTAATGCAATCGCGAATGTGCAAAAAACGTAAGACCATCGCTTTACGACCTAGAAAGAGAATGTCAAGAGGAAGAGAGTAATAAATATGAAGCGGTAAGAACAAGCCGCGCTAAAATTAAAAGAATAAATATTTAAACATACTATAAAATTGACAAGGGCTTCGTTTATCAGGCGGCAGGATAATGGAGCGATAAAGTTTGGAATGAATGCTTGGATACTTTTATATTATTTATTACAAGTTCAAGTATTCGTATTGCTTGTGTTTCATGTCCTAGTTAAAACAAGTGACCTATTTATTATAGGGCATAAGGCATGACAGAGATTTCATATTAATGAGTGGGTTTTGTCACGTCATTCATTTAGTAGCATGTAAAATGCTACTTGATTCAAATTGTCACATATCCTGGGGATTATCGTTTCTAATAGCCAGAGGTCGGACTTAGGTAGAGTTATTTTGGTACATGCATCGAAATATTAATATTAATATATGGATCTTTCTGGGATTTCTAATAGACAATCTCGTGTGCAAAACAGTATTACAAATAAATAAAAAATAATAAAATCATCAGGGATACATTAGACAGATAAATTGTGTAAAAGTAAATAACTTTTTTACTTAATAACTCACGGGATTTTTCTCCTCTTTAAAAGTAATTCCGGGATTTGGGGCATTTCCACTTAATTCTTTCGCTGTGTGAAATCACTTTAAGTCCATGAATAACTGACCTATGCTAATAGCTTAATGTTCACTTACTTGTGCAGCTGTTTCTAATTTGTTTCTTCTATCTGCTAAGATGTTTGTTGTTCCTATCTCGTTGTCTTCGATACTTTTGTTCTTGTCATCCACCGAATTAAGAGATTCCTGAAACAAATAAGACATCAAATTAAAATTGTCGTACGGTAAATCATTTATTGATCAGAGTGGCATAATATGGAGAAAAACATTGTTTTCTTTTGCATATGAAATTAATGCAGATAAAATGATTATATTTGGGTTTGATGAAGATATTAGATTAATTGAGAAAAAAAAGTGTGAAACGTTATAATTATGGTGTCTTACTTCTATTGTGTATCGAAAACCCCTTTGTTGCGTAAACAGATAATTATGTTACATTTGATCCACATTCACGGACTGATAATTTATTGTCACGCCACCTTGCATAACATCGTCTGCGCAGTGACAGGGACATCGTGAGACAAAGTTTTGCTTTCGGTTCAGTATGATTCTAGATCCTCAAGCATAAGATTTGCTGTTGGTTAGCCATGTAAAAAAATCAGCGTTTTCATTTATTTTGAACGTGTAGTATTTTTTGAATAAACGACGAAAAATATTATATAGACTCAATTTAGATTAAAAAAGCCAGTCACGATGGCACTTCTATTATAGCTTTATTTGAATAACTTTTTGCTAAGCCTGTTTCTAATAGAACATTTTCATTGCTTATTTTATTTATAACTTTCCGTAGGTATATATGGATTTTAATATGCGAAGAAATGATGTCACAAGTAAAATAGATATCCGCAAGTAATAAATTATTGATATAACTTTGTAAAAAAACGATGTTGGAAACCTATCATCGTTAAAAAAAATAGCAACGGATGCAAACAGTAATAGAATTGATTAATTTTGGCAATCAAGTTGTTTGTATCCGGTAACCCTGATTTAATAACACAAGCATGTTTTTTTTTGTAAATTGAGTAAAAGGAAACCTGCCTGAACATTGTCTACGGAATCGACATCGAACTTCTTAAAAACGGGTTTAAGACCTCCGTTCTTCGTTTTATTTTTCAGCTCTCCAATAACCGAGCCGAAGTTAAGACCCTGTGGAAATCCTGGCTGCTTTTGAAGGCGCTTCAAAACGGGTTTGTTTTCATCTGTTTTATTTTCAACGACGTCGTCCGCAGGTTGTTCAGTCTCTTTTACGATATTATTCCTATTAAATAGTTTTATTTTGTCAGCTGCAGCATCTATAGAATTTTGTAATTCTGCAGCTTTTTCACTTATAGTGCGTCCTTCGTGCTTAGTTAAAGGTAGTATGTCCTCTGAAGTAGAGTATTGCGTTTTTGTAGAATCCTCGTGTATTAGTAATTCAGCTTTATCTAACGACAAATTTTGTATAATCGACTGTATTTTTCCATCGCTCAAAATAGTTTTCTCTAGAAATTCCGCTAGTTTATCTTTTGGCGGGCTCTCGCGTCTGACCACTTTTTCATCAAGTAGTTTTTCATTGCGTTGTTTTAGCAAAACACTCGGTGTAATAAATTCTTTGGTATTAAAAGATGCATTATTTTGAATATCATTTTTACGATCACTTGTTACTGATTCAAAGATTTGTCGTTTTGTTTCAACATTTTCAAACGCAGGATCTTTGGGTGCTACTTGGTTTACTGTGTCATCAAACTCCTTTTCAAACTTTGCTGTTTGAATAGTTTCGGGTTTCTCATACTGAATTTGTTCTTGTTTTGAAGACAACAAATATTTCCATAGTAAATAAACAAAAACTCCAAGTCCAATGAGCGTTTCCAGAAACATTTTTATTTATTTTCCAATCACTTCACTGACTAGAATGAGATCGATATGCGATATTGATAGTACCACTAAATATCCTTGAAGGCTTTGCGCTCCATTTGTAATGAAGAGCCAATTGAGCAATAACATTCACGCACTAGAACAACACTTTGTTTTTATTGGCATTGGACAATGCCCATCGTTCAATAACACTTATCTAATTCACTATGGAGTCACTATTGCATAAGAAGATTAGCTTACGAAAAAAATAAATAAAAAAACATTAATAAAACCGATGGAACAATGCGCGTACTGTGACGGTCGGAATCGAACTGATCACTAAGATCAGTCGTCATTATCATCTGGCAACGGACACGGCACGTGTGACTCATGCGCAGGTCCTAGAACGAGTGTAAACATTGTATACAACCAGTAGCAGCAACAATGACGCATCACGATATAATGAAAAATGACCATAATATAGGTGTGTCGGAGTCAGCACTAGCATTTGAGGGAAACCTTGACCCCAAGACTTATAACACACCCAAATATGTAAACAATTTAACCTTACATTAACATATGGAGATCGACGTAAAAGAAAACAATTAGAAAACTGGGGACGGCATCCTTACGCATGCAGACGTAGAAGTCGAAACAATAACAGTGTAATTGTAACCAGCTGTTTAATCAAAACTACATGTAACAAACATTTGTGTTTTGCAGAATGGTTGATTTTACAAGCAACAACCATCGATTTGGATCGATTTTCCTATTACTAACCAATTATACAAAACAGGAAAAACACAAAGTTGTTCAAAACTAGGCTGCGACAGACGAGATTCCATCTAACCACCTCAAAGTACGCAATAACGTTGTCGACGCCGGGCTTGTACCAAATAAGCTAACTTGCCCGAACCTAATGTGGAAACCAGCAAAAACTGCGCACGCTAATTTATCGAATATATTTAAATTAATGCTAACTTTGAGGACGGCAACAGGCAAATGGGTAATATGAATATTATGTTGTAAACAGGAAGATGTAATAACCCATATTTTGTCATAAAGGAGAATTGTAGATACGTCAATCCTGTCAACGATGGTTTAATAAACGCCAATAGAAGCAATGGTGTGGGCAATATAGGACGAACCCATCACAATTATGTTATCAACAAACGACACACAAATATGCGGTCAAAATGAAATCCTTGACTCGTATTGAATACAAATTACAAAGCAGTAGAGAATTTGAATGTTTACAAGCCTTTAGTGGACACAAAGAATAATTAAAGTTTAACTGAAATAGAAACGCAGGTTAAGGAGCGAAAGTGTTGGAATGAATAAAGATTGAAACTACAAACTGTCTCCTGATTAGCACTCCACAAGAAAGTAAACGTACTGAGATACAAATAGCGTTACGGTAACCTACAGCGGATTACAAGGTTGAAAGATAGCAAGATAAGTGTGATAGCAAACGATAATGAAGTGCGCGATGTTCACGCAATCAATAACAAAATTCACCTCAATGCTAAACTGGCATTTATCTTAATTAACAACACGAACGATAGAACGAACGATACGACTTCTTATGCCCTCAGGCTTATTGAAATTTATATGCGTTGAGATAAACAAATTGAATATGATAAAGAAGAAAGGAATTAAAGTAAAAATAATTGTGATAACATAAAACTGCACGGTGTTTTAAATCCGATAAATTACATGATAGTCAATTTAAAGGCACTGTTTTGAGTATTTTGGCGCGTCTTTTTGAACGCGAATTTCGAAGGCAAAATCCGTGGAAGACGTTGACAGCGGCGCGCGCGCATTGGCCGACTTGTCCAAAACAACTGACGGTGCCACTGCGTCTCGCCAGCCAGCCAGCCGGGTCATTGTCGACGCATGTGCAACGCAAATACCGCTTTTTGGTACGTAAAAATTAAGATTCGCTTTTTGTTTGCTCAACGATCCAACAAGTTTCCCGGAAATTATTCACAAGGCTTTCGGCGTTGATATAAGAATATGACTCAACCTCGGATATAAATAACGGAGTTAATAAGGTTCTGAAAGAGTTTTTGCAAATGATCGTATTGTTTTTATTCCATAATTTTAGATTAATCCATTAATTAGTGTCTAGTGTTTTGAGGACTCTGATACACAATAAAAGATCACTACACTTTCCAACCATATCAGGTCACCTATGACTGTGTACGTAAAAAGACACTAGTTGAATTTCGTGAGAAATAACAGTTTTGGCTTGGAAAGTCAGTTATTATTTAAACAAAGCTTTACTGTTTGGTATTCACACAAGAGCTCCGTTTTATTACTTAATGCGTATTCGTAACTTAAGTAACCGTTTTATTAGCATACTATGTTGATAGGCAGCATATTTCTTTATACATGAAATCCATTATTTGTTTAGCTTTATTGGCATGCCACAGGAGTTTATCCTCATTCACTTGCTTCTTGTCTTTAGTTTAGGCATTAGCATTTAAAACACTTAAAGCATTTTGCTTACATTATAATTAATTATCCCTTCACGTACAAACAATTTATGATTTTCTGCTCTAAAAAGCAAACTTTGGTCGCGCCGCCGTTATTGGGTTCATCATAACTTTGCAGTGGCCAAAATTTATAATTAGATTTAGCTTCTAACGCCAAAACTTATGTGGAACACTTTCATAACAGTTTCGTTGGCACTGTTTGACTAATGAGTGTAATACAAAACTATAAAGCGAACACTGACAGATGTTCTTTAGATGTTTCGTTAATTAAATAAATATTCAGAAAAGTAATTACTAGTTTTTACACATAGAAATTGGGGCTACAATTTTTCATATCATGGTCATTATTCGGACTAACACTTGAGCAATTTCAGATCTAATCCATTCCATAAACGCTACAATGCCTTGGAATTACAAAATAGAAACCTCGAAATATTCAACCACATGGTCATCTTAGATTTATTACAATTATTACCTCACTTCTACAGTGCGTTTTTCTGGTTCCTACCCCATGTTACTTTTGGTCGAACCAAAAAGTAATCTTCTACTGTTCCCAGAATCATTCCTTCCCTCTTCTCCTCTTAGGTTGTTATCATATCTTTTACAATCATAAAAATTTTTCCTTATCATCCATCACACTTAACCCTATGATATATTCAAAGACCAACCCGCATTATTCTAAATCAACTCTTAAAAATAAGATTCATTTTAAATGCATAACATGGATGTTTAGAATACAAAATGCGGATTCTGCAGACAACAGACATAATTTGGATTCTGATATTTTAATAGGAATTCATATCAGTATCATAAACACCTTTTATTTTAAACCAAAAAGGTAATATTATGAAGAAGGATTGCATTCGCATGACTCAGATTGTACATATTAGGTTAGTCTTTGTGGCGCAATTAATTTAAAATGTGATGCAGTTTATTAAGACGCAGAGGACACTTTTGTGGCGCTGATGTAACTCGCGATGATGGAGTTCAACGAGCTGTTTGCCAAGCACATATTTATAGGCAGATACAATCTAAATAACCTCAGTATTTCTGTACTGTTTATGAATCTTTAGTTTCTAGGAGTTGTCGCTATCTGGAGATCTTTTTAGCATATACATGCATGGGCATTAAGTTATGATTTACGAGCAAAGGGTGAGGGAAAGATAAAACGTTGCAAAATTACGAAGAAAAAGATCAAGATCTTTGCATTCTAAATAAACGCGTGTCTACCTAAATGCAAAACATTTACAATCAGAAAACATAGATCGCATTCCACGAATGCCGCAGAACAAGTATCCGATGCATATTTACACCAAGTTTATAATAATTGGCTAAATACAGCGATTTACAATCGTTGTGCGGTCCAGGCTGCGCACGAGTTGCATCACGACCGCGCATGCGAGGGTAACCGACGCGGGTAGGGTTACAACTTGCGGCCAAGCAACTAGAAAAATCTATGTATTGATTAGCGGAAGTAGAAATTTACTGTTTGCATACCTTGAAAAATAAATAGCTTGTTTGTAAACAATACAAGCGAGAAGTGACGGTGACAATAGAATTTGGTTTGTTTAGACTCTTTCAGACATTGTTTGTTGAATAGTGTATTTAATGCGGAAAATTTGTGAATATTCATACGGAAAATGAGTATTGTATAATGATGATTTCAATAACAATATTAACGTACCTAAGTGTACGTAAGTGAAACGGACAAAGTTAACACATCCCTAAACCGTTTAACCTTTTTAGACAAATCCGCTCCAAGCTAAGCACGTAAGTACTTAAGTACCTAAATATATATGAATAAGCGTGTGCGTGATTCGCATGCTTAAATCCCTTTTTCACGACCTCCAACGAGTATAGCAGAAATATACATTTACAATGTTGTACTACAAGGTATTTAAAAACGATGCTCATACTCTACCGTGAATAACGGATAAAACTAGACTTAAAGCTTATTACTTGGAGCTTAGTACAAATTTGTAGTTATTATTTTTAAAGATACTTATTTCATATAATACTCTAACGTTATCTTCCTAGTAAGATGTTATTATTCCTATCTTAGGAATATAGTTTAGTTCATTACAGCAAAAAATTGTCTCAGTACCCTACATTTTTATCAGCCATTCCAAAACCAACTGTCTACCAAAGCATTAAAGATAATTTTAGTTTGTATTTCGCCGTTGATATAAATAGATATAGACACCTGGGACGTACGAAGTGCGACCTCCTTCTAATACCTCCCTATAAGGTAGGGTTATGTCGACTGTTACAATGTTCCATAAATGGATGTGAGGACGCGATACCCTTTCAATTATGCAGGCAAATGCGACCTAGAATGCCGGAATATGTTTATGTTTATTCGATTTAATGTCAATGCGATACCAACATGTTTTGATGCGGAAATCACTGAGAGGTTCGTTGATAAGATAAATTGTTCATGTACCGATTATTCTATCCAATAAACCTATTAGACCATGACTGTTCCTGTCTAGATTATTTTATTAAGCGGTTGTTCTAGCAAATTTGAAAGAAACACCAACAAATTCGTAAACATTTCGATCGTATGTAGTATTTAATTAGAAAATAAACGAGGAACGTTTTCCCGCGCTCTTGAAAACAAGATTACCGTCGCTCCGCTGGCGGCGCCACTAGCGCGCATTTAATTTCCGCCGTCAAACATAGATGGCGCTGACAAGTGATCTAATAAAAACACGTAACGGTACGGGACAAATCCAATTTGTCGCTTCAGTAAATTCAGGATAAATTTCCTACAGCACAACAGGATCCGTCGAAAATATTTTGAAATTAAGACTATCAATTCTAGCGAAAAATTACGGGAATAATTACTTTTTGGTTCAATAGTTGAATACAAAACAAAGGCCCTTGTAACGGTCTAACTGTTTGATTGAAACACGTAGGTTTTTGTTTGACTCAAACCAAAATGGCTTACATAGCTAGTTTGAAAGGTTTGTCAAACACAAATATTAAGTTAATTGTTTGAGTCACTGCAATCCTTAAGTTTGAATCAAATTGAATGACCCTTTCGGGGGCGCTTAAATAAAGTTTTTAATACAAAACAAAACACAAACGCGCCCTCTAGCCGAAGAAGCCTAAATAAACCTAAAAGGGAAATTATTATGTAAGCTTCTGTACATAACGATGGGTAAAAGACAAAAGCCCATGAAAGGTCAGGGCGATATTTGAAGCTTGCTATAAATAGTAATGTCGTTCAGCCAAAAATAGCTTGAACTTTGGCTGGCCTTAGCCGGGGAACTACTGATGAGCATGACACGGTAATCAGCCCTCACGACCCTGGCAAAGTTTATATAAAGGTTATAGAAACAGTTTCAATTCATTAATGGAATATAGTAGTTGGTCTGTTTTGTTTTTAACACTGTCACATGCAGTCTTCTTATGTAGGAAACCTAACTACCCTCCGCGGTTCCGCGTTATTAGGGCTTTTGTTATAGCTTCACTCCTGTGGGAGATAGATCCGTGATGTTATTCCGATGTATTAACTATATTACTGTAACGTTAATTTGAGTGTGATCCGTGTAATATTAGCAGAATAGGATGAAACTCAGAAACCCTTATTTTTTTTTTGGTAAACGACTAAAACCAGGAATTATAAATAATTTTAAGCGGAAAAATACATATCGCGACTGTATTGCGCTAATACAAGGCTTATATGTAATATGAGGTCGACAACACGGTCCAATTTTTTAAATAACCTTAGTTTTAGTAATTATAGCGCACTAAATCAAAAACATATAATTAAGAAACAATTATATCTATGACATTTAAAATATTCAGGTTATGAGGTCAAGTAAATATTGCAGTTTTCCTACTCATTTCGTTCCTTGAGGGCATTATCTTGGGGTCCATGAGGTATATAAATGCGGGTAGATTTTATTACTACTATTAGTAAGAGATGGAGAGCGACTGGGCGGAAAATAGGGGCGTGATGATGACTGCGCAGTTTTCATGAGAAATGCTTTTTCATTTAGCCATTTTTCCAAAATTGTTGAGGAAGTATTGAGGTTCAGGGAAACAGTTTTTTTTTTCTGTTTAATGTAATAAGTGACAAATACAATTGTGGGCTAAACATGCAAAAATATTTTTTTGACCCTGGACTAGTAGTTTCTGAAATATATTCAAACAAATAAAAAAAACGTTTCACTATTAGTAAAGATTTGTATAGATTACTAAAAATAGATTAGTGGCTAATTAGCTATACAATTGAAAAACCATTTGCGTCACAATTGCGTGGCAGTAATATGGAAAAATACATACACAAGTACCGCCATTTTCACCCAAAAATCCAGCATTACTCCCAACAACTTTATAACTTTACATCACCAACTTTATATTGAAGACACCACATAAAATAAAACTCTATACCGGCTCCAGAATTCATAATAATATCCAGCAAAAGTAATAGTTGTCGGCATAAATGTGTAGTCGACAATATTTATGCTTTACAGGGAAATGGAAAAGCGCCGTCGAAAAGGAAATTCTATTTGAACGGGAAAAGGACAATATTGGAACGTTCAGCCAACGTGATATTGATTTAGGACGAATCATGTTTCGTTAATGCTCACGTTTGGTGGGGGGAATTATTTCCGGAATTTGTCAAAGGAAAGTGGTTCTTCTTCATGATATTTCTCCTTGTACTTAACCTTTCGTATAATCTTGAATTAATAAAACAATTAAAAAATATTGTGTCTAGATCTGCGCTTCTGGCAGTCCAAGGGTTAATATCATTCGATTACTTTCTGGGAAGCCCCGGCAACTTACATGTAAAAAACTTACTGAAATAAATGCATTTTTTTTTAAATAATATTAACGCGTTTATGGACATACCTAACTATTTATACGAATATTATAAAGGTGACGAGTATGTTTGGTTAGTTGAATGCTCTAATCTCAGGAATTAAAAAAATCCGAAGTTGAAAACCTATTTATAGGGGAAGCTTACAGGCTATGCAACATTACGCTATGACCTACGATTGAGGAACAGTCGTGGGGACCTCTAGATTATCGTTATTAGTTAATATAACTAATAAAATAAAATAAACTAAAGGATTAAAATTAAATAACAACACTTTTACAACATTTAAAACATATCCTATTATACTTTGGCATACCTATGGATTTGCCGTAATCAAATCAGTACTTCTTTCAAACATAATTACAGCAGTCTTAATTAACTCTTCTTCTTCAAAATAAAAAGCAAAAAAAATATTCGTAAAAAGCTGTTTTAATCCTAGCAAAAATTCTGTCCCACAAATCAACCTGTCATCACCAGCCACCCTTCTAAGCACCCTCCTAGAACACCGTAGTAAATTAGAACCCAAGTAAAACATACTGGATAATTTCCCCTCTCGAATCCTTCAAATCGATAATCAACCCCGATGGATTTTCAGACAAACCTTTTAAGCTTTTACAAGTTGATCTTCTTAACATCATAAATCAGTCAATTTCCAATTAAACCGTCAGTATAATGTGACGGATAGAAAGTTCATAAGGGGAGATTTAGGTTAACGTTTTATTTTACTAGGTAGTAAAACTCTACCGTGACCTGTCAACATACCTTTTGTTGGGAGAGGAAACTGCGTCCACGCCCCAATTAAATAAAATCTCTATCAATAAAGAAATTAGGTCGAGAATAGTGTGACTGTGTTTTGGTTGGGGCAGTGCGTGGTAATTTTGGAGGTGACACGCGATTTACGCTCGTTTAGTCAAAAGTTCACGAGAGGCGTGGCTTCAATCGTGCGTGACATTGGCAAAAAGGTCAATGACACTTATCAGAGATAATTTAGTAAACGGAACTTTTTTGTTCTGAGACAAAACAAACATTAAATGTTTATGATTCTGCGAACTGTAAATATCGATTTATGGTGAGTTAAATGTCGATAAAATATTTAATTCAATGTCAGTTGCATCATAAAAGTTTATCTTTGTTCAGGAAATGTAATTTGTCAAAGTTGTTTGTTTGTTTGTGTCGGCCATAGTGTTTCCGAATGTTGTCAATAGGCGGCGCTATTCCATTTTCTGTAGAAATTGAAGTTTACATTTGTAGCGCTTTAGAGTACGTATTAAAAAACGCATTAAACAAAAAAACAAAACAATCCAAAGGTTGCCTGGAAGAAATTGCTTTTTAGCGATAAGGCCGCCTATTGTACTCTTGCATATTTGTTTGTGTTGTCCTTTACTGTTTTTGTCCTATTGGTGTACAATAAAGAATATTCTATTCTATTCTATTCTATTCTATTAAACATTCAGATTTGGTTGCGGTTTCGGATAGATTTTAATTCAGGTATCTTTCAGTAATTTAGGTGTATAGCATGTATGGACAGATAGTAATAGCTGGCAATTTAAATAAGTAATCATACACTTACTCGAAGTGTAACGCAAATAATATTAGATATTAGTTCATAATAATTTCTAAACGCCGCGCCCATACAGAGAGTAATTATTAAAATTAATTGACTGTAATACTCCGGAAATGTCGTGTTTCATGAAGTTTAAAAATATATTATTATGTATTGTAGTTAATTTTATACAGGAAGGATTTAAATAAAATTTATGAATTGGGTACAACCTAGAAATATGAAAACACTTATTTTATACAATACTAGCTGTCCCCTGCGGTTTCACCCGCATTTTTCGTACTGCTCCGCTCCCGTGGGTCGTAGCATGATGGTATATAGCCTATAGCATTCCTCGATAAATGGGCTATCTAACACTGAAAGAATTTTTCAAATCGGACCATTAGTTCCAGAGATTACCCCCTACATATAAACTTACAAACCTACAAACTTACAAATTTGACCTCTTTATAATATTAGTATAGATAACCTAATATGAACGTCTAAATAAAATAGCTGCTCCCTTCGCAACTTAAAGAGTTGAATGTTTTTTTTTCGTCTAATAAATAACTATACAAAACAAACATAACCATTAGGTAGTACAATCGACAAAATGGAATCATGACCCACCCATAAGCTTATTTTCCTACAGAGATTCAAATACAATTAGGCCGACAATCGCGGAAACATGTATTGAAAATGTCACACGTCTAGTCTTATTATTTTGACAGCTTCAAACGATTTGTCGTCGAAATGGGTCATGATTCAATTTGTCGATAGTACATATCTATGCTAAAAAATATTACCAATTAATACAACAAAGCCCTGTAGGTAAAAGGAGCAACTTATACCTGTTGATTTAAAATTATAGGGGGGAGTTTAAGAATTTACTGTTTTACATAGAGAGAGAATCACGTCACGCCATGTCCAAGGACGTCCCTTGATCCAACATTTTGTCTAATCCAATATTTTGTACATACATTGCGTGATATCTGCCAACAAGAAAGCTAATGGCTAACATTTGGTGCAGTGTATAGGCGACATCTCTGCCTAGCACAACCACCGACCTTGACAATGCCTGCTCCTAAAATCGATACCAACTTTACTTCATTGCTAAGTATTTTATTAATTTGATGCCAACATTATTAAAGTAATGGAATTAATTACACTTTTGTCAGTGAAAGCTTACATCATTTAATAGGTTTAGGTATTTATTAAACTGTTGTTTTTTTTTACGCAAATAGTTAGCAAAGTTTAAAACATACAATGCATCGATTATAGTAACTCTTTTTTTATTTGAAAGAGAAGTGTCGTTGTCGTCACTAAATTTATTTATCTCTGTCTAAGAATGTAAGAACTTCTTAATAATCGTTGTTATCAACATTTCTTCTCTAAATGAAAACAGGCTTTTATAGTGCAGCAGGATAGGTTACTAATTACTGGAGCCTAGCTGCAACCTGGTATATTTTTTCATCATAAACAAAACAAGATTAAAATGCAAACACATGTAACAGTTGCGTCCATTGAAACTAGATTACCCTAAACGCTAATTCCCAACCAAACTTAAACACTGCACTTTCAACCTTACCACGTAAGGCCACGCTACATTTTTCTCTAGCTACACTATCTATTCATCTCGCATGGTAACAGACGGGTGCTACAGTATCACAATAGATGTGAAGAGCTTTGCCTATTAAAGGGGGGTTGTCAAAGTGATGCGAGGCAGCAAGGCAGCAAGGTTAGCGCTAGTGGAGGGCCCTTGAATGGGAAGCTAGCCTAAGGCCTAAGTATAAAATAGACGGCCTTTATGGAGATTGCAACCTTCATGTAGACTGTGTATCTTTTGAACAGGTCCTCTTTTATCAGAAAGCTTGTTGTAAGTTTTTTTTTTGTTGACGTTGCGTTTGCGAGGAAAGGTACGGGTAAAACGTATGTTGTTGTTGAATTGGACATGGTAATTTGATATTTAAGGTTAAATGTCAAATTATCTGTGACATTTTGTAATTGAGCCTTCGTGTTAGCAACATAGTCTGAGGTCGAGATAAATAAAACCTACCCAGCAAGTCCTTTAGCAACAAAATGACTGTCAACGGCGCACGACTGCCATAATCTTATACCCAAAAGATTGAGCGCTGTTGTTATGCAATTTATTATGTTTTTCTTTTGACGTGGCAACGTCTTATAAATTGGTTTGCCGGGTGACACTTCAAGAAACTGCGTTACGCTCCGCTCACGTTATGCGCTCACAATGAGAGCGAGTGAGAGGCACGCGTCCCTTCCACTCGGGCATGGTTAGCCCGCCTACGAGCGAGAGAGACAGACATAAAAAGTGAAAGGCACGCGTCCCTTCCACTCGAGCACAGTTAGCCCGCCTAAGAGCGAGAGAGACAGAGCGAGCCTACTATACGAATGAATATTCACATTAAAATTATTTTACCACTCAAAGTCGTTGTCACGTAAAACTTTCGCCCGTATACCGACTTTACAGGCAACCAATTTTTTTTTTATATAAATGGTCTTAATTTTTTTTTTGCCAAACTAAGATGATTAGATAGAGACAGAGAAAATCTGAGTCAAAATACGTGCGTGGTAATTTACAAGTGATGTCCTGAGTTACGATTTTAGCGCAAATTAGTTGTCTCAAAACAATAAATGAAATTATTGTGGATTATCACTAATACATATTTATTTCGTTTCTGTTATTGCTAGTAATTTTAACTCGAATACCACTCTAGATGGAGCAGTCGTTAGTCCGAAGAAGATGAAGTCACGAACAGATGCAAACATTCGTATGGATATGGTATATAATTTCACCTTGTCTATACTAACAATCAAAGTCAAAATATAATATAGGGTACAACCAGGCCGCGATCGATGGACGAGATCGTCTCGATAACCATACTAATATTATAGATGTGAAAGTATATCTGTTTGTTTGTCCGGCTTTCACGGCAAAACTACTAAACCGATTTAAATGAAATTTGGAACTGAGATAGTCCATAGCTTGGAAAAGGATATAGGATAGTTTTTATCCACAGGATCGGGAACTACAAGGGTAAAACCACAGGGGACAGCTAGTTTTATATATTTTGGTTTCTCTCATGAGATTTTGATTGTTATGAGACATAAGCTGACAAACCAACCGATGTTAAATGGTCGCCACCAACTACAAATATCTGCAATACCAAAGAACTCCCAAATGTCTGGCCATCCCAATACTTCTCATACTTCTTTAAACCAGACTACATCAACGCCACTTTTCAGTTAAATAAGTAGGTACGTAGACAGAACCCGGACAATCTTCGCAAGGAGTTCTAACCCTTATTCTGAAGCAACCATCGTCGCTAATCGCAGCATGGTCCTACCCTAAAGCTATTTCTAATAGAAAGGGTGTGTACTGACATTGATCCTATTCTTGGCGCGTTCTATGGCCTTGGAGTCCTCTCGCTCAGGGCTCAGCCGGCAGACTCGCGCGCGCCAGTCGTTTGCACCCGCCGCCTGAAGAGCCGCTAGCCTGGAAGAAAATAACAAATAACATTAGCTTCATGATTTGGGAAACAGGTATACATACTTTTTTGTGGATGGGAATTATCATATAACATCTCCCGTTTTGTCAGACTTTTACTGACTAAAACCCACTCGTGCTCCGTCGGTTGCTCTTTATGTTCCGCAACCCCGGCAGGCATTGGCTCTAGAGAGCCCCGTCACGTGCTGACAGCTCTGAAAGGCGCGCGTGGAGCAAAATGCGCCGTCGTCACGGGAGGTATAAATACTGGGAAATATGTTAAGCAGGCACGCTGTTTGATAACTGGCGAATAATTTTCACAAATTCACGTAAGAGTATTCTGTCAGTGTTATTTGAGAAACTTTCGCCACGCCTTTAAAAATATTTTAGTGAGTAGTCAGGTTGGAAAAGTGAAAAAGATAAAGTTAAAGATCGCCCCAACAGAAAACACTTTACAAGAGCGAAGGCTAGTACAGACAGTTTGAAGTAACTTTTGTGTTTGTTTTTTGGCCGTAAAATAATCCATGAAAGTACTGGTTCGACAAAAAAAAAACAATGTGAGAAAACCTTACTAGTTACTACCGATTGCTTTGGTATATATTTATGGTTTACATAAATCCTTTTCGACAAGCTTTAATATTTGAACTTATCATTCAATAAAAATAATCCAGTCACAGAAATAGGTAAGTAGGTATAGGTACCAAAACATAGTAGGTACTTGCATTAAGTAAATAATCCGATAAAACCTAAAGATTAACACGTCTCAATTATAACAAATACGGCTTTAAAACAAAACAATATACCTAATGGGCAGTGAGGATAATCCTGCTTATTTAGGTACAAACAAATAAAAGGTGATTAACCTACTGCGCTGGCCTTATTTCGTATATAATCAGAGTAAGTACTTAATGCCAGATTACCTGTATGGAGTTGAAGAATAGGATTGTATTAACTCTTTGTTCGGTGCCCCCCAAATTATATCTACGATACAATGTGTAGCGTGACCAATGAAACGTAGTTCAAATTATGTTTGCTTTTTTCTTTCGCGTTCCCCAAATTACTTTTTAATTACTGCCTTCATGCTTTTCATATTTTCTCTTTTTGTGTCATTACAGTGGTTTGATTCTTTTTTATTTTACTGGATGTCTAACAAGCTAGTGGCTCTCTGGAGGCTGCTAAGTATATAACCCGCCGTCTATAGAATCTACAATACTTGACACCTATCAGATGCGATGCCGTACTAGATTAAATACATACGTCAAGTATGCCTTTTTGAGACATTTCCGCCACGCTATTCCCAACCACTATAACTCCTGAAAGCCATTATTAACAAAAGAGTCCACCAGAGTAATGAAGCTCGACGAGTCCCGGAGAAATGATTCCTCTCATATGCCTGTTGTTACACTCGTCTGTAATACCCTTTTATACCGGAATACATCACCTCTTGCTCTTGCTTTGCGGCAGAAATGGGTATGGTGATAGTACTTTCCCTGATAAACTCCATCACAAAGACCTCTACTACTACTCGCAAGGCTTTTCTGTTAACTTTATTTTATTGGCCACCTGTATTTATTTGACGGCTGACGAGTGACGATACTTATATATCGAGATACAAAAAAGAACGATGATTGGTTTATAACTTTACGCGTAGTAACGTCTAATATGTCAGTGAATAAAAAGGCTCATTGTGCGTTTGAATGGAACTTTTCAGACAAGAAAAGATAAGCGTTCTTTTCCAGATTCTAATCTTCTTTGCTTTTCAATTGGCTCAAATTTAATTCAGTAATTTCGTCACGGAAACTCCAGCAAGCTTTAAAAACAAGAAGTATTCATTATTAAAACGGATGCATCAATTACATTGATAAATACCCATTTACGTTATCTCCGAAACTCTTACACATTGTAAGCAAACGAACAAGTCAGATAACATGGTTACTGTTACTTAACGTTAATATTTGATTGTCTTAAAGGCCCTGAAGGCTCACTACACCAACGCGACTAATCGCACGCGAGACACCGCAATTTCGTCTTAGATCTGATTCGACATGGCGTTGTGTAAATTATGTGGTAAAATAGAGAAATAGGATGTAAGAGTGGAGAGTGCGAAATGGCCGCTTTCGGGCTAGGTGGGCGACAATCTTTGAATAACGACTGGTATCAGCAGGATGAAAATTTCAAAAAGTCAAGAAAAAAGCATACGAGCGGAAATTTCTGTTTCCAGCCTTTGATTAATGTAAGCTAGAGATGAAATAGTTTTTTTACATCTTCTTCCGCAAGACACTCTCAATCTCTGATACGTGTTCTTTTAAGACTGGCTTTAATTATTCTATGGCTGTGCCTTAATCTACGAGATCTCAGATGTAGTTTATTCTAACGAGACTAAGTATTAAATATCTAAGCCATCATAAGAGTCCAAGTAAACAAAGTTTACCTAAGGTTAAAATTGGTTAGACGTTAATAATTTAGTAAAGGAACGCAGAGAATTACAAAAAATTGTAACGCCCGTACGGAGGACTCTACAAAATCGATAGTCGCAACACGGCAAATCGCATGTATGCATGAGCCTTAACGTTGGCCAGTGACCTATGGAAGCCCTTTATCTCAAACTCATTAAGTTTAATTAAACGGTAAGAGGCACACACATTACTCGATAGTAAACAATATTATCTAGAGTACACAAATTGTTGAAATAATGACCATTCTATTGTCCTCCGTGTTTGTTCTAGGATTTATTTCTATGGGGATAGTATATACAGGGTGTCCCACGGCAATGCCACATGGAGGGAATGTACCTTAAATATTGTAGATAGAGCATTTTACTGAAGGAAGACATTATTTGAATTTTGAAAACATTTTAAACTGCATTCATAGATATTTAAATAATTACATACTTTAACCGGGAATCGAACCTGTTACTCGAGAAAATTAATCAGTCTGTAGTTTTATCCTACAGATCGAAAGGCTTCATCACAAGGATTATTTTTTGGTAAATAACATAGTGTCAAAAATAAAAGAAAGACCATGAATTTTAACATTTTTAATACAAAATTAGTCAATTTTTAAAATGCTCAAAACGAGCCCTTCTTCTTGAAAACAAAGTGATAACTTTTGATTATTTCGATCCCTGACGATTTTTTGGTCTTGTTGTGGTGGATATTTATTTATTTAAATGATGCGTACAACTCAAGTGGGTAGATTAATTATTAGTTTAAGTAATAAGTAGTTATGATTGTCAATTGTATGTCCTTACGGCAATGTAAGCTTTTAACTTTTCAGAACAAAATTTTACATCAAGTGTTAAAATTCACGGTCTTCCTTTTATTTGTGACACTATGTTGTTTGCAAAAAATAATCCTTATGATGAAACCTTTCGATCGGTATGATTAAACTACAGGGTGATTATTTTTTCTCGAGGAACAAGTTCGATTCCCGGCCTAACTATTTAATTATTTAAAAATCTATGAATGCAATTTAAATTATATTTAAAATTCAAATAATGTCTTCTTTCAGTAAAATGTTCTATCTACAAGATTTAAGGTACTTTCCCTCCATGTGGCAAAGCCGTGGGACACCCTATATACTGAAGTGGTCTTATGATAAGAATTTGAACAATTCCCGCAATGGTTTTGACCATTCAAATAGATTTGATAATAATACCAGCTTGCAATTATTACTCAGCAAAGTAACTTCTTATCGCACAAATACGAGCATTAATCACCAGTCATCATGCTTGGTCAAAGCTGATTGGTGATTTCAGATAAGTGTTCCCCCCCCCCCCCCATAAAGTTTTCCTCTACAAATAATAACAAAGTCTTAAAAAATTCAAATAAATTGGAAAAGTTTCATTGCTAACATATCGACAAGGTCATCACAATACTATTATTTTACGTTTCGATCTACAACGTCAACCATAAGTAGGTATACGTTTTAGGTTTCGCCATTTTATACCTTTGAACACACGTGATTCGAGGCACAATAGAAAGACAATAGCAGCCCGACAGCCGGCTGTCGCTTGGTCGTTGAAAGGTTAATCCATACTAATATTATAAATGGGAAAGTGTGTGTGTCTGTATGTTTGTCTGTCTTTCATGGCAAAGCGGACCGACGAATCGACGTGATTTTTTAAGTGGATATAGTTGGAGGGATGGAGAGTGACAAAGGCTATATTTTGACTTTTTAAATACTAGTAGATTATATAAGTATGTTATCAATTGTCTCGTTACTATAGTACAAGCCCTCCTAAGTTGGGGATCTAAGTGAGTAGTCCCAGGCTATTTATTTATTTTTTCCATATATAGGGTCCTACCTACACTAAATCCTTATCATTAAGTTCCGGTCTTCTAAATATTGTAATCAGACCTAATTCCAGTTGATTACCACAATGAACAAGAGGATATGAATTTATGTCAATACTAGCTTTTGCCCGCGGCTTCGCTCGCGTTAGAAAGAGACAAAAAGTAGCCTATGTTACTCTCCATCCCTTCAACTATCTCCACTTAAAAAATCACGTCAATTCGTCGCTCCGTTTTGCCGTGAAAGAAAGACAAACATACAGACAGACAGACAGACAGACACACTTTCCCATTTATAATATTAGTATGGATTGATTTTATTATATAATGATTTTATTATATGTAATGTATTGATGTATTGATCAAATAATGGTGCTTTTAATATTTTTTTTGTTTTTGTATGGCCATCCTGGACTTTTTTTTAAAACTAAAAGCCCATTTCATAACATTTCCTTTCAACGATCTTTTCTTCAAAAGTTAGGTGACAGCGACAATGACAGTATTGCCAGATTACTAAACAACTATTAGGCCACTCATACACGTGAATCTAGATTGTGATAATGTGTGTGTGGGAGGGGGGGGGGGGGAAATCGATACAAATCTTTTATGAATAAAGGTGATATGGTTTAAATAATTTTTTTTTACATTAATAGGTAAGTGATACGAAGTTCACCGGGTCATCTAGTATGTATATAATAGTAAACTCACTGCCTGATATCAACGTGTTTGTTAATATATAACAATAACTAACTAAATACATTAAACTTGGAGGGTTTATTCTTTGTGAAGAATATAAAAAATAGCCCTAAAGGGTTAAAATAGTAAGTAGAAGTTCGACATCCACGCGGGCGAATAAATATTTTAAATCTAGATATTTTTTTTATCTTAATATTATTTTTGTAAGTACGTTGGAAATAAGAAAAGCTGTTACAGTATTATTTTTTACAGCATATTACACGCCTTTTTGTTATTTCAAACCGTATTAAATGGCTTTTATTTGCATGATTTGGATTTATGAAAATGATTCCATTCGTATTTTGAAAACAATTAAACATTACTTATTTGTGTCAGGTTTGACGGGTTGTAACCTCTATGGTTGTAACTGTTTTGACACTTGATTTGCCGGTTACTATGACAACGACATCCAATAGAACATGGACAACTTTTATATGGGAAAATGGAATTGTTGTTTTACTCTATCTTTCTCGCAATTTTAGAGACAAAAAGTAGCCTATGTTACTCTCCATCCCTTCAACTATCTCCATTTAAAAAATTACGTCAATCCGTCGCTCCGTTTTGCCGTGAAAGAAAGACAAACAGACAGACAGACAGACAGACAGACAGACAGACAGACAGACAGACAGACAGACACACTTTCCCATTTATAATATTAGTATGGATAAGTGATTATTTCCATTGTTATAACATTTTATCCTGTTATAGAAGAGTATTTATACAATATTATAGATTTGAAATAGTCCATAATTTTCCGTGTTGTGTTAAAACCCAGTTGGAATCTGGAGCAGGGATTCGAAAATTTTACCTCGTAGTAAATTGACAGCTGGTCTATTGATGAAAATATTTCCTAGGGTGAGATCAGCTGAACTGAACTGCCATGAGCTTATGCCGATGACAAACTGATTTAATCTCACTTCTCTTCTAAATTTATCGCAGTAGAATTTTACATTTAGTTTACATTTTACATTTTTATATTTCAACTTTATCAAAGAAATCTCGGCATTTGTTTGATGATTTTATAATTAAATTCTTTTTTTTTAAAGTAAAGGTATCCATACTAATATTATAAATGGGAAAGTATGTCTGTCTGTCTGTATGTTTGTCTTTCTTTCACGGCAAAACGGAGCGACGAATTGACGTGATTTTTTAAGTGGAGATAGTTGAAGGGATGGAGAGTAACATAGGCTACTTTTTGTCTCTTTCTACCGCGAGCGAAGCCGCGGGCAGAAGCTATATTATTATAATATTAACCTTTCAACGACCAAGCGACAGCCGGCTGCCGCGCTGCTATTGTCTTTCTATTGTGTCTCGAATCACGTGTGTTGGAAGGTTTAAGACATAGAAGGAAGAAAAGAAAGTAACTTTGTTTCAGTGATATCCGCGTCATATGATCCAAAATATATATAAATAGTATTTATCTTTAGCATGGATCTTTAACAGGTAAAATAATAAAAGATAAGACATTTACCTTTCGGCAATAGTGCCTCCTCCTTTGTGCGGCATTTCGGCATGTGTGGCGCTGCGCTGCACTCCACCGCCAACCCTGCAAACAAACAATTAACATAAATAAACAAACAGACAGACATGCAATTAATAGGACAAGATTGGGAAGAACTCTGGTATCGCAAAGGTAACAAAATTACCACAGTCAAAGACGTTTGTCTAGTTTCAATATTTTAATCCTTCGAACACACGTGATTCGAGACACAATAGTAAGACAATAGGAGCCCGACAGCCGGCTGTCGCTTTGTCGTCAAAAGGTTAATCTAGTTTCAATAGCATAACCACGAAAATGTTATTTAATTTTCAGTTTACACTAAGTAAATAGGTATTTGAGATTTTAAAATTCAGACGTCTGACAATTTGTTAAAAAAAACATTCGGGGTATTCCTCGGAGCGCTCCTGTTTTGAAGCGCTCCTAACGAAGCGCTCCCAAAATATTCCGCCAAGCGCTCCCGTTGGGAGCGCTTAGAAAATCAAACTAAAAACATTATTATTTCATTCCTCGAAGCGCTCCTATGACGTGAGGATACCCTTGGGCAGAGCATGAAGGATTTGTAAGAAACGATATCGATATCGACGTTTTAAAGTTCAACTATCATAATTGTTATTTTTTTAAAACTACTAGGAAAGCATAAATAAATGAATAAATAAATGAATAAATGATTTATTTTTGTAAATAGGTAATAAATTACACTTTTACACGTCATTTTTTTTTTCTTTTTTTTTTATCGAACGATGGGGCCGGTGTTTCCTAGCTGGACTACTCTGAGAAGAAACATCCGAAACAAACTCAGAGGTCAAAGTCTCTTTTAAAGTCCATACAATATTGTATTGGTCAAAATATGCGAGGACCATGAAGGTAAACTGAAGGGATCTCTTGATGAGAGAACCACACAGATTTGAGTGGACCTGTCCAAACAGTGCAAGCATTTGTCATAAGTCGTTAAGCTCAACTAAAAAACACGTAAGGAGCTCAACGTCTTGACGAACAATACCAAAGTAAGGACATTCGGGTAGGCCGCATTAAGTACTCAAACCGTCAGTCATTATAAAACATACTAGCAATCATGCAACCCACATAGTCCTCACACTCACAACAAATATGATGTAAAAAAAAATATATAGGTACTCAGAAAAGTACATAAATGTCAAGTTCAATAATTACAATGTCAAAGAGAATAAAAATTGGTGTACAAAATAATAATACTTTAAAAAAGTACTCATAAATGTCAAATATTAAAATTTCAATGTCAATAAATATAAAAATGATAATTTTAACAAATGTCAATATTGGCCTATGAATGATTGAAGCAGCTCAATTCCAAGCATTTGAGTCCTCAATATACTCTTTAACGGAATAGAAAGCATTCCGGCATAATTTACGTTTTATAAATAATTTAAATTTGGTAATGCTAAGTTCCTGAATCTGGCTAGGAAGTTTATTATAAAAGCGTATACATTGACATTTAAACGAACCACCTATTTTTTTAAGCCTAGTTGAAGGAACAATATATTTGTCCTTGTTTCTTGTGTTAATATTGTGGATAACTGGAACTACGTACTATAGTGACTTTAGTGACACAAGACACTAGCCGCTGTTGTCAACCCCGCTTCCCTGTTTTATCCTAGAGAATCGCGTGGTCGCGTTACCGAGTGATTCCGAATGCAGCTGAGCATTTCCGGAACGAGTTTACATCGAATACGCATTTTTTTTCTGATAGCTATAAGTTATGTACTGTTATATATCTATAACTACATTTTAGTTATAAACAATTACTAAATAATAAGATCGTTATAGTGAATAATAACATAATAATTTTTAGACTTTAATCGTTGTTGTACAATTTATATGAGATCATTTAGGTGCCTCCTGGCAATTTCTGCCACCCTGGTACTTTTCATCAAAGCTTTTATTTTTACTATTCAGTTATTCTAGCTATTTCTAGTTTTAATATAAGCAACTAACTAGTAGCCGTCGAAATGTTTATCGATATAATTTGTTACGAACACTTCATGCTCTTCTCTATGTTTCGTCATAGGAGCGCTTCGAGGAATGAAATAATAATATTTTTAGTTTGATTTTCTAAGCGCTCCCAACAGGAGCGCTTGGCGGAATATTTTAGGAGCGCTTCGTTAGGAGCGCTTCAAAACAGGAGCGCTCCGAGGAATACCCCAAACATTCATAAGACACTCCGTCTTTCGAAGATTATATCGAAACACTTTCTATCTTGCATTATCACTAAACGGACATTCGAAATCCGATAGTAATTTTAGGCAAAAAATACTGAAGAAAAACCTGAGGTCACAATTACCTGGGCTTCTCAAACTTTTCTTTGAGCGACTTAAAATTGAAGAGCCGCTCATCAAACGGCCGCACCGAAGTCAACATTTTGGCGGTTTTACACAAAGATTACACGTAAAAAAAAACAATTTACAAAAGCGAGTTTTCACATATTTACTAGTCGACAAATTAAGGTTTATTTTTGTGTTTATTTTAGTTATTATACTATTGTTTGTCTGCATGAAGTGATGATGACAGAATGTCACCGACTACAGTCCCATACTGACAGGACTAATGTCGTTTGTTCGACGCGTTCAGATAACAAAATGTTTATTTATTACAATATGTCGACGTGACATTAACAACGGACGTTATCCTCTTCACAATTATTCCTCTTGATTGGTAAACAATGCGGTTAATTAAATAGAAATAGGTGTGGTATTAAATTGATAATTAAGGTAGAGTACGGAAATGATTAAAATTTTATCTATTGAGTTTTTAATTAAAATATCGTCACTTTAGCAATAACACTTCGCGTAATGAGTCACTGACTAGGAAAAACTGCAATCTTAATAAAAACTATTTATTGTACACTTATATCAGACCACACAGAACAAAGTATCATTATTAAATGAACAAGGACAATTTGTAGCTAGAATTAAAGCGAAAACAAATAAGAATATCTAGTACATTTAAGAAGATTTTCAGATGGATTTTATCGTATATTCAGTATCAGCATGCGATCGTAAACTTACATAAAAGCGGACAATCCGTGTTTATCGGATTTCCAGTACCGAAAGCAAGTTTTTGAGTCTCTTTGATTTTATCACGAAGTTTTTACTGGATACAGAAAAACGTTTTATTTCTCGAGCGGTATTTCTTAAACAAAGTAAAGGTATGAAAAGTATTTACCTATTCTATAAATTCTATCTTATAATTATTGTCAAAAGTCAAAAAATTACTAAAACTCTCAAATAATGAGCTTTGGTTTTAAAAAACTAGCAAAAACTATTAAGCTAGACCACGCTATGAAACCATTAAAGCATATTTGTTAGAGCTATTATAAAACCAAAATAAAAAATCTAGCAAACATCTCATTCATTCTATTTGAGTAGCAATCAATTTAGTAAAAGCATTTTGATTTGTGAAACCAACTGCACTTCCCTTTTTGTTGAATTGACTGAAAATTTTATTGAAAAACTTGCCGTTAAAAGCATCAATAATCATTTTTATTAAAAAAGAAAGACCTGAATACACCGTAAATTGAAATCAGAATAGCACGAATAGCATTTCAAAATAAACCCACAAATCGACTTACAAAAAAATCTACGTCTCACATTTTCAAAATTCCGCGCACGTTTCGTTAACTCCGCAACTTTAATATATGGAAAACCAATCAGTGTTACAACTAGAACTTTAATTAAAGGTAATACAAACCGGTTGTTTGAAAACAAAAGGCTTTAACGCACGTATTTCACGTAATGTTTTTCACTTGAACAGGGAGAGCCAAGCGCGCCCTACGCCGCGTGACAAACGACTGGTGGGCGGGCGGAGCTTTCTGCCTTTCAGGCCTAAGCTTTTAACTATGGTAACTCGAACGTTACACGTTACGAGTGAAGTATGAGTTGCACGTTGCGAATGACGCTGACCGAGCGATCGGTTGCTGTGTTGCGTTTTCGGAGTTGGGTCATAGGGGACCAATATTTCAGGTATTAGTTTAGAGTATCAGACTCAAAGCAAAAACCAGATACAGAACGAATTCTGTGTGAGGGGGCAATAAAAAAATCGAAGAAGTTTGATCAAAGAGACGAAGAAAATACATCGACACAATAGAAAGACAATAGCAACGCGACAGCCGGCTGTCCCTTCGTTGTCGAAAGGTTAAGTTCTGAAAAAACAACTCCAACTGCTGTCTATTACCCATAAAGTCACGTATTCAATACAATAATATAACCACAAAATAAAAAGGTATCAAAAACAGCAAAAATTACCCAACCATAATTTCAGCACTCACAAATTATTAGACTGGCAGTCAACGACCGCGACGAGGTATTTCCAATAATTTTTCATTCGACTTTTCCTAGTAAAGTTCAAGTTAATGCAACGTGTTGGATTAGCTTGAAACTACACACCGGGGGCTAAGCTAACTTAGTTAAGCTTAGCGTGCAACCAGCTTAGGTTATCAAAGCTGTGCAAACTATTTTATTTTAGTATACACTTTATAATAAAAAGGGGTTTAATCTTCGAACACACGTAATTCAAGACACAATAAAAAGATAATAGCAGCGCAACAGCCGGCTGTCGGTTGGTCGTCAAAAGGTTGAAAAGCAAAATTTTGAAGGTTGAATTAGGCGAAATAATGGCATTATTATGACAGGTCTGTTAGTCTAGTGGATAGTGAACCTGATTATACTAAGCTGCGGAGTTTGTGTGTTCGATTGCACACAGGGCAAACTATGAGTGATGAGCACAATTGTTTGCTCTGTGTCTGGACTTTCTGGTTGTAATTTATCTATAATATGTATGTATTCATAAATTATGTCTGTAAGTTGTTTGTTTACATAGTACAGCCTCTGTCTAGTTTGGGATCAGATGGCCGTGTATGAGTTATCCCAAGGTATTTTTTTTTTTATCTCGTTTAGCTCAACTTAAGTCTTTTTATGAAAACATGCCGAGTTAAAAGCGCAAGCGTCAGCAAACAGTATCAAAATCCATTGCACAGTTTTAAAGATCTAAGCATACATAGGAACAGACAGGGGAAAACGACTTTGCTTTATACTATGTAGTGATGGCCTAAGTTTCATAATGACCGTATTGTGGCCTATTTAAACTTGAGGTGTAACTGTCCCTTTGTTTGGTGTATAATCCTTTTAGTTAATTGTTATTTTTAGTGCTTCACTAAAGGAAGTGCACTTTGCGGAGTGCACAAATTAATTGCGACACCTGTGCACCGTACGTGTAATTAAATATTATGCACACAAAGTTTATTGAGCAAACAATACGGGTAAAAGACATAGCCTCGGATAGCTCTATACCTTAATCTATTATGTAAAATGGTAATTAATAACCAATTGTAACCGCTGGTCCAAGAAACATGAAACTGGGAGGATAAGTTCTTTGGGAAGAGTAACTAGCCACTCAGAAAGAATTATTGGAAATTCAAATCCTGACGGGGTAAAATACAAAATTGAAGTTTCTAAATGTATGCAGACGAAGCCGCGGGTGTAAGCCAGTGAATTTTTATAATCCACTATGTTGTTCTCTCTAGGTACATTTTGGTGAAGTGAGTGTGAGGTGAGCTCTCCTCCAACTACAACTCACCTTAACTCAATAAGTAGGAATTTTATAGAGCATACCGGCTGTCGCATCGTGTCGTGATGTAGGCTCCTCAGAACTGGGAAGTCCAGAGAAATCAATAATGCTAACAGAAAACTGCCGATCGGAAAACGAAACATCTGGACCTAACAGTCAAATTAAAAAAATAATGTTGTATGTTTATGATAGCCTGCTTTAAATGAGGAATAGTATTGAGGAATAGTAACTAGCGACTGCCGCTACTTCGCACAGCTGTCACAAATCTCTCTATGATAAGCACGTATTTTACATATAAACCTTCCTCTGGAATCAAACTATCTATAAAAAAGCCTATTAGCTTTAGAGATCTAAGCATGGGGACAGACAGACGGCTAAAAGCAACTTTGTTTTAGACTATGTAGTGATATGCCCCAAAGCTTTGGCTAAAGACGCGGTAGAATTAGTTGAAAACAACTTTAATACATCTTCCTTGAACAAACGTGGTGATCAATGCTCACGCAGACAGTACTAGAAGACGCCTTTGTCCTGCAATAGGCAGGTAAAGTCAAAACTACCCTCGAATTCTCCAACCAAGCCACTTTGTTCCGTTCAACTGCCAATACTTCAAAACTATCGAAGGCCGTACAATACAGAACACACTAACAAGGCGGACACATAACACAGGATATTAAACAGGGAAACTTCGTCTGACGGGTAAACCCGTCTGCCGATATTGTGCATGTAAACAAAAGGGGTGGAGGAGACGCGCTCATTAGCACAACGATGAATTCTGACGTTAAACGTACTTTGACGTCATAGCACACGTCTGCCTATCTACGGTAAAATGTCTGTAGCAAGAAAAATTCGGAAGAATATTTTCTTTGTTATTTTTTATGGTTATTGTTGTAAGCGTGCTTTGGTGTGATTTACGGATATGTCGTGTTTGTTATTGTGCGTTATCTATGTTGATTATGTCAGCTATTTACTTTTTCTCACAGTTATTGCTTGAGGAAAAGGGTTGAAAGTTGGAAGGAACCGAGAGAAAAACAAAAAAATGTTTACTAAGTTAAAACAAAAAATGCTTATTTGGAAAAATCTGTGACGTAAACAAAAACATCAAAGAACATCTTTACAAATTTGAAAAAAAAAACATCGTAGTGCCCACAACTGGGGCAAACAAGTCCTTAAAGCACGTCCGATATTTCCCTGATTAGTATGCAGTGTGCCAACGCTCTTAGGCTCAATATTGCACCACTAAATCCATTCACAAAAATACCAAACTTGATAAATAATTTATCGCTTCCAGCTCAATCATTAATGCATAAATAATGAGCCAATGCAAATCGTTTATAACCGTACACCTACACGAATGAAGTATTCTCAATCTACTAAGTAATTCATCATAAGCTAACGGCCAGCCAGCCTACCTAAATGGAATTCGACCACCATAATAAATTATCGAAGGTAGGCAAGCTATCAATTTCCCGACGTGAATTTCCAATATACACAGTGAACGCAGACATAGAAAGGACGGTTTCTATGTGTGCGTGTTTCCCGACGTACACATAGGCGAGATAGGAAATGTTAGGACAACGCGACGCATCGTCCTTTGCGCATAGGGTTGCCAGGTCGCCAGACCTAATAGCCGGACAGACTATTTAATTTGGCCGGACATTTGAGTATAGAGGCTGGACATCCTTCGTTATTTAGGATTTTGTGTCTTTCTGTAAAGCTAAAATGTAACTAAATCAAGCTTTATCATTATTAAGGCCTGAATACTCAAACGTCACCAAGAGGTATTGTGTCGCCCATTTTCTGGGTTGTAGAGGTTTGATAGGCTGTCGCTCCACGTAAAACGCTGATATCCAGCTGAATCTGGTTAGGCTAGTAGCCGACCCTAACATAGTTGGGATAGGCTAGGGAGATGATGACTTAAATGACACTTTATTTCGCTCCATCGTAGGCCCCGTCTATGCCCTCGGACTAGTCTGGGACCAAGAGCCAGCCCATAAGTTATAAAACAAATAAAATAAAAATAAAGACGCTCTTAAATCTGTTGCTGTCCTTACATTATCCCTTTAGAGCAGTGGTTCCCAAACTTATTTTGTCTACTGCCCACTTTGAGAATAAACATTTTTTTAGCGCCCCCATTTTTTCACCTATTTAAAAACCAAAATTAAATTATATGTATATTAATGGAGAATTGTAAACGAAACTTTTACTATAACCCGCAACTTGAAACCTGAGCGCAGTAGGTAACATACAACGGCGCTTAGATTTTTCTATATTCAGCCTCCTAGCAAAATAAAATTACAAATCGCCCCCCCCCCTCCCCCCGCCTCTACAAAACGCCCCCATTTTCTTTCTGGGTCTCTTACCGCCCCCCTTGAGACCTGCAGCGCCCACAAGGGGGCGTTATCGCCCACTTTGGGAAAGACTGCTTTAGAGTGACCAAGACGGCAACATATTTGAGAGCGTCTTAAAATAAAGTGACATTAGAGTATTCGACTGTCAGTATCTAGTAGTTTTAATTTAATTTACTTTCGTTTTCATATTGATTTTGTGATTGAGATTCTTATTGCATACAATTACATTCATTAAATGGGAGAAGACACTGGCTCCTGTAACACAGGTTATTTATTAGATATATCTAGCGCAGGAGTCAGGGCCTCACTATATTTGTTAAATGCTGTTTATGCTAAAAAAAAATTTGTTTTTGTATCATAAATCTTGGTAAATTCAATAGCCGGAAAAGCTTGGCCAAAGTAAACGTGTATTTTGGCCAAGCAATGAAAAAGCCTATGTCCGGCTTTACCCGTACGCCTGGCAACGTACAGGTTACACTCGATGTACGATACGCACGAATGAATATATTAGGGAGGACGTTCTTTATTTCAGGCTTGGTAAAAGAGGAAGGTTAGTATAAATTAGTTCCAGGAAGTGGAAGAAATACGCGACGGTGACGGTAATGCGGCGTAGATAAAGTTGATGTTAAATGCTCTGTTTGAAGTAATTTCCTTTACAATTTAGATACCTTTTAAAGAAGGCAAAAATGCTACTTCGATGATGAATACATATGAGTACATCGACTTCCGTCCTCTAGATTTATTTTACATAATTCAGATTTATAGAACATTAATAAGTGCACTTCTATTAGAAAATAGCAAAGATGCATCGACCGTTATAGTTAAAGGCTTCGTTCGTATGCAGATAAATCTTAGCTTTAAAAAGCGAAACTGTTATTTATTTAGGTTATTTATTATATATTTATTTTACCAGACGTGGTCTAATTTTTAAATACATTCTAGTCACGAAGTAAACTTCTCAGACGGATCAAATAAAACCTATCAACCTATACCTAACTTATAAAAGGTTTTACTTTATCCTAAACAACAGGCTAATTGCCTAAACCAATTAAATGGCGCCGTAGAACAAGCTTTACCTAAAAGTCACACAGCTCTGAAAATGAATTACACTTTGTGTATGTGTGTGTTTAGGTTGCCAGGTAGAAAACTATCATATCCGGGACAATTTCATACCTATCATAAAATTTCCAGGACAATTTTTAAAAAAGGGTAACCTAATTGTATTTGTTGTAATTATTGCAATACACAACTTCTCGTTGCTTTTAGCCCTGAAACCCCGAAACAAAAAAGGTTATAATTACACCACGCTAATAAACCAATACGTTTTCGGAATACGCGGAAATAAGGTCTAATTACTGGTCACGGGACACGACATAAAATTTCGGGACAATCCCGCATTTCCCGGCCATCTGGCAAGCCTAGTGTGCAGAGAGGCTCTCGCCGCTGAAGTACAGCCTCCAAGCCCCGGCTTTTCCGCAGTTTCGCAGAAAATGCGATAGTGAAGCCCAACGAGCTACGGCATTTCGCTACTCGGCTATCGGTCGCGAATTTATGCCATTCCCTGCATTTTAACGTTCGGGTTTTTATGCAGAACATATTTTATAATAAAACCAGGCGTCGTTTGAAATCAATGTGCGGTTTTTTACTTCATTTTTGAAGAGCGTTTGATGTATTTTTTGCTCAACTGATGCAAGTAAAATTTTGAAAGAGCACACGTGATACTGATAAATACAAACGCGAGAAACCCGATCAATATTGAGAAAAAGCTACATACATTACTGACGTGTATAGAGTTGCAAATCGTATGACATGTTCATTCAATACAGCGCCTAAGTAATTGAATTGCTCACCGTTTGTGGGTGTCATCGGTACACTCGTAAATTATACATACAGCACACAAAACCAAAATATCTTGGCCTAAACCTTTCGATTACTTAAACCGAAATCTTCTAAATACCACAGATCGTTTGTGATTGGATACTGTAGTAGAAGTAAACTATATTTTAGCCTTGTGACAACAGTAAAAGTTGAGCTGCCTTGAAAGATAAGTTTGTGTTACATCGAAGGCCAAGAAAAATTGGTTACGAATAACATTATGATGATAAAGTGTACTGTATATAAGTAGCAATATTATGCACAGTTGCCTAGCTATATTTGTCATGTGCATTCATTAATAACAATTGAAATGTTCTTATTGGAACAGGGTCTTTAGTGCCAGAATTAAAAGGGCCGCTTAAATGCGCCTATAGTGTAATATAAATCTATCACTTTTGGTGACATAATTTAATAAAATAACCATTTTGGTATATTAAACGAATCAGTGCTGTCAACTATTTCGACCGCTGTTAATTGGACCATATATACCGATGTAGTTTTTTTGTCACTAGAAACAATTTACTTAGGGAATAGTGATTAGTTTTGAACGGAAAATTCGCACAATATGTCACACATTTTTTTTTTCACAGATAAAAGTTTTTCACATTTATTTTATAAGTAAGTGTTTTGAAAATTCAGAACCACTAACACAAATCACGCTCATTAAAACAATTGAACTGAATAATAGTAACTACAAATTAAACTTAGAGATAAGGTTTATCTAATAGCAATGTAGTTTCCGAATCAAAAGATATAAGAACTAGGTTATCAATGTATCACAGCGATTGCTACCAGTTGCAGTAACAATTGCTAACGGTATTGGCGTGAATAATAACTCTAATTGTAAAAAAAAAACAACGGGCAATTAAAAATGATCTAAGCATTTTGTAAAATGATATACATATCGTCCATATTATGTGCTTACTTCTGCCTTCCTAATTTAAGTAAAAAATATTGTAGTCTGTCTAGACGAGTGTAAGTCTTCGAAACTACCAAACGGATTTTATTACGGTTTTCATCAATAGAGCTAACAGATTTTTTTTAACTTTCCTTAAAAAGATCTATTAAACTGTAGCAAAGATATATGATTTGCGAACAAAAGCTAAAATTTGGGAACAAAAGCTAGTTTTCTATATAATATGTAACTAAACAGTCTTCACTGTTCATATCGAAATGACAACCATCACGAAGCGACCCCATAATTCTTCAACAATAGCAACTATCACGCAACCATAACTGCGATACATTGCACAATAAAACACCGAATTTATCGATATTAAATCGATGACTTTGACACAATGATATCTTGCTATTGTGTGATAAATAACAATTATTATGAATCGATATGATTTTAGGAAATATGATAACCAGATAAGAAATATGCAACTTTAATGATTTTTTTAAAACCTATTATAAGACGTAGTAAAAGAATTATTATCGAAATCATTTGATGAATGGTCAACATACAGTCAATAAATAAATAAACCAACAAACAAATAAATAATTATTGTTCACTAGCTGCCCCTGCAACTTTGCCTGGAAGGTATCCTATCCTGGATTTTTGGAAGGTAAAATTGTCGTTAAATTTTCCGAAAATTTCCAATTTTCTGAGCAATTTCCTTAATATTTGAATCCGTATGAACCTTCTACTCTAACTTTAATGAAATCGGTTAAATCGTCCTCAAGTTATGGCTCGATGGCGTGACCGAGAGAACTAGGGATTCATTTATAACACGGAGACAATAAATAAATTAAAAACATTCGTTGCAATGAAATTGGTTTGATAAAATTATTCTAGCAAACTACGACGTAGTATTATTGTATCTAAAATCGTCTCTAAGTTATTAGCACAACAAACAGCATTGTTTATTTATTTACACAAAGTAAACAGGTAAAGTCTAACTACACAATAATGGAAATAAACCATACATCTATCTTTAATTTATTTACAATATTTGCTGAACCGATCACCGCGTCAAATTAAGGTAAGATAATTTATCCGGGTTTTATGGTCCGGAAACTTCCGATATGCTGTTTGTCCCCCCATGATTAACCATCAGATAATCCCCAGAAAAACCGTATTCGTAAATGGACTGAATTATTATGTACTGACGTTTGGGGGTTAAAGCCTTTAAATTATTCAGTGCATTTAAATGGACCGTATTTTTGTCGAATATTTAAGAGATACGAGAATATTGACTAGATTTTATTTTTATCATTTTCTATAACACAAAAAAATAGTATAAAAATTGCTGAATGAGTTCTTTGGACAATGATGCTGCGTTATGGCAAAGTGCTTAAGTTGAGTATTTAATCTATACTAGCTGTACCCCGCCGTTCCACCAGCGACATGTTAAGATTTTGATTATTGCTTTGCTCCTGTAAGTCATAGCGTGATGTTATGTAGCATATTTCTTATTCTGATGTATAAGCTATATTACTGTAAAGTTTCATCAAAATACGTTCAGTAGTCACACACACATACAAACTTTCACATTTATAATATTAGTAGGATGTAATGCACCAGGTTGTAACAGGTTGCTAGTGTCCTGTTTGCAACAGGAAGGCAGCAAGTACTGACACTTTACACGCCATAATTATGTACTTTCTCTCAATAAGTATCTTAGAAACACCTTAGGTAGAAGGAAAAACCGTAAAGAAACCTAAACTAACAATGAGATTGAAATCACCAATCCGCCTTGGGCGTAATGATGAAAACTCATGACTACATTGCACTAGACAAGGACTTTGTCCCGCAGTGGGACAATATTAAGCTGGTTTTATTTTACATAGGTACGCCCAAATACTCAAACGTCACTTAACTTTAAAACGCTCTTAAAACTGTTGCTGTCCTTACTATATCCTTTTAGAGTGACAAAGACAACAACAGATTTAAGAACGTCTTAAAATTAAGTGACGTTTGAATATTCAGCCAACAGTCTTTTCTTTTATAAGTCAGGACTTTGCAATGCTGAGTACCAATATTAGAATAGTATCATTAAATTCAGAAAGCATTACCAACACCATAACGTTCATAATCCTTCATAATTCCATCTCCAATCCAACTAAAAAATTCATTGTTTGAATGCACAACAAGAAAAGCGAGCTGAAAAGGTGTACCGTCAACTGTGGCAACTTTACCGTATTTTTTACGTTTTTAACTATTTATCACAAAATGTAGCTTGATTTTCAAGCTTTTATTGATTTATTTTGTACAAAATGTGTGTCCCTTTTGGTTAAACTAATGAATTCTACTAAATCTCACATAGAATTGCTAAAAAAACCAAGAATATGAGCGAGGTAAAATTGACACAAATTTGGCAACTTTACCTAGCGTATAGTTTTTATTGAATATGTGTTCCAAAGTGCATGCAATGTAAAGTTTCCAAAGGTCCAGGCGATAAAAAAGCGATGTATTTTGTTTTGAAGTTTTCATCTTTCTTGGAGTAACCACTACCAATACATAGGTAAAGTTGCCAACAGAAATTCAAAATTATCATAGAAATTGCCGCATGCCATCAGGGTTGTCGAAAAATAATACACATGATTTTTATTTTTTTATTAATAAACTTTAATTTTTGCATTACTTTGCGTCAAAAAATTAAATAGGAACTTGGCGTAATTATAATCAAAACTATTCGTTAAAAAGTATGTATGCGAAAAAAAACTCACGACCTAAAATAAATAATATTCTCTCTAAAATGAATAATCAAAACACGTAGGTAGGTTCATAAAAAATCACAATATATAAAAGTAATTCAGTCTCTTGCTAACGTAAAAATATTCGTAACAAAAAACAAAAACTTTTGTTTTGTAAAAAACTTTTGTAAGTTAAATTTGACAACCCTAGCCATAGGTAAAGTTGCCTTCATGCTGAGTTTGGTAACTTTACCTAACCTCAAATAACATTACCTATTCGAATAACTCAGGAAATAGAAGATTCTTAGGATTTAATCACTGCGTCATACCAACATGACAATATACCAAATGCTATTTAATATACGCCACTTACTTGCACTTTGATTTACTGCAGGAAATACCAATCTTTATGCGAAGACGCCGCGCACGAAATTGACCGCATATAACGAAAAACCACTTTATCTTGACAGTTAACGAAGTTGCTAGCTTAAAAAACTTTTTGGGTTACCACAATTTATTACAAAATCGACCAATATGTGCAAAATAACATAAACTGCCACAGATAAAACAAAAATTAACTTGAACTAGTATAGGGTATGCTTAGGTAAAGATACCCACGGAAAGTAAAGATGCCACAGTTGACGGTATAGGAAAGCGTCGACACTTACACGCGTCAGTTTGCTGATATACCCGGTACCCGAGTAACAAGGGCGTCGAGATGAAAGGACATTGCTATACCCTGGTGGAGCCATAGGGATGTTTTAAATATGAAATTTCAGATCTGAATGCGGATACGAATAATATTATAAGTTTCGGATATGGTTATGGATATAAAATTATAAATTATTAGGTTTTGGTTAGTTTCTGTTACAATTTTTAGATTTTTAAACCTTCGTACACTCGTGATTCGAGACACCAGCAGCGCGACAGCCAGCTGTCGCTTAGTCGTTGAATGGTTAAACTATTATTAATGTAATTGGTATCAATAAAAAATAAATAACTTAACAATGCAGGGGCGCGTAGCTCGTGTTATCGGAATTCGGATATTCGGATACAATTACACAGCTGCATAACATCCCTAGTAGCTTTGTTATCTGTTGTATTCAAGCCATCCAGATCTATATTACCTTGTAATGGTGGAGGTGACTGGCAGTTTTGATGTTTGACAGGCGGATGGGACAGTTCCGGACGAAACTGTCGGGAACTTGGTGGACACAGGTCTTTAGAATTGTGGGACTGACAGTGGAAATGAAATGCTTGAAGGATCTGTTGTTACTGAATTGTGGGTGCTTATTGATTTGGGTTTAAATAACTGTAAGTAAGATTGGTGTTAAAGTAAATTTGTAAATTGGCGTCAGTGTTCAAAGGTTTAGGTTTCCTTGTAATGTTTTCTCTATCTATTAATACTAATAACTAGTTTCTAATAGGGACAATTGCGCACCTATTAGAAAAAAATGATATTTGGAAACACTTGTAGAGAACCACCCACAACACAGTAAGTCTAGTCCAGACGACAAAGCGGAACAAGTGAAAACTAAAAATTTTAAGTAGCGACTGCAGCTAACAAGAGTTGATACCTCAAAAACAGCTGAACCGATTTCGATGAAAAGTGCCTAAGAATTATCGCTAGATAACCTACATACTTTAAAAAATAACCTAACCGCATTCAAATAATCTACACAAATGTAAAAGAGTGCGACAGACAGACACGCACACATAATGGTCAAACTTATAACATCGGGGTTTCAAAAATTAACAAGAATCCATCATTTCTTGTATATTTTACCGATGACAAAGTTTATATTCAACTCTGTCATTTCAAAACACCCGATAGATTCAACTATCCAACTCAAAAATCGTCATAGACATCGGATTCAGTTCGAAAATGTCTCCTGAATATGGAAATGACGTTTATATCGAGCACAGGAAACGGAAGAAGTAGCGTCCCAGTTGACAGCGTATGACGTCACATGTATTTATGTACTTCCGATAGTTATGGAAATGTTATCGAAGTAATGGGTACGGTGTACATCAGCGTTTCTGAAACTAAAAGCGTGATCGTTTTGAGGGACGGGATATTCTTAGAAAGGTACCCTTTTTTTCAAATCATCAAGTGACTTCTCCCGCTCTGAGTGGAGTGGAAAAGGGTGTCAGTCTTCTACTGACTAAAACATAACCATAAACCTAGCCGTGTTTCTTCTTAGATCTTTGTGTGCGGGGTCGCGGTATCTCTTTCGAAAAACCCGCAGCCCAGGCAGGTATAAATGTACCCTTGAATTATATTCGTGCGAACGAATGTAATTAATAATCTGCAAGTTGTTTTAATTAAACGAATTAACTTTTAACTGACTTTTAAACGTTTGATACTAATCTCTTCCATTACTTATTTGACAGAGTGTACATTCCGTAGAGAATTTAGCTAATATCTCTTAGACTACCTTCGGAGACAGACCATGGAACACCTCATAAGAACACATCAGAAGAATTTTTGTTACACTATAGATTCGTCGCGGTCCAGTCAGCTTTGAGAACCACTATCTTAGTACAATCAAAACTAATGAAACGGTTTTCCATAACCATTTACTTTTATATGTCAGCCATTTTTGTTGTTATAGTCCCCTTTTTAAATGAAACGGCTTCGAAAAGGACAAAAAATAAACATGTTTATTTTACGCTAGTACTTTTCCAAGGCTTAAGGATGATCATTACTCACAGCAATACGATTACTTCTTCTCCTAAAATCACCAAAGTTTGTCCATATTTTGTACGAATGTTTATTGTACGTATCGTTTTCTAAGTCGACCCATATCTTACGGTGGACATCCATGCTTTTACTAGAATATAATAAGTGTTCACAAAAATATCTCAGCAATAAAATGCTACATCCTTTGCTACTAGGATACGTGAGTATATAAGTGATATAATTAATTGTTAAGCTAATATCATATACTTAGGTATGATTCCGACGCATCTGGTTACATATTTTATTGACTGTACCTATGTGCAAGCCTTCATTTAGTGCCGGTTTGCATTGCGCAGTAATTACATTATTACAAGGTACATAAGCACCTCTGCACCTCTCACTAAATAATTTAGTAAGGTGCACTTTATCCCAAAGCTATGACATAGTAAAGAGCACTTTATCCCAAAGCTATGACATAGTAAGGTGCACTTTATCCCAAAGCTATGACATAGTAAGGAGCACTTTATCCCAAAGCTATGACATAGTAAGGTGCACTTTATCCCAAAGCTATGACATAGTAAGGTGCACTTTATCCCAAAGCTATGACATAGTAAGGAGCACTTTATCCCAAAGCTATGACATAGTAAGGTGCACTTTATCCCAAAGCTATGACATAGAAAGGTGCACTTAATCCCAAAGCTATGACATAGTAAGGTGCACTGTATCCCAAAGCTATGACATAGTAAGGTACACTGTATCCCAAAGCTATGACATAGTAAGGTGCACTGTATCCCAAAGCTATGACATAGTAAGGTGCACTGTATCCCAAAGCTATGACATAGAAAGGTGCACTTAAGCCCAAAGCTATCACATAGAAAGGTGCACTTAATCCCAAAGCTATCACATAGAAAGGTGCACTTAATCCCAAAGCTATCACATAGAAAGGTGCACTTAAGCCCAAAGCTATCACATAGAAAGGTGCACTTAATCCCAAAGCTATCATATAGAAAAGTGCTCTTTATCTCGACGCTCTCAGTTTTCTACACACGTGTTGAAGTTCACAACGGTTAGTTACGTCTTCCAAATAGATAGGTTTCTGGTTAGATCAATTTATTTCTTGTAAGTGTTTTTGAGGTACGGGTGTGGGATGAAACTGACCTAACTAACGTTGTAAGTGCGAAAGTAACTCTGTCTGTTTGTTAAACTTACAGAGCAAAACTGCTGAAACGTATTGAAATGGCATTAAATCTCACCTCAATTAGTCTACTAGTTTCCTAAGGCCCGCGGATTTCCATAAAAACATTTAACCCGGTAGGGGTTGAATTTGTAAAAATCGCTTTTACAAGTTTTAATTTTCTAGGTTCAATAATTTTCGACTACAGTGAGTCGCTTAAAACCAATAAGCCTGTCACTAAAAAAGAAAAATGGAAAAATGTATTACAACCCTAAAATCAAAAAAAAACTTAACAGAAAAAAATAATAGCGAAAACAGCGGAACAAAAACATTTTACTTGGCAAAATAATAAGACGCGGGAAACGGCAAGCCCAGCTGAATGTAAACCCTCATTGTACGCCCTCCCCCCCCCCCCACTCCCCTACAGTCTAGACTAAGGGGTAGGGAAAATCTTAAAAGCTCTCCGTTCTTTGTACCTACGTTTTGAGAGAAAAATATGAACTTTATGAGACCAGCCGAAACAAAGTCTTGTTATTACGAGTATTACAATGTAAGTATAACAAGAAATATTAAGGACTGTCCCGACAACGGCCTTCAACTTTAAGCCTACTTGTCTAGCCTTATTTTGGTCAATAAGCAATAAACATTTGTAGATAATATAAAGGTACTTACTTATATCTAGGGCCTAAATATTAGTGCATTGCAACATAAAGCCTGTTCCACTTTTCGAGGCCTAGTTTTTAGGATTATGATTAGGTACATTACGCGAAATAACTTAATTTCAAAATTAAAACGTAATGCTACACATTTAAAAATCGTTATCAAAAGCTAGATGTCTTAATCCTATTTACAAAATATTATCAATTTAGATTATTTACTGGACAAAATCTGTTTATTTTATAATGCTATTGCTTACGCGCAGTAAGTAAAGTTTCCTAATAAACTAATGTAAATAAAGGATACAATTATAATGAAAGTGCCTGCTCCTTATTTCCCTGTAGATTATGTATCCAAACTATGCATGAGAATTAGTTTGATGCTAAAAGCTGTACTGCGCTTTCGTATTTCACGGAACAATTTACGAAAAGCATAGTTAAATGTAAAGGATGATGTTGTAAGCGCTTCCTGACCTAGGCAGCAAAGTATGCGTAGCGCTACCCGCGCTGTCACAAAGCAAGACACCTCTCTCTACAATAGAACATTAACGTACCCGAGACTTTACGGTGTGGGCATACAATAAGTAATACATGATTACTTTACAAGCTGTATTAATAACACAGTACATTTCACACAAAGAGAGATCAAATAATATTAAAACAATACTGTATCTCGGTATAAATTACGCGTAGGATTGACTGACGGCCCGAGACTAATGAGTGATGAAGCGCCTGACGGCCAGCGAGCGGTTGATTAGTAAACGAGATTTGTTGCTATACGCTTTTCGGTAGGCGCTCGAATGGTAGATTCATTTTGTGTTTGCTTTGTGTAGATTTTACGGTCATTGGTAATTGCAACTACAGGGTTAAATGCAGTATGTTACTTTGAGAGATTCTTTTTTGTTTTCTTACTTACTTATTTACTTTATTATAGATAAAATATAAGTTTAGACCAGTAATTAAAGGCGCGATTAAGAACATGGCGACTAAAAACACGTCGATTTACTTCAGGCGCTGTCTAAATTTGACAGGTCTTAAGTATCCTTTGTCCTTTTTTATGAAATGGAACGAGACAGATGCCCTTAACTTAAATTTTGGTTTAATTTGTGACCAAGAGAATCAGCACCAATATCCACAATTAATAATACAAAACGTTAGAATTTCATACTTAACATATACATGAAGAATGTCCGCTAAATGAAGACATAAGCCGTTAAACTCAGCACCATTCACATACGAGTGCTAACCACAAGTTGAATCCACACATGGATGCTAAACACAGCATCTTACGTGAGTCGCTTACAAATGTCCATCTGAATAGTCTGAATACATTTCAGGAGTTGTAATGAAGACAGCCGTCTCATCTTGACTTGCCAAAGGGAGAAATTCAAGATTAAAAAATGTTCAGACGTCGTCGTGGTTTCTTTGCAAACGTCTTTTATATCTTTCTTTCTTTCTTTATAAAGGAACAAGCTTTTTAGCAATGAATGCATGTAGCTGCAACTGCTGACGCAAAAAACATGATAATTTCAGCCGTTTCTGCTTATGACGTATGGATGCATTGATTTTTGGAACTTTAACCCCCTAACGGGATAAAATAAATAAGGGATGAAAGATTGTACGAAAACGGGCGGGCTGAGTCACATAAAACAGCTAGTTGCTTAAGGGATTACGCACACTTAATCAGCTGATGTCCATTGAAAACAATGATTTTATACAAAAACTGAACAGACGCGAAAAGGAGAATGGACGCGTAAGCGTCATCCGTCATCATACAAAATGATTGTGTTCTGAATAAACGTGTGCAGTTCCTTAAGTTTGATGGTTTTTCTCATTCTTACAACGCTGAACGCGGCTGATACAAGTAGAACTGTATAAGAGTATGATTATAACCGTTCAGAAAAACGCGAATGGAGCTGAGAATAAATGTGCGTAGTGCCTAAATGAACATAGACTATAGATACAGTTAAATGACAGGGACTTTTTTCAAATAATTACTGAAGTTAAAAAGAAGATGAATGAATGAGATGTGCATAGTTATAGCCTACTTCTGTTGCAATATTTTCTATGGCAGAACAATGCTAGTTTTTTTGTCCCGTTGCGAAGTTTGTGGAGTGTAGTGAAATGAATGAAGAAAAGAATGTTTGTGCAAAGGAGCTAAACGAACCCTGATTACTTCATGAGGCATCGCGGGACATGATTGATGATAATTAGGTTCTGCTCTCCGGGAAAACATCTGTCTTTTTTGTCAGTATTTAGTATGTGTCGAGTTTTAATACTGGAATATAATTTATTAGTGCTTCAAGATATTTACATTGAATTTAGTTCTCGCAAAACGTTGCAGTCATCAAAATCGGTTCAGTGGTTTACACGTGAAAGCGTTACATACAGACAGATAGGGATACTTCCGCATTTTAGTACAATTATTAGAATACTTTCCATTTGGACAGCATGGGGTAATTTTTTAACTAAGTTCACATCCTGGCTATTTTAACAACACATTTAAACTTATAACAAAAATCCACTGTTCATTTAGCAATCGTTTATCATCAATCCTATGTCCCAATGGGCACGTACGTACAAAATAACTCAGATAACTGGGTAACGTGAGTCATACGGGTTTAACCACACTAATCATACCTTACGGGTCAAATTCAGTTACAGTTTATAACAGTTACAGCCAAAAGTATAGTGCAAGGATTTAGGTTCGTTTGTTTCATTGAAGAAAAGGGATGAAAACTTGCCAAAACGTGGGTAAATTAGGATGAGTGTGACTAAAATTTATAACTAGTAGGTCTGTTGAATTATTTTTTTACTAAACAGTATTTCTATTTTATTGCACGCATTGAACAGTTTTGGTCGCATTCACATAGCAGGTAATTTGACAATTTCAAAAGTATTTTTAGCAGATTAAGAGACTAGAATGCCAAAGATCCTAAAAGTTAATAGAACTCAGATAAGCTCCAAACATTACGCAAGCTCCCGCACATTGCGTTCAGAATGTCGTCTTGTCTAAGACCTAGTATAATTATTTATCTAGGCCCTAGACAAGGCCTTACTTAGCAAGTGTAGCTAAGCAGTATTACTGTCAGGCTGCGATATCCAATAATCTCTATCTCTATCGTGGCAGCGCAGTTTGACAGTTGTGGGATGGTGACAGAAACACTGTCGAGCCGGAGGACTAGTTAAGTTAAGTAATGTTTATTTATCTTGAAGTCAATGTTGTACTTCTGTCAAGAAGTATAAGAAGATAGTATAAGAAATACCGTTAGTAGAAATAGCAGGAGTCATGTATGACCGGACCAATATATTTCGTATACTTATGCAGCTTTAACTAACTTAAAGGTATATCTTTTTCAACGTACTGTGTTCATAAAAATTAATCCCGATTTCTTGTGGTGACGCCATAAACAAGAGGAAAGGGAAGATTCTTACGTGACTTCATGACTATTTTAACATACAAAACCACGGGTGAAGCCGCAAGGGACAGCCACTCTCTTTATAACTATGTATAGATAACACATAAGCCATACCACAAAGGCAAAGCCAGCCATATGCATTCCAAAAATGCCCTCGTAAATTCGCGTCCATTTAGGAAATAATTTGAGCACAAACTAGATAGATAATGTTATGTAAGCATGTGTCACGGGGATAAGTTGATTTCCCGTGCACCGGACCGGAAGCGTACGCCCGGATACATCGCACTCGGCTGCAAGATTACATTTTGTGGTGCCTCATAAAAGAAAAAAAAACAGAAGTACCACGGAAACACTTGATATCTCATAAAGTGTAAAAGAATAAAAAAAAATGCAAAGAAATCAAGACACTGCATGAATGTCGTAAATTATCATCGACCTGTAAACACTGTACTTTGAATAAAACAAGTATGTTATATAGCCCAGAATAATACAAGGAAAATCTGTTATGTAATATTTATAAACAAAGAAAAATAAATATAAATTAGCATTTATATTTATTATTTCTTGGACTCTGTTTCTGCTACCAGTATACTATTATTTTTATATAATACAAGAAAATATTTCAAATATTTTAGAAGTGTCGTGATGGCCCAGTGGATAAGGCGCCCGCCTCTCGTGTAAGAGGTTGTGGGTTCGAATCCGGGCAAGTACCAATGTGACTTTTTCAATTCATATGTACTTTCTAAAGTTTATCTTAGACATCATTGTCATTCCGTGCCTCGGAAAGCACGTAAAAGCCGTTGGTCCCGGTTGTCATTCGTAGAACTTTGACAGTCGTTACTGGTTAGCCAGAAACTATGACCAGTCTAACCAAGAGGTATCGTGTCGCCCAGTTACTGGGTTGTGGAAGTCAGGTAGGCAGTCGCTCCACGTAAAACACCGGTATCCAGCTGAATCGGGTTAGGCTGGCAGCCGACCCCAACACGATTGGGAAAAGGCTAGGGAGAGATGATGATGACAAGAAAATATTTTAAATTGTATTAACTAATAAAGGAAGACTATTGATATGAATCTTGTAATGACTGGACTGACACTGCTATCTAACTTAAAATAAACTATTAAACTTCCGTGTGTCTAGGACGTGGATACACGCGAGACACAATGCTTCTTTAATTGTGATTAGAGCATTCAAAGGGTTAAAAAACTATTACATAGAGATAGATAGATAGAATATTCTTTATTGTACACCAATAGGACAAAAACAGTAAAGGACAACACAAACAAATATGCAAGAGTACAATAGGCGGCCTTATCGCTAAAAAGCAATTTCTTCCAGACAACCTTTGGATGGAATTAAATTATTAAAAAATGGGTAACGGGTAGTCTATGGCGTACATGAATATATATATATATATATATATATATATATATATATATATATATATATATATATATATATATATTTATTTATATGTGCATTACATGTATATCTTTATACATACAAATCATAAACAATACATAGATACAATAGAAGCAGTATATAAAAATAAAATTGAATTTAACTGAGTGATGACAGTGTTAAAGAGCCAAGTAGTGATCTTTAACCATTTTTTTAAAAGTAGTCAGAGACTGTGCGCGTCTAATGGCCACAGGCAGAGCATTCCACAGACGAGTAGCTTGAACCACAAATGACTTATCCTAAAATGATGTGGAGTGGGCTGGCATCTTCAATATTAAGTTTTCTGATGATCTAAGAGTTCGCGAATGTGTTACACAGATAAACTGAAAACGAGAGATAAGAAGGGGTCGTAGGTTGGAAAAGGATACAGAAAAGCAAGGACAGAATATGAGCATTCCGACGAAGTCTTATTGGAAGCCACTTGAGTTTAATACGAAATTCTGATACATGATCATACTTGCGCAAACCAAATATGAATCTAATACAAACGTTCTGAAGACGCTCAAGTTTATTCAGTTGGTCCTCTCTGAGATCAAGATAGCTGGCATCAGCGTAGTCAAGGACAGGAAGTAGAAGTGATTGTGCAAGCGCAATTTTTGTAGCAGTAGGTAGGAAACTTACTGGTTTCCTGCATCTGTGGTTCCCATGACATTCTGCTATCCATAAATATCCCTAAGTTCTTGACTTTATCACTAAAAGGAATTTGGATTCCATCAAAAATAACTTGAGGGAGATGAAACCAGTCAATTTTCGAGATCATTCGTGAACTACCTATAACAATGAGCTGGGTTTTTAAAGGATTAACACTAAGTCCATAGCACTTACTCCACGCCGCTACTTGGGAAAGATCTGAATTTACTTTTTCAATGGCTTCCGATAGTTGATCTACAGGAGCCTGCGAGTAGATTTGAAGATCATCTGCATAAAGGTGGAGCTAAGAAATAAAAGCTTCAAATTATATCAAATAGCACAACAACTCGACGACATTTTAATGTTGTTCAGCCATGTTTGTTCGTTCGGATAATTTTAATAAGCTCACCGTGTAAAGTAGACCTTCTAAACTTACTTATTGGCCGCCACATACTCTAGAATTTTCACGTAAATACGCGAGTTTAGTGGGCAGGCAAGCTTAATAAAAGCTCGATAATTAATCCGTGTTTACAAAAATATATTATGGGTTCCCGATTATACGCAAAATGGGTTCGGGTCTTTTATAGCTCAGACAAAGAGAATTTTGTGGTCCTTTGCGGATTCGCGCGTCTTTGATAATTTTTCCGCTCCCGTGGTCCGTACCGTAATATAACCTTTTCATAAATCTGGCTATCAAACACAAAATGAATTATTTATCTTAACCGAATGGTGGTTAGAGATTAGCGCGTTTAAATAAAAAAGACATCAGAATATGTCTTTAACTTTACTGAAGTAGTATACAATGAAGTTTATTATAAAGAACCTACTACCCTCGGCAGTACAGTAGAACATAAAGTATCAAAGGCTGTCAAAGAAGACGTGCTACACAACAAGTTAAGCCAATCTTAACATAGCTAAAAACGCAAATCCCCAAAAATCCAAACTATAATAAACCAGCTCCAAAACGAAAAAAACAATGAAATGTTGCAAAAATAGCAAATGCTCATGAAAAGCGACGTAGGGAAATACACAAGAATAACCGTCCGGACGCGATGAGATAAAACTCAGTACCCGCCACACCGGATGAGCACGGACGCGGCAAAATTATATGCAACCATTAAAACAACACGGTTACCGTACAACTAGATCATGTAATAGGTACACATAACACATTATGGAGAGGAAAATTAAGGGCGGACGTAGATTATATGGTTTTCATAATACTGAATGGACAATAGGTTAGTTTTGTATACTAGCACAAAGTTGAAGGAAGATTGTGTATAATAGGAGAGATGACAAAACATGTCTTTGTTTTAAAGGATCTAGTTTTGACGGTGAGGATCCTGGCGTCTAAGTTGAAGTTGACTATATTATATTCTAAAGCCACGATAAACAAGTAGCAGGTACTTTCTCCGTCTCTTTCTCGACATCGAGTTTGACGTTGACAGTAATTTCGCGCTGCAGAGGCACTTGCTAAGCATCACTTATTTATCTTCGCTTGAGTCTTACTAAGTTATTGACTACAATTTCAAAAGCGCTTCAGCTCAAACAGCTGTCATAAATACTTTTGACATCTAGGATGTAACGCATTTCAACAGCCGTCTTGTCTGTGCCCTAAAGGTCGATATCTAATTAATTGAATTTGGCCTCAATTTGAATGATTTAAGTAGATAATATAGGATACATGTATAATGCAGGATATTAGCTTGCATGCGTGTAAAGGAAGCACCTTGTACATTTTTATTCATCCTGTTTGACTTGAAACACGATGCGTATTTACTGGGGGAGGCATAGACAAGTGAACCTGTGCACTATATTGCTTATTTTATTTATTTTATAGCTGATATCATTGCAATATCCTGCGGAAATGAAGCTGTGATTATGGTTCTATATATGTGGGTATCTATCTAAAAGTAATAAAAAGTTAATAGCTTCCAGATTTTCTTTAAATTGATAGTAAGTTAATGAAACTGATAAAGTTTGTTTGAATCTCTAGTCTAGACCGAGAAAAACTAAGAAATAACTTTTGAGCAAAAAGGTAAAAACCTTTTGCTCAACTATATTAATGTTAATAAATACCCATAGCCATACACAGATTGTCAGTTAATGAGACTAGAAGTAACAAAATTTATTTTCAATGATAGTCTAAAAAGCCTACTCAAAGGCTTTCATCAGCCATTAAACCAATACGTTAGATCGCAATCAGATATTAATGAAGGCTCTGCTGAGGTTTGACTCGATTAATAAATAAAACGGCTGCTATCAATTAAATTAGTTTCATTACGTTATATGGTGCTTTTAAAACTAAGAATGATTATAATGGTTGAATTTATAGCTAAAAACCGTTCGAGGAAGATTGTAGTTGACGATTTAGATGAATTGGAACTCTATGGAATTTCGCAAAAGAAGAAATTAAAATCAGAAGAATTTACAGGTTCCTACGGAAAAAATGGCTTTCAAAGTTGACCAGTATAATAAAGTTCAATAAGCACCAGGTACTATGCTACATTTGGATACAATAACGGTGTATGTGTACTTCAAAACTTGCTGCCTCCTGAGTACAAAATATGAAGAGTACCTTCTACCAAGAGCACGAACTACATATTGTTCCCAAAGAATACATAATGAAGACGAAATTTCTAAAGAACGAACTGACTCCCAAAGGCCTAACAAGAACATTATCATATTTATCATAATCTTGTGTGCCGTATGTTAATGCTGTGACGTAACTATACGTTTTGGGTCCACGAACTGGTTTGTAAACAAACTTACTAATAGGCAAAGTAATGTTTAGAACCATTACGTTAATAACTTAAAACGTTCGACGATTGCTTCTCCTCCATTAGGACCTAGTATCGTCCCTTGAGGAACTCCAATTAAAAATGATGTTTGTCTTCTTTTTTAAAACGTAAAGGATAAAATTCATTTCCTAACAACACAAGTACAATTTGCAAACGCCATTCGTGTAAATAAATGCTTCTCAGTCGATCGTAATTACGATTTGCTCCGCGTTCAAAGTTCTTGTAAAAAAAACTAAGTCTGTGATCACGAATACTGCAAACTCGAGACGTTGAGAAAAAGAAAAATAAATTTATTTTAATAAACTTCTTAAAACTCTAGATATTTCGCCTAGCGTAAAAGTTTTACTTGGCGTTCAAGGCGTATAACATAATGACTTGGATTTTTTGTGAACAGAAGTTTGTGTAAGAAAGAAAGAATTTTTGTTAAAGAAGTATTATAATTTCGTTTTTACTATACCTGAGATCTGAGGGACAAGTGAGTGCCGCCATGGATACGTTCCTACAACAAAAACAAGAGAGCATCAGTACTGAACATCGCACACGCATTAATTATAACACAGTATGAATTACCTTCCGTGTTCCGCATTCAAATTGGTATGATGCGTGAGAGATTTTAATTATGAGATGGTATGCAACACATTATTTGGACTATATTAGGATCTTTGTAAGTCTTGATCCTGTGTCTTTAGTACTGAATAATACTCTTATTTTAAATACTCTTTGCGATGCATTTGAACACAAGGACTTAAGTGCAACGTTAAATTTTACGATTCTTTCGAATGTTATTTTCAATAAGAACGTATTAAAGAGGGGACAACTTAAAAAAAAACAAATCGATTGAACCATATTTGATGCTAAACAAGCTAAAGAACTTTATCCTAGCTTTCCAAAATAGTCCTCCTGGAAAAAAACGTTGCAATGTTTCACCACAACAAGAACAATTGCCCTGTCAACACAAGCGACACTTCCCGTTGCACCGCGCAGGTTTCTCGAAGCCAAACGATGATGCCGCTGAGTAAACTACACCCATGAGATACACTGACTAACGATACTACCTGGTATGTAATTTCAGACAGGAGAAAATGTTACGAGAGGGTCATATTGTAAGAGTTAATTTAAAGGAAGAATCTGTTTTGATGCTAGATGAGCTAGCCAGTATTAGCTGTAGAGTGTTAAATAATGAAGTCTAATAGAGCGTGGAGTTAGGGTCTGTTGCCAAACTTCGTGTCAATAAAAGAAAGATGGACTCTTTTAGGACATAGGAAATAGAGATATCAAGTTTAACAATAACGGTAACGGCCTATTACTGGCGCAATGCAGGACTAAGCGTTTTTCTATACAGAGAAGATAAAAGGCAAGAGAATTGACCACAACGCTTGACATAGACGAAGATAGCGATTTCAAAACAGCAGAATGACCTGATCGTACTTGTGTACGAATGGAAACGATTTTATGTATTTTAAACCATCTTCGCACAAGCACTGATGACATATTGCCTTTACTTATTGTGCCAAAATACATAACACAAAGAAAAGCTATATGTTGAGTTAGGCGGCCTTATTGCTCAGTGAGATCATTCCTAATACCGTATTGACCTTACTCGGCCAATCTTCGTAGGAAGTCACGAAGAAATTGTTGAGGCATTGTTTGTTTTAGAAAACAGATGTAAAATGATGGATAGTGTTCGGGAAAGTAAGGTTAAAGGGACCTTCTGATATCAGTACTTATATTATTGTTTAATTGCTAGGCAAAGGCCATAAGATGGCACAGGTATTATTTGTAATTTATCTCACCGTGTTTTCCTTCATTGATATCGGTAATGTCCAAGATAATCAATCATAGGAAAATTGTGAAGTATTCTGTTACTAAAGACGAATGAGCGTTAACGTCCAAGTTTTTGTCAGTTTACACTGATATAGGTCATGAAATGTCAGACTTCTTCAAATCTTCAACACAAAATATATAAAATAAGGTTTTTATTTATTTCTCTTTTATATATCTTTTCCGGCACATCTCTGACTGTTGATATAACAATTGTTACAGGGACATCTATAAAATGTTATCTATTCTGTTCACATACCTTACTCAGTAATATTAATTTAAAATCTAATATTCTAGGAGTTAGGGGCCTGCTACGCTAGCTACGGTTATCTTTTAATTTAAAGTGTTTAATTTAAAGTGACATTGACATTAGTTCTTTATTCTCGTTTTCTTAACTTACTAAGACGCAAATTTTACCGCGGTCGAAAGGACACTCCCGAATTGACGTAAGTTTATATCAACAATACTTTGGCCTTTTACAAAGTTCTTAGTATAAATTCTATATTTCGACCGAAGACAAAAACAACTTAAAGTTATTCTTCCAAGGTCAAATAATGATGGTTATGTTATTCAATATCAAATTAAATATAGTAAGTAGTCTTGCGGTTAGACAATTACCTTTGTTAGCGAACTGGACTATTAAATTACGGAGGATAAAACATTTGGCTGTCTACGTGACTTGGCTTAATCACCAGTTCTTGGAAAAGTTTTTTGTTTGTATTTTGCTTCGTAAATGTTTAATTCTATTTTCGCGGCTTCGTCCGAGTGGAAGTCAAGTTAAAAGTCGAAGTCAACGTAGTAATATTTACTAGATAATCCACAAGGATTTTTTACAAAACATTTTAATGAGACACTGACTATTTCTCGTGACGTTATTCAAATGTATGTCTGTAATAGCAGACGACTACATAAATAGTTTATCAACCGCCTAGTTTCATCTGCCTCTCGGCAATTACCGCGTACGGCAAACCGTACGGACACGATACGGTTCCGATAATTTTCCGGCCATTTTCCCATAGCCGCAAGCGAACCGTGCACCGTGCTACCGCAAAGTGGATTAGCAGGCTCCCGATTGGCTATCAGAGCACTGGCCGATGGAAAATCGAGTCCACGTTTCGGCTAATTGACGCTGACAATCGAATCAAAGAATTGGAAAGTGACGACGAAACAAACCGGTTTCTGTTACAATTATATTATCAATATAAAAATCGGAAACCAGTTAAACGTAATCGATGAAACCATTTATCTGATTGCTGGATAAAAAAACGAAAAACTATCGATTCTCATTAAAACCCTACTCGAAACGTGACTGTTATTTACGGAGCCAGTTTTGGAGTCATTGTATTAGTTTGTCCATTAGTTAGTAAGCGGTGATGTCCATAGCAAGATGGGTATAAATAAGAGAATCCATTTACCTCCTACAGTACAACTCAATAGCATTAATATCAACCGATAAGTATTGAGTACACGGCCTTGAATCGCTGCAAGTAACGATGCAAAGATGACGTATTACTGAAGCCTATAACATTGGCGGAGTTATTACTCAGGTAATAAATAATAGTTAGGATTTAGTCGAGATTTTTATGGTTTTTAGTTGATTTCGTTTAGTAGCTAATAGATTGTGTGAAACAACCGTGCCTCAGAAAGCACGTGTAAGTGTACCTAGTAAATAGGTTATGTGTCTGGTATGCAGTCCCTTTAAAGCACTGGTAATTAACTCCATCTGTTACGACCCTAACATAATTGGGAAATGAGTAGAGCGATGATGAGGTACTTAATTCCATCTGGAATTCAAACGTCAATACTAAAATCCATGTAATAGTAAGTAGGTAGATCAAATGCCTAACCATTGTCCAAATCGTAACCCCTACGAAGGTTGAACATACACAAATGTTATATTACGTTCAATTAAGTTAAACTATCTTACGGTACAGTTTATGGCCTGTTTAACGCCAAACAATATAAACTAGGGTTCAACGAACCGGTACATAATGACTGGCCGCCCTTCAAGCACTAAGTACTTCTAACATAACAGAATAGCGTGTCCTTAATTGCCTCATTGATTGAGAAGTTGCGTCATCGCTCGCTAATGGTCATTGGTCCATTAATATTTATTTGTAAGACAACTGATAACATTTATTACGAGGTAACTGTAACAGGTGGCTAATATACGATGTTGTTTGTTCTAGGCGCCCACTTCGTCACGAATATGGTAAAAGAGACTACCCACAAGACCGTGGCGTACTATGACCGTGCTAGGCACGTTTCAGATTTAAAAATATTCTTTGAAAAAAAAAAATGACCATTATTCTGGTCCGTCATCGGTTAAGACCGTCGCGTATCATGCACTGATCAATAGCAGAATTTGATGGTACGGTGGGCTACACATCAAGCTATCCAAAATCAGTATTAGCTGACTTCTGATTGTACGAAAAACATACGCAATACGAGGTCAGCTAAAACTGGTTTTATATAGCTTGATGTGTAGCCGTGTGTACCTAATAAGCTGTTCATACAGTTCTGGGTTCATGCATCTTCCATGCCCAAAACGTTCATAGCACGATCATGGCATAGAAAGAAGTAGTGCAGTCTTCTTTATTCTTCTAATATGCATAATAATGAAAAGTAAACCTCCGCCTGTCAGTTAGTACAGACTTTGACCCCAACTCTTAACATTGGAAGTATTATAACAAAATTGCGTAATAAGTTTTTGCTCGAAAAATTTATGTGACACAAATTGTGAAGCACGGCTTATTTTATGATTGCTTCAGCGATAGCAATTGACGCGTGCGTTATCACATTTAACGTTTCGTTTATAATTATGCACCGATTTTATTATTCGTTTTAATCTCGATGCATGTAATCAGGTAATATCTTTATCTCTCTGATTACATATGCATTGAAGTCAATAAACTTAAAATAATAATGAACAGTACATTATTTATATTACTTTCTTTAATGAAGTTACATGTGCGTAACGAATCTTTGGTGGGGGTCCAATTAAAATACTGCACGTCTGATTAGGAGATAGATTACGCTTTCTCTCTAACACCTACGTTTAATCGTATAATGTATTATGTGAAAATACCAATGTGTCGCTTATTATAATGGTATAAAATTTTTTGTAAAGAAAGATACCGGTTTTCACCATTAGTCTATAGTGGTCCACTTGGGAGTCTCCAACGCACGCCTTTTCGATTTCGGGCATCTATCGGTTATCTCCCATTCTGCGAAAATCGTCGCCCCACGTAGAAATTAAAGCGTATTACCTAACGTTAGCCTATTCTTGGTTCCAACTTAAAAAAATACTATTATAACGGTCATCGGTTTTACGTGACTAGTACCTTAGCAAATTTCTAAAGCTTTTTCCTGTAATTCGAAGATATTACCTCCAAAAATTATTTCAATTACCTCATTATCTCCAAAAAACAAGTAATTTAACACTGCCCTCTTTTAGGATTCCGCTATCCATATTATTTCAAACTTCGCTATACCAACAAAGGTACCTAGTAAGTAGGTAGGTAGTACGGTACTTAAGTATACCACGTCTACAGGTATAGAAGGGTTACGTTACGTAATAACAACCTGCCGGGCACCCACGCGATTTCATAATTCACCTTTCAACTATTAGCAATTCTATGAGGCACCTACGGGACCTAAATGAACAGATGTCTTAATAGCTTGAATGTTAAAGTCCTTGTGTTGGCACCGGAATCTTGGTCTTGCGAAATCCGTTTGGGCTTTAAAATAAACTTAAGACTGTTGCCTTCGTGGCTCACGAGTCTGTGGCTTATGATTTTATCAGCGAATGTGACTGAGCTTGGTTTATTTTGTATAAAAAGGTTTTTGGTTAAAGCATGGATATGTCCAATTAGAGCTTTAAGAGTGGTTTATATTTTTGTTTCGAAGAACGACTGAACGAATATCTTATTAACCTGTCTTGACCTTGTGTTGATTTTATTGTCTTACTGACATTTTTGAGTGGATTTTCACAAAGTCACATACAATACAAGCTTTATTATTTTTTCACTGTAAAGCAAAACCCTTGATGACCACGGTTGCTCAAAACAATTTATCGATTTCAGACTTCTTTATTATAACTGCAAGTTTTATCAACTAATTTTCCTAACCAAAATCAGCAAAGTGAAAATTAGAATAAGAAAATACTTTAAAAACCAGCAAAGACATTGCTATTAATTCTATTGAACTACTAGATAATCGCGACATTCAAAAGGAAAAATAGAAACAAAATCACATCTAAGGTTAGTGGCCTTGAAACCTTGGCTAGGCAATCAATTCCAGCAGGTGCCAGGCCCCCAGCTGATTACCACCACAAGGCCCTACATCATCAGTTAACAGGACTCATATATTTATGGTCAGTTTATCTGTACGCCATTAATTTATTGCATCGAATCGCCTGTCTATGACGCGGCAATCAATTTACGATGGCTAACGAGATTTCTAATAACTTGATGGGAATCGTTGGAGATTTTATTTTAGAGTTATTAAATCGATGTTTGTGTATGTGTTTGGTGTAAGATTGTGCATATTTTTACAGAATCACTTTATTACGTCGAGGAATACTTAAAGATTAAGTCTTAATACTTGTATGTTTCAATGAGTTGTTTATCAAATTTATTACGATAATGACAAAAAAGTATGTTGTCTTTATTTAAACGCAATAGGGATGACGACAACATTAAAAAAATGGCAATCTGTTTAGTCCGTCTGATAGACCGCCCTAAAAATACACGTATTTTTTTCTTGTATAAATTAATAAAGAAATACAAAAATATAAAGAGCATCAAAGTTCCGGAGTGGGGGCTTTTGACGTCACTGTCTTGTAAAAATTGTATCAGATCGTGACGTCACGCGGAACTTCAACGCACTGTATCGTCGTCATTTTTTGTTACGAGAAAAAAGAAAAAATTCTTGTCCAAAATTTTTTGATAATCTAACTAGGTAACGGACTAATTACTTTTTTTTCGTCGTCTCGCCTATTACCCAGTAATGGAAGAGACGACGAAAAAAGTCTACAATTCTGATACCATTTATTTGATGGGAACATGTTCGATAATACTATATTTCTGCAAAAACAAATATTATTGTGGTTTTCAGTAGATAACTTTTAAGGTCGCATTTATATCACTACAAAATCGTTATTCATAACCATTATCACAATTGGCATACGATTGTTTGGATAAGTGATAAAAAAGCATTATCACACGCGTTATCACATAGTGTTTAATTTCTTGAATTTCTAGCTAAATAAACACAAATGAGTCAGAGTCTTGCATGAACGTATTTTCCTTGGCGAGTACCGGTTCTAAGAGAAAGAAATTAAAGTTCCCGTACTTATGAATCACCGGGGAGGCACAAAATATATGAAAGTATACACAGAAGGCTCTAGCTGTTTCTGTAACGAAAAAAAAATGGTAAAAACGAATAAAAGTTCTTCAACTTAGTATAATAAGCGTCTTACTAATAATCGCTGCATAAAGTTATGACAGGTTTATACGTCAAAAAATGTATGGTTAGGCTTCGTTCACACGGCATTGTCCTGCACGTTTTTTTGTAATCGTTTTATTAACGTATAGTCAACCGGGTGTTCACATGGTAAATTTTCATTCGTGTAAAAACGATTAGCCGCAGTTTTCACACAGTTGTCACAGTGAGTAGACGTCACTCATGGATTCACTAAATGCATTGTTTCAAAATTAGGTTAAATTCCCTTCCCATGATTCCCTTCCAAGCTGCTTGAGTTGCGACGCGATTTTTATAGTGTTCCAAAGGTTTATCCCATAAAACGGGATTTTGTTCCACTAAAGAATATAATAGTTAGAGAGAGGAAGAATTGAATAGTAGTCTATAGAAAATTCCTCAACCATTTTGAATATCAAACCAAGTCAAACATAAAAGACCTGCCACCCCTCCAAACACGCTCAGATACTAAACGCATCTTCGGTTGCTATTCGATAAAAATCGTATGATATCGTATCGTGTGAAGGAGACAAAGGCGTTCCATATGCCACTGCGAACCGAATACGTCAAAGTTCATTCGATTTGCTTGACAAGTCCGTTGAGTATGCGTTTTAACGTATAAGCGGTACACGTTTTTTTGCAGTACTATTGTCGTGTGAATGGATCTATGAACGTTGTATGGTCACTATTCATACGTTAAGACGTATACTGCAGAAAAACGTGCAGGACAATGCCGTGTGAACGAAGCCTTACATAGGCTTTATTCATGATATAACTTTACGCAGTGATTATTAGTAAGGGCATAGGTATATATCTTTCTTTCTTGTTTATTTTTAACTTGCTACATTGGTGGATATTCATTTAATATTAAAGAACGGAATAAAATAAAAAGGAATAGGTTAATATGAATATTATAAAAGAACGTATAAATGGAGCTGTTGCAGAATGTGCACCTCGTGAAATAGTTTCTGTCTGAATTAAAAAAGTACCTTTCGCTAATACTTCTCATTATGGGAAGTTCTCCAAAGTAGCAATTTGCAAAATACACATAAAAATTGTGCATTTTGTTGACAAACAAAAACACTTCTTCAAAACGAGGTCAGTATATTTACACAGTACCACGAAGTAAGTCTTAATTCGTGCCCAAAACCAAACATAGGGCCTACAAAACTACAATCACGAATCTTATGACCGAATCGGATATTGTTTTAAGTTAACCTTCTGCGTGTTTCTCCATTCTGACACATCCATCACATCAGGTGATCAACATGACCTAACGTCAAGAGAATGGTCGAGAGCGAGTGTAACAATCGTGACCTTTAATTCAATGTCACATTCTACATAGAGTTAATTCCTTTGTGATTCTTACTCAATCAATTTTATCTATACTATTACTATAAAGCTGAAGAGTTTGTTTGCTTGGTTGAACGCGCAAATCTCGGGATCTAGACCGATTTGGAAAATTCTTTGTTAGATAGCCCATTTACCTTTCGTGTGTCTATGACTTGGATCCACGCGATACACAATGCTTTTCTAATTGTGCCTGTAATTAAAGCATTCAATAGGTTCATCGCGGAAGATCAAAGGCTATTAACATCACGGTACGACCCACGGGAGCGGAGCAGTAAGCAAGATGCGACAAAAACCGCGGGGTGAAATCTAGTCAGTCTTTAATAACCCTTGTTTGTCTTAACTTAACTCTTACGAAAGAGAAAGTTTAAGAAAGGATTAAGAGACTGTTTAATAATTGGTTACGACAATTTGTTCGGTACCTCCAATATTTATTTATTAATGTAATGGTAAACTAACTGACTGATTAGCTGTAGATATATAAACGCACAGCCAAAAACTTCTAGGACCTGAATCTTCGGGGTTACGGAATGTTTATAATAGTTACCGTGACCCCGGAACATAAAGGGCAACTAAAGAAACATGAGTGGGTTTTAGTCAGTAAAAGTCTGACACGCCCTCCTGCCACACCCAGGACGGGAGAAGTCATTTGATGATTTCCCACTCCCAAAAAAAAAGACCTGAATCTTGGAGTATGTTTTTTGAGAAGAGTAGGTAACCATTAAGAAAGAATTTAGAAAATACGACCATTAAAGTGTTAAAATAGTGGATGGAAGATCGACATCCACGAGGGCGAAGCCGTGAGCGAAAACTTGTACAGGTACAAATATTGAAATAATAAATTACTTTATGCCTATTCATCAGTCATTGGCAAGTCAGCGTGAGTGATTAATAACCTAAATATGTCCTTATTAGATACATAACGATGCCACATAGACATACCTGACATTCTTTCTATATAATTATTTTCCGTGATGTTTTTTCCTATACGTAGTCATTAAGGTTTAAAATAGAATATAACACGAAAGGTTCCGTAATACTACTATGATGCAACATTAAGATCCGTCCCGTAGGTGCTCTAAGAAACTCTAAAAAGGGACTGTGCTATCTAGATAAGGTTAATGATAAAGTCGAGGCTTCACAAGGTATTCCGTAGGGTTCCGCACTTGCGAAAAAAACGGATATACGATAAGATAATAGTCAGTGTGTCATAGACATTATATTGCTGAGATCTATGCAACATATTGACCAATGGTATGGTATGGATTTTAGAAGAGTAATTGACCTCTGACTGTATTTCGAATCAGAGTAGTCGGCGCTCAAAATATGCAACAATGTTGACATGTGAAAGCGTTACATTAAATATTTCCCAAATAAATATAATTTTATCAATGCTTGTGTTTTCTGTCTGAGAAGAGGGCTTTGAGCACGGTCACAACTATAGACAATTCTGTGTTTGTTCTTAAATCTTAACATTTAGAGATTGTACTAGCCATTTAAACGTTAAAAACGGTGCAGCAACAAACCGGTATAGCAGCTATTACCAGGCGTCCGTCACTCGCTCGAGGCCACGCGTTTTATGCCTACCGCTTCGCGTATCGTCGACGATACAACGAACACCGGGCTGTCGCGCGCCCGGCTGAGTGCCCGCGCGTCACGGGTACAGCGCTGACTATCAAAATGCCGAAACCACGTAATTATTGCGTGATTATTGTGCAATTCCCATGTTTCCCAATTCTCCTGTTTCCCTTTTGATTATTTATTATAATTATTCACGTGGTTTTGGATATTTTCGACATTAAAATATAATAATCGGGAATTCAAGAAACGAAAAATATGCATCGGTCATTTTATTAAACTAAAAAATATTTGATCAACAAATAAAAAAATAATTGTTTTTCTAAAACATTCGTTTTATTACCATTATCTTCATACGTATAACCCTAGCAGATTTGCTGGACGACACGCACACACGTTAGTCGCGCGGCGGGCAAAAGAATCTCAACTCTCTTTGTGCGTACTTATTGTACATTTCTCCTCGCTGCAAACAGCTGGTATTATTATTATGATTTTGTAGGCTATTATAGCGTAGGTATTTGCATTTTTGTATTGGAGTGAAGTATCTGTTACGTAGTAACTATTTATTAATCTGTGCTATTACACCGAATGTCTGGAGCAACAGTAAATGTATGCATACAATAAATGTTTGGTTGCAGTCAACCCGTTAGTGGCACATCCGCCACCCACAGCCGGGACCTGTTACTTAACCAATCATGCGCGACAACCTGCCGGCAGCGGGAGGGTTACTATTGTATTTAATGACATGTTTGTGGTAGAATGTATTGGGTATTTAGTTGAACTAATGGAAATAGAGATAAGAGGCAAATACTAGTCTTTTAGCGTCGAAAGTAGTAGTGTTACTAGTTCGTACTTTTACTAAGCGATTTTTCTGTTAAAGTCGCACAACTGGCAAACTACGACTGTGAGTTAAAGACTTCGACCTTTAAGTCTTTCTTAGGATAAAGATGAAGGGCCAATGTAATTATTTCCCAATGGACACTATAAACTAGGAGGCAAGATTTTCAAGATACGGCGGTATCACATCTTTAACTTGCAAACATCTCTTCTCAACAAAATAATAACAAAAACAAAATTTTCCAGTCATAATGTTTTTCACACAAACAAATTATAATTAAGTATTTTCCAAAGCAGTGACTCGCTATTTTCTTTAACGAGTACACAAATAAAGAGAATACATTGTAACACAAGCATTTCCAATTAACACTTCGTTGTACGTGCTTCTTTTAACGGGAACCATTACTCTTTGAATAATGAGAGGATTTCTTTTACAGTACCGCTTTGACTAGATTTTTTTTTGTCACTGAATGGCAAAACGACTAACCATCTGATGGCAAGCCGTCATCGCCACCGCTAATAATGCAATTATGTAATAAAAATCTGTATAAGAATAAGCAATAAAGGCCGCGCAGATGCGTAGCTTTGAAAGGACAAATATAGAAGAAAGAGGCATCTTAACCACAGATTACTAATTAGTTAGGTACTTCGTAACCTTAACCCATCAAACTGGCAGAAGTGGGTATAGTAACAGTCCTTTCTCAGAGTTACAAATTTTCGGGGTTGTACCGAAACGGACACTAAATAGAACTTAAGGTCGAATTTGCTTATGAAGATTAAATTTAATGGGAGTTAAGGGCATGTCATGGAGCACAAATGTAACACACACACATGCACATATTATGTGTTTCAAAGGTAAATCAGCCGCAGGATAGCAGCTTTATCTACTTTTTTAAGCTCCTCGGGTGTCAATAAAATTTTTCCGAACTACGAATCTAACCCAGCAAGAGATCAGCCATCAGGCAGCATAACATGACATAAAACCTCATACTTAACTCTAGTTAATTGAAATAATAATAAGAATTAAGAAAAATCTAGTTATATTAATATTCCACCTGCAGCAGCCAACAGATTCACGTCGGTTCATTGCACGCTTAACGCACTAAAACATGAATAAATTGCATTAGAAATAAACATAGACTGCAAAACTATTACATAAAAATTCCGCACAGAAGATTATTTCTATACATTAACATAAGCTTGCAATTATCTGCAGGGAACTAAGATTCTTATTAGATTTTATCTTAAAATTCCCATATGTAACCTTTCGAATAGCGAGGTTTTCAAATGCAGTCTGTTTTTATGTTTAGCTACATGACATCATCCATATATAGATTTTTAATTAGTTGATCTGCACTTTATTAAGATAATAATATAGCTTATATAATGTGTTTACGTTTGGCATTCTGGCATTTAGTTATGATAATTATATAAAAATAAGAATATCTTTGGACTACTCACACACGACCGTCTGATTCCAAACTAAACAAAGCCTGTGCTACGGTGACCAGATAAATTGATACACATACTTATTTAAATAATACTTATGATAAATAAATCATCACACAAAGACTAGTCCTGGGTGGTAATAGAACCCACGACCGCCAATTTAGCAGTTAGAATAACTCACTACTAGACCGTAAACGTCAATTAAAGTATTTTTAATTTACGTTTTATTGACTGGCCTGCTGGTAGTTATTTCAAGAATCAGTGCGACAAACTGCTGTTGTTAACACTACGAAAACGTCTCGCTCTGATTACAACATACATACATAAAATTAAGTAACACATAAGAAAGAACAAAATCATATGTATATTAGATAACATGAATTATTAAGTGGACACGGATCGGTGTCAAATGATAATGAGTGCATACGAAAGTGTAAGTTGGTTGTGAATGAAAAAAGATGGTTGTTAATAATCTAGTTTATTAGCAAATTAGTTTAGGTGGAATAGATGTGAGGTGAGCTTTCAATCCGACGACGGTTTAGCTCGAGCTGACAATATCAGAGATTTCTTTATAGTTAGGAAATGTCGGTTCCAGCTAGTTTAAACAAAAAAATGACGAATAAAAGTGTTTTAAGATCCTACTTGCATTATAAAGAATTAAATTTAGTTTCATTCCATTTCATTACAGAATAGGTCGACAGACTTCGAAATATCCTCGCTTTACTACGCCGTCAATTTTCGTTTAAAGTATTACTTTATAGAAACTTTACAGGATGGGAAATTTAGAAACATGCTTAGTAACCCTGTTAGAACACTTTCTACAGCTTCGAGTATATTCATAAACTTTCTGCCTCCATAAATTATGCCGTAAATTTTGTATATTACTGAAAATTTCATAAGATGGAAAATGTTTAGAACGGTATATCTGTCAAGAAAAACTTTTAAGACGAATTTACATGCGTACATACAGTTGCTCGATGAATGCGATAAATGTAAGCAATGTAAAAAGTTGCATCGTAATATCCGGAGTTAGAGTAAAACCGAAGTAAATAAATGTTGCTAGACGGTTTGACTCAGAAATATTACTAACACCTTCAAATTCAAACTATGACGGCAAGAAAAAGAAGAGTTGGTTAACCAAAGTAAAGGTATTGTATGCTTCTTTGGATTATGTTTTTTTTTATTTCCAATAAACAGTGTAATCTTGATAGGTGCTTTATCTTATTTTTTGCAATATTAGAAAAGTCGTCAACTTTGTAGTTCGTTAAATTTGTTTTATATGCTACGAAAGTAAAAATGTGTTACAGTAGAAGTTTTCAAGTTGATTGAAAAGCTAGTTACAATATTATAGGTACAACAATGTTGATGAACTGTTTATTGGCAAGTCTGCGTAGGCTGACTCTTGTTGTTGGTCTCCATTGTTCTTACGTACATTAAAATGTGCTTTGGCACACTAAAACTTATTCCGACTTCACTCGGCAACGATTTATCAGTGCGGTCTGAAGTCTGAAGAATATTGTTGATGATTGCATTTTGTTTTGTTTGCACAGGTCATCAGCATTATCAAAACAGTTTTGTGAACAGTTCTACCATTTAAACAACAACTACACAAACGAGACTGTACAGATAAATATAGTACGCATTAGCAGGTAACTTATTACTCACACTTGACCCTGTTGGGCCTGTTGGTCTAGTGGTTAGTGACCCTGACTGCTAAGCCGGAGGTCGTAGGTTCGATTCCCACCCAGGACAAACTTTGTGTGATGAGCATGATTGTTTGTTCTGTGTCTGGGTGTAATTTATCTATAATATGTACGTATTTATAAAGTATATAAGTATGTATATCAGTTATCTGGTTACCATAACACAAGCTCTGCTTAGCTTGGGATCAGATGACCGTGTGTGACTTGTCCCGAGATATTTATTATTTATTCACTTGAAGACAAATCTTTGAACCCTTTTTAAGTGAAATGAGCGTATGCAGAAAAATGTGAGATTTGGTCTAGTTAAGGTTATATCAATGGTTCCAGGGTGGTTTTACTAGATGAAAGCGAAATTTTCTAATATTAAATTATATAAGCTCTCAAAACAATGGACATATTTCAATATCCTAGTTGAATTTCGACCATTGAATTATCACTAGCACCAATAAACATAAAACTGTCCCACATGGTCCCTTTGACCTGTCAGTCATAACTGCACTATATTATTGAGTGAAAGCGGCTTTCACGGCGGAAGCGAACACAAACGGACAGACAAAGGCACGACTCTTTTATTCACGATGACCCCGGCTATCTGGGCACAATGGTATGTAGGAACATGTATGAGGAAATTGGTATATTATGGTGACAATTTGATAGCGACGGCATTAAAATTGCTCACATTAATGTTATTACTATCCAGTATCGGATACAAGATCCGTTTTTTTTTAAGTGGAAAATACTGAGAAGAGGAAATCGGGTCGTAGAAAAATGCATGGCAATAAAAAAAACCCTGTCGAAAGCGGGTTGTACCCGCTCGGCTCTAATAATTATTTGGCGGATTGTTTGGAATTACTTGTAATCTAGCAAAGTAAGATAAATATATAATTATGGCGAAAAGCTAGAGAAGTTTCGTTCAGGGTCTTAGAAGTGTCCCGAGTTTTCTTCAGAAAAGGCAATGTCCCTTGACATCGCGAAAAATGGAACATCTGACAACATTACCTAGCTTGTTTACAAGCATTAAAACTCGTACAAACAAATACGTTAAGTAAGTCACAATTATGTAGATTTACTGATACGATCATTCATCCCTACTAATATTATAAATGCGAAAGTAACTCTGTCCGTCTGTTACGCTTTCACGTCTAAACCACTGAACTGATTTTAATGAAATTTGGTACAGAGATAGAGTTGACCTTGAGAAAGAACAAAGGATAGTTTTTATCCCGAACTTTTGAAGAGTAATCTTGAAAATGCGATATAACCGACATCCACGCGGGCGAAGCCGCGGGCAAAAGCTAGTTTATAATATAGCTATGCTATGCATCCATGCTATGGAGTAGATTCCCAGAAACTGATGAGACTAAATGATGCATTCATGGTACTGCACTGTACATAATAACTAGCATACTACGAAACAGCGAGTAGTGATGTGTCAGGCACAACTAACTACACTACGAATGACAATTATAACAGTTGGCATGCATATGCTAACAGTCATAATTGTACCATCATGTTGCTGTTGATTTGACATGCTAGGTGAAGCTTTGATCCTTTGTCATCTAATACTGAAATTACAAACTTCGAATTTCAAAGCTTCTTATTTTTCAGTCAACTATATACAAAAGCCATGAGTTGTTAACTTGGTTAGTTATTTGAGAAAAACAATTTTCGTTTACTTAATCAAAAATTCCTATCTTAACCTTTCAACGGCCAACCGACAGCCGGCTGTCGGGCTGCTATTGTCTTTCTATTGTGTATCAAATCAGGTGTGTTGGAAGGATTAATTATCTAGGTAAGTATATTATTTTCTGGAGTTAATCCAATGTCTTGTCTTACGTAATAGATTTGCTTTTCCGCACCTACCTAATAAACCAAGCCCCGTTTTTATTAGACAAGGTTATAGAAAAGTAGTTTTACGCAGATATCTCCTATAAAATTAACGGCGCATAATTATGAACTGTATCAATTTCAAGTTTTAACCGCCTTGAAAAGTTGAAAGTTACCAGAGTACTTACTTGATCAAAGTTACTTGATTAAAGTTACATTATATCTAGGTAATCTTTGCTTGAGTATGAAAAGTATATAACAATAATATAGGACTGCATTTATAAAGTATATCCAAATATTTCTGATACAATGTTTGGAGGAAGTTTCGGAGTTGTCTCAATCGTCGACCAATTCAAAGAAAAGCGCTTACGATGGCATGGTCATCTAAAAGATGCCCAAGCGCCCACATTATGAAACTGGCGACAACTTTGCCAACAACTAAATGCTCACCCGGAAGCCCAACCGTTACATGACTGATGACGGTCCAAATGGATCTAAAAGAGATCCGTCCTCAGACTAAACTGCAAAAGACCATGCTTAATGGGGAAATTCAAAAGAAAGACAGAGTTTTAGAACCTTACATAGGCTTCATTATGAGTACTCATACTTTTTTAGATATAAATAGTCTTCCAGTAATACAACATTCATTAGGTACATAAATTATTTCCACGTTTTCATGAATGAACGTGGGCAGATGAAATATTCATTAACACCACGATTAGTTTTCATTCATCACCTTACCATAGAGGCACATCAATAGAATTTAATTACGAGTGCTAAAACAAAATGATTTAATTAACAGTGGCCGTCGAGCCTCGCGGGACTTTAACGAAGTTATTGTTTAGAACGTAATATTTGATTAATCTATTTGTGTAGGTATGTGTGTCAGCAAACAAATCCAAAATCAACAGCTATTGGCACATGAGTCATTTTATGTTCTACTTTTGAACAGCGATAAAAAGGCAATTTGTAACACAACGTAGGCAATAAAAGGTTTTTGTGTGTTTGTGTGAATCCGGTAAAAACAGGCTTTTGTTGGAAAATATTAAGTGCGAAAGCAAATTGAGTTATGTATTTTCTGCTTTTGTAGAACTGTGCTTTTTGTCAATTTATTGGAAAGACAAATAGGTTTATTTAAATTTTAGACGGCACCATTAATTAAATACGTTTAAATTTTAGGGAGTATTAATGATGCATACATAATTGTTAGCCGACAATCGCTGGAGTGTGTTCTGCAGTGGGAGACACGTTTAGGCAAGCGTAATTTGGGACGCCCTTCGACCAGATGGAGTGTCAATCTACAAAGGGTATGTCATGGGAGCAATTACATGAGTGTATCCGAAGATCGGATTAAGTTGTCTTAGGAGAATCCTATTTTAAGCAGGCTGGTGATGATGATGATGATGACATAACGGTTTCATTTCAGAAAGAAAACTTGGCTAACATTGGTCTATAAGAAATGCATTTACGATACAAACTGTACAAGCTTTATTAGAATTCAGTGAAATGTAACAAAAGCACTGGGTTATGTTATCAGAACACACTGTAGTATCGAGTTAAGTAGCGATGTTCCCATTAAACACATGTCAGCTACTCACTCATTTCAACTAATTAATCGATTTATTAACATAATTATGATTTATTGCGTTGTTAACTGCATAAGTACTGTCTGGTCAAGTGATAAATGTAAGAGCAAATAGTTAAACGTTTTTGGCAAATACCTGTATCTTGTATTTGCATTGACATGTAAATAGATTAAGCAAGCACACAATTTATTGGTCAAGTCAATATCACGAATTTTGTAACTACAGAGGTTTTCAGGAATTCTCAAAGAAGTTGTTAATATTTCTCATGTACTTATTTGTTTATAATATAATGAATATAATACAAGCGCACTGTAAGAGCTACGTAATTGGCACAATGAGACTTTGCAATGTGATAAATCTTACACATGTCACAATCCGAAACTGTAGGTAATGTAACTACGTTTTTTAATTTTAAAATCGCTGTTCAAAAGTAAGAAAAAAAGTAATAAAATAGTAATAACCTATGGTTGTTGCAAAACGATAAGCGGTAACTACCTATGCAAACTGCTTTATGAATATTTTCAATAATTTACCTATACGTTAGATTTTACTAATAAAGATATAATTTTAACCCATTAAGTATAGAGCTTATGTCAATTATCTATCCCTAATAACCTAATCTATCGATAAGTAGGTTATAGGTAAAGGCGATTACTTAATTACATGCAGGTAGACCCGGGTGGTCGGCACATCACTAACATAAGCGAAATGGTAACAATGTTCGCATTTGTTCGCTTACACTGGATTCAATTCTGCAAACAGTAATTACGGATGACCCTAATTGACCCTGTTCACACGTATACCGTTACTGACTATCGGAACAAGCATGTTACACTCTGCGGGCTAGCATTCTACTTTGTTTGTTTAAAATGCAACAATTTTGTACACTACCTGTTTTTGTCAATTCTGATTGCTATGTTGTAAATGGATATTGCAAATGGAGGAAGTAACAAAATTATTATTGTTTTTACCTGGAGGTTGGGTGTGTAAATACCGGATGATATAACAGACAATTTAATTCCAGCCAATTATTGTCCCACAGGGCAAAGACCTCTTGACAGAGAGATGGCATGGGCATTGATCACCACGGTTGCTTAAGGCGGATTAACGATTTCAGGCTTTTAACAATTCGTCCGTTTCCTTTAAAGACAATATAATCAGTAATGCCTTAGACAAACTTAAGCTCGGTACACACGACAACGATTTATCGCACGATTTAACTTCGCAGTTCGTTTGTGCAGTTTTATCGAACGCGTGGACGAAAACCGGCGCAGATGTCGTGGTCGTGTGGATGCTCAATGGGCGTTTGGCGTTCGATAAACTGGAAACCAACTGCGCAGTCAGATCGTAACGATAAATCGTTGTCGTGTGCACCGACCTTAGAAGACCATAGAGTAAAGTCCATTTGAATGAAAAAACTCACATTGGTACTTGCTGTTTTTGAATCTTTAACCAACACAAAAAATATTTACTAAGAAATCTACTTAGTTTAATTCGGTACATATTCACAAAGACTAGTTGCAAATGCAATGTGACGTTTTGTAAATCCTATGGTCTCTGACAATGGCGTAATTGCATGCTATCTATACTTACTAGGTATACCATTGTCTAAGTGCAATATGGCATCGGCACACGATTCATGACATAACAATCTCCGCTTATATTGAACCATTCAAACAGAAGCTTGATCGAGGTTAATAAATATATTAGCCACGCTATATTATGTTATAAATAATTTAATCCATTCTGTGGGTAATAATTCAAAGGATCACTTTTGTTAAGAAACGAAGAAAAATCGGTAAATATTTGTGGGCCTTGTGACGTAGGGGAGTCTATTGGCTCAAGTGTAAAAATCAAAAGGTTACGGGAATATGGAAACAAAGATATTTAAATGAATTTATACAACACTAAAGCACAAATTTGGATATCATACCATATGTGTGTATGTGTACACGTAAATACTTTCTTTGTAACAACGTGTATGGCAAATCAAACAAAGTTTTCTTGTAATGAGCATACAATATCAAGAAAACATAACCCGGATAAGTCATAAACTAGTTAACATTACATAAACGGTTGATCAAATATTTCACTTAAACCAGATTTATGACAGTCATACATAAGACATTAAGAATTAAAAATTATGCAACCAATTTTATAGCAATTAACCTAGATTTATCGACGTTTGTAGATCAGACTAAGTTATTGCGCTTGTTTAGAGGCAAAGAATTCGTTTACTTCATCAAAGCATACTTAGAGCAAGGAAAACGGGTCCATAACTTAGATAAAACCAAAGAAATTTAAATCATACTTAAAAAGGCTTTGAGTCTTAAGGTAACTTGCTCGAATTTTTACATCTATTTGCTTTAATTGCGCACCTATTTCTAAACACTAAACCTAAACTTTAATAGGAAAAAATCTGTTATCAAAATTCCCAACACACTTATAAAAACCAGTCGTATACATACGAGCCCTGTCTAGATATTTATTACGACATTTAGCCAGCGCGCGCGCATGAAGCATGGGCGTGGCAACACCGGTGTGCCTGCGCCATTTCTCCGAGCTATCCACACATATTAACGACATTTTAATGGCACAGCTATCGCACCAATTACTTTACACGACAAAAACAAACACAATATTGATTGATTATGTTCTAACAGGTTATTTATCAACGGGTAGTAATCAGAGAATATTAGCGGTTTCTAATTCATGTCTCTTTAATCAATTGTTCTTTGATATTAATCAACATTGTTTTATTTTGTTAAGTAAAATTCTCAGAACAGCATAAGCGATATTTGAACGAGATAATAAAACTCGTCTTGATTGATATAGAAAAACAACTTCTAACAACTAAATATTCATAAGTCACTCTTCGTCTAACGAACTCGACAAAAACTGAAATAGAAACAAAACCCCTCATAGAGTTAGCTGCACCTATCAATCAACGATCTGAAAATAGTCTGCCCGGAAACGAACTCCGGCCCAGCAGTTAATTGCCGTGACAATAACACTAGCGCTCATTATCCTAAATTTGGACCACACCTATCCACTACTGGATGCCACTCGAGATGACTAAGGATGATACTTGAAGTTTGAAGTGGACTATTAAAATCTTAAGAGGATACTAAAGTGGAACAATTTAGAAATAGGTTCCATTCCGTTTTGTAGTCTGGACAATACACGTGAATAAGATGGGCACTATCCAAGTGACAATGACATGATACAAATAGAATATGTGAAAGGTCAAACGCGAGATGTAAAAAGAAAGGATATGAAATCTGTTTGACAATGTTACTCACGTCTGAAGCGAGAGAAAGCATTGAGGATAAAATAAGACATACGAAACTGAAAGGGGCTCGGAATAAGGGCAATGTATTTGACAATGTTCGCACGTCCGTACCTTCTCGGTATCGTTTAAACGACATGGAAAATAAAAGTAAGAAACCTAGTGCCAATTTTGAAGTTATTCGATAAAAAGCAACATTAGCTGTACGACATGCATAAGATTATGAAGGTGAATAGCAAGAATTATTGTGATGGCCTAATAAATCAAATGATGAGAAATTAACAACGAGGAACGAATATCTTAGTTACGCCAATCGATGTGAGTTTATTAGATATGTAGATGAAACAGACAGCTAGCGATAGAACACGAAGGTTAATAAATACCATCGTAGATCGAAAGACGACGTGACCAAGTCTGCGACGTGGACTATTACTGGCAACAAAGAGACTCAACCACAAAATATAACTGTTATGATAAATTATAGGATAAACCCGAATACAAAATGACGATTTACTATCTTGGTTATGGCAAATATATCCAATACCAAACGTGATTAATGTTGGCATTGGAATTGCATGAAGCAGTGTTTTGTTATAATAGGTAGGCGGACTTCGAATGACGACAGAAGATAACACTCCGCAATCAGTCAGAATCCATTAAACATATAATTAATTTTAACGTAGAAAACCTTGAGTATGACGAGCTTCAATTGGCAATAGTAAATAGAAAACACTAGCTATGCAAACGCAAACATTGATAAAGAAAATATTAAACCAACCGTAAAAATAAACATAAAAGACAATGGTTGTAAATTAACAAAACGGCGATAACTTAATATTTAAAATTATTCTAAACGGCGAAGATGATGGATTTTGAACTTGAGTGCAATGCTAATAAAGTACAATGTTAATTAAAGCCTGTAAAGAGGAGGAAAAAGCGGGGTCACGCTCAAGAGAACACGAACACGACATAATACTGTGCAACTATACCTGGTAACAGGTGAGGTGACCTACAAGCTACGCAAAAAATATGACATATCAAGACCAGTAACCTCAAAGCCACTAGAGCCTAAAAAGATGGAAGGGACCATGCTGACTAAAATAATTACCACATATTCTGGTTTAGGATCCCACGCTCCAACAGATTTTTGTCCCTAAAATTAACAAACAGTTGTTTTATAGTTTTTGACCGTGTAGTTGTTCCACTTTTTTAAGAAGCAGATTTTGTTTTATTAACCGGCGATTAATATAATATTCTAATAACACATGCCATATCCAAGTAATGTGGACACACGATTCATGTACATAAAAGCAGTAACGTGCGAGTTTTCAGATTAACCAACGGATTGTTAGTCAGTCGCCCACGAGCATTCAACTGGCATTATCTCAAATCAAACTCTACGTAAAGGGCTAAACACACAAATGCGGATAAAACAGTATAGGGTAAAGTAAAAAAAGAAGAGATTAGTGCGAAATTTTGTATGCAGAGATACGCGATACGGGAAATGTGCTTTCTTACACGCCACTTCCTGGAATACGAAAGAAGGTGAAACTTGATGATAAGTAAGACACATCTGACCGCTTTCCGCCAGACACTGAGTCTCCATCGTACGCGACAACGTGCACTGAATGACAATCAATTTAAGTTTATATTGATATATTAAACACCCAATTGATGCGACGCGACGATTTTACATTTTTTGTTGACCTTAACCTCTTCATTGTAATTTATAGATTTAGGAGAAAGCCATGTTTCTTTTTGCCTGCTCATTTGAGGTGAATCAAAATTGCTAAGCCAGATAACAATATAAAAATTTTTGCATATTAAATTTAAAACATTGCAGATTGCACTAATGAAAAAAAATGCTATGGTTGAATTTGAATTATTAATGAGCTTTCATAGTTTGACATCAAGCCAAAGAAGTACCAGTAGCTCAAAGATCACCTTTGCATTAACAATGCTCGGTCTTGATGCATAATTCACGTCAATAGTGAAAGTTCTTGATCTTGTTCGAGGTCTAGTGTTGGCAATGACAATACGAAAACAATAAAACCATGACAAATTCATATTTGATACTAAAGGACTCGCTCTAAGGCCATTTTCAATCCAAGCGAAAATTGGCACAAGTGAAAGTTGCGAAAGGTCACCTGTCTAGTTACCAATATTTGTTGCAAACAATATAGTAGGCACCAGCGTTTCGATTGGTTTATAAACATCAAGTCATAAACAAAGCAAAACAGTTGATTACGCTATTGCATGCCAATTAATCACAGTAGTTATTGGAGTAACAACAAAACATGACAGATCTACATACGAACCGAACACGTGAACGATTATACAATTACTGGATCACTTTCAGTTTGATAATAGTCGCGTTCGATTTGTTTTTACAAATACATTGTAGTGATTGGGTTGGACGACCGCCGTCGGGTAGCTAGAGGGTAACGCACCCCTCAAGTTCACAGTCAACCCCGGGAATAATGGGACGGGAGTCGGGACGCGACGGAGACCGCCCAAGGGTGCACTGCAGTCACACACACAACAATACAACACCGTCGAAAGGGACAGAAAATTGCGCAAAACTTCTGAGCCAATGTTGCCTATAGATAGTGGCTTGCGTATCAATCAATTAAATCGCAGCTAACGGTATCTGTTGATAATGTTGTTTTCAAGGATGTAATACTGCCAAACATGAAGATAACTTGGTGTAAATATTTGCATTCCACAAAAGGATGGTCAAATCGATTTTTTTGTATCCCATGACGAATGTAGCCATAACTGACGTTTCTATTTTTGATAATCGTTGCTAAGCTATGTTTGGAACGCATAATAGGTATTCAACGAATAAATGGTATCATTTGCAATGTCGGGACACCGAGAAACTGATAAGATGTATGCAAGACATGTGTATACATAATACGATTGTTGAATAGGTACAGTAAACAATAGTATATACGAAGCATAAAACGGAACTAACAAAGTAAATATCCAAAGTAAATACTCACTCAGATTGAACAATGATGTGGAAGATGCAGCAAAACCACCTGATATCAAAGTCACTGGAGGAAATCCATTCTCACGGACACAGCACTTGTAAGACGAACTCTTGCGGTTTTCACAGTCTCATATTTATCAACAAGATCACTATTTAAAATAATTTGCAGAATTAAAAGTCTCTAATAATAAAAATTAACATTAATATTGCAGCTTATTATTGCACGGAAGTATTGCTGAGCTCTATCGCTGGAGGTCGCAGGACCGTTTTCGGGATATCGATCTGGTTTCGGGGCGCTGCAGTTGCTACAGTGTCCTAGCCAATGTTTAGTTAAGGCTCAGTTTTTATGAGTTCGTGGGCTAGTAGTTGGTGATAGTTTGTGTTATTATGTTTGTTTATGTGGTACGTAGAGGTCGCGATCAGCTGTTGCTTGCGGAGCCGCTGGGCGCGGTGCAAGCGTGTGAGCGGGCCGCGCGCGACTGACTGCGAGGCTCGAGCTTGGGTTTGTCCCGCGCCGGCCACCGCTGGTGCGGTGTAGGCGCCCCGCGGCATCTTAACGGCCCGTTACCTACACATGGACGTACTACGAAGATATGTAAACAAACAACACGCCTTAAATCTTCTCATGTGGACGTACAAACGTAACCAACTTAATATTCCACTTTGGGAGATCGTTTGAATTTTACGAAGTCTTTACTTAAGTTTTTGTTTTTTTTGAAGATCTTTTGTTTTTAATTAGGTATGTATGTATATTAGGTATTCACTATTATGTTTTGTTTGCATTTATAATATAATTCCATATAGTTTTTAATACGAGTTTCTAGAAAAATATTACAGTGTTTATTTAGTGTTACGTATCAGTGCTGGCATAAATATTTTATTTAAAAGATAAGTTTGTAGGTATATGAGTAAAACAGTAAAATATAGTAATAAAACTGCACTGCTTGTATAACCTTCAAAATTAAACTTTACAAACAAAAGTTAAGACGAAATATCGCACACCGTAAAATTACAAAACAAGCTGGTTGAGGTAACAATGCAAACAATGCCCAAATCTCACGCGCTTCCGACGAGCAAGACGCAATTCGTTGTGACACTACGATTGCGTAGTCGCACACTGCATTCAAACCAATATTGATAAAAAAGCAGAACCAGAAATGTTTGTGATAGCAACTATACAAACAACAAACTTCATTAACACATACGCAAAGATGAATATGCATGGAATTTCAAATTTAGGCACGTGACAAAACAATCGTGCACAATAATGAAAACATGTGGAGTTACATCCTCTGATATAACTTAAGCAATAAACAAAAGTGCCTTTTTGTAATGAATAAACAATGAAGACCTCGCCACAGAGGCTATCGGTGTAGGGTATAGCTGCAGAATACAATGGCTAAGACAGCTACGAGCAAACAAACTCGGGTAGGCGAAGAAATTTCTGTGCAAAACGAACACATAGCAGAAATCGTTGATAACAAACGTAAACATTGTGAAATCCTGTGTATTATTCAATGTTATTATTTTTAGAGACTCACAAATGATGATGCTTTCTCTCTATTACACAATTTTCAGACGTTTTCCATTGTCAATTTTATTTACAAGTGCTGTTAAAGATTTTGTATTAAGTTCGTCAGATGTGTCATATTCAGCCAGCTTCCCCGCTATTTCATCTCTTTTTTCGTCGTGTACGAATGTGTTATTATTGTATAAGATGTTTATTGTGAGCGTAGCATCTGCTGGAGCGTGTCTATTCACCGGCTGACCTTTATCCGTTGGCTCGTACACGTGCGTTTGCAGAACATAGCTCTTTAAATACCACGACGACGCTTCGACATTTACTGCTATTGGAAATGTCTTTGGGTGTGGATGGGTACTTGATAAGTACTTGATTCGCCCTTTAACCTTTGTTTTGAGGTTTACGTGTGATGTTAAATTTAAGAATATATGACACATACTTCTTTCGGGGGAATTTAAGTTTTGTCGATGGGCAAATTTCATCGTAATCAGATCAGTGGTTTACTCCTAAAATAGACAGAGTTACTTTTGCGCTTGAAGTATAAATACGCATGCTAACAACTGTAAATAGTCTCAAACTAGAACAGAATCGTTTGAACGTTTATCATATTCAACCACCAATAAAAAGCAGTCTCGGGCCTAACCATAAACAAAACTCTTATCTCCATAAATAGTAATATCGATTTAGAAAAAAGGGTCGTGACTTATAGTGACGGAAACGTGGGAAAAATGCGTGAGTTCGACATAGAAGAGAGACCGGCGTGGCATCACGATCCAGTTTTTATCGATGTTCCGGAATCAATGACTCTCGAAGATACACGGGCTGCAGCGAACATTCAAAATGGTACACTTTTATAATATAGCCGTTAGAACGACAAATAATTTCGAAACACATCAATATTCCCACGACAGAAAGAGGAACTCGTTCTGACTTACTTGACACAGTTGAAGGATTTGAAGGAACACCAAACATACCTGAAACAATAATTACATCAATCAATACAGAGTCATTAGAGTCCTATATTGAAAATCAAAGAGCACAACGCGGGTATCCCATCAACCGTGACTACTATCTTGTACATTAACCTAAATTTAAAATATACAAGTAGTATTGCGCACTGCGAGTAAGAAACGAGTGCGCACTGAATCGCCATTAACGTTTCACACAATTCTGTTGAAATCGAAAGTGTTGTTTCTAATTACGACATTTACGACACTTGTGATGCGGAAAATAAAAATCACGCTTACTTACTAGTTAGCATTATCGAGTGTGACGTAATTCTAGATACGGTTGAATGACGGTCATTAGAAGGATTTGAGGCACCGGGTTGTTTAGACGGAAGTGCAAAAAGATTAAATTAAAAACCAACCAGCGTGGTTTTATCATCTGACGCCAATAAAGACAAAGGTTTACTCGTAGAAGTGATTGCTGTTTTAGAATCTACAAAGACAAGTGATACTATAACTGTAATATAATTTAAGCAGTCTAGACTTGAATTAGCTTTTAGAGCATGTGACATGTCTGAGCACATAAATTAGGTTATTTCAAGTGTTTTCAAACTAAACAGGACAGCCGTATGAAGTGGTCGACGTGGGTGCAGTTGTATTTCCAATAAGTTTAGTCTAGACTCGGTCTAGACTCAGGGTGGGTTGCTAGTGGAATTTTGAGTTTATGATCGCGTCGGAATCGATAGATATGTCTGGGAGAGTGAACCCTTAAAACGGGTTTATCCCTGAAGTTGGGATAATTAAAATCTCGTGTTGGTCGAAATGTCTAGCCGGAGACAAGTGCTTTGGGACTTAGGGAGAACAGTAGCCATTAGGAAACCCTCTTTTGCCGCAGTGGCATAAAACATGCATAAGGTGCTGTCTGGCTTTACCGCGTGACATCAAAATTGCAAATGTTTCATATACGCTAGGTAACCTGCTTCTACTTTAGTACTATTATATACAGTTAATATTACTTCGTTTCCTAGTTAGATATGAGAAACCATTTTGAAATATTTCAGTTTTATTACGTGCTTTAAAATAACTAGTATTAAGCTATAAAATAAAACTTGGAACATAAATTGCAAATTAATTTAATTTTATCCACGAGTTAATATTACATCTATAAATAAAGTTGAATTTAATGTTTGTTACGTGTTTATTTGTAGAACTACCAGTCGGACTGGACAAATTCATGCTGTTTGTGATAGGCAGAATTATGTATAATAGTATAATATATGACGGCCTGTTGGTCCAGTGTTTAGTGACCCTGACTGCTAAGCCGGAGGTCGTGGGTTCGATTCCCACCCAGGACAAACATTTGTGTGATGAGCATGATCGTTTGTTCTGTGTTTGGATGTAATTTATTTAAGATATGTATGTATTTATTTGGTTATTTTAAAGTTAGGTATATAAGTTGGTCCAGTGGTTAGTGACCCTGACTGCTAAGCCAGAGGTCGTGGGTTCGATTCCCACCCAGGACAAACTTTGTGTGATGAGCATGATCGGTTGTTCTGTGTCTGGATGTAATTTATCTATGATATGTATGTATTTATTTGGTTCCAGGATATTTATTTATTTTATAGTTACATAACACCTCACTACCACCCATGGGAGCTAAGCAGGCGCAACTAAAGGGGATTGTTACCACGTGGTAACACTAGTCTTGGTCTTGATTGAATTTTGTAATAGTATAATATCTATGCGCACAATAAATTCTGTGGAAAATTTATAGCAAACGGCTGGATTATGTCATTAATTTCCTGCAAATAATTATGGTCATAACGGAAGACGCCGGTCGTCGCGACAAGTCCTATGTTTAGCAACATCTGACATTAATACTTATTGATGTTTTTTATTAAATTAAGACGAATCATTACAATCATTACACATCTATCCATACTAATATTATAAATGAGAAAGTGTGTCTGTCTGTCTGTATGTTTGTCTTTCTTTCACGGCAAAACGGAGCGACGAATTGACGTGATTTTTTAAGTGGAGATAGTTGAAGGGATGAAGAGTAACATAGGCTACTTTTTGTCTCTTTCTAACGCGAGCGAAGCCGCGGGCAAAAGCTAGTACCTATATATAAAATAAAGTCGTGTTAGTTACACATTTTATAACTCAAGAACGGCATAACCGATTTGGCTGAAAATTGGTGGGGAGGTAGCTTAGGACCAGGGGACGGACATAGAATACTTTATATCTTCTTTTTTTAGTAACCAAAAATCTGATATAACGCGGGTGAAACCGCGGCAGACAGCTAGTTTATTATAATTTGAACTTTATTTGATTACTAAAATCAAACGCATTGAACTTGAAAACTCGGTAAGTAGATCAAATTATGAAATCGAAAAGATTTTATGACTTAATGAACCCTTTCAGCTTGACCCTTAATTCAAACTTTTGGTCATATTAATTTTTTAAACCTCTCATTAATCATTAACATTTTTATCTTGTCAGACCACATTCACTAGATTCAGTACTTTCAGAGACCATCGGCATTTAGTATCTTACAAATAAATAACGCATAGATAGATATCTCTTTAACATTAGCTGGATGAGCATTCCTGCCATGTATCTGATTTTTGGGATATATTATAAACACACAATCGAAACCGATGGTGAAAAATAGGTACTAAGAAAGAATTTTTGGAAATTTGACCTTTAAAAGGATAAAGATAGTGTATTTTTGTTTGTGGAGTGGGAAATCATCAAATGACTTCAAACGTCCTGGGCGGGGCGGGACAGACTTTTACTGACTAAAACCCACTCATGTTCCTTCGGTTGCCCTTTATGTTCCGGGGTCACGGTAACTACACACATCAAAAGTGTCTAGGGATATTTCAATTAAACCTAAATTACTAAAATTCTTTTAACTTTTTGTTAAAACATGTACACATTTAAATAAACCTTAAACAAAACAACAATTTTTTTTATAAAAATTCTTGAATACTTAAAATTAATATTCCGTGGATCCACCTAAGACTCTCCTGACACATCTGCAGCGGTTCTGCATACTCAAAACAAGGGTGTCAATATCCTGTTGTGGAATACTGTCCCATAATTGCCGTTTCTGAAGCCATGAAGACCAGTCAGAGCGTTATATCCAGGCTTTGGTCATGTTATCGTGTCACGGAGGAAGTGGTGGAACGGCACCGAGGACCTCAACGCATTACAACACATGTACATGTGTTGTAATGCGTTGAGGTCCTCGTACAGGACCGATTCATAGTAAATGCTGCACGAAGTCAACTAAATGCAGCGGCGATGCAATTGGTTCAAAGGCTACAGAGAAAGTATGGTTTGCTGGTAAGCGGTTAAACTTTGAGAAGGCGACTGCATGAAGTCAATCTACGTGCTCGTAGGCCATTTTGGGTATCAGCACTAAGGAGAGGTAATCGAGGAAGAATATTACAATGGGCTATTGCACACGAAAACTGGAACCATTCTAAATGGTCACTTGTGCTTTTCACTGATGAATCTAGGTTTGGATTTCATCCTGATTCGCGAAGAGTACGCGTTTGGAGAAAACCTGGACGTTGGAATCGACTGCAGCACCCACAACAAGTTCATGCATATAAAGGTGGCACGATTATGGTTTGGGCAGGAATTCGTCTCGGCGGTAGAACGGACCTCGTTTGGATACAAGACAATATGACTGCTCGAAAATACCGAGATGAGGTGCTAGAGCCTGTAATCTTGTCCCACAATCAGCAAATGGGACAAAATTTCCAGCTAATGCACGACAATGCCCGTCCACATACGGCGCGTATCGTTACAAGTTGGTTACAACAGCATGTTATCCAAGCTTTAGACCGGCCTGCACAATCCCCTGACTTAAATCCTATTGAGCATGCCTGGAATATGCTTCAGAGAAGAGCTCGTAGGAATTTCACTGTTGATATTGTGCATCAAAACCAGCTTTTCTTGCATCTTAGCAGGATTTGGGACAGTAATCCACAACAGGATATTGACACCCTTGTTTTGAGTATGCAGAACCGCTCCAGATGTGTCAGGAGAGTCTTGGGTGGATCCACGAATTATTAATATTAAGTTATCAACAATTTTTATAAAAAAAAAAAGACGGGTTGCACTCCGGGAGTGCCGGCAGAAGTGAAAACTTGATTATTAATACTATCCATCCGTCCTACGCTTTTTCGATCAGGTCACGTGTCCTGACGCGAGTTTAAGATTTTATACCCATTACAGAAAAAGTGCTCAACGCCGCTAAAGAAGTTTTCACTTCAAAAATTGTTTTGTTGTTTACGTTTTGAAATTTCAAAAATAAAGTTAAATTGAAATTTTGTTGAGTGTTTCCTCTTCTTCTAAGTTTTTTTTTTATTTAACTTTATCTAAAAATTTATTATCAGATTAGATAGGCAATTAAACAAGGTTTATTTTAATGTGTAGGTGTCTTAACAAAAAGTTAATAGAATTTTAGTAATTTAGGTTTAATTAAAATATCCCTAGACACTTTTGATGTGTGTATTATAACCATTCCGCAACCAAAGATAGTGTATGGTCTACGGTCTATAGTGGTACTATAGTGGTAACAACGCGGGCGAAGTCGCGGGGCGAAAGCTAGTTGTTAAGAGTTAAAAATGTATTAACCACAGCAGTATCAACAAACTACATAGTATAGTATGATGATATCATCACGGTATCATAAAAAGGCCAGTATCAACAAAAAAACTATAAAGTACATAACGCTAATATGAGAATTATCTCAATCTGCGATAAAGGCAGTGACTCACGGGCGGATTGTGTTAATTTTAAGCTCAGCCCAGACTAACGGCAATAATATTTCCCTTATACACAGCTAAGTGATATTTCCGTTGAGATCGCACCCACTTAAGTTTGTAGACGGCAAAATGAGAAAAAAAATCATAAATGGAATCATCTAAGGGCGTGATCGCACGGAGCAAATTGGTTTTTAAAATTGTAATTGGGAAATAGCGTTTCGTGCGTAACGTAATGTTGCCATGTCTCAATTGACATATTTTTTTTATGAGCTGTCAAAATTCTCATCGATTTTGTATTACAATACTGCTCAGGGCCTCTGTTTCCCCAACTTAGTAAAAAAAAATAAGTTAACAAAAATGTAGTTATTCAGTTAATTAAAGTTTAATTGAGTTTTTAAGATGAATGGAGTGTTTTTAATCAAGAGAGGTTATCTCTTGAAACTATTTGTTAAGCGTCAGATACATAATTTGATAATTATGTTAAATAACGAAAATTTGGAATGCAACGATGGAATGATTAAATATATGAATGAATGAGTACAGTCCATAAGATGTTTCTTTTTTATTATTTTGTAATATCCTTGTCTTGTTATTTTTAATTTGAAAGCTTGTTAATACCAATGGGTGATTTATGCTTATGGTATTTTAATTGTATTCAAAAATCAAATCAATTACTGTTACGTCACCCAGCTCGTGCTGGCCTTAGCAGATGTAGCCATAAACATAAATTTAAAAAGTTTCGATATATCACCGTTTATTTTTAAAATATAGCAATGTTGCCGACCTCAAAAAAGGAAATATAAAATGATTAATTTTAATTTGCAATATTAAAACATACACGGAATTGATTGGATTTTACTTTTAACTGTTTTTATGGCTTTCAAGTAAGTGGCCAAGCGCTTTCGAAGTATAATAAAAAGTGGTTTTATTATTTTATTCCTTTTTGCATCTTAGAATTTAGAGGTTAATATATGTTACGTATGTAAAATCTAGAAAGCAACGACAAATGACCACTTTATTAAAAATCTAGATTTCAGCAATAAAATGTATTACATTATGATTTTATAACTAGTAGCTTTCGGCTATTCGACTCAATGAACAAACCGAAAAATGGAGGACAGCAAAAAATACTAATTTATTCCACAGTACAACCCGTTTATTTTATTTTACAGTACATTTTTTTTATATTACTTAGTTTTTACCTAGGTACCGGCAACAGTGGCAACACATGTGTTGTGAGATAAAAAAAAATCGTTTGAAAAACAGTGAGAGTGTTGTCTACGCGCATGCGCGGTTCAAAGCTGGGTTTGTGGGGCATTCGCGCGCAGCAGTCGACCGTCACGCTCATTGTACGGTGTATTGTGTAATGAATAATTGCATGTAGGTGCGTGTACCTACTTTGTACAGGCGAATTGCTACTGCCATTGCTCTTTCACAGTCAATAGGGTATGATATGAAACCACGAGATTTCTTTTTTATGGCATAGAGTACGATTGGAAAGTTACGAAGAAAAGCAAACGCGATGGGTGGTAAATTAAATTTCGAAAAGGCAATCAATTTACAGCTACAATTAAAGAGACACAAACAAGAGTAGGAAACGAACAAAAATCAGTCCATTGCAAACTGACCACATCGCGAAATCTCCGATTTCAAACAATTACTCTAATTAAACACGTAAACTTAAGACGTTAGTTTCGTAATTGTAACAAAAAATGAGGTTCTGGCACACTGAGCTAGTTAGTAAGTAACAATGCCAGAATATTACAATGAAAATGATTATGACAGATAGCAAGAAATAACTCACATTTTTGACAAATACGCGTTCTACGACTCTAGCTAAAATGGGTTGAAACAATTGAAGGAGCCCATTAGGGTTAAACAAAGAAGTGAAACCTGTCCATTTATCTTTGGGAATGAGGAAAGGCTACCGCTTCTCGTTACGAAGTATGACTCATGAAATCCATATTATTGAGATTATCAAGGCAGAAGGCAAACTGCATTAGGGCTGCCACTTGAAATGAAATAAATCTTTGATTTTGTAGTCAATTTATTGAAGCCTATAAAATGTGTGATTCATTCTCAAAACTGCTGAACTGACTCAAAAACTTTGAACTCATTAAACATAATTTTGTCGTTAAGGGGCGGGTTGATTGCTTGTCTGTCTTTATAGACACACAATGCAGAAGAAACGTCTAATATACAATTTTCTTATACCAAAACCCAGTTAAAATACCCATAAAACATACATATACACACATATACATCTCTCAGCCAATTTCACACATGAACCTCCCAAACATTATCACAAAATCGCGAGCCCTAGTGACACCACGCTAATGTATGCGCATGAGTGAAAGCCCGCCATGTCACCTACCGCCGCCATTTTGATTGACTCCCCACACAATATGGCGGCAATCACAACTAATTATTACTGGGCTTAGAAACCAAGATTTATTATACATCGGAAGTAAATTATTGAGTTGATGGATCTCGTGGCATTAGTTCTGTCATTAGCTGATGATTGGAGAAAAGTTAGGAGGATCAGATATCGATTATGGTTTTATGTTGCTTATAAGATCACCATAAATATCCATAATCGGTTTTTGTAAGTTTTCTCCAATAAGCTCTTAATGCTCTTCTCACTTGTAAGAAGGAATTGCCCCGTTAATACTTTTGGGTCGTTTTAGGTACTGTCCTACCAACTTGATTTTCTTAACGAGTTATTTTTCCACAGGACTAAAAAAATCCAACTCAAGTATTTCTTTCCTTTAGGTTGTTATGTTGGCACTGCTCTTTAAATTCATCAAACAAAAACTGTTTAAAATTTCTTGTGGGAGTTAGAAGTTACTATAAACATTTACTATGACAATATTTGGGGTGCATTGTGCTTTCACATAGTAATCTTGCTGACTCACAAAATTTCTAACGAGCAATGTCTGATTCTTGCACAATCCTTTCCTAATCGAGAGAATAAAATGTCTACGATTTTTTTTTGTTTCGCGATATCTTACTGGTTGGTTTATTTAGTTTTTCGTTATTTTTTTCCCAGTGTACATATTTAGATTATATGAAGTAGGCACTACTCGGAGACCATGCAAAACTACAACAAGCACCAAAGCCATCGACTTCCGAGTTTGTGATAGCGTTTTTTTTTTGCATAAATATTTAGTCCTTTTTTTCTAGTTCTATCTTAGTTATGTATATCCTACAATATTACAGTACAAAATCCAAACATGCACCATTTATCTTCAGTTCAAACAGTACTCGTCTGCAATAAGGACGTAACGAAAACAGTACTACAGCAGTAACCGGTGATTTGTTGCAACAGTGGATGCGCAGGCGCAATGCTCATTGTTCAGGGAACATACTTGACCTACTTGGTGCGCGTTTTATCTGTGCCTCGAGATTTATGCTACACTTAAAGTGGATGCGTATGCATTGATTGGTGCGTCTGTTTGTGTTTTGTGTATGTACTTGCATAATATTAGGAAAACAGGTATAGTCTGCTTAGCGAAAACTGTCAGTGCGGACAAAATTTCGAAGATTTCTGAATAGATACAGCAAAGACAACGCCAGATACAAAAACTAAACCGTTGTTCGTTCAAATCTTGGATTGTCATATATGTAGTTATTTATAAATTGTCGTCCTGCTTGCTGTACGATCTTGTCCGCACTGACATGACGGTCGCCGACTAGTGACTGTACTTACTATAAAACACATAATACAGGGTGGTATAGAGCAAGTGCTGTTTCACCCGTGTGAAAGAGAGAAGAGGGATGGTGAAACACAGTAAATACATAAAAAAATTCAATATACATCAACACAAGATACATCAGAAGTTACATTTAGAGACTTAATTTTGGAAAATGTCAACTAATTAGGTATTTTAACATCATCACAATTGACGTACTTTTTATGAGTTATCAAAACGCATTCTCCTATGGCAATGTCACCTTACATCGGATCTTCAGTTACTCAGTTAATTAACTATTTATTGATTCCAAAGCCACTAAAGATCAAATTTAACAGCAAATTGAAAATGAACCGCATTTTTTGGGCTAATATTTATGAGAGGTTTTGTAGAAATTGTGTCTTACATTTATTGGTTAATTATGTATATAACATCTAAACATTTGGCACGAGAACGGATGTTAATGGCAAAGCTTAAACATTTACTAAGTAATTCATGTTGATCTACGAATGACGACTTATCCGGATAACTGAAGAATAATAAGACTAAATATCGCAGTTATGCTGTTGCTATCAAACGTTTTTTTTTTACTCAATACTATAGTTATAAAGGTACAGAGTTTGTTTGTTTGCTTGGATGATTGATGCTAGTCTTAGGAATTGGCAATTCTCAATTGCTGATACAAATTGAAAAATTCTTTTAGTGTTCGTGAGCTCATTTATCGAGGAAGGCTTGTAAGCACAACATCACGTTTGGTCCCACGGGAGCGGAGCAGTAACTTATATCACGAGCGTAGCGTAATATTAAGTAATCATCATCATCGCGCTAGCCTCTTTCCAACTATGTTGGGGTCGGTTTCTAGCCTAACTAGATTATCCTCTCAGAAAACAAAATAATAGTGTAATGCTATGCACCTAAATCGACTATCATAGAAAAAAAAACAGCTTTATATTATTGGAGATAGTTTGGATTAAAAGGACAGACTGAACTGTTATTGCAAAAAAATACCACACCCTACTCTATACCGCCATATATCGTAACTACTTTCCGCCTGCGGCTTCGCCCGCGTGGATGTCGGACTTCCATCCCCTTTTCCTTTCCCCCCTTTAAAGAGTAAAATTTTCAAAATTGCTTCTCTTCACAAATAACACATCCTCCAGGTTTCATGTCTCTAAGACCAGCAGTTTGTGCTGTGCGTTGATATATCAACAGTCAGCCAATCAGTCAGTTTTCAGCCAGTATATCATTTTACATAATAGAAGAAGTATACAGAGCAAATAAAACCTCAGTCGTTCTACACTATTACACTTATATTCTGTGCTAACAGTGCGCCGCGATGCAGTAAATAATGTTCAAAAAGCGCAGATAAATGTGAGGTAACTGGGAGCACGGATGCTGAATCTGCCTCGCATTATGTATGTTCCGAGATACCTAATGTGCGTTGCGTAGTAATGACTGTTATATACTTTATGCTCGACAATTGAATATACCTGGCAGTTACATCTGTAACTTGTACGTAGTTTGAGAGCAAATAAAGAATCGTTTGATTTTACAAGTTACCGAGGTAGTTATCTACGTTACGGTATGTAGCGGAGGACGTCAACTATAGTTCGGTTTTTATCTTTATAATATAGAATATGAATACCTTGGCAACTGGCTAATGTATTTGTTACAACAAAACTAAGGCTACGTTGTTGTAAGACTTTGTTAAACCTTCGAACACCCGTGATTCGAGACACATTAGAAAGACAATGCCGGCTGTCGTTTGGTCGTTAAAAGGTTAATTTGGTTTTGTTTGATCTTTAGTTAATTTGAGTCTTCAATTCTTCTGAATACATATTGTTAAAGTAGTTTTTTAAAAGAACTTTAACAATAACTGGTTCAGAAGTTTCATGTTTCTTTTTAAGAACCGAAGCAGCAGCACGCACGTTGCAGGCATTCATTCTACCAAAGTGCCGTGCTATCAGATAATCAGAGGAGAATAGCAGTAAAACATAAAAAAAAACATTTTTTCCCTCAATGTCAAACAGGAGACAGACCAGACATTTCGTAATAAGACGGTCTAAGTTCTTTACGATTCGGGCGAAGGTTAGTAACCCTACAACCACTTACCTTAATTTAAACCTACTGTCGAATTATTCAAAGCTCACTTAAGCACACAAGTTCCCTGTTTAATGTGGTTCCCCGAAGGTTTCCTGGTAACTACAGAAGCTCATGGTTTACTAATGATGTTTGGTAATCGATTCCAAGTAAAATGCGAACGAAATGGCCACAATCACGCACCAATTCTCAGGTTTAATTGAGGTTTGTTTGGGTTCAATATGGTGTTCTAGTTATGTAAGAATTTATATTTTTTTGCTGTATAACGACAGTGGCATGTGCAACGATATTATGACAGGGGTGATAATTGTCACCAATTTTTTTTTTTCTTTACAGAGAATATTATCGGCTCTCATGAAGATTAGTTAAAAGACCTAATGGCATAGTTGAGCTCCAATTCAATAAATAGGCTAGCTCCAAAAGCCAATGCGAATAGTTCAATGCTTTGCCTGCCCAGTACTACACTGCGATAATTGACAAAATTAACAAAACAACCGCCCCTTTCGGCAGTCGCGTAAAAATTACGAAGATTTTTTTTTATATTTATTTTTTGAGGTTTTGAAACTAGTAAATAATTAATTGAGTTGGCTAAATGAGTGACAAATTAAATCTATCAAGTAATCACGTTTTGACAGCTCCTAAAAAGCACATTAAAATTGATTAGTGGTGTCAAATATTCAATTACAAATTCGCTCTCCAAAAAGAATGTGGCGTTAAATGAAGGTAGTTAAAACCTCAACAATTTGGTCAATAGCGAGACCAGTTCTAATTCAACACTAGATATAAACACTGGCAAGTCTACCTGTACTTAAGACTCGATCTGTTTCACCATACATGGTCGGATCGAGCCGACTTCCTACCCATTTCGCAAGGAAGCAACTGTGCCACTCGGCCGGCTTCCGGCACTTCTGATTAACAACTTTATTGCTGCTACATAAGTCATAAAACTGCATGTATGGGCAGTCGCGTACGAACGTATGCTATGTTAGACAATGCCCATTTTTGGTAATATTCCGATTACGCTCCGCGTTTCGTGGTAACTGATAATAAATGCGCGGTAGCCGTTATAACTTACTGTGTTGTAAATTGTACGGTTTTTTACAAGTGTTTTCGTTTCATGCAATTAAAACGTTTAGAATATGACCCGCTAATATTTATGTTAGTTGGGTTGTGATGAGATAACAGCAGCCATAAAAAATACATTTGAGTACAACGGCCGGCAAATCAAACTACTACAATCTGTCAAGTACCTGTAAAATATTTCCAACCGTATTACTTTAGTGTATTAGGTTCAAAGTAGATTGGGAAGATTGGAAAGTTTCGAATAGCTTGATGGGGTGTGTATCTAAATAATAAATCAGCTTTAGCTATGTTAGTATCGATAAACGGCATCTATACTAACATAGCTAAACTGAAGGTGCTAATCTCCTGAATAATTGGTCCGATTAGAAAAGTTCGTCTCCCGAACCAGTGAAGCGCTTACAACGGCTTAACGATATCTAAACGCAAACGAGCGTAAAGCGCTTTCGAAGGAAAGCTTTGCGCCCGCGCAACGCACAGGTGAAAACTAGGGACGTGATTAAAAATTATGAATATTCATACTTTCTTAATTGAATTTAAATGAGAGTTAACAAATCAATGATGATTGAATTGATCAATTTAAAGAAGGAAAGCGGATTATGGCTATCCGAAATTTTATTGCTAAATTATAACCACTGCTAAGAGTACAGACGACTAAAATGCAAGAGGGGACATTAGGATTGTTAGAAACGTAGGGAAATTTCGTCAAGTTAGTGAAGAAGTTCCGTGCAATTTAAACTATTATTTTTGTATGATTAGCATGATTCTTTGTTCTGTGTGTTATTTGCTTATAATAATGTATTTATTATTAAATTATATTCGTATATTACATATAAGCTGTTGTCTGGTTATCATAGTCTAGACTCCGTCAAGTTTAGGATCAGATGGGCATCTGTGGTAGAAGTATTTATTCATTGACATATCTTTAAAACAACTAAACGACCAGTGTCACAAGAACCCTCCAATTTCACGCGACAAATCCCAATACAACAAAAATTACGTAAGTCAAACAAAAGAAAAGTGAAATCTTATTTGTCAGCGAAGAAAATGTAGTAAGTCCCATTAATTTTATGCGCTGATACACACGATTTCCCGGCCGCGTCGCCGGTTGCCGTGTAATTGATGTCTTTCCTTAACCCGCCCGATTATAAACTGACGATTACGTATAATTATCGATCAATCGTACGATGAGTTTTGCTTCGGTTGATGAAACTGTGTTGGAGGATGTAGGTTAGTGTGGTTTCTAGAGGCATTAGTTACATGTGTGCTTCAGATGTCTTTGGCATGCATGAAAAAAAAATCCTTAAACAAAGAATCATGAGCTAGCATCTCCAAAATTCAAAAGTCCATTCAAAAATGATACATTTTCGTTATGTCTTCAATCGTGAAAAAAATGGGTTTTTCTTTTTACCCTTGTTGAAAGGATATAAGTTTGATTATATTATTTAATACATTAGCAAATCAAGTAAGTATGAGTTTTATTTTTATACTTACCTATTTTATTTTTTTAGATGTGAAAATTAAATCAGACATAATGGCTGGCACACGTGCATGATAATTTATAAATAATAAAGTAATTTAGAAATGATAATTAAGAATGCCATTTTAATAATTTGACAAATGACTTTTTTAAAAATTCTAGCATTATGTACAGTCGCGGTCTGAAAGTGGTTACCACCATAAGGATCACAATTGCATGCACACATTAAGGCCACAAGTTCTAAATGTCTATTTCATGATAATTTGATTGATCATAGATTATTTTTTTCTAATGATATGACAATCAATCGCTTTAGGTGATGGACTGACTACTAAAAAGGTTTGATATACAGAAAACCTACTTTGAAAAACATTTTTTTTAAATAAGAATATGAAGAAATAATAAATAAAAGTTTAAAAAAATCTTTATTCAATATCTGGTATAACATCGCTCCGCAGCTATGACTAATTTAGTTTTTTGAATAAGAATATGAAAAAAAGCACTGAATTAAATCTTTGGTAAATACTATCTGACCCCCGCGGTTTTACCCGCGTAGTTCCCGTTCCCTTGGAATTAAATAAAAGACTTTCCTATGCCCTTGCTCAGGCTATAGACTAACTCTGTACCAAATTTTATTTAAATCGTTTCGGTAGTTTTGGCGCGAAAGCGAGACAGACAGACAGTTACTTTCGCAATTATAATAGTAGTATGAACTAGTACGGAACCACAGCTACGACCAATTTAGTTTTTTTAAATATGAATATAAGGAAATAATAAATCAAATCTTAAAAAATCTTTATTCAATATCAAGTATAACATTACTCCGCAGTTACGACCAGTGCATAGATGCAACAAGACACGCGCATAGATCAGTATTTCTGGTATCATTTTCTGGTATCACTCGAGCACAGCGTGATCTATCTCGTAGTAGGCATCATCACTACTTCCTGAATCATTTCCATGATCTATTATTTGGTCTTCTTCGCCGTGACATCTTATTCAAACCTCACAGTAAATCACAAAGATTGTCCCTTGCTCCAGGGTTAAACTTGCCATTTTATTTCGATATGAAAAAAAATATTCCGTAAAATTTTACTCTTGTCTAAACGACGTTCAAACAATATTTTTTGACAAATGTCAATTCAACAAATTAAGAAAAGAGTTTCAAAGCACTTACTTTGGCACTATACCTGTCACTGTTACACAACTGCCAAACGTCAAGTGCACGATAGAGACAAAACATGGCTAAGCCGACGCCGTTGCTTAGTAACGTCTTTGTTATTCTCGTTGTCTCATTTTGCATAATAACTTCTAAAAGGTAACAAGTCACATGATATGGCATTTTAGATTTTAATGAAAAAAGTGTGATATAGAATGTACTTTCAAAATTGGTTAACCTTTTCAGACCGCGACTTTACCATTGCATCGTGACAATATTGACCAAATAAATATTATTATATTATTATACTAAGTTCAATTTAGTGCAGCAAAACCTACTAAGGAACACTTAAGTTTCTAACATTCTAGCATCATCATCCCATTATTTTATAGATAAACTGAGGGATACAAATAACATACATTACCTAGATACTAGTAAGCCCTGACATCATGCCCTAAGTACATAGTACTGATACATGGCCTCAGGATAACGACCTTACGAAGCCTAAGCAACTAAATGATAGCACATGAGGTATTAAGCTCATCAGAGCGGCTTCATAATAATAATAATAATAATAATAATAATAATCATTTATTGGTTCAATAAAGGTTACAAAAATATGAACACTGTCACTTAAACTAGGTAAATCCTGTGCTATAAGTAACAGTTAAGCCTCGAAGTTGACCTAGGGAACCAGTTAGTACAAACTATCTTAGGATATTATAAAAAGCGAAAAATAAAAAAAATAATAAAGCTAAATAAATTTTTAGTACATTTAAAAACAAAAAAGGCCAAAGTATGTAGGTGAGTACAATATTGGAATTGTGTGTAAAAGGTGACGTGTGTGTATGTTCAAGTTCGCGCGCGTTTGCGTGGGTGTGTGTGTGTGTGCGTGCGGGTTTGTGTGTATACGTGTTTGTGCGTGTGTGTGTGTGTGTGATAAGATGTGAGGTAAGAGACATAGAACTAGTGTAGAAAAAGTTATACAGGAACACTTAAAAGATCTTCAGTTTCGTGGTAAGTTAGCTTATTTAAAAAAAAATTGAGTTTCTTCTTAAATACAAAACAAGATAATTGGGAAATTGGTTCTTTTTTATTTATTACATTATAAAGATACGGCGCTGCTACATAGGGGTATCTCCTTGCAAACAATGTTTTATGGGGGGTTGTTTTAAAAGAGATATCTTTCCGTCTCTTCGTATTGTCGCAGAGCAATCTATCTTGTGCTAGTATAGTATGAGCATATATCAAATTACGTAATATGAAAAGCTGACGGACGGTAAGCACACCTGTTTCTTTATAAATTTTGTCCGTGGGGTACCGCCACGGTCTTGAGGTGAGTACTTTAAGAGCAGCCCTCTGTGCTCTTTCTAGTTTAAGTAGGATGGTTTTATGCGATCCGCCCCAGACAGACACACAGTATCCTATTACTGACTGACACAGCGAATAATAAATAATCTTTAAGACATTTGGGTCTTCAATATGGCGTAGTTTTTTGAAGATGGGCATAATTTTCCTAACCCTAGTAGACAACAGATCAATATGGTTGTGCCAGGAGAGATTCTCATCGACCCATACACCTAGGTATTTAATTTTTGAGACTCTAACAAGAGGGGTGCAGTGACACAGATAGGTACCATTATACTGACAAACATGTGCTTTAATCTGAAGATTTTCTGGTGCTGGAAGCCCTAGCTTCGTGATGGAGAAAGTCAAATATTTTGTTTTGTCAATATTAATGGTCAATGAATTCTTACGGAGCCAGTAGATGATACGTTCAAGGCCTTGCTCTGTCACTCTAGCCACTTCATCCCAAGTTTTGCCATTGAACACTATCGCAGTGTCATCAGCGAAGGTAACAATTTTAGTGTTGTGGAGACAAAAGTTAAGCCGGAATCGAACCGGTTGCGGATTCCACGGGGTATGGAGACGGTATAGAGCGCGCCTATTCCTTCGAACACACGTGATTGAAGACACAATAGAAAAACAATAGCAGCCCGACAGCTGGCTGTCGCTTGGTCGTCGAAGGCGTTGTAAGTGTGAAATGGTTGTACTTCGTTTTTTTTTTACGTTTACGATTGCATGAATGGAGACTAATGCCTATGAATACTGTGAATATGAGAGGATTAATGGTGACTTGGGTAATACCAACAAACTATACTCGAGACTTAATAGAATAAGGTTAATATTGCGTTGCATCACATACGCATACGTTTTGTTAAATACGCCAACTGAAATCGCATCATCAATTAATGTTCGAAGAAAAAAATCTTATAGGTAAAATGAAGCCTTTGGGAGAGTCATTAGACATAGCACCTGTGTGCTTACATTAGTAAATGAAATTCTTTACAATATCTAATAACAATTATGTTAGAAATGCAGCTATGAATTTGCATGCTAATAAACAAGGGTATACACTATACAGTGTCATTTGGAAAATACTTAATAGCTCACAGGACATTATAAACTATAGTCTGTGGTTATTTTTCATTCTAAACATAATCTCTCCTCCTCTCAACAAAAACTCGTCATCATAATATTTATTATTGAAAGACATACAACATATAAATAACCGGTTCATACATTTCTCTCGCGCTACCAATGTCCGCCTTGCCTTATTATTACTCATAGGGTATTATTACACTTAACTCTACAATATAATATTGCGTTAAAGCTAAATGGAACCAATCAAGAAAGCCATTAAAATCGGAGATGAGCCAGCCATATGTTAGTTATATATGTAGTAATTAAATATGGGTGGGTGTTTACACAATAATTTACTTCCTTTAGGTTTATGAGAGTTTGTAATACTAATAAATGTGTTAATGTAAATGGTGATGACAGGAAAGCCCAGTAATTAATGCGCCTGATTTTCATGCTTAGATGCATAATAATCGGGTGCTTTAATTACTGGACGTAGTGTTCGAAGGGTTCGAAGTCGGCCAAGTAGCAATGTGACGTTTTCAATTCATATACAAGGTGCATTTTTGAATCTGCAAATCCGTTCAGGAGGCAATTATATTCGTGTTTCTAGATCCGAATCAACACTTAAATGGGTAGCTATTTTTTTTATTTACGTATATCGGTAAGTGGTAAACTATCGTTTGTAAAACGTGGCCAGTTTGTAATTGTAACCATTCTATGATCGCGCGCTTGTACACAAACAAATGCAAACGATAATTTTGTAGATCTAAAGATCAGTTATACTGAAAAACAGTCAGAATTAAAAAAAAAGTTTTTATTGGTTGTTAACCAGGTATCGTATTTTTATTTAATTATTTACGAGATTAACACTCTTCTGAAAAGTTTTGCAGTTTCAAAAATGCATCTTGTATTATATTAAGTTTATAAACATAATCACATCGCGACAAAAAATCCGGTAATAGTGTCATCATCTCCCTAACCTTTTCCCTATAACATTGTGGTCTGTTTTTAGCCTAAACGGGTTCAAACCTAAAATTGACTACGTTACTTTAGCTTCCATAGGGAACAGCGCTGATAGCCAAAATACAGGCTTTGCCTAGTTCGGTTACAGAGGCTCGCTGTTTTTGTGTATAAAAATAATTATAATATAGTCAATTATGTATGTCAAAAATTGTTGTACACTTTCTGTCAATAAAGATTTATTTATTTACTAGCTTTTGCCCGCGACTTCGTTCGCGTGGATTAATAGCTCCCGTTCCCGGGGGATTTCCGAAAAAAAAACGATCCTATGTCCTTTCTTAGGTCCCAGACTATATCTGTACCAAATTTCATTCAAATCGGTCAAGCCGTTTTCATGCTATGTCGTGGCAACGGAAAACGGGTTTCATTTTTATATAATAACTAGCTTCTGCCCGCGGCTTCGCTCGCGTTAGAAAGAGACAAAAAGACAGACAGACAGACAGACAGACAGACAGACACACTTTCCCATTTATAATATTAGTATGGATATATAGATTGGAGCTGTGTTTACGTTAAACGACTGCCTAACAGATCTTCACAACCCGGCTACTGGGCGACACGGTACCTCTTAGTTAGGCTAGTTTGCTGATAATGTAATGTAATACAAATAAAAGCGTTAGTATGGTTAGGAGTGACGCAATTATAGAAAAACAGCACAACGTAAATGCTGTAATGCATAAAATGCTATTTTAAGCGCCTTAAACATTGTTATTCACCGTTGGATACTCAACTCTCAATACTGGGCTGAAAGTTGAAAATCTAATTTCGCGCAGTACAAAGAAGAATACAAAGAGATATACTGTATTAACATACTTGTCATGCTTATTTTTATTATTCTAATTTTAGAATTTACGTACATTCTAAAAATCTCATCTATATTCAAAAATAAACGCTGAAGAGTTTGTTTTATGAACTTGTTTATTTATCTGAACTAATCGCCGATACGATAGTTAGTCTAGCTTTTGCCTGCGACGTTGTTCACACGAATTTTGATAATCGCGGATGAATCATAAGTCAAAGTCTGATAAAAACTAACCTATGTTGTTGCTTGGGGGTTTAAGCTTACTCCATAACAAATTTTATCATCGTTTAGTTTATGGTTTAGCCGTGAAATTGTAACAGACAGATTAAAATACTTTCACATTAATAATACTTAAATAAGACGCGGGAGAAACCGCAGACGACAGCTAGTCCCTCAAAAATCATTGCTAAACTTTTCAACGACCGACGGACAGCCGGCTGTCGGGCTGCTACTGTCTTTCTATTGTGTCTCAAATCACGACTGTTCGAAGTTTCAAAAACAGCTGTCACAATAATACTTCTATTTTATTTCACAGCATATGTCTAACTTTGCAAAACAACGACCTTGATACGCAACTTGTGGCATAAAAACTTATTATGATACATTTTTCTAAATTAATTACGCAATACCACACATGTTTGTGTAAAACTTGTCTAGTAACTCATTATTACGTCAAATAGTACAAATGTGTACGTTACTACATTTTTATTTTAGGGCCTTATCACACTAGCGGTTTACAAGCGGCTGCGGCACGGGGCGGGCGCAATACGAATGCGTCGCGTGTTTGTATTACACTAAATTACACTGCTATTCACAGCAATCTCGTTGCGCGTCCGCAACGAATTCTTTACGCGTCCGCTCCGCTTTGAGAACGCTCACAATCCGCTAGTATGATAAAACTAGTGTCCGACCGAAGCTTCGGCTTCGGCTTCGGCTTCGGCCACCTTCGGCCAAAAAAACCACCTTCGGCGAAACCTTCGGCTTCGGCCCAAAACCCGGCCGAAGCCGAAGGTCCAAACAACCGTCGAGATCGAACGAACTGTTACGAAAGACAGAGTGAGAGAGCGACGGACCGGTCGTATTTACAAACTAACCTAAATTTAAGTTAAATGCATCTTTCTCTTTCCATTTCTTAAAGAAAAGGAAAAAAAACTATAAATATCTCCTAATTTAAGCCCTAAAAATCTGGCTTATATTCAATTTACCGTAAAATTAGATTTTGAGATGCTTTGCAATCAATAAATAGTTAGACAATTGAGCTGTTTACTTAGTGACATAAGGTGTTTTGCCATACAAAATCGATAGGAGAATATCGTTTTGACAACTCATAAAAAGTACGTCAATTGATGGTAAAATACCGTATTGTAGCTTGTAGACAATGGTGCCGATTCTCTTGTTCGCAAACTAACGTAAATTTAAGTTAAGTGCATCTTTCTCTTTCCATTTAATTAAGAAAAGGACAGAAGATAAAATATTAGTTAAGTCCTGTCAAATTTAGACACTCCATAGATAATTTAGACGCGATTTTAAAACATGGCGTCTAAATATACGTCCATTTTCTTAAATTTGACAGGATTTAAACTAAAATGTATCTTCTGTTCTTTTTTTTTAGAAATGGAAAAAGAAAGATGCATTTAACTTAAATTTAGTTAAGTTTGTGAACAAGAGAATCAGCACCACTATTGAACAAAATTAATTACTGAGAGATTTGGAACCTTCGGCTTCGGCTTCGGCTTCGGCCGAAGGTTGTGGCGATTACCGATTAATCGGCTTCGGCTTCGGCTTCGGCCAAAAATAGACCTTCGGTCGGACACTAGATAAAACCCTAAGAAACTTTTTAGGCGCCTTCCATAAATTATGTCACAGGCTAAGGAAGGAGGTCAATAAAGGATGACATTGTGTGACAAGAAGTGGGTCATCAGCCTCAAGGCGTCACGTTCCAGAATCTTATATAATCAACACAAAATAATAAAATTTGTAATATTTTTTTTCTGAATTGTTTAATTTAAAACAAATTAATATGGAACAGAACTAATCTGAATTTTAATTTTAATTTAAACAGCTGTTTTGTTCGTAAAATTTTTATTTTCAAGGATATTTTTTAAAAGAAAATCGTCATCTCGATGTATGTCTACATCAAGTTCTCAGAAGAAGGATGACCGAGAAGAATTTACATTTTTTGGAAATTATACGTCAGACGTTATTTATGTATGGCTCCTAAGTACACCGGTATAATATGTATTTGTCTATCATAACATCTGACAAAGAAATTAATGCGAAACACAGGTGTAATATATCATTTGGTATATTTCTTGTGCATCAAAAATATGAGAACGCGTGAGAATTTACACATTACGATAACTGTGTTATTATAAGAATTTGCATATTAATCTAGTCGCGATCAAATTGCGGTGTGGTAGCTATGTAATTTTATCGTGGTTTCAGTTACCTAATACGTAACAGCTACGTTTGTCTAAGATAGCTATCTTAAAATAAAAATAAAACCGGTCAAGAGCGTGTCTGGCCACGCTCAATGTAGGGTTCCGTAGTTTCCCGTCCATCGCGTCCGTCACAATAAGTGTTCCCACTTATAAGTTTAAAAAAAGGCTTTTGTTACGTTGACACACTAAGTACGCAGAAATTATTTAGTACAACTTTTTGTCTTTTTTGTACAAAAACTGTTCTTTCTATCAAGTTCAGAATAATTTTCCTAGAAAGTCGTTATAAAGTTCTACTTTCCAGATTTTTTTCATATTTTTTAAACCTATGGGTCAAAAGTTAGAGGGGGGGGGGGACGCTTTGATTTTTCCTTTTGGAGCGATTATTTCCGAAATTATTGACATTATCAAAAAATGATTTTGGTAGACCCCTATTCATTTTTCAATACCTATCTAACAATATATCACACGACTGGGTTGAAATTAAAAAAAAAAACACTTCCCTCTTTACATATAGGGGGGCTGCTACCCTAATAAAACATTTTTTTCCAATTTTTATTTTACCACTTTGTCGGCGTGATTGATATACATATTGGTACCAAATTTCAGCTTTCTAGTGCTAACGGTCACAGAGATTAAGCGAGGACGGACGGACAGACAGACAGATATGGCGAAACTATAAGGGTTCCTAGTTGACTACGGAACCCTAAAAAGAGGTAGAGGTTGTATTGTATTGTAGTAGGTATGTTCTTTTGTGTGTAAGAGGTAATCTCTAGAAAAACAGGTCTAATTATGAAGTATCTTGTGCTAGAAATATCGCAGAGTATCATATGCACAGAGTACAAAAAAACAGATGTGAAGAAGTGCGTCCCACACTGCTTAAGTACGAGAAGCAGTGTCACAAAATTCACTAAAAAAAATACTATGTGAAGGTACACCTCCACGGGGTTCATTGCTATACTTTTCTTATGTTTTTTTGTTTATTTAAAACCGCAGAACTAGGCATGATTCTAAAATTTTATCAAAAATTACAGCCTCTTCTCGCGGAAACTATCTGCCAATGCAGCTAATGTTGATTATTTCCGCTTATTTGTTACACGTACACCTAACGCGTAGGGCATTTACACCTGTTTATTGTAATTTGTTAGTATGTTATTTATAATTAGATTTATATATGGCAACTAGCGGCCCGTCCCAGCTTCGCACGGGTAGATATAAGATTACAATAAATATAGCCTAATTAGCGCCCATATTATGCGTGAAATATTGCGACAGAGAAAACTCAAAAACATGCGCTTCATAAAGAACCTTTTTAATATCATTGTCTATGTTTATGACATCTGAAAGTGGTTATTATTTAAAATTTGACACTGCGATGGTAGCGCCGTCTGTCGGATCCAATGTAAAACATTCCAAAATTAACAACTACTAATAAATTAATTTTGTCTGTCAAATAATAACAGACAAATAATTAGCAATAAATTAAAATTGCGACTATAATTTGAGATTTAAACTATCCTATCTCTCAAGTTGGATCGAACTGCACATAATGTGCGAATTTTATTATAATCGGTTAAGTGGTTTAGGAGTCTATTGAGGACAAACATTGTGACACGAGATTTATATATATTAAGATGGATGTTATTTGCCTGAAATATATGAATATATTTATTAAAAATTAATTTCTTTTCTTAGGTCTGAAACAAAGTTAAACACTATCATTTCTTTCTTTTGAACAAGTCTAAAGTACCTTTCAAAGGGCTAATTCCAATAAAACATTAAATATTTAATGTAGTTACGATATAAATACCCAAGAGAGAAAACTTTTTATAAACGTTGAACGTATATGACTTACTTTGGGAACGTCACTAATATCCTTGTGATGAAAGATTTATGTTAAAAGATGTAATTCTATTGTAGTGTAATTCATAACATTGTGTGATGGCGACATCTGTCCCTAATCGTAATCGTGATGTAACGTAACTTATACTATTCGCTATGAATGAGGCTAATGTGTAAAAAATGTTTTCCACCTGACTGGTAGATCCAATAGTATTTTCCGTGTGTTTTAAACAGTGGTTAATCACATTTTTCAACAATACTTTTTAAAAGGTTCCGAAGGAATGACAAATAAAATAAAAAGTTTTTTTTTTCCTAAACTAAAAAAAACTATAGACGCGGGTGAAAATGCTAATTATATTATCAAAAATAGGTTAGTATAAACTTTGATACAAACAACGGTTTTATATTTGTTCCTAATGCCAAAGTTCCACAGAAAATCGATGTAGACACGTTTTGAAATACTTTTATAAGCCGACAAAGTGGGATACTCCCATAGACTGACTGAATTAATTGGTTTCAAAGAGATTAATTTAAAATAAATTAATTTCATCAGTGTATACAAATAAATGTCCGACTGCCAAAACGAGGGTGATGTTTTTCAAGCGTATATGTCTCACTCTATGGCACGCTCTACAGCGTAAACTGTTTAACAAATTTTGACATATGAGGTGTCGAGTCCCATGACTGAGTATATTAACAAATAAATATAAGAAACTAGCTTCTGCCCGCGGCTTCGCTCGCGTTAGAAAGAGACAAAAAGTAGCCTATGTTACTCTCCATCCCTTCAACTATCTCCACTTAAAAAATCACGTCAATCCGTCGCTCCGTTTTGCCGTGAAAGAAAGACAAACAGACAGACAGACACACTTTCCCATTTATAATATTAGTATGGATAAAAAAAAATCGGGAGTTGGTGGCAATTACATGAACAAAGAAACAAAGCCGCCGACTTCCAAAACCGCTATTGTTTTTTTTTATTTTTTTCTTTTGTAACAGGTATAGGTTAAACATTACAATAAACTACACTAACCTGTGTCTAACTCTGCTGTTAATGTGTCGCACCTCCCGCCCCCCGCTGCTCTCCCCGTCGCTGCCCGACCCCGGCACCTCCATCGTGTGTGTTGATATGGATTTGCTTACCTAAAACAAAAGGTAACGTAAGAATATATTTAGCAAATATAAATCCGTCGCACCGTTTTGCCTTGAAAGACAGACAAGCAGAAGCAGACAGACAGGCACAAACACACTTTCCCATTTATAATATTAGTATGGATATAAATCTACAATCACACAAAACAGCTACAATATGTGAATAGACTTAATTTTCGTGAATGTCACATAATTCGTATGTATACAACGAATCTTAACGAGATTTATTGCCGGTTTGAATAAATAAATCTCCTAGTTGAAATTGGAAAGATATTACTGTAGCCTGATTTCTGAAAAATAACTATTTAACATCCGTTACTGTTCACGTCTTTGTAAGTAATTAATAAGTATATTTATTAAGTAAAAATACTTACTGGTGGAATGTATTTTCTGACAGCAGCAGCCAACTCATCAATGGTCTTATCCTTCTTCGCCGGATCTAAGCCGAAGAACTTGGCTTTCGCTGCCTGATTCAACGCAGAAATCTTCAAGATCTGAGGAGGTGGCACTTCTTGGGCAGGCGGCGTTATTTTCTCCGCTGGCCTTCTTAACTTTCCTAGTTGAATGGGTTCATCTATCTTCTTCACAAACCGTCTGTACCTAGTCTGGTCTTCCTCCTTCTTAGCATCTTCTGAAGGCTTCCTTCCTAGTTTACCAAGCAGAGGGATCTTCACATCTGGGTTTTTCGCTTGCGTTAGACGCTCCTTCAATTCATTCGCTCCTGGTAGTTTGATCTTACAAGGGAATGGTTCGGGATGTCGCGGGATGTCGGACTCTGTTCGGGATGACTTTAGTTTGTTTAGCTTGCGTTGGAACCTTCTAGGCTTCGGGTCTGGAAGACCGTCGGAACTGTCTGATGAAGAACAGCTCTTCTCTGAAGAAGAAACGCTTGAGGCCGAGACGGAATCTTCATCTGAAGAGCTGTCGATACCCTCGTCCTTCAAGCCCTGGAATAAGAGCGAGTTTTGTTGAAACAGTTGCATTGAAAAGTGATTTGGCTAAAATAGGATTGTGACGAGTTAAAAATAGTTTAACGGGAAGGTTAGTTTCAACAATTAGCGAGTGTTTTGACCGTCATACAATATGAGTCGTGCCAAATTTGTAATACATCTTGAGTCGGGCTATTTAACCAATCTGGCTGAATTTAAGGGAGTGAAAATACTAATGAATACGCACAAATATTACTAGGGCACCAATGCGGAAATACAAAAGCAAATTGCTGTGCCTTAATTTTTTTAGGACAGATTCAAAGCAATCGAATGTGACTGATTTTTAGGATTCCGAACATTTGACTTAAAAATTATCCCTGAAAAGGATCTTAACATGATCACTCATGTTGCTGCCCGATGTTCCCCGTTATCTCCGAAACTACCAACGATGACTAACATTTTAAACAAAAACAGTAAAACCTTTGTGCGTTTTTTTTTTGGAATATGTCTCTTAAAATAATTGCTCGAGTGCATTCACCCCGAAATATTTGTCCTCCACATAAGTAACGTAGCTTATGATTAGGTCATAGTCGTTTGTCTAATATTGACATTCGATAATAGATTACATTGAAAACTATTGAAGTACGAGCCAAAATATTAGCCGAAGCATACCTCTAGCATTATTCACTACACCATACTACAGAGCTATTATTGACTATTGCTAAAGTACTTTAGTCTATTTTTGTACGTATATCAATAAAAGTCTGTTCTATATTACTGTACTTGTAATGGTTTACTATTAGGGCGATAAGGAAGGGACTATTTATTATTATATGTTTGTAAATTTACATATTACGGCTAATATTTATGTATTTTGATGAAGGTGGAATATTTTGGCTATATTTCTACTATACCTAAAATATGGTAGGTTATCACTAACCTGATCAAAATGTATTTGACGCATAATGCGACGGTTGCACTGTTTGTAATTATGTGTCTAAAAAATAAAAAAATACCCTTTGAGTTTTAATAACTCACTACGTATTTCTACCGCTATTTTTAAATACTTTTAATAAACCAATTGAATACTTATTTATAAGCCATGCGGCACACCAGCCGAAATAGCGCGACAAAAATTCTGCGTACTTATATCTGCAATACAAATTATCCTTTTTTCTAAAGATGCATCGAAGAGTTATTTATTTATAAAGCATTGCTCATTGACACACCCATTTTACGCAATGTGTGACTGCTATGCATATCTGCCTATATTTATTATATATTTTAATCTTCACTGTCCTATCTCTTGACAAAGACCTTCTCCAAATCTATCATATACAGACATTTATTCTGATATCACCCTTTTTGGGCTAAAATACCTGCCTAACTGCACCCTACATTTGGACAAAGGTCTCTTCTCTTACCAAGAAAGTTCATAATCACCGTGCTCAAGGAAAGATGGCGAACTTGAACTCATACTCATATTAATTACAAAACTAGGTTTCCTCGCGATCCGATATTGCGGAATTATTGGAAAAAGTTGCCGTGGCCCCGGAACATAAAGGGCAACCAAAAGAGCATGGGTGGGTTTTAGTCAGTAAAAGTCTGACACTAGGACGGGAGAAATCATTTGATGATTACACAAAAAAGGGTTCCCCGTGATATTTTCCTACACCGATGTCACGGATAAAGATGTGAATCGAAAAGTTAAATTGCTACTGGCCACAACAACACGCTTAATACTTAATGCATATAATAAAATACTAAATATCGTATACTAACTACACAAACCTCTGAACTTTCTCCCTTGGCCAACGTCTTGGGTCTAGGAGGCACGACAGTGGACCCAGACTTCAGAATACCCCGTACTTCGGGCGTTATCATTCTCTGGGCACGCTCCGTTGGCGAATCATCGTCTAGGTCTGAAATATAACATTTTAATTAAAAACTGGATAGGCTGAAAATATGTTCCCGAATAAAGCACCGGTGGTGTAGCAAGGTAAAACTTGTAACTTATAGTTTATTAGTGAAGCCTTATTAAGGGATAGGTGTCATGTTATTTGTGCCATAATTGATATCTCAAGAAGCTCTTAAAGTTAAAGTTATTATTATTAAAAAAATCGTAATATTAATTAAAATAAATTTAATTTCTCTGATGTTTTCTAAATATACGTTTTGAGGGCTTCAAACACATTAGAAAGAACCTAGTAATAAATTATTGAAAACAATGTAACGTTAGAAAAAATTGCTAAAATAAATCTTGTTATCCCGTCTCGTCACCGCCTACGTTTGTCATGCGACCTTCTAAATCGACCTCTTGGGTTTTGACAGATTCCATGGCTTGCTGACGTAACCACACCATCGTATAAAAGGAACGTGCGATCAGCGTTATAATATTCAGCAAACCAATGACTAACTGGATTATTCAGCTCAAAATACAACATACTGCGGTCTGTTAAATGTTATGATTAATGTCAATATCTCAGTGGCTGTGACGGATTATTCGGAGTGTGCATGCACTAAGTGTAATTGTTACCCAAGCCTCGTAACGTCACTCACGATTCTCTCACAATGTCTGCAATCAATCATAATGAAACAACAGTAAAACTCGACCAAACAACAGTTAAATTAAACTACACAACACCGATATTGTATTCCACCTAAAATGTTAAAATAATACAATAAATCGTGCAGTTAAATATCATGCACGGGATTTACAACGCCTTAAAAATACACTGATTAGTACCAATCGAACCCAAGAAGCGAAACGTCAAGCAAACGACAATCAAACTCAAAATAATGAACAAATCAGACCTAAGCTCCTAAACTTGGCGTTCTGCCTCATAATATACTCTAAAGACGTGTTCTTGGCGCTGGCCGAACGGAACAGCTCCATTTTCAATTGAAAATCATTATTACGGGGTACGTCCTCGTGGGTGAGGGATTTGGTGAGGCGTTCGTTCTGCTCCATGGCTTCTTGGACTTGGCTGGTCAGGACCGGCATGGTGCGCAGGCGGCCGGCGCGAGCACTGCGGTCTTCTCGAGCTCGGGCCGCGCCCGCCATGGGCGGCTTGTGCGTCAGCTTCGAGTTAAACATCTTCATCTTCTCCGAAAGAGACATCTTCGCCGGATCGTCTTCGTCTAACTTAGCTGCCACCGGTGAGTGTGTGCGTATTTACATAACATTGTGCAGTTGTGTGTTTACGATAGAGCCCGGGACATACACATAGTAGAGTAGTCGAGGACATGCAAAAAAGAAACAAAAGCCGACGATACATAAGACAGGAAGCAGTTCTTGAATGTAATGCAAAGTTTACATGCCTTTGAATGTTTACTTCAAAAAAATTAAGTCGAAAATATTACGAAATTAAAAAGTCTATTTGAACTGCGTATTAAGTTTCAGAATGGTGGTAGACTTACCATCTTCGTCTCTGTCTAGCACGTTGGCATTGCTCTTTGACTGAGGGAGAGGGAGTACGGCATCGGCAGGCTCATTCGGGGTGACTTCTGGTGCCGGGAAAGAGATCGGCTGGCTCTTGAACCTGTCCGCCACTGAAGATCCCTCCTTTAACTTGGAGCGACTGTGGCGAAGCAAAGGTTTAGGAGTTCCTGGAACCAACATTGCACAAAATTATTATAGAACAAGGCTAGAAACGTACTATAAAACATGACTCACGGGCTTCGAATCATCTCGATGTATTCGATTCTATTTAACGGATATCTATAAATGCTTTACCGATATTCATGGTGCATTCGGAGGATGTGGGTTAATATTGAGCAAAACCAAGTTTACTTTTAAAAACATCTGTTTTACGATGTGTATAAAGGTTGACCGACAGTAAATATTACCTTTAGCCTGTTGCTGCAGCTGTTGCCACATGCTGGCGCGCGCGACCACACTGTTGCTCTTGACGAGGCCGAGTGCGAACCCGCTCGGTTCTCTCCCCTCATCGTCGCTTCCTGGGTCCTCTGGACTCCTCGGAGCCTCGTTTTCGGTAGACTTTCTCTCACGGTCCATCGCTAAAAGACCTCGCTCAATAGACGAAGAAGACCACTCGTTACTGCTGCTGTTCGTCGCGTGGTTCTCCCTGATCTCCTGACTCTCGATCAAGCCGAGCTCTTCTCCTGAAATGTGAAGACAAATATTTTAACAAGGAAATTACACGCCTGAATATTAAAACCAAGTTGCGATAGTGCGCAATTCAACCTATACGAGTGTTTTTCACTTGTTCAATGCCAACCATGAATTTGAAAAAAACGACACAAATCGCTTAATAACCGATTAATCTACCTTCAAGTAATGCAATGACATTTGACAAAGAACACGTGCATTACATTGACCCAAATAACGGCCGAGAGACATCTGCAAGGTTATACTGTGTTTATTTTCAAAACCGACCTAATACGAATAGCAGCGCATTCGGTAAATCTAATTTTACCAAACAGAACGTAAACAAACCGCAAGTTAACGCCGGTCGCGCCGGACACAACTGATGGCTTTCACATGCTTACTTTATGACACTGACAGTTCCGACTCTTGGACTCACTAAATGAGCCTAACGATGTTTTACATTATAGCTCTGAACGCCCGTTCTGACAAAAATAAGTTTATGAGTTTAATAAACTAACAGATTGATCTACGTCATAAGTGAACATCAGAAAAACACTCACCTGAATGTGGTCCGGAATCTCTGGAGGAAGCGCGGTTGTACACACCACTGTCACAAGACACATTCAGGCTCCAGTTGTCGGCCTCGGCTTGCTGCCTCTCGTCCTCCTCCAGGGCACGACTGTCCTCGTCCAGCGCGACGCGCACTTTGTTTACTTCTTGTTCTATTTCATCCAACGTCGACTGTTTCCTTGCAGCGTTCACGTCGATGTTTTCGAAGTCTAGAAACGTTGCTTCCCCGTAGCTGTCGTCCTTGGTACTGCCGCCGTCTGAGAAACAATTGCCTGCTGTCGGCGACTTGGCACTGAACGAGCTCACGCCGTACGGTGGCGAATCCAAAGCCTGCGCGAAGTCTGCGAAGGGATCTGGTTCCGGTTCCCCCAGTTGGGGATAAGGGCCCCTGGTAGAGGGAGCAACACCGGACTCGACGGGTTGGCTCGGAAAACTACAGGCCGCGGGGCCGAACGCTTGGAAACGCGCTTGGCCCGGCTCCAAACTGCGAAATGAGAAAAGAAACGCTTTAAAGTAGAACACACCCGTACATAAGAAAGAGACGGTCGCTGTTTCAGCTCGCCTTCATAAATTTCGATGAATTATGGCGTGAGTGATTGGATTGGCGTCGCCGATCTATCGTTTTAGGGAAGTTTGACACCATCGGCAATATAATCTAAATATAAATGTCTGATCTCGATCTGAATGTTATCGATCGAGGTTCGATCTCAATGCTATTACTGTTGGGCTGCCGACGCCGACGGTCATAATTTTCTATGAGTTGTTTTTTTATAGTCTTGCGAATAGTACTACAATATTTACTTCCATGTTATTCAGTGCATCGAAACATAATATGGTGAGTGTAAAGAACAGATATCGCAACGTGAGGAATGTGAAATATTTTATAAAAGTGCAATTTAAAATAGAGATAAAATCGGTCGATGGCTGCATTTGGATGACATTAAGGGCGCGGGGAAGCAGGCGCACAGCCGGATCGGTCATAAAACTCTTGATGCGTGCTTTGAAGCACAACAGAGCCAGAAATAGTGCTTGACCCACTAACGACTGGAGCGCTTATTTCCGTCATCAAGACATCGGCTGCTCAGCGAATGTTACACCACTACGAACCAATGCTAATTACAAAGAATTAATGAAACCGAAAAGCAAATCAATGGAATTTGATTGAAACAACTGTGGATACAACGCAACAGATGATGAAGGCAATTAGTGTTGGGCTAATGGCATATTTGGATTTATTATTATTATAGTTCTTAGAGACAACGCCAAGTCGCGAAATGAATAATGCGGTAGCATTTGTTAAGTAGGTAATGCCAACGCTATAAAAAGGTGTTTAGTCAACAACAATCAAGGCAACATAATACAATATGAGGCACATTTCCTTCCATAATTACAAAAGATTTAAATTACAAAAACATTTTCATGGGGGTCCTTTAGAAGCCGTTTCTTTAGAGACATAATCTTGATGTTTATTTTATGTAAAGGATGTTTGACGTAACAAAACATATTTAACGTAACAAGCAGAATACAAAATCTATGAATACATTTATATGGTTCCACAAAACACACAAATAACATTTTTAATTACTTCACATGGTTACAATGTTCGAATCAAATCGTCAAACCGCTAATTAACCAACGAACAAGAAATTTTAATATTATGGGTTTTATTGGAGGACTAACTTTTTATCCAGTATCAGTTAGGTCCATTGGTAGTTTTGACAAATGGATAGACAAAGTAAGGGGATTACTTACAATTCTTTGAGCCGACTGTCCCAAAGTAGTCGATGCATTGCTACGTAAATTATACACAGGACGTTGAGGTATGAAAACAATTTTCAGATCGACTTAAATCTGCACGGTCCAAATTTAATTCTTACGCTGTTTACTGCGTGAATCAAACAGTAAACTGAAGCAACGTAGATGATGTCAGAGCAACGAAAAACACAAATTAACACGAAGTTTGTGTAAGGTTTTCATAAAGGAGTTAATGACTAAAAGATCGTCTGGAAACCTCATTAGAGCCAAAAGATTAACCTTCAAAGGTACGAATTCGATTAATAAAGTTACCTTATTAGAAGCGAGTATATCGGTTTAAGAATCAAGTTCCTACTTTGAATATAAAATAGGGCTTGAATAAAGATTATAGAAATATTGAAACAATCTCCCAGTTTATTCAATTCGTGCTTATTTTGCCACGTGTAATATTGACCTACAACGTAATATGATTACTTCCAATTGCAGTAATAGCAAACGATAATGCAAACATGAACGAGAAAATAAAAACATTCAAAAGATGACTAACCAACCATCTGGACAGTGAAATGTACAGTGTTTGAAACAAAACATTCGATGAACAGAACAGCCCACGTGTGGCGTGGGCCGATCACCCATCAAAATAATGGCGACGGGCCAACTTTTAGATTCGAACACCGGCAGCACAATCACCTTTGCTAAGAAAGTCATATTTAAGGATGTCAGCTGAATAAAAAAGAAATACATTCCAATATAAGCAAAAAGAATATTCATCACTTATTAAAACACCAATTACATTGCGTTGTTCATATGCCTTATTACACAATCGTAAGTATACAAAACAATGCGTAAACACGTCAGTGCACGTTGCGTTGAGTGGGACGAATCTCGACAGATGCAATGACTTTGCGTAGAGCGGTCTAAATACATTCCGCTTTTAAAATGTACTAAGTGCTAAAATAGTAAAAATAAATAAAATCTATACCTGGATGTTATCGACCGCATCTCTTCCACGGTGATGGGCTGAGTTTTGTAGCGTTCCTTGTCACGAGTTTTAGCCCGGGAAGTCGAGGGCTGATCTCTCGGAGACAAGAGATCTTTAGTTAGTGCTTGTTCCATGGACTTTATTCTGGAGGCAATCGATGGAAACGACTTAGGTTTGTTATCTTCTCCAACTGCGTTGTTAAGCGAGCGATTCCAGGGTTCACAAAATCCGTTTTCACAATTCTCATCAACCTTTAACCGGCGATTGTTCAAAATAGATAGTAACTCATCGTTCACATCACACGCGAGGCTCTTTGACCGAGGGTTTGTCTTCGGCCGAAGGTTTCTCCGTCGCAGTACTGCGCTTGGATAGCTCTCTTCCGGGTTGGGCGCGGACGCGAGATTCAATACTCGTCGCGGTCCAGCCGCCGACAAGTCGTTCGCGTCGCAACTGAAATTCGTCACACTAATAATGTTCGCATCGTTGTCCGCGCAAAAAGAGAGCCGTGGGCGCGGCGATTGGCTGCGTTCCCTAGTCAAACTCGAACCTCTCTGCTTTAAAATAGGTCTAACTGCTGCTTCACATTCCGATCCCGAGTGGTCAGATGTCCTGGAGCGTAGGAGTGAAGGCCTACGGGAGCTTCGGTCGACTTCGCTCAAATCGAAACTAGAAGCATGTCCTTCGTCTCCAGACAACTTTTTGGATGACTTTAGGATTGGTTTTTTCGGCAGATCGAAATCGAAATCATCAAATTCGGTTGATTTTTTCTTAAGAATTGGTTTGGGTGTATCGGAAAGAATATCATCTAAACATGGTCGTTCTTCAGAAAAACTCTTTTTCTTCAGTATTGGTCTTACGGTTTCTTTATCGTCTTCTACTATTTCTGCACCACCCGCTGCTGCTAATAAGACAGCTTGAGCAATAGAAACGTGAGATGAGGCAGTGCTGCTACTAGAACTGGAATTAGATTTTCGTTTTAATATTCCGTGGGGTTCGGGAGAACTCTGAGATAAGTCGTCAACATGATGCTCTTCTTCTCTACTCATTTTCCTTTTTAGGATTCCTTGTATTTGACCATCTGGCGACCTATTCCTGACAACATCTTCCAATGAAGATCTTCTATTTTTTAATATGGACTTATTTGTTTCTAAGGATCCATCTTCAGCGAAGGATACTTCTGGACTACAGGATCTCCTCCGAGCTACTTGAGACTCGTCCAAGCTTCGCCGTTTCTTCAAGATACCTTGTCGTTGCTTGCTGTCAGATCGACCGTTTCGAGGTTCGACAACGCTTGGTGAAAATGTAACCGGCGGGGATGCAATGGCTTGGTTAGTAGTATTTGATGCAGCACTGTCTTCGTGAATAGATTTACGTTTTAAGATAGACACGGGCGTATGATGACCACAGGACGTTGACGAAGTATCAAGACGGCGACTTTGACTAGACGTATCGTTATTGAGATCAGAAAACATTGCACTTTGCTTTTCAAAATCAATCAGTCTCTGAGCTGCCGTGTCTATATCTCTTAACCTCTCTGTTACTCCCCTGTTATGTACCGGCCTTTCATTAAGTAAGCCATAATTATATGCGTGATTGGTGTGTTTTAGTTCAGATTTCGGTGCGAATATGGAGTCGAAACGAGGCTCAGATGTGTCTAAATTTAGCTTATTACTAGTTAAGTTATTCGACAATTTGTTAACCCTATCTAAAGTCTGTTTAGTCAACGCAGCTAAGCTGTCCATCTCCTGGGAAAGTCTAGAACTATGCGGTCTAACGGTTTCGTGAAGCGTCGACATCTTTGTAACTTTAGAATTATCTAGTCCACAAGCATTAACATTTGGTTCTTGATTTGCTCGGGATGTAACATTCAAAAGATTTTTAGGCGAAACGTTCTTAGTTTCATTCGATTTTCTTGGAGAATTATTTTCTAAACTAGTCAGTCTTTTCTTTGAATTATGATATTTTTCGCTAAGACTTTCACTATCTTTTTGAGCTCGATGTCTTCGATCGATACGATTATTTTCTGTATCACTCTTGGCCTTTTCTGGACTTTTTCGAGTTATTCTATTTCTAGGTGTTTCAGCTTTTGATCTGCTAGATATTGTATCTCGAGTTAAGTCCTGCTTAACCGGTGACGTAGACGTCCGAAAATTTCTTTCAGCTGATTTCTTGGAAAGAGGTATGCAACTAGGCTTGGAACCAGATTCGGGACTTCGACGCCTGTCATAAGTCTTTGTAGGAGTGGAATTTGAGGGCGAAGACTTAAGCGGAGTCGATTTGATACCAAAAGATAAATTTAAAGTAGTTTTAGGAGATACTTTGGAAGACGGCAGTGAGCTTTCAGTCTTGGGGTGTGGTGCTTCAAGGGGTCGGCGAGTTCTAGGTTTTGCGACGCTTCCTGCAAAAAACAGAAAATCATATGTATATTAATCTGCTACAATTTTATACGTACTTATAATGTAAGTAAATTTGATCACGGTCAACGAGTATGGACGGAAGAGGAAGCTGTTGACCCGCACGTGTGTATTGTTCTACGGAGGTTCACTGACTGGTGCGCAAGCGTCGATTCGTGTGTCATTTCGCGCGATATGGCGGACGGTGCCATTGTTACTGTAAGTAGGTAACGCACGACTCATTGTATTATGTAGACACTTCCATTATGTAAAATTGAAGATATAAATAAATTGAGTTGTTTCGTGCTACGATATAACACAGAGATCTGGTACTGAAATCACGTAAGAGAGATTATATTGCGATTAATTTTATTGAAACGCAATGCTCGTTGTTTATAATGATTTTGCATATATGAATGCATAGCTCTAAGGTGATTTAAACTCATAGACTACATCAATAATATTTAATTCACATTTCCGAAATGCAATCAAAGCGTTAAAATGTAATATAACACAGGGTAAAAAATAAATAAGGGTTAATTAAAAACCTGATATTTTTCCATTGACAGCAAAAATTTTACGTACCTTCAGTAAAGTAATAAGAAAATCTGCTTTAAATATTGAACATGTATAATAAATATAAATAACATATTTACGTTCCCTTTTCGGTAAATATGTTCTGCCGCGTCCTTTCACATAAATCTATTTACGTATAAACAGGGTAATGAATAGGCTCAATTGGGACTAATATGATAAAAGAAGTGAACTGTGTCAAAATATGTATAACACCGTAATTTACATCGACTGAAAAGAAAGAAAACAGTGTAATCCCTGTAGCTGGGAGTTCGTAACGTGAAAGGCATGATAGTAATATAGGCTAAAAAGGTAGGTAGGTATCCAGGTTACGTTTTAAAAGCTTCTGAAATCACCGTACCGTGGGCATAATCCTGTATATTCCCAGACAAAGCCGGCAAAGCCAACAGGTAATTTCCTATAAAGCCGGGGCCTGACCGAACGACGGCGACGTCAAATCACGGGCGAAACGTCGAAGTCTTCGGTCTATGCGGTTTTCAGCCACAATGTAACTCCTATGTCTTGTTTTTAAATATACACGAATAATCCTTTGTGTTTTGTGCCAAATATGTCACTTTTTATTAAGAAATATCAAAATGGATGACCGTGGAACGGTAGATAATGTCTTACCTACTTATGTATCTCTAAGATAATTATTTTAAAGCTTTTAAGGTTTTTATTAAGAGGAATTTTAAAAACATGAAAGAAATATGTATGAAATTCCATGAGCTATACTACGGTATGTGCTGTATATATCGTGGTATTGTTTAGAGAATGAATGCATCTATTTTTATGAAATGCATCGTACGAGATAGGCATGCTGAAAATGCTGAAATTGGAAAAGTTCTCGCAATGGTATTGCAAGTGCAGAGTGAAATAAAAATGTTTGAATAATCCTTTGATGGTCTGACTAGCATTTCATTTTATTCGTTTTACCTTCGCGTTCGATATCTTAATTGTTGTTTGTGAACGGCACGAAAATGACGATTTTCAGTTTTCGTATACATTTAACAGTTTTTTATAGTATTTAAATGAAAAAAAAAAATAAGGAACGTGATATTTTTACCTTTTTAACCGACTTCTGAAAAAAGGAGGAGGTTCTCAATTCGGATGTTTTATTTTTATGTTTGTTCGCGTATACAATTCTTTTTTTGTTCGAAAGGGTAGACTTCCCAAATGGTCCCATTGTCATCAGGTCCAGGATCTGATGATGGTATCATGCCGAAATCGAGGGAACTCCTCAATTTTTATAGAAAAACGTACATTTTTTTATTTATTCAACTAGTTAAGCGTTTGCGTTCAAAAAAACATTTTGCCATCAGATCTGATGATGAAGCCAAGACACAGGCACTGGCAGTCCTTAAATAAGACATTGTATTCTAGCCGTGTCTGGGCTTATTGACATTATAACGCACTTTACAAGTGCGCCACTGAAAAATTAATTGTTTAAATTTCTGCAGTGCAGATCTAATGCTGGATATGTAGCAAAAAAAAATACTTTTTTGCAAAAAAAAAGAAGTCGGTTTTTTTTGCAAAAAAAATATCTTGTTTGCTTTATCCTTTTCGTAGTTGTATAACAAAACCTTTTAATTGCGTGTGTGACACACACTTGGCCGTTTATTTTCTAAAAGAAAAAAAAAAACTAAAAACAAAACATAACTTCGTGACTTTTCTGAACTCTAAAAAATTTTTAGCGCACTTGATTTACCGATGCACTTATTAAAAGTAGTTTCTTACATCCACAGAAAGGTAGCCACTGGGTGAAAACTAACTCGGATTTTTGCTAAGGAAACCCTTGTTTGCAAAATGCTGTAAAGTAAACAATATAGAGATAGTGGAAAAGCCTTGCAAATAGCTGCAAATGGCTGCAAATTCACACGAAGTAAGATGTACCCTGTTGTTAACCAACCAACCAACGCCATTCTTTCAGGAGGGGATAATTTAGGAATCGGACAAATATCCCGATCGCTGGTTAAGGATGATTATTCCATCTATCAGCAGAATCATTCATCTTGAATGTCTTTGGATCATTATTTCCTACTCGGCTGTCGGGCTAGAGAAGGAGTCAGCACAGGAAGGGGCCCAACAGGGCCAACGCCTGCCGGGGTTGCGGAATGTTTATAATAGTTACCGTGACCCTGGAACATAAAGAGCAATCGAAGGAACATGAGTGGGTTTTAGTCAGTAAGAGTCTGACACGCCCTCCCGCCGCACCCAGGACGGGAGCAGTCATTGGATGATTTCCCACTCACCAAAAAAAAACTATTGTCTTTCGATTGTGTCTCGAATCACGTGTATTCGAAGGTTTAACTAGCTGTCTCCCGCGGTTTCACCGGAATTAAGCTGGGTGTTTGGTTCCTTCTTTGTTTTGGGGGCACGATATATTATTGATATAAATCTACACACTTTTAGAGTGCAATAAGCTACACTAAATATGTACGCTAAGTGTGAGCGGACGTTGTTGCGAGTATCTATCCCTAGCCTTTTCCCAACTATGTTGGCGTCGGCTTCTAGCCTAACCGGTTGCAGCTGGATATCAGTATTTTACGTCAAGCGACTGCCTATCACCATTGCGACCTCCACAACCCAGTAACTGGGCGACACGATACCTCTTGGTTAGACTGGTCAGACTTTCTGGCTTACCCGTAAGGACTGTCAAATATCTACGAATGACAACCGGGACCAACGGCTTTACATGCTTTCCGAGGCACAGGATGTCAGTGATGTTTAAGATAAACTTTAGAAAGTACATATGAATTAATTAAGCGAGTAAGCATAGTGCATAAAATTAATCAGAATACAAGTAAAGGGTTACTTATTATCAGATTATCGTCGGAATTTTACCAATGTATTATATTTACATCTAACAAATTCCTCTCATACTTCATCCATTTTATTGGTTACTAGCATCGCGTCGCCGTCTCTTTCATAGTTGGCCGAGCCTAATATAGGTTGGACCCGTTTCTATTGAAGCGGGACTTATTACCCGCATTATCCGAGATTGGAAGATCGCAGTAATATGTATTAAGAGCTTTGTCCATCATTATTAGAGCTGTCAGCTTATCTTGGTCGGCCCATTAGTTGATACGCGATATGTTCCTATTTTAGCATGGACCACTTAACGTTTGACCTAGGCTATCATATATCTAATCTTTGCGTAGGTATGATAATGTCGTTTTTACTGTGATTTTTTCTGTCACGTCGGTTCCTGCCCTTTTTAACCGACTTCAAAAAAAAGTAGGTTCTCTGTTCGACCTGTATGTATGTAGGTATGTATGTATTTATGTTTGTCCGCGATTATCTCGCGTTTGGCTGAACCGATTTTGATGCGGTTTTCAGCAAAGTGTTTGTTACATTCTGGGGAAGGTTTTAGTATATAATACTAATGGATATCCTGTGACGTTGCGCGCATAGTGCCGTTTTCATTTTATAAGATTATAAGTTTATTTTGAGAGCTACCCTAAAACGTAGTCAGACACTGAGACTCTAACCAAACTATTTATTAATCTGTGCTCTAACTAAAAAGTAAAAAATAAAAAGCTTTTTTTAAAAAAAGATAACCGACTTCAAAAACTGAAAGCTCAAAAATAACTATTTCGGAAGTCGGTGGCTTCTCTTCTGCCGGTCGATTTGTGTTGCCACCGACTTGAGCTTTCAGTTTTTGAAGTCGGTTATCTTTTTTTAAAAAAAGCTTTTTTATTAGTAACTAATTGTTCATCCAGTCGTCTTTAGTTACTGTCACCCTAACGTGGATCGTGATAGTCTGAAATTATTCAGGTAATTCTATTTTTCATCAACCAGGCGTTATTTTTGCAATTAATGTGACGGCATTTTTTTTGTAATTTGTGCCTGCAACCTTTTTTTGCTACGGCAATAGTGCACTATCGTTTTACTACAAAGAACACGGGAATTAAGATAAAATAGAAGAAAAGTTAGGTAAAAAGTGGTTTCTAAAGCGATAGTGCAGCGCAGGCCATAATCCCGAGAGGATTGAATGCAAAATTATACTGCTGCCATATAAAAAGAACTTTTACGCCGTAAAACTTAGAAACTAGGAACTTGTGTCTTACTGAGTTTGCTTACACGTGTTTCTTCTTAGTACACATTAAAACCTTTTTAAAAGACTTATTAAATCAATAACAAGGATTAGGGAGGGTACAGGAAAACGGACCCGTTTCTCTTTCGAACAAAATTTAAAAAGACATCAAAACCATGATAGACTTATTTTTGGACCGCCTCATTAACTCGGTGGATCGCTAACGGTAGAGCTAGTTTAGGGTTTTAGTTTTGGTTCGTATAAAAACTGTTTATTACGTTTTTGCTTAGGTATTTTTTTACAAACTGTTATGGTGAGTGCCTTTCATCGTTCTGGGTAATTTCAACCCTCTCCTTTTGATCGTCTGGATTTTTGACCTCTTTAATCGTTTAAAATATCTTGCCGCATTTAAGGCACTTTCATGGATAATGAGTTGCCTATAGAAGGTCCGGGTCTTTTGCTAAAATTACTTCTCGGGAGCAGCCCAGTGTTTGAAAACTGGTGTTAGAAGAACCTTAGATGGTCAATCGTAGACCTCAAAATATGCAACGCGTCTGTGGAACTCACTATTGGAAAGAAAAATCTATCATCTGTTACAAGCAGATATTAAGTTAAGTCTTAAGGCGGAACCACATTACCGTGTCGTGGCGTGTCGTGGCGCGCCAGAAGCATATCGGTTTCATAAATTTTGGAATGGTTAGAGACACACTTGTATGGCGTGTCGTGGCGCGACACGGTCGGGGGTGTCGCCGACTGCTTGCCACCGATTGCGCCAGAGCGGTGGTGGGGGTTTATGACGCGACACGACACACGGGCAAAATGTGTTTCTGTACAGGCGCGTGGCTCGTGGCGCAAACCGAACATCTGGCGGGCACTTTTGGATTTATTAATATTTGCAGCAAAATTACTGACGATCTTATTGAACTTGTAAATGGTGTTTGGAAAGGAATTAAAAGTCAGTAAAATAGTATATTACTTTATTATTTATTTAAAAAGGTATAAATGAATAATTATACAAAATTAACAATCCTCTGTTTATCTCTATTTTTTTTCTCTTTCATTGTATTATTTGAGTTTTAGAATATTTTAATGTTTAATTTTTTTAAATTTTACTCTTCAATTGTTTACTATTTAACCCGTGTTTTATTTTCAAATGTTTAATTTAATTTTATGTTCATGTTTAAGTCAATTTAATACTGTTTAATTTTACTTTGATTTCAATTTTATCGTGTACTTTAACTTATACAATTCTAAACTATGTTTGAAATGATGATGTATGCATAATGTGTTCTCCTATAACTGAAGGAGCACAAATCTTCAAAGAACTTTGTATAATAATGCATGTGTATCCTTTGTTGGAGTTCCTTTCTGAATAAAATAAAATAAAATAGGATGAACCTAGTATTTACTTTTATTTCGTTGGTCTGAAGAAATTTCAATGCTAAGAGAAATTGTAGGTGTTCATCAAAAGAAAACATAATGCACGTTTGAACGCTGCAAAGGTTCGGTAAGTACTGTTCAGAAAAAACGCCAGAATGCGCCACGACACGACACGTAAGTGTGCACACTCACCGCCACGCCAGTAAGCATCATGGCGCGCCACGACACGGTAATGTGGTTCCGCCTTTAAGGTGTTACACAGAAAAGTACAAAAGCAATAAAAAATATTCATTTGCCACCAGACTGATTTGTTGAAACCAAGCGTATAAGCACTCATTAATGTGGAACGAAGCTTGTAATACGGCGTTTATTTTTTTTGTGTTGTATAGGTACCAGAGTTTTGAGTCATCACAAGTCGTCAAATCGACATTACGTTGGAATTAATTTGAAAGCTTTTATTGTATTTTCTGTGAAACCATAAACACTGGTTCATTGAAAGGCACTAAATATTTTGAAAAATATTACCATGCTGACATTATGATTTTATACTTTCTGTAAAGATTATAATATGTGGGTTTTCTGTATACAGAACACAAAATAAATGAATAGGATATTTGGATTTTTAAAAACGTCAATATTTTTCCCTCTATAAAGTAGCTAGCTTTTGTCTTCCGTAGCTTGCTGTTATATGGTAATCGTAAATTTAAACTATTAGAATAAAAACCCTCTTAAAATACAACGCATTTTTCCTGTCATCACGATAACGTCATTCCCATTGGTTCCCTCCGATCTGTCACGGAAGGGAAGCACACGAACCTAATTTGAACTATAGAGTAAACATTACGCTCCTTTTTCAAATAGTTGCCGCGCAAAACGGGTCACGCGACCATATTGTCCTACATACCGTCCTAATTCCTAGTTAGTCGTGACGTCATCGGGCTATACTTTCACGGTAATGTATTGCCATTAACTGGCGCCAGTAAATGTTGCACTAGAATTAAATTTATATGCGCATACATAAAACTTTCAAACTGTATAAAGTTGGGAGTTTGAAACGAAACACACTAAAGCAGACTATCAAATTGCTGCGATATCGTGAGTAATCTACTGCTTTCGTAAATAAAATAAACCTTTAAAAATAGGACGCAACTATTAATGCTGTGATGGCCCAGCGGTGGAGACACGCCTCTCATGTTCTCAAGAGGTTTTGAATCCAATGTATATTATTTTCAATTCATATGTTCTTCTTAGTTTATTTCAGACATAGGTGAATGAAAACGCAGTGACAAAACCTGGCCTTATAAGTCCGTAATGGTGAGCATTGTTTACACCTTCTTTGAATGATAAGAGGCCTTTGTGCTGCAGTGGTACAGTTACAGGCTGGAATAGGCGAGACGACAAAAAAAAAGTAATTAGTCCGTCAGATAGGTAATTAAAAAATTTTGGATACGTATTTTTTTCTTTTTTCTCGTGAACGAAGAATGAAGAAGATACAGTGCGTTAAAGTTGCGCATGACGTCACGATCAGATACATATTTTGTAGGACGGTGACGTCAAAAGCCCCCACTCCGGAACTTTGTTGCATTGTTGAATTTTTGTATTTTTTTATTGATTTGATCAAGCAAAAAATACGTGTCCTGTATTTTTAGTCGATCTATCAGACAGACTAAACAGAAAGCCATATTTTTTATGTTGTCGTCATCCCTATTATTTACATGACGTATCTATCCATCTTGAATAAAACTAACCCTCAAAAAATTCCAATTTTCTTTGAAAAACAACAACAAAATTCCCATTTATCTTAAATAAATAGTATGCATGTAAAACGAAACAAATAAATAAGACGTTTAAGCTCACATTCGCATGTTTTCATGTTCTAGAACAGCATGTTTGAAATCTCTAAACGATTTATGGCCTCGCTTCATACACGTAATATATTTGAGAGCAAACAAACAATTTTGTGCATTCTCGTTGCGGTATACGCTAGGATTGCATGCACCACAAACAGACAACATTAACAAGCTTACTCTTTATAATACATACTACAAAGCTTTTTGAAAATTTACACATTTCCAACTTGTTTTTGGTAATGTTGAAAAGATTAAAAACTTGAATTCTCATCTCATCCTTTGTCCATTAGAGTATAAGGTTAAAAGGTTCTATGTGTGTTTGTCTATTGTTCTCGTTGTCGCAAAAGCTACATGCAAGGCGTAGGATACTGAATGTGATTCTCGAGTCGGACGACATTTTATTAAGATATGCTCATGCTTATTTGTCCTGCTCATGATCTCTTGAGAGTAAGGGAAAAGTGCACGTAAGTTTGTGACTATAATATCTTTTGCTTGTCTTTATTAAGATTTTCGGTTGTGGTCGAAATTTGGTCAAAATGATAAGTGTAATTTATTTTAAATGTTGTTTATTTTTAGCAACCGGTGGGACGATGTTTCCTAACCGAAATACCTGAATCTTTGAATGTATTAACCAGAATCTTTAAAGCGATACAAATGTATCAGTCAAACTACGAGAGAAGTCTGAACAAGACAAATATAAGGGCGCAATTATTTTTGGCCGCTAACTCGTATTCGATTGCCTATGGATTCGGGAAAACGACAATATAAATGAACGGAGTCGAGTTCACCCGTATTCAAGCGACTTTTTTTTTGAATTGTGAAGCAGTACTTCGTCAGCTACTGTTGTCACAATGAGTAGTGGTGATCTTCGCAATGTAAGTAATACATCAGGTGTCCGAATTCGAGTAAAATCTTCCGTGCACCCGAATACGGAATAACGACCAAGTGTAATTGCGCCATAAGAGAAGCAAACATTTAACTGCACCTGTCAGGCAGTGCAAACATGTGTCAATGTCTTTGAATGTCAGTCTGTTAATGTCTCAATCTGTCAGTGCCTGTCCACGTGTATAGGTACAATACGGTCTTGCTTGCAATTAGTTCATATAAACAGCTGTCAGAACAAAACACACCTACACATAATCACAACATTGATATGTTATCAAACTTAGTTCGTGTAACCGTACGTGTCAGGCATTGGGTTTGTGCACTACTTAACTAACAACTAGGTTAGGTTAGTAACACACTATCGGCACATAATAAATTGTTGAGAAATGATTTATGTATTGAGAAACAATAATGCTTTTTTCATGGTAATATGAGAAAAAAATGGTGTATTCTGTTTTCCACGACACAAGGGAACTAGGTGATGATAAATTGCTGTTTTTAGTTCGTACTGTAAACCAGACTATACAATCCATACCATATTTTATGTCTCTTCTCTTTCAGAGAAGGTAGAAGTACTGAACACCACATATTTATGCTCAATGTGATTTGAGACTTTATTATAAGTAATTATTATTAATAAATCTTTCACTGATGTCTAAATACACTTAGGAACTACTTATGAATTTAAAAAGTTAAATTACTCAGGTAAGAACACATGAGTATAAAAGTCACTAGAAAACTATTAATTAAAAGAGTGTCTAAAAAACTTGCTAGTTTTTCTTAATCATGAAAAACCTTTCTAGTTCACCCTTAACTAGGCCACTAAATAAAATTTTAAATTACCTACAGCTTAATTAAACATAGGCTTTAATTGTGCTAATTTTGGAGCTAGTACAAGCCCGCTGTTCTTGGCAGTAAATCGAAAACGAAATTGCATTTCCAATACTCATTGAGTTCAATTTCCTGGGGTAATTGTTCAAGATAAATTACGGAACAATTGAAGCCTTTCATTTAAATTGTCTGTAACTGAGACTCTCCTCCTTTTTACAGTAAAGAGCCTGAATTGATACTTAAATAGAGTCAGTTAAATACAAAGAGTGGTTATCTATTTAGCACTTGGTTGGCTAGTAGAGCCTCGGGCAAAATGTTCGCCTTTGTATCTTTGTGCATGACAAAGAGGTGGAAATAATACAATTGCACCTGTACCAGACCTAAGTCAGTGTACAAAAACGTTTTAGTGAATTTTATAAGACTTGTAACAATGTTACTTAGTATTAACTAAGCGGTGCGAAAGTAAACTCTTCAAGTATTTTTAACCGACTTCTAAAAAAAGGAGGAGGTTCTCAATTCGGATGTTTGTATTTTATTTTTATGTTTGTTCGCGCAAATCTCCGTCGTTTACCAACCGATTTGAACAATTCTTTTTATGTTTGAAAGGGTAGATTTCCCAAATGGTCCCATTGTCATCAGGTCCAGGATCTGGTGATGGTATCATGCCGAAATCGAGGGTAGTCGGTTTTTTTTTTTGCAAAAAATTATCTTGTACTTTTATAAGTTAGTAATCTGTCACCACATCACTGCAAATAACTGAACCGATCGTAATGAAATTTGACAGAGGTAGGTTTGGATCTGGATAAGGGTCTTGGAAGCTGATTTCCGAATTTGTTATGAGAATAAGAATGGGCATGAACATCAATATAATTCATAATGACCTTACGTGACTCTAGTTAGAAATGAAACACACAAAATGAAGAAAAAAAAACGACATCGACAACAGATATGGCTTGAACAAGAGAAAATATTAAACAATTTCCTATTATCTACAAAAACAGAACACACATTTTCATTTAAGTAGACAGGAAAATATGTCCCTGAAAATATCATCACAGAATTTTATATGACAAGTCTGATTACTGGACAGAGTACAAATTGGACAACAATTGTTTATATACACAGATGTCTGTCCACGTTTAGTTTGAATGCGTGTTAAGCCTCGCCACGTGTAATGCTTTGTTCAAACTGTTTTATTTAAAGTCTATAGAATCTGTTAATTAATTATGTAGCTACCTATCCAAGTTCGCTTTATTCGATTATTATGAAAAGCTGCTACATTTTCATCAAGGTCATAATATATCTTTTGTACATTTTTGTTTGGGATTACGTCAGCTTGGAAGTGAAGTATACCATAAAACATCTATGGCATGGCAATGAGTAGCTTTCTATCAATAAAATATTTTTGTAATCGAGTCAGTAATTTCACCGATTTATTTTTTTATTTATACTTCATGCACAAAGACGGACTTTATGCCATAGGCATTTACCGGGGTTGCGGAATATTTATAATAGTTGCCGTGACCCCGGAACATAAAGGGCAACCGAAGCGGTTTTAGTCAGTAAAAGTCTGACACGCTCTCCCGCCCCACCCAGGACGGGAGAAGTCATTTGATGATATCCCACTCCCCAAAAAATGCCTAAGGCATTTTCTACAATCAATCTACCAGGGTGATGCAAAGATAGCATGGTGCATTAGTTACTTCAATACCGAATAAAGCCTACGAACAATGTTACTTACCTCTTTATAAGTAATAGGTGTTAGTTGTAAAGTGGTTTTAATGCTAATGGTCAGCCTAAAAGGTAAAATGCGAACAGATTATATTTAGGAGTTTTAGAAGAACACGCTAGAACAACGGAGAACTTTCCTCTAACATTTAAGTTGAACCCTTCCATTAGTTAATAAATAATTTAGCGTCCACCATTTTGAAAAACCAGCTTACTAAGTTCGTCACACAGTAGAGATTTACTATGAACATGTGGATTACAACACGATGATCTCAAAAGTGTGTCGTAAATAATAAAATAAACGTTGTTTATTTGATTCATTCACAAGAAACTAAATAAAATTTATTATAAGATACATCCGCGACATGACGGTTGAATCATCAATGTTGTTGCGTGTTCGGAGAGCCAAGCAGACTGGCAGTTTTTAACCGACTTCAAAAAAAAGTAGGTTCTCTGTTCGACCTGTATGTATGTATGTATGTTTGTCCGCGATTATCTCGCGTTTGGCTGAACCGATTTTGATGCGGTTTTCAGCAAAATGTTTGTTACATTCTGAGGAAGGTTTTAGTATATAACACTAATGGATATCCCGTGACGTTGCCCGCATAGATCGCGTTTTGCTTTCTTGGATTGTAGATTTTCAAAGACGATTGTATGTTTGACCGCGATTATCTCGCGTTTAGCTATACCGATTTCGATGCGGTTTTCAGAAAAGTCTTTGTAACATTCTGTGGAAGGTTTTAGTATATAACACTAATGGATATCCTGTGACGTTGCGCGCATAGTGCTGTTTTCATTTTATAAGATTATAAGTTTATTTTGAGAGCTAAAACGTAGTCAGACACTGAGATTCTAACTAAAAAGTAAAAAATAAAAAGCTTTTTTAAAAAAAAGATAACCGACTTCAAAAACTAAAAGCTCAAAAATAACTATTTCGGAAGTCGGTGGCTTCTCTTCTGCCGGTCGATTCGTGTTGCCACCGACTTCCGAAATAGTTATTTTTGAGCTTTTAGTTTTTGAAGTCGGTTATCTTTTTTTTTAAAAAAGCTTTTTTTAGAGTCAGCGATCGCAGAAGAAGTCGGTTTTCGAACGCTTGACGATTTTTTTTATTAGAAAGCAAAATTCTATACGACACATAGCCAAGTAAACTAAAAAAAAACACTTCAAAATCAACACGTGTTCTATGTTTCTACTTAAAAACGCAACCGAGTGCCGAAGCTATCGCAAAATCGAAGACCAGCGGTTCTGTGGCAAGTCTGCTTTGTCCTTAAGAGAGATACTCATATGAAAACACGACGCATGACTCCGAGCAAAACTTGAAAAGCTTTTTAATTTAACGTTGTCATTATGAATCTTAATTAAGTATGATTATCTTAGTTATAAGCTACGTACATCGTAGTTTGTTTACTACCGAGAGCTGTAAATTAAGAATTCAATATTTTGCAAATTCAACGAAGGATAAAAACGTGATACTAATTTTACATAGGCATACCTAAGTAGGCTCAAAAATGTGGAACTTCACTGTTCCTAATTCAAATCAAATAACAAAACACTCATATTTGTTGAATATCGAGAAATGCATTTAACCTAACTGTAATAGAATTTGAGCAGAATCAAAGAAAAATATGGTTATTATTTTCAATAAATTGGGAAATTCATAATAATTACATTGCCTATTTGAATCCCGTCGAGTGTAGACGGGATTCAAATAGGCAATGTAAGTATTATGTATTCAGCTTCGGGTAGTTTCAATTAGATATTATATACATATTCGGGTACAGCTATCTTATTGGCCTATCGTTGAAGCTTCAACAATGATGATCGAATATCGAAGGCCAAATTTTGCCAACCTTTTGAATATTAACAAAGCTACCAAAGATGGCGTATCTACTAGGTATCTACAGATTCCGAAAATATCAGGTTTATGATGCTATTTCAAAGCAAATGTTGTTTTTTTTTTCACTGATAATGCTTAAAATTTATAAACAAGTATACCAGCTTATTATCCCACTGCGAGGCAAATGCCTCTTCTTATTTATACAGAGAAAGTACGACCATTGATGACTACGCTTGCATAAGGCGGACATAAAAAAAATATATAAGGCTCCGCATGATGTTTCTCTTCACCTATCGTCGTTGAAGTTCTAACACCACGGAAGTCAAAAACAGCAACCTTTCAGGAGAGAGAAAAAACCGCGCAATTTTGGATAGACACCACAACAATATTTTACACTTTCCGTATACATTCCGATTCCGTACACATTAAGTATACGGAAACTGCAAATTCATATTATTATAAGTATTATAACATCTATCCAAAATTGTGCAGTTTTTTCTCTCTCCTGAAAAGCTGCCATTTCTGACTATCGTGGTGTTAGAACTTCAACGACGCTATGTCATACCAATAAGCAAACCTATCGTTGCATGCCATATCTGATTTATAAACACCACGACATCTATCAAACTATTTACATATTTGCAGTATAAACTAATGCTCATTGTATGAGAGGCAAATGCAAAGAAATAATAAATAATATGTCATCGTAACTCGTGTTACCAAAGTCGATTTATTTCTATACGACTAAATAGCAAATAAAACCGATTAATAAAATTAACCAGGATACAAGTGTTTATTGTTTTATCAATATTTACTAAAGTGTACTAAATAACTTCCCCGTCGGGACGTGGCCTAGTAACAAGGAGGTTAGTTATAAACCCCAGGACAGCAATCTAGTGCAGATAAGAAAATGCCTGGTTTTCTAGACCTAAGTGAGTTTCATGTTGTGGGCGACTGTGCGAATTTATCGTTATCTTTTTAATTCTCTACTTCTTTTGTTTTTCTACAAATTTGAGACGAATGTACGGATAAACAGCTGACCTCTCAAAAATACGTTTTTATCACGTTTTTTTGGCTTAACAATTCTCCGTCCCTATCTTGTCAATGCTGTTTCAAAATGGCGACATTGTGCCAGTAACACTGCTTTGCTAAAGTATTTAGTTAGTACTCGGTCTAAATATACAGAATTCACATGCCCATACAATACAAATATTCTCAATCTGTGATTGACGGCGTTCTAATTCACATTTGTCGTTTGATGTTTATGAGTACCTATTAACAATAGTTGCTCTAACAAAAGCTTTGGAAAATATTTATAGGCATAACGCCTTATGAGCGATACAGTAGAAAATATACGTTTATAAAATATTTGTCTTAAAAAGTAAAAGAAATAACATTTTCACGATTGCTTCAACAAACATTTGTTGTTCAAAAGCTTTTATCGAGTGTGACAATAAAAGATCACATTGAACCTTTGCATCAAAAAGATTTTTTGTGTCAATCAAAATCAGTCGAACAATAAACAAATTAATTCGATGTTGAATGAAATTTTAAGCTTTATGTACAAATTTAAAAAAAATGCATTTTTTACTAGTCTACTACAGTCATGTATCACCTCGTATATTAAATACAAAGTTTTGTAAAAGCTACGTTCAAAGTCTCTGAATAAAAAGCCAGTGTTCCATACGTTAGAACTGACTTAGCCTTTAACAAAATAAATTTAACCGTGAGTTCGGATTAGATAGACACAGTTACTTTATAATAATATTAGCGTTGATTATAACACAAGGCATCGTGTAGTTTCTGGCCACGCACCCTATTAGTCTAAGATCCCAAAATTGCTACACCGTGTCATCTTAGGATGACTAAATTTTGAGGATAAACACAGGAATATGTCGTCTTCATAAGGTGTTTGTACTTGCTGACATCGCTGTTGGGCCCGTTTTCAGGTACCATCAGTTCAACTGAAACCTGTAAATCTATTTTACAGGTTTCTATTTTAAACTCAGGTAAAATGACGTAGAAGTAGCGTCTCTAGCTCCTAGTCCACATGGGAAATAACCATACGTTTGTGTAAGGACTGATGTAATTGAAAATATCGATCATTTAAATGCGGAACACAGTTTGCCCTGTCCTTTATGTACGGCATGTAGAGCTTACATTGACGTAGATATGAATTCGAATATTATTCATTACATCGACCGGAGGGCCAAGCACGAACATGACTATGGAAAATTTATTGGATTCTAGTCAATTTCAGTATTTTAAAATTATGTATTCTATAGCATTTTTTAACCCTTCACAAAAAGGACGGGTGTTATAAGTTTGACCATTATGTGTATGTGTCTGTTGGTCTGTCTGTGGCACCATTGCTCTTAAACGGGTGAACGGATTTGGATGCAGTTTCTTTTTATTTTAAAGTACGTTATACAGCGATGTTACGTTGGATGGTGATGGATGATGGCTGGTGGATGTTACACGGCTTTACACGCTTCTTTAACACCTCCAACTACCATTGTAGGTTCTTCGCTAAGGAAATTTCTATTGAGAAAATAAATAGACCCCAGAAATACACGCAAGCTCCCACCCTCAAGTTTTACTTGTAAAGTTAAACAGAAATCCAAAATTTAAAGCGATCAAATTAAACAAATATTGTACCCAAATCGGAGAATTTAAATTTTAACATCGATCGGATTCACGTTGTCTGCATTTAGCACGCGCGAGCGATATGCCCTTAGGCACGCGAATAACAATGTAATATATCCACAAGTGACGTAATCGGACCAGTTACATACGAGAACCTGCATCCGAAATACAAACACGGTTGTAAAGCTAGCACTATCGTCCCACTGCAGGGCAATTGCCTCTTTTCATAAAGAGCACGAGCCACGCTTGCTCAAAACGGATTGGTGATTTCAGAATAATATTCTTTGTAAGTCCAGGTTTCCTCAGTCATCTCATTACTTTACTTACACCTGAAAAGGCACTTTGAAACGTCATTTACACAATTAAAATGATTGTAGGTACTTGAATTTTCCTTACAATGATTTCTTTCATCGATTTCTGTATCCAAGATTAAGTTTAGAAAGTATTTGATATGAATTGAAAAAGACACATTGGTAATTGTCTAGATTGGAACCAACAACTTATGAATTACGGGAGCCTTAACAATTACGCGATCACAACGTTAAATGTGACATCAGACATACTTATAGAGTTAAGCCACAAAAGCGTAGTAATTTAAAAAAAAATTGCCGTAAAAAATTCTGGTTTGAACTGTAACAAGTGGAATAGATCTGTTTTATTTGCCAATAATATTCAATCACATATTTCTAGAATCACCTTCGATATTCAGTAAAGTATGTGTATAAAATAGTCGTCTAAAATGACGATATTTAAATTGGCCGTTCTTTCTTTTGGACAGAGGGCGAATTATCTTCAGCTGTCGACGTATTTATAACACCAAATTACGAAACGAACGCCTTTATAATCTACATAGCTTGGCCCAATTTCCGTATATTTTTTTAATGTAAAAAAAGTTTACATCTTAAAATCTTTCGCTCCAGTTACAGCCACTCACTTGTTAAAAGCTTTAGCTTCTAAAAAGTTTCAAAGTTTCAACTTGGCTTGTAAATTGTAAATAAGGGCAACTTTTGGCAGGGTTGTTCTGAAGCCGAGTTTTACAGCACTTAGAAAATTATATTTATTATTACTTTTAGTGCTGAAAAATTGTGTTTTAGGAAGAGGACAAGTTTCTTATGAGTCTCTAAATTTAATACAAATCTATTAATTTCAATGTTATTTACAAAATTTTTAGTAGTCGGCTCGATTCCATTGGTATGTGTCGTTATTTATTTATTTATTTACACTTTATGCACAAAATGTATGTACAGAGGCGGACTTAATGCCTTAGGCATTCTCTACCAGTCAACCATCGGTAGTGCAGAGATATGATGGTAGGTAAGGTGTTCGTTATCTCCTTTAGATAACTACAGGACTACAGGTAATATGTTAAACAGTGTGAAAGATGTATGAAGCTTGTGTTATGTAACTCCGCAATTTGACTAAATATTAGCGAAACTTGTCCCCGTGGAGATTATATTCTATTTCGTGCTTGACTCCATAATTATAAAATAATTATAGTATTGTAGCACTAATATAATAAAGAAGTAAGGTTTGATTTCGCTAATCTAAAAGGACTTAGCCATCATCAACATATCCCTAGCCTTTTCCCAACTGTGTTGGGGTCGGCTGCCAGCCTAACCGGATTGCGTATTGCCAAACTGTATGCTGACCCAGACCGGGGTTGCTCTGAGTTCGATCGCAGTTTGCCTTTTTAGTTGAAGAGCAAACTGTATACCTATTCAGAGAGTGTCTGAATCAAATTACATTTTGCTTTAAAATACTATACCCCCCATACCACTCCCAACAACCTTAGGAGCCCCATGGTTACGAAGATATTACGAAGATATCGATGATCAAAGTTTGAGGTTATGTTACGTCAATTTTGAGGTTAAGTTAGGATTTTTTCGTGTAAAATTAATTATTTTTCACTCTAATGTCTAAAAAATATAACTCGACGGAGCCCCACTTCGCGGGGCTCCTACTTCTAGGTGGTTTAAAAAAAAAATTCTAACCTAACCTGTCCGAGTCGGGGCGCCCTAAAATTTTGATCGATCGCGGATTGACGATCCTTATTAGTTTCTCAGAATGCTCTGAGCTCGTATGTACATTGCTCCAATTTGTTTGTGATTTCAATGAGCACGACGTAGTTCAGTACAGACTATGGGTGTCTGGGTCAGCATACAGTTTGGCAATACGCAACCGGATTAACCAGCTCGATACCGGTGTTTTACTGCCTATTTGACCTCCACAACCCAGTAAATGGGCGACACGATACCTCATGGTTAGACTGGCCAGAGTTCTGGCGAGCCAGTAACGACTGTCAAAGTTCTACGAATGTCAACCGGGACCAACGAAGTACTGGTATAAATTGGAATCATATTTAGTGTTGGATATCCCATTTATCGAAGAAGACTATGGGCTACATACATGCTACACCACACTACAATCTACGCTCGTTAATCAGTTACCAAAAAAGCGAGATAAACCAGGGGATGCAGCTAGTATGTTAATAAAATGTTACAGTACCGTTCAATTCATAGCCTAATTCAATATTTACTACAAGTGTTTCCATAAGCAACGTTTTGTCATACATTTAGGTAATTTTAATTACAAATATAAATTCTAATTAAGTGTCTGTTCGAAGTTAAAATTAAGATTAGGAGCCGCTTTCATAGTTTCTCAAGCGCAATATTAAATTAGGTCGGTTTTAATTAAGGAATTAGGCTTCTAAAATGTGTAAGAAAACAGCGTAACAAACACTAGTCTAAAAGTTCGTTTATGACGCGCATACAATATAAATTTGATTAGGTTAAACGATTATGAGGTGAATATCTACGTAGTTTAGTAATTTTGTTTTATCGCCACACCTCCCCGCTATAAAAGAAATATTATCTAAATTATTATGTTGATGTTTTCGTTTCATGTCGACGTAACTATCATACTACATATATTATGCGTATACTATACCGTTTTCTGAATTTTCCATCAATCAGTGAACAAGTATTTGACACTTAAGACTTACGATTACTATATCCCGTGGTTTATTTATTTATTAAAACTTTATGCACAAAGAAAAACATTGCACAATGGCGGACTTAATGCCTAAGGCATTTTCTACCAGTCTGCCTTAAGGTGATGCAGAGACAAAACATTGTACCTATATCCCGTGGTTTCATCTGCGTTAAGTTACAACGTGTTGGTTTCTACTCTGTTCCTGATGCTTATAGCGTGAGCATGTTAACTAATTATTATTTATGACTATAATCATAATCATTCTTAATATCAAGTCAATTCTCTAGATAATCAAAAGAAATCATGTTTAAATAAACAAAAATGCGTACAAAATTTTTAGCTCATATTGACTCGATGTAAGTCCTGTTTCTTAAAAACTATCTCCAAAAATACAAGCATGACTTAGTTTAGGAGTTGGTCGACAGTAGACGATGTGAAACTGTACCCACATCACTTTCGTCCCATCTCAATCAACACTGTAAATCTTTCTTCTTATAATATCTTTCTCTGGTCCTTTTGAGGCCAAAATAAGATTTATTAATACAGATACAGGGCTCTAGAGGTAAGTTTTCGATTGTATTTTTCGCTTTTCCTACATTTTGTTACACTATAATGATGAAAAATTTTATCCCACATTTCTTTAGGCCTTAAAATAAGCTTTTTTCTTTACGTCTATATATACAGATGTCAGCAATTCAATTTCAATAAACAAAAGAGTACATTTACAACTCAACGAAAACATTTCAAAAGGTGTGACAGTCGCAAAAATATGAAACATTTTCAATTAAACATCGCTTGATAGGAGACTTCATGAAAGTTCAAACAGACACGTAATTCTTAGTGGAGGGCCATGAGCACTGCGATGCTCATTCTGTGCCAAACTCAAGCCGGAATAAATATAACTGAGCACATACTTTTAGTAAGCAACTAGCGACCAGCCCCAGCTTCACACGGGTGTTACAAATCTTTGGAAATCTCGGTTTTTCACTTTTACTGTAATAAAAAAAAAATATAAATATTTTGCCAAATACCCCAAGTGAAGTCGTACCATAAAGTAAAGACGAAACATGGCGAAGCCAAAATAAGTGCTAAGTTTCTTTCGTCAGAGTCGAGCGAGAAACAAGCATAAACAATGATCCCCCAGGGAATAAAATACAAAGGTTCAGACCGGTATAAGTATCTTAATTTACGCTATAGCAAAGTTGATATTTGTAAAAGTAGAGTCTTTTGTTCATATGTGCAGCGCTTTAAAGGTTAGCTCATTACAGCCACTCGGCAGCCACTCCGCACCGACTCGCCTTATAACCGAGGCGATCCGGTGAGGGTACGGAGTTGATATAGTGAGCGCATGCCCATACAAGTCCTAAAGAATACTAGCCGCAGGAGGCGAGTCGGTGCGGAGTGGTAGCCGGGTGGCTGTAATGACCTATGACCTTAAGCGTCAATTTCGTGGCCCTGGCATAACATACGTTGAATAAAATGTGTTCTAACAATGATAAGTAAAAAGGCGTGTGATATGTTACCTATATAAGATATATGTATATTTATACTAATATTATATAGCTGAAAAAATTGTTTGTGTTAACGCGCTAATCTCAGGAAGTACAGTTTTGATTTAATTTTTTTTTTGAGTTAGATAGTCCCTTTATCGGAGCTATAGGCTACATGAAATCACGCTACAACCTACGGGACGAAGTTTTAACCAAAGATAAAGGTGAAATCGTGGGGGACAGCTAGTACAATATATCTAATATTGCAATGACACACTATTGAGAAACTCCATAGACTACCACGGTAACAATGTTTGTTTATTATACAGTTATCTATTTCACTTTGTGAATAATATAATTGTGTAACAAATAACAATGCTCGCATGTCAGTAGTAAATTATTTTATTAGTTTAGAAGTTGCTTGAGACCCAATTACGTCAAATTATTTACTTAGAACTCGTTACCGCACGTCCGAAAATTACGCGATAAACGGATTTGAGGAAAGATTATCATGATGTAATAGCGGGCCATCCACTAACGTTCATTCCTTCAGGCTTGTCCCGTCGTGCAATCCGTACAGAAATGCGACGGGATAAAATAAAACCGTTGAAGCCACTAACTAAACCACAATCCTTCGTTCTTTCCCCTGACTTTATCACGACGCGCCAGTCCGGCAGGAAAAACAATCCTTCAGTGACCATCCACTCGTTTATGTACATTCCTGTCACTTTGCATCTTGTCAGCCATACCGAGGGATTGCGCGTGTGTGGATGGTGACAATCCTCCTATTTTATGAAGATTGTTGTCATTTGAAAGGAATGCTCGTCATTTTGAATAATCTTTATGGATTATTTTCATTTTGCAACAATTATGTTTATATTTATCTTTATGTTTATGTGAGTGTACCTATATGTATTTATATATATACTACTATATTATGTAAATATATATATTTAATTTTGGTATTATTTTTGTACCTTTGCATTTTGCATCTACCATGATTTGTCTCTGCATCACCCTGCATCAAAATGCCTTAATGTACGAACTAAGTGAAGAGCGTTCAGCGGAGCGTTGAGCGGAGCGTGCAGCGTTGCGTGCAAGTTGTTCTCGCGCCACTAGGTCGCCACTCAGGACACCTACGTGTAAATGCATCTGTTTGATATGGACGCCGCACGCCCCGCCCTGCTAGACGCTCGATTTGAGCGGGCACTCAGGCCCTACACTTAGGCAGAACATATTTATATTTATAAACAGACACTAACTTGATCACAGCGCGCGTCGCGCCAGTAGCGACAGGACTGGTAGCGAGGTTTTATACCGTCGTTCTTTCTTGCTCTTGCAAATCCACTGGTGTTCATTCCGTAAGGATTGTCGCGACGGTACGGGTGGCGGGATTTTAATACCGTCATTCTTTCTTGCTCTTGCAAATCCACTGGTTTTCATTCCGTAAGGATTGTCGCGACGGGATGGATGGTGGGATTTTAATACCGTCATTCTTTCTCGTTGTTGCAAATCCACTGGCGTTCATTCTGTAAGGATTGTACATTCCGGCAGGAATGAACGTTAGTGGATGGCCAGCTAATCACTGAGTGTATATACAAATCCTAGTTGAATAGAGCTTTAAGTGATTATAAAAATTGTGGTAAAAGGTTTTATTTCCAAGAAAACGTGGGCACTTTTCGCGTGAAATTATTAAAATAAGGTAGGCGGTAGATTAGGCGTAGCTGAGAAAAGCCACCTACCGCGCCAAAACGCTGCATACCAAAAAATAATAAAGAGTTCATTAAAGAGACCACAGCTGTTTTAGAATATTACGTAATTAGTTTGAACTATAACACTACAAGCAACCTCAGGTATTCGTATACATACATATAAACAGGTCATGACGGACCTTTACGTTATAATACAAACTAGCTTTCGCCTGAGGCTTCGCCCGCGTGAATGTTTTAGGGTTGGATTTATCAGAAATCCTTTCACTAAGAAAGGATATACTTTTATACTTTTTTTCGCAAAGAACACCTCCAAGTTTTATGTCACTAGGAGCAACGGTTAGGGCTGTGCGTTGATGTATCAACAATCAGTCAGTCAGTTTACTATTTTATATGTATACATATACAATGGTTGTATAGTCTTTGTATACAATAAAGTACAACTGAATTAACCTACTTGTTCCAGTCAGCTCATGTAATCTCATTCATGACACAGGATGACATCCCATTTAGATTATTTGGTATGGATACGACACTCTGTGTACGAAAAATACGGATACAAAATCGTATTTCGACATTTGAATGACAGATTAGGGAAAAAGGAGAACGCCCATTGGTAAAGAAATCACATGCGAGGAAGCATCGTGAGCTACCGACATCGATTGAGCCTATGAATATGTTGCCCTTTGAGCGATGTTTCATAATATAAATATAACATTTCTTAGAATTGCTAAAGTGAGAGTTCAACAAAGTGTCACGTTTAAAATTGGCTTGCTGATTTTTTAGAAGCGTCGTAAAAGATTACTACTTCAATCAGCGTGGGTTCTAAATCCACCTGTGTGTTGGTTTTAAAAGACCGATTTTAACTTAAAATGGGTAACTATAACTACCATATCTGGAAGAGGGATTGGTATAGATATTCGCCGGTCAGGTTCCGCAAATTCTTAATTGGTTGAGTACTTGTTAACCAGTAAAGCCTGCTTAGCTGTGATATTTTTCATAACTTCGTTATGCGAACTACAGTTGTGATTCTTCAAAAGAAACCATTTATTCTCTAAATCGAAAAATAGTGTTTACGCATACTTTAAATATTTTAAAAAGACGTAGAGCGATTTTTTTTTAAGAATCTCGAGTTACTTACATACCTGATTTAACCTTCACTTAATTTTTTTTTCTTCAATTTTCTTTGACATGGCACAACTATAAGGTTGGTTTAAGAACCTTAAAAAAAACTTAATTAAGTGTAACAACAAAAACAATCTACAAAACGAACAAACAAGAAAAAACACAAATATTCAACGCCATCCTAAATCAATACAGGTGGATTAGTGTAATGACAACATTGGTTTGTGGGCAAAGCAAATAACCACAAGTCAACAGGGGTGAGTTTGAGGTCGCTTGGAGTCCATTGCAATATACCTCGACCCCGACTCACGCTTAACCATAATTTGACAGGAGAGAAACAATTATGGCGCTGGTCAAACGGAATTATTTATGGTAGGGTTGGTTTGATTTCTGGGGTATCCTTTTGACAATTATGTCATGGATTTCAAAGCGAGATTTATAGTCAAAAACATAATATCTAAATTGTTCAGATAGGAGATAGATTTAGTACTATAAAATGCCCTGGTATCTTCTACCTTTCGACGACCAGGCGATAGCCGGCTGTCGCGCTGCTATTGTTTTTCTATTGTCTCGAATCACGTGTGTTGTATGGATTAAAAACATGGAAGAATAAAGGCTTTAAAAAAAAGGACAATATGAATCGCATTCGAAGGGCGATATCTTAAAATATTAACACTAAGAAAAAACACACACATTTCTTGCATTCTCGTGTTTATTTAATTTTTATTAATGGTTGTTAAAGTAGCAAAAGAAATACACCCACACTGCGTAACAAATTTATCTAGGTACCTATAACTGTTCATGATATACAACCCGCTAACGGTCTAAAAGACAGCACCAGATTACCGTTAATATACTTTAGCTGCAAAAATCGCAAAATCGCTATTCTACAAGTTCCACAAAGGACCATTCCGAAGACCAGGATGTACTAAAAGAACCGACACAAAACAGACATTCAGCAGAAACATTGCAACCAACGTGTGTCTAGTTAGTCCAATATTTACAAAACGTCTGTAACTGAACGTCTGGAATTTTTCCGATTACGCAAACTTTCCACTGAAAGTAAAAAGGAAATCGTCGATGTTATGTTTTTACTTTTATTTGAAGATTAGTTGCTTGTAACGCTAGTGGTGCTAAGTGGAAGTTAGGTGCAATCTTTAACCATTTAAACTAAGCTTAAACGCACGCGCGTGGCCTCTTACTCCGTAGTTATGGCCCAGTAATACTCGTACGTCTTACCAGTGCACCTACCTACAGTGGAGCTAAGGCGTTTCTGATGCTTTATATGCCAATTGAGGTTGTGGATTTCGAACAAGTACCAATGCGTTTATCTTGGTCATCACTGACATCAGTGAAGGACAACAACGTGACAAATTTTAAGATAAAACACAACATTCAAATCCTATGAACGAGATATAAACACTCATAAAATAATAACTTAATGCACCACATTTTTTGACACATATTTGTGTCCTCCTACAGGGCACAGGCTCCCATCGCTTGTTAAGTAACCGTGACACTGTCCTTTAAAAAGTTAAAGACAATTTTCTCGTAGCGTTAGTGTTGCAAGCGGCAGTTATGTGAAATGTTTGACCCCAATCCTGATACACGTGGTATAATAAACTCGGTCAATAAACGTATCAATAAACTGAGTCCTCAATAAGACTATAAATCCGTTCTGCGATAAAAGTGGAAGTGCATCGCTTCCTTTACTTTAAGCTCATAATATTGAGTGCAAACGTATGGATGTTATCTGTTCCTCACTGTTTAACACGTGTAACATTAGGTCTTTGGTTACTGCTCTGCTCCTGTGGGTGGAAGCGTGATGGGAAACAAAGAAGTGGCTAAAACTGCGAGGTACAACTAGTAGTCTCGTGCTTTTGTTACTTGAAAAAAAATGCAGTACTTATAAAAGTATCCTGTATTAATCAATACTAATATTACAAAGACGAAAAAATTGTTTTATTACACTTTAAACTTTCACGTTGCATATTTATACTTGTCTAACACTGTTCAACAGTGAAGTAAGAAATTGTTCGTTTAGTTTAATGCGCTAATGTCAGAAATTAGTCGACCGAATTGAAAAAATCCTATTCTGCTTAACACATCACTCTACGATCTAAAGAAGCGGAGCAATAACTAAAAATCGCTAGTGAAACCGCGGGGGACAGCTAGTAACTACACATGCCAAATATATCTACATTAACTTAATCCTTTATTGATATTGCACTTTAATATTTATCAAAAGCAATTTGCATTTAACTATTATCTGATAATAACGTCAAAATAATATTGACTCATCCTGTTTACCCGCCTGCGATGAATGCATTATGGAATTAATAAGGCGAAGTTTTACGACATTAGTTTATGAAATTTCCGTCAAAAAAGCAGACAGGATATATGAATACAATGGTTAGCACCGAGTATAATCATGTCACTTGGCTCCAAGTCAAATGATTACACAAACCAAGCATCAAACAGTTCACTACAACAGTTTACGATCATCATTTTAGATACGTTTCCACGTAATTCCAGCGGACTTGTTTTGATTGGAATCGAATTTAAACCCATAAATTTTTGTCCAGAAATAATTGAAAAGTAAAACAGTTCCGATTTATAGTTACTTTCGTAAGAACAACCTCCTAAGATATATTTTCTATGCGTTTCTGGCAACATTCCAAATACCTGGATCCGGCCAATTATTACGTCAAGTTTATGATGTTATAAATTATTAGTACACACCGAACTGATAATATTTTCTTATTTATGACTGAAATTTATTAAGGGCATAAACGTTTTAATTAAAAACAATGCTTTTTCTCCGAGTTCTTTCTTAATAGTGGGACAGGGATAAAAGTAAATTAAATTAGAACCAAGCCAACGCGGACAGATATATCCAGCAGTTAACTAGGCTGCCGACAAAGCTAACAATCTTGCTTTTCTAGTTACATCAACTTTGGTGTTAAGACGCCTGAATTTACTGTGATAAGAGAACTAGAAAGTCTTGCAAAAATCTATATTGCAATGGTAACTTGACGGAATATACGTTTTTCTACGGAAGAAATTTGAGACTGATACGCAGATCTTTGGAGAGACAATGACATCGTCAAAGGATGAAAAGGAGCTATCAGAGGCTATACGGATTTCGATAGATACGATAAGCCTAGCTCATGTTAGCCCGAACCAGAGAAAAGAGAGCTCGATATTCACAAGTCATAAAGTGCACTGAGTGTTAGTACGCTGAATAGAATCTCATAAACATGTTCCCTATAAGAAACGCTACACAAACGATAAAAGGGGGCGAACAATAAAATCGTCGTAAACTGGAATGGATGCACGTAAACCACTAGATACTTTACGTTGCAACGGACTTAAAAGAGTCCGCAAAGGAAACATAAACGATGGTTCCTTAACAAAAACAATAACATGCCAATGTTAGTAGCCAGTTTGATTGTTTTACCAAAACCATTTAGTAAACTCGGTAAGTGTTGGTAAAACATAAGAAACAATCCCTAATGATTCTTCAGTGAATTTTAGTACAAAAGATAGAAGCCAAAACAATACTGATCATTGTTGGAATACAATAAAAAATAGATAGAAATTTTTAAAGGTAAAAATCTTAACTTCAAGAATTACTATCTATTTTTTCTTATTGCCACAATGAAAAGTTTACATTTGAAATTTTCTTAGAAATAGAACTAAGAACTAAAATATCGACAATACCAAGAAACATATCCAATTCTGAAAGAACTTCAGGCTGCCACCTTAATATTGTATGTACCGTACTAAAACTGGACCGCAGTTACAAAAATGTTCGTAGTAAATCTTTGAAAACCTTTGTCGTTGCGGAGTGTCGTGTCCAATACTGTGTGTTTCGCAAAATATAGCATCGTCCATCAATACCGTCCGTTCAATGTAATATTAAGAACCGTTTTTACTTTTATTGTTGGCTACATTGCCATGTTCGGAGATAATACCTTTTGGTTCTACATGTATGTTTTTCATTTAGTGAGCAAACGAATAGGAGCTAACTTTATCTAAGAAGTCTATACTTTAATGAAAAGTAAGTAAGAAACCTTTGATCACAATTTTAATTGCAAACTCTATGAATACAAAATTTTCTCGTAGCTTTTATTTAATGAATAAGTAATGGATAATTGCGATTAAGGGATCACCGATAAAGCATTTAATCTAAATATTTGGCTTTGGAATGCTTTTACGAGACAACTCTTACTAATCCAATTTGCGAAATATGTTTCTGAGTAAGTGAATTTCAGATCAATATTAAAACTAGATTATCGGGTCTTAACAATTTATATTTAATTTTCACGGGTTGCTTAATCCCGCACGAGGTTTTCAGTTTAAATGAAGATTAATTACATTTGCTGTGGCGTTAATCGCTCCAAAAACATGAATATCATCAACGTATAAGACAGACACCCACACACAGCTCATTCTTCGTGCTAATAAAATCATCAGAACATTAAAGTTTGGGGTTGATGGAGAGAACCGTAAATTTGCGCTCCATAAAACTGAAGGCCGACAAGACGCAATAGCCCTGTAATGGCAGATTAACTTCTACAATAAAATTAATTACGAATCATTCCATTTATTTCCATGCAGTAAAACAGACGCCAGTCATTTTTATACGACACGGGTCAAGGTCTCATTGGATTACTCTTAATGATGAACCGCTTAAATGCAATTAGGAAACCGACTGAAGGTTTTTCACCATTGAAAGGCTTTCATTGAAAGAGCTGGATTGCATTTTAAACTTGATTTCCCTTTACCGGAGAAGTTAGTGGCAGTTGGAGCCGACTAATATCATTAATCAGGTTCTCCCTGATTTCGAGTCGTCCTATCTAAAATGGTTTATTCACTTTATGCAGTTACCGGTCCGTTTAAATCAAGTATGTCTACACTAACATAGATTACATTATTAATACCTTTCAATTTCTCAATCTCGACTATCAAAGCCGGCAAGAATTTATTATCAATTTCCACATTGTTAAGTTCGTTTATAAAAGTAAAAATCTTAAACTCTGATGTCAACATCCTCAACATATTTCAACGGGGCAAAAGTTTAACTAATAAATTACAAAAACTACTAGTCTCTCAGCTTGGCTAACCAAGAAAGACAGATTGTCGTAACAAACGAAATTTAATGTATTCCGTCTTTATCTAACCACGAATATCAGAGCAGGTCGCAGATATTTTTAGAGCGAAAACTGAGAGAGATACCGAAGTAGGCGGTGTACGGGTAAAAATAATGGCATCAATGACGCGGGGTCGCAGGTTCGTAGCCCGTTCAGACGGACGTTGACCCCGACGTAATATTGCACAAATGTATCAAACTGAGCCATTTGCGACCCAAATAATTTGTATGATTAATAGGATTTTGATTATATTGTTTGACGTTATCTTAAGTAGATAATATTGTTTAGTTTTTTGATAGACAGTATGGTTGTTAGTTAACTTTGAAGATGGGTCAATTATTATATCGTCATGTGTAATTGTAAGTTGTCACCGAAAGAACTAGACCGGCCTAGGAGACAAAATAAATGTTTACTATTATATTAATAGAATTTCACATAAGAATTGACATGTTTAGTTAAAGATACCTTATTATATCACCTCCTATGTACCCACTAGACTGGCTCAAGAGACCAATGAGTTTACTTCTACTCGACCAGTGTAAACAGAGCAAGTTTACTTTATTTTCTCGTTAATACAGTAAAGGATTCCCTTGGGTCTACGACCGCACGAACCCTGTTATTCACGCTCTACAGTTTACATCAATCCTCATATAATTTGTTTATCTCAACGCAGCGAAGCATAAAAAATCTTTGCAAAATGTGACGACTAGATTAACTAAATAATACGGTATTTTACACCATCATTAATTGACGTACTTTTTATGAACTGTCACATAGATTTTGTATGGCAACGTCACCATATGACGTCATTAAGAAAGCAACTCAATCGCCTAACTATTTATTAATTACAAAGCATCTAAAAATCTAATTTTACAGTAAATTGAATAAAATCAGATTTTTAGGGCTTAAATTGGGAGAGATTTTATAGAATTTATGTCTTACATTTATTGGTTATTGATGTAAAATACCTGAGGGCCTAGCCAAGTGGCATTGTAGAATAGATACCAAAAACGAATAGATTGTCACATGTATGGAATTGACATAAGCTTTCGATAAATAATTTGACATCTCAATACATTTGACAATCTATTCGTTTTCGCTATCTATTCTACAATGCCACTTGTCTAGGGGGGCTGATTCTGGCAAAAACGATTCGTTTGAACAACTTGTCATTCTTGTCAGCCACTTACGACAAGAATGACAAGTTGACAAATGCCAGAGATTTTACTAAATTAAAATTAATAACACGTGAATAATGTAACTGCGACTGTAATTTCTAATTAAGTCAGGCTCTGCGCTCGTATTCTTCGTAACATCCAGCCTAATGGATGTTACTGAGCAGAATTTTCCGGAGTGGGAGAAAATTCACGGGAAGCCACATCCAAGTCATTATTTACGACTCACGACAAATAATTTTACGCGCCGCCGCTCTCTACTTACAAGACATTCGTGGTCAACTTGCTTTTTTATGACTGGCTGTGAGGGACCCTGACTGCTAAGTCGGAGGTCGTGTGTACGTGTTTCACCGAGGACAAATCTTTCTTTGATGAGCGTAGTTGTTCTTTGTGGGACTTCAATTTATTTATCATAATTTGTATGTATTAACAAATACTTAAAACATATTTAAACCTTCGAACACACGTGATTCGAGACACAATAGAAAGGCAATAGCAGCCGGACAGCCGGCTGTCGGTTGGTCGTTGAAAGGTTAAACTTAAGTACATCAGTTGTGTGGTTATCAAAGTTACTGCCTCGTTTGGGATCAGATGGCCGTCAGTAAGTTGTCCTAAGATATTACTTTTATACGCCCTTATTCTCCCAAAGGATTCATGTTACATATTACGGGTATTTTTCCGCTCACCCTCGCATCGTGGACTCGTGGGGACGCAATCTAATATTAGTTAATTACTGGTGAAGGCGTGACCTTTTAGCGTTTCTACAGTTAACCGCATGACCTATTTGAGAAATTATTCGAATTAAGAGCGCAATCGTTAGTGTTGCATTTAATTATTCTTTATTACTTATGAAAACAACGATTATGGATGCGCGTAGCAGTTGCGCTTTACGGCGAGGTCACCTAAACTGGTTTATTTTATGATACAAGCATTATGTCATTTCCTACAATAAATTATGTCGCGTAATACTAATTATTATGGTAATTACAACTAATATATGCTTACCAAGCTTATAGAGTAGCTTATTTCCAATAATTACCAGCTTCATAATCTCGCAAAATTAATAAACAACTCCTGCTTCTGACTGTACAGCAAAGAATATAATTATCCGCGCATTTAATATTAAATCCATTAATATCGAACATAATAAGCTACGGGTTTTTCATTGTAAAACCCGAGTCTTATCGTTCGTTTTCAATAATGTATTCAAACAGAAGCGTAATAAGAGTCAGTTTTGAATATGAAAAAGGTTGTTGTGACGTGGACGGACAAACAGGCTGTGTAAATACAGACATGGGTAAAAATTACATTGTAGTATATAAGCCTGAATAGGTATGGAGTGGACTCACCGAGCCCAAAACACGAGCAAGCAGTATTTTACTAGTTGCGTACAGAGGAAAAAAACATTTTGGGCTGCAATACCCATTAGTTTCATTCCGGGAATAAAGTTACAAAAATGAGAATGTGTACACATTTGTACAAGTCTAAAGCACACGAAGAGATTTTGTTACTTTCAAAAATACTTCGGACGAAGTTGTTACGAGACCTGTGATTTATAGAGAAAAATTAGACCAATAAATTGTATTGAGAAATGTTCCACTTAAGAGATCGAGGGACTTTTAAAGTATCCTTAAAATTTCCTAGAAGTTGTTTTCGAAAATACCTCTTGAACATTTCAAATGTATTGGAAGAAACACATTTTACTTCACCTCACGTTTAAGCTAAAAATAATAAGTTTATTGAAACGTCCAAATCCCCGATCAGCCTTGAGCAAGCAAGGTAATCAATGCTTGTCTTTACGAGTAGATGCTGGTACTATTTTCCGTTTATTTCTCAAAGTTATTATTATTATATTATAAGTACTAAAATGTAAAGCAAAGTTCATAAAATAAAACGTGGAAAAGTAAAGAAGCATAGTTTTAATAGAAACTCTTTGTCTGTGGGCACTTTAAAAAAAGCACATCCAAAACTCGGGCGATGTAAAACGACAAAACTAACAGATAACGTCAGAACGAAAAATGAGAACGAGGGTTGAATAAACAGAGATTTCCACACGACCGCTCTTAAGATCGATTGTATCAGTTAAACTAGAAAAGTTACTACAAGGCCTTTCAAAGAAATCACAAAGATAATAAATACGACGCCAAAACATTTTTTTCTGAAGCCGTAATACAATAACAGTACTATACAATACTGTCTATCTACGTTGTAAGCAATACTTGAAGCAGTCTTTTATTATAAGTTTGATTTATAAACATAACCTTGAAGATTACTCTAATTCTCATTTATGCCGTAACAGAAGACAAGGGTGAACCATATATAAATTTGCAATGGAAAATAGTAAACAGGGTTGAAAATACTACGAAAAGGTCCTCGTTACGCATTGGTATCCTATGCAAATAAATATTAATTTCATGCACACCCTTTGTAAATTCTAATTTATAGGCTATCACTCAATGTTTTTGCTTCAGACAGTCATTGACCAGCAAAGAGTGTGCCTTTGCTCAAATAAACGAAAAAAAAATACTGTCATTTCAAATTTTCTTTAGACGAAGTTAATATTGGTGCCGATTCTCTTGTGCACAAACTATCGTAAATTTAAAGTTAAATGCATCTTTCTCTTTCCGTTTAATTAAGAAAAGGACAGAAGATCAAATATTAGTTAAGTCCTGTCAAATTTAGACACTCCATAGATAATTTAGAAGCAATTTAAAAACATGGCGTCTAAATATACGTCAATTGTCATCAGGCGCTGTCTAATTTGACAGGATTAAACTAAAATGTATCTTCTGTCCTTTTCTTTAAGAAATGGAAAGAGAAAGATGCACTTAACTTAAATTTACGATAGTTTGTGCACAAGAGAATCGGCACCATTGTCTGTCAAATAATACAAGACGAAAATTTAACCGTTCAAGTTTTGAGAATCATCGTTTAACGTAAAACAATGTATAATCGTGCCGTAATAATAAGACAGTATAATGCAATAGAAACCAAGCAGAAATACAAAGACGAACAATAAGTGACCTTGGAAGAATTGTGAACCACTGTTCAATTACATGGGAACTACGCTTAAGACCACCTATTCAAAATTTCAATGGCGTTAGATAAGGTCAAAAACAAACAGGTGGATAAAACACTATTCAGAGCAAGTTGTAAACAGCCGTAAATAAACTTAACAAATTAAATAATCTTAACCTTTTGATTAAGGGTGTTAGAACCTCTAAGTTGAAACGAAATGTGTGTCAGAATTTAGGGAGAAGATTACTCTACCATTAGAATTTAAGGAGAAGATAACTCTTCCAAGATCAGGATTCGATTAGAAACAAAACTAACTTCAAAATAATTCGTTGTTTGATGAAGTTAGTTACCAAATGATTACAATTTCATGAGATTCTTTTGAGCTTTTATCTTATAGCTACTGTTAGTTGTATGTTTTATAATCTCAAGATAATAATTGAGGTTCTGACAATTTAATTTCAATTTTTGTTTCAATATACAAAATAGTTCAATAGGTATTTGAAATTGAAAGTGCCAATGAATTTAATAATGAAATTGCTTCACCTGTATGACAGGCTATTTCAAAATCGATCTCAAATTTAAAGATAGGCTCATTTAAAGGATAATTTCCCCTCGAATGCGTGCTTGCAATAAATCCATTGAAGTCTTAGAACATGTTACCCTTAGAACCTATCGTCTCCTCAGCTCAGACGTCTAGCCGTGTCTACGGTACATCGGCCGGTCGAATCCTTTGCGGGTCACCACATCGCCACTTCGAATAGTTTTTGCTGACTATCAAAATCAACTAACGATTTCATATTGCTGAATTGTAACACTAGTGGGTGCCGATTCAGGTTGGGCGAATAAAATCTGGGTAAAAGGCAATGTGACTTTCGCAAAAGACTTTCGAAAAGTTATACGTCTTCAATCCGTTTAAATTGGGTATGATGCAAATTAAAGCTTTCATTTAGTAAAATTAGGACTTCATTTAGTTATCTGGTTTTATTTAATTAACCATGTTCACTAACTCCACAAATCTCTTAAATTGATTATAACAATGTAGAATTTCCATAATGGGAATATACGAGCAAAAGGCCGATTCTTAAGAGCAAACCGTTGAAAATGTTATCGCAATCTCATTTTAACAAGAACTGATGCAAACCAATGAGTCAGTTTTCAAGGTGTCAGAAGATATTTCAATTCAATAGATAAAAGAGTCAGTCAAGTATAAAGTGAAGTGAAATTCTTCAGATTAGAACTGAGATTAGAATCTTGTGGCAATAAGTAAAAGAATATTGAAGCAGATATACAAGCCTACTTATAAATATGCACATAAAACATAAAAGATGTCCCATTACCATTAAAATACATAATGAAAGAAACCGGTAAAACTTAAGTAACGACTATAATATCGAAGAGCAAGTGATTACGATAACATTACCGTGTGTTATCATAGGCAATACTATTATTAATGATGTAAACAAAGATATCAAAGCAATACATGGTGTTTTAATTGACTTACAACCTGATAATGAGGTGATTAGAATAAAACGGGCGGTTTGTTTACTAACAGAACTATTTTTCAAAGATTATGATAAGTTAAAAGTTGCTTTATTTCTTTCTTTTAAAAGTATTTTAGGCTTATCTTTTGGAATGTCAAGTTGATATTTATTCTGTTACCTAATGGTGTTTGGAGGTCAACGGTTATCATCTATTTTAGCTCAAGATAGAAGATAAATTGTCACGTTGAATTTAGCTGTTGATTTCACCGTCCGCGTCCTTTAGACACTTTCAGAAATAACTTGAGTGGAATAAGACTGTATGGCGCTTAATATACGGTAGGTTTAAATCGATCATTTCCAAAAGTTACTAATGACGATATTTATTATTCAATCACTGTCATACAACCATCAGTCACTATAAGATGGCCAGTCACAATCCTTGATTGTGATAAAACTGGCAGCAAAATCTACTGTATTATTGGTGCTTAAAACGATAAATATGTTATTGACTACATTATAACATTTCCACTGCGCGATAATTGAAGTTATACAAACAATACGAAATCAGTACACTCTGTACCATAGTAAACAAATATGATATTAGCATGAATATGGAAACTAAAATAAGCTCATTCCTGCAAACTTGTTTGTTTGGTTACATTTTAATTCACTTTATGAAATGGTAAACAGTTTCTATTTACTAAGCTAGTATCTAATAGGAGAAAATAACCTTGAACTGTATTTTATAGTAGAACGAATACAATTAACTAGCTTCTGCCCGCGGCTTCGCTCGCGTTAGAAAGAGACAAAAGTAGCCTATGTTACTCTCCATCCCTTCAACTATCTCCACTTAAAAATCACGTCAATTCGTCGCTCCGTTTTGCCGTGAAAGAAAGACAAACAGACATACAGACAGACACACTTTCCCATTTATAATATTAGTATGGATGGATATTATTTAAGTTCATAAACATATATTTTCCTCACATTTTCTATTAACCACTTCACACAACTGCGCGCCTAGTACTTTTGATTGATTAAAGTACTAAGTATCTCAGTATTTTAAATTTTCTCACATTATCACTTCACATTACTGCGCTCCTAGTACTATTGTTCTCTTAAGTTTTCAATCTTTAATTGAATTTAGAATTAACTATAGGGGAAAATGATTCATCTTTTATAATTATGTTCTCGTCGATTTTTCATTATTTTTAAGATGTATTCTGCTATTCGTGGCGGGGACGAATCCAACGAACCAAAAACCATGAAAATTGGTCTAGCCGATCTCGAGTTATAAGCGTTGTAACAAACCCGACTTTGTTTTATATATATAGATTACTAATGTAGATTTTTAAAGTCAGCATTATGAATCTTTAACTAGATTTTAGCTTATATACAAACAGATAAAATGGAAGTGTTTGTTTGTGATGCTAATATAAAAGCTATTACTGAATTAACATGAAATTTTTAATTATCTACGGTTTTGCTCGTCTGTCTGTTATTTGTCTGACTAATCTTCGAAACATCTTGATCGATTTCGGAATAGGGTCTCTGTTAAGTCTTATTGGCAGATGGCTGAAATCATAAGTTGTTTGTGGTAGCATCAGCGCGCACCGGTATTTTTGTTACTACAATCATATATCATAGAAATTTCTACTTTATTGCCATGAAGTTAATGTCTATGATGCTTTTATTAACTAAAATCCTCAGCCATGCCGATGCCGATAGTGGGCGCCGGGCCTTAACGCGATAGCTGAGCAGATCGACGTATTCCATTGATTACTGAATGACTTCACAAGGGTAGCATATTCGGTAATCTGTTATTGACTGGAATTAATTATTTTGGTATTTTTTGGTTTAATGTAAGCTTCTGTAACGAATTAGGTAAGGCCTGTAATGATAGATGTAAGTGTAATTAATAAATAAATTAATAAATAAGGAGCACCTAAGATTTTTTTAATCTAAGAACTAGAAACAGGGTTGCTATCAAAAGAAAAATCTTCTATTTATTAAAATATCTAATATTTGAGTACAATTACGGGTACTTATACTTACCAACAAGTACCAACATTTGAATTAAAAAACGACGGTTCCCGACAACGGTTTATGTGTTAACTAACAATCAAGAGGTCGGGTTCAAATCCTTCTTGACCTGTTGAACTTTTGTGGTGAACCTACTTATGGTGTAAGCATTACTTAACTTTGAAATATTACAACAGGTATAGTGACGACGCTGATTCGGTAAGAAAATATAAAATCTTAAAGAAAACCTGATTCTGGCATTTATATTGGGGGACAGTATTATTGACTAATTAGCATACGGATATATTCAGTCTGACCAATGAAAAAGTTTTAGTCAAATAATTGAGTAAGTATCTCAAAAATCGTAAATTCATCTTGAGCAAGAAGTGTTACGATTGTTGATGATGAATGCTAATACCTATAGCCTACTTTAAAATCACGAGTTTGCTAACTTATTCTATTAAGAACTAAGTTTTAAACACGCGGCGGCACAGGGAAAAACAGAAGTTCAATTTACGTTAACGTCCAACACATAATGTACTAATGGTTATTATTGTTGTTTATAACTCCAGACTAATGTGAAAAGGTTCCGTCTGAGAGCTAAGGACGTCTGGAAAGTTTCCCTAGCGGAATCAGCGGAGTGGCGGTTGTAAAGATATGCATTGATCTGAGAAATCGAGATGCGAAATCATAAGGACTATGTGCGGTGCTGTAGCAAGGGCTTAGTAGTGTCTTGCAATCGGGCCTTTAAGGTCTGAGAAACTGCTTCTCAAATTACGCACCTGCTGAACTCGTGGAAATTTCTATAGGCTGCTATACGGTATTTTACACCATAACCAACAAATAGAATTTGTATGGCAATATCACATTATGACGTCATAAAGTTTTAACTCGAATGACTGTTATTATTGAATTCAAAACAACTAAAAAATCAAATTTTACATAAAATTTAAAATAACCGCATTTTTGGGCTAAAATTAAGAGAGGTTTTATAGATATTGTTTCATACATTTATTGGATAATGTTTAAATACCCAATTGGGGCAACAATTGTAATAAGGTCAACCCAGATTATAATATATCGAGACCGAAATTCAATTGGAATTAGGAAGATTTTTGTAGTATTTTTCACCGAGATAAGTTGAGTTGTGTTTGCAATCAAATGAATATTATTATCTAAGCAGATCAAACCTTTTTAATTAATAGTTTATTTATCCTGAAAACAATTTTCTCGGTATGTCTATAATATATATCCCCGACCATAATATGAGCCAACATTCAAAGAGGCAGTTACTTAATAAAATACATAACATAACAATAAATAACTCAAGACTATTGACCTGCCCTCGCTCCGCATTCACAGTACATAACTGCATATCAAGTATGTTCCATAAATTATTTAGCGTGAAACCATTACCTACCGCAATTGGTAGGAACTTCCTTCGCACCGTATATAGGCTCATTAGGTGTCGTCATCATCATCATCATCATCATCATATCAGCCGCAGGACGTCCACTGTTGAACATAGGCCTCCCCTACAGATTTCCAGTAGGACCTGTTGGAAGCGGCTTGCATCCAGCGCGATCCTGCGGTTTTTACTAGGTCGTCTGTCCACCTTGTGGGTGGACGTCCTACGCTGCGCTTGCCGGTGCGTGGTCTCCATTCAAGAACTTTACGGCCCCATCGGCCGTCAGTTCTGCGTGCTATGTGGCCTGCCCACTGCCACTTCAACTTACTAATTCGCTGGGCTATGTCTGCAACTTTGGTTCGTCTACGGATCTCCTCATTCCTGATTCGATCACGTAGAGAGACTCCGAGCATAGCCCTCTCCATAGCTCGTTGGGCTGTCTTGAGCTTACTAATGAGGCCCATAGTTAGAGACCACGTTTCAGTGCCATAAGTCATCACTGGTAACACACATTGGTCGAAAACTTTCGATTTAAGGCACTGAGGTATTTTGGCCGAGAAAACATTACGCAATTTCCCGAACGCTGCCCAGCCGAGTTGGATTCGGCGGTTGACCTCTTTCTTGAAGTTGGACCTACCTAATGCGACTGTTTGTCCTAGGTAAACATACGAGTCAACAACTTCTAGAACCGTGTTCCCAATTGACAATGGGGTGGGTACAATATGGCCATTGCACATTAGCTTTGTCTTGTCCATATTCATTTTAAGACCCACCTGTTGGGAAACTCGATTGAGGCCTCCGAGCATCGTGCTGAGATCTTCCATCGATTTTGCCATGACCACAATATCGTCGGCAAATCGAAGGTGAGTGATGTACTCGCCATTAATATTGATGCCGAGTCCTTCCCATTCCAAGAGCTTGAAGGCGTTTTCCAGAGTGGCAGTAAACAGTTTCGGAGATATGACGTCTCCTTAGGTGTCGTGATTAAACTAAATTGTCGTTTAATTACGCGTTAAAATTTAAAGGTTCGTTATCTAATTAATATCCGAGGAAGGAGCGATGGAAGTTTTAATGACTGTTAAAATGGGTGACTGCTTACAAGGTAAAGCTGGGTACGGTGGGTTTGTTTTTGTTTATCAGCAATAGCATTTTATTTATTTACTATAGTCAATTTTTTTTAACAAATGAGTACTGAGTATATCTATTTCACATTTCCGGTATTGACAGAGAGAGATGGGAAATTAGTCGAGGCGGAGCCAAAGCTTTTAACACCAATAATAACACTTATGCTGATTATGTGGCCAATAGAAACGCGGACAAAATTTTTAGTACTTGTTTGTTAAAAAAAACAGACTATTATAATAGTTTTTACCGCGTCTTTTAACGGTGCAACGGTTAAAGTCGCTGCCCTGTTAAAAGTTTCCATCGAGTATTAGGGCGAAATTACACTTGGTTGTTAGCCCGAATTCGATTGCCTATGGTTGATACTTCACCACCCGACACAATGACAAGTGTTGCTCTCTGAAGAAGCAATGTAATGAATCGGTTGCCGTAATACAAAAGTAAAGTAACACAAAATGGCTGCGGGTTGTTCGAAAGAGATACCGTGACGGTGGCACCGGACACAAAGGGCTAATGAAGAAACATGGGTGTGTTTTAGTCAGGAGAAGTCTGACAGTGGTGCTGATTCTCTTGTACACAAACTTAACTAAATTTAAGTTAAATGCATCTTTCTTTTTCCATTTCTTAAAGAAAAGGACAGAAGATACAATTTAGTTTAATCCTGTCAAATTAGACGCCATGTTTTTAAATCGCGTCTAAATTATCTATGTAGTGTCTAAATTTGACAGGACTTAACTAATATTTTATCCTTTGTCCTTTTCTTAATTAAATGGAAATAGAAAGATGCAATGAACTTAAATTTACGTTAGTTTGTGAATAAGAGAATCGGCACCATTCTCTTCCGCTCTGCCCAGAGCGGGAGGAGTCATTTGACGATTTCCAGAAAGTAACCCAAAATCAAAACCAAATAAAGTAAATAAATTTACGATTTACAAACTAGAGGATTTTGCTTTGAAATTAAATTCAAATTTAAATATATGTGAAACCCAATGGACATTAGATATCCATTATGATAGCGAAAAAAAAAATTACATGTAATCTCTAGACGAATTTTAAAATAACATTTCATTATTTTGTGAGCAGGTGTAATTTATTTTAAAATATACCTTTTTTGTATTATTTCAGTTTAAAACAGGTTATCTACATACGGATACATACATTTTTATCTATACTAATATTATAAAGAGGAAAGATTTGTATGTTTGTATGTAACAAATAAACTCAAAAACTACTGAACCGATTTCAATAATTCTTTTTTCATTAGAAAGCTACATTATCCCTGAGTAACGTAGGCTATATAATATCACGCTATGCCCCACGAGAGGGAAGCAGTAACCAAAAACCGAACGTAACGCGGGTGAAACCGCGAGGAACAGCTAGTAGGAGATATTTTAAAATAAAATATTTTAATGAGGTCAGTATAACCCAGGGTATCGCGTCACCCTGGAACTGATTAGTGGAGGTCTGATAAACACTGCTCCATGTAAATCACTGGAATACCAGAGTTTTCAACCAACTTGCAAAAGGATAAATTATCAATATCAATTTTTTCGCCAGTCGTGTATTGATTTGAATGTCTTTAATTTGTAGGTCGTAGTAGTTCCATATTCATGTTACCATAGGCGATTGTCAAAATGATATCCCCACTAACAAAGCGAAGCACTAAACTGTTAAGCAAATAAAATTAATTAACATCAATCTAACAAACTATCTCAAATGGAGCAAAGAAATCTAAAGTTTTCTTTATTTCGTTTCGTTATAGATAAATCCACAAGATTGCATCCGACAGCCGCTTTTATCTTGTAACTTAGAGATGTTAAATGTAGTCTTAAAATAAATTAAACACACGAGGACTAAATTATATGGCATCTGCCTGCAACTTCCTCATAAAATGATCATTGAAATATTATTTCCCACTAGCTTTAAGCCTCGGTTTTGACCGAGTAAAAGTCGGTTGAACACGAATGCAGACGAAAAGGAATTGCCCGTTGAATTTAATTGCAGACACAATTAAAAAGCATTGTGTCCTGTGCATGCGTGCGTGCATCTACAACCCAAAACTCCCGTCAAAATCGTTTTAGCCGTTTTGGAGATTATCGAGAACAATCCGACACCAAACCAAGTTTATTGTTACATGTAAGTACCGTTTATACTTTCACATGCATTAAGTAAAAAAAACTGTATTTTAATAAACAGAAGGCTGTGTTAGCAAACCTAGGAACAAGATTAATATAATATTAGTAAAGACTCGATAAAGACGTTCGTACGCCATTAAGATCCATATCAATAGTTCAAAAGTTAACCATAATAATTGCATTTTCAAAATCATAGAATTCTTAACGTCATTTCTAATCTAGTATTGAGCTAGTGTTGTAATCAAGTGTATCACCAATAATTATGTTACGTCACTATATTGAATTTTATGCACTTATATCTATATCCATACTAATATTATAAATGGGAAAGTGTGTCTGTCTGTCTGTCTGTTTGTCTTTCTTTCACGGCAAAACGGAGCGACGCATTGACGTGATTTTTTAAGTGGAGATAGTTGAAGGGATGGGGAGTAACATAGGCTACTTTTTGTCTCTTTCTAACGCGAGCGAAGCCGCGGGCAGAAGCTAGTATTTTAATATTTATTATATCATTGGATAATATTACTTTGTTGTACGTTGCCAACAAGCTGATTATTCAAGCATAATTTGGCATACGGACGTTTTCTTAACAATTGGCAGACGAATTTATTCAAAATTATTGTTTGACTTTATTATAGCAATTAGTGCATTATCGCATCTTTGTTTATGACAGCATTTGTTTCGGTACCTATCGGTTAATTAATGTGACGAATTCTTGAGCACGCGTAAACAGTTGTGATTGTTTTAGATAATTTTGTGACATAATTAAAACCAAGTATTCATGGGTAACCAAAACGTTGCGGAATGTTTATAATAGTTACCGTGACCCTGGAACATAAAGGGCAATCGGAGGAGCATGAGTGGGTATTAGTCAGTAAGAGTCTGACACGCCCTCCCGTCGCACCCAGGACGGGAGCAGTCATTGGATGATTTCCCACTCACCAAAAAAAAACCAAAACCAAAGTAATAACTGACTGGAAGCCGCACCAAAAAAGACCAAGAGGAAAGCCTAGAAAGAGAAAGAAAGAAAGATTTATAAACATACAGCTTCACAGACTTTTGCATTCATACATTTATAGAATACGTCACAAATAACGTTTAGAAGATAGTGCAAAATGATAGGATAAAAGTTGACCACGATTATTTTTTATTGGACCAATATTATTGCTTCAACATGACAGATCGTTTTATTGCAAGGGGTGATTCAATATTATTGGGATATAAACTATTGCACAATGTTATTGTTGAAGGTGTAACCTAGATAAATTCAGGTGTAGTTTTGATGTAATATCCCAGTATCTGTTCATCTCAGACTTCTACAACTTAGTTAAACATTAGACAAAAAACGTTATAGTTTTGTCAATGTTGGCATATTATCCATACTAATATTATAAATGGGAAAGTGTGTCTGTCTGTCTGTTTGTCTTTTTTTCACGGCAAAACGGAGCGACGAATTGACGTGATTTTTTAAGTGGAGATAGTTGAAGGGATGAAGAGTAACATAGGCTACATTTTGTCTCTTTTTAACGCGAGCGAAGCCGCGGGCAAAAGCTAGTTTTACAATAACAGCCATTTGAGCTATTTGCCATTTCTATTAAAATACGTCAATAACAAATATGCATTACTTGAACATTAAACCACATAACGAACGTTATATGGCTGTTATTTTTCATTTCATTAATTACTATAATGAAAAATACGTCATTTTAGCATGGCTGAAAATTTAAAGATGGATAAAGGGAAATATCGCAAAGAAAGTACACGTAACCACACTTATTGGCTTTAATGCTGGGCCCTTTTTAGTATCAAGTTCAAAAGGCAAACCATTATTCGTTATTGCCAAACACTTTTCGTGAGACATAACTTTTGCCTATAATATTTGTTGAATTTCAACAATACGTAGTACAAGAAACTTTTTAACTTGATGCCTGAAAAAAGATCCAACATAAAAGTTAGTAAGTAGGTATTCCTACTTTCTATAAAACATATTCCAAAATTTCCCCAAAACATGCTACAAAATGTAGGTTTTTGCAAATTTAAGGCCAAGATAAATATAGGTCACTTAGCTCATAGTTAGCCACTCTTTCATGCAAAACACATTGGGCAGATTTCGATGAAACTTCATAGTAATATCTATCTCAAACATCAGAATACCGCAACAGCTATAACATCACACAGGAGCGCATCAGTAACCAAAAACCTTACAAGTAACACATACCTACATATTTTCCGAACAAATTTAATAAACTCGAGTCTAACAAACAAAAACATTTGGATAACATTTCATTTGAGTCCAACCACACCTCATCATACGTAAGTACATCATCACCGCCCGAAGGCAATCCATCAAAGGGAAATATGAAAACACGCTAGATAAATAAATTCTAATCCCATCTCGTATCTTGTATCTCGTGCCCACACTCGTACCGACTCGGCAAAATACAGGGCACGGCAGCATATCATATTTTTCGTACACTCCACCTTTCTTACGATTCCGCAATATTTTGATTGAAGTATGAGAGATATCGTATCTTGAACGGCTTTAGGTAGTTTACGGAAATATCTAATAATATTTGACTAGGCCGGCGGCGCGGGCGCTTTCTGCGAGGCAATACGTATTTAACTTAGAGGCTGTTTAAGAAAAAAAAAACACCTGGATTTTGTGATTCCTAAATAGGCAATTAGGTTCAATTTATAAAAACCAGACAAGTGCGAGTTGACTGTTTTCCTGTAATCTAAGTAAAGAAATAGCTTTATTTAATTTTAGACTTTGTTGATTCGGAGATAAATCTAAGGGTTTCGAATTCATAAATACGAAATCATATAAAACACTATTAAAAATCTTGAGATTACCTAACAAAAGTCGGTTTAAAAATAGATAAACATTAAGTGATGGGCCGAATGTGGTTTGTACCGAATACGAATTTCGGCCGAACATTCGGTAAAATTTCAGAATTCGGCCGAAATTCGGCCGAACTTCGGTTATTTTTGGCGCGCTTTCTAGGGAGCGATAGTGCCTATGTCGGTTGTAGAAGATCCTGGATTTAATCGACTAATGACTATATAGCCCAAATACCTGATGCCAAATTAAGTCGAAAATATTTTAGTGAGACTATTTTACCTCAAATTTATGAACTACTGAAAAAAAACGACCAGATATTATGCTAAAATGGTTTCAGTTACCAGCGAAATGTGGACGTGCATAAATAATATGTTGTGCTTTTTTAAGTTTTACTGTACATTGGCTCGATAACAATTTCATATTACCACATACAAGTGTAAAAATGTCCATTTCATACCGCAAATATTTTATATCACTCTCCGATACTGAGCTGCAAATTGCAAAAAAACTTACTATTACTTACTACAGCTAGGTACTTTTAAAAATAAAGTTAGTTAGTATGCCTTAATTATTTCAATGTCCATGTCAAGAGGTACATTTCGTTAATAATCATTATTACATTTTCGTTAATAATTATTAAAAGTTTATTTGATTTTCTGAAAAGATTGTGTAGTGGTAACAATTATATTACAATAAATGACTGATTTGATTATTAGTTTTACTAGTTTATTGTTTTTATTTGTAAAAATAGTTGAGGTAATTAAATCTTATCTTGGACCGAATGTTCGGCATTTGAACCGAAAGTCGGCCGAATGTCGAAGTTCTGTTCAAGCCACCGAAATTCGGTTAAACCGAATGTGAAACGAATTTCGGCCCATCCCTAAACATAATTTAATAAACGGTTTTGGTTTCAACGGGCTGTGCAACGAAACGATGCTAAAGATAACAAACACAAAAGAGTTATTAACTATCCCGCAATAAGTTAAGACTATAACCAGAGTTTTAGGTTATCGGAACAATCATACATACATACAATAAAATCGTTACAAAGTAACGTATGTTGAAACGTTACGCAAATAAATAATCTTGGGACATCACACTCGTTTAAGGTCTATCTATTCATACCAGAAATATTTTAATTAAGGTGTTTTTACCGGTTATAACGAAGCCATATCAAAGGATTTTCATTTTTATTTTATCTAAGAAAATTTACACAAAAATAACTTAATTTAAAATTACTTGAACTACAAAATAAACCGTGGTTCCTTATTTTCTAAACATGGATGGATGATCCATTAATTACGCTAGTTTACTCTTCGCATTTACCTGCTTTAATTTAAGCGGCTTTCATTAAATATCTTATGCAAAATGTCTACAAAATAAGATTACTATAATTTCGTAAAAACAAAAACACGTTATTTTTTTTTCGTATCTATAGCTCTTTACTGCGTTAGAAAGAGACAAAAAGTAGCCTATGTTACTCTCAATCCCTTCAACTATCTCCACTTAAAAAATCACGTTAATCCGTCGCTCCGTTTTGCCGTGAAAGAAAGACAAACATACAGACAGACAGACAGACAGACAAACAGACAAACAGACAGACAGACACACTTTCCCATTTATAATATTAGTATGGATACATGCTTAAAGACAAGGATGTGTAGTGGGTGGGACTAACCACTGGACCATTATTGGTCCCTAGTAAATTCTAAGGAATATTTGAAATAAATTTTGCATAAATAATCCCCACTAGCCTAGTTATTAAGTTATTCTAAAGGCTTTACATTATTACGCAATTTGCTGTGGGGGCGAGTAATATTGTATTCAATATTAAATTCCGTTACTGTTACGCACGATTCAATTTAACAAACAAATAACGTTATAAAGCTGTCGTTATTTCAATGTTAAAATTTAATAATCTCTGTCATTTTATGATTATCGATACTATTATTATAAATGGGAAAGTGTGTCTGTCTGTCTGTCTGTTTGTCTTTCTTTCACGGCAAAACGGAGCGACGAATTGACGTGATTTTTTAAGTGAAGATAGTTGAAGGGATGTAGAGTAACATAGGCTACTTTTTGTTTCTTTCTAACGCGAGCGAAGCCGCGGGCAAAAGCTAGTTGATTTTATAAAAGTCAAATAGTTAACATTGCCTCTAACAAAATATTTTTAAAGCTGTAAAATTAACAATAAATTAGAGTTTCGTTAAGTGTAATTGTTTGTTGTTGTTGCAGCTAATAAAGTAACATAATAAGGCTGAATATTATCATATTATTATTGTTTATTGGTTTAAACGGGCTCATCTCTGGAATTACCAGATGTGGAATGGTATAAGCTATGCAACATCATAATACGACCTTCGAAAGAGAAACGAACGGTAACCATAGGCGCGGATGAAACCGAAGGAAATTAAATGGAGTATATGTATATGTCTACAAGAGCAAAACCGCAGGCAAATCTATTATCTAGACATTAATGTGGGAACCTTCTTATATCTACATACTGTCGTTCTTAATGATATCAAAAACCAAGCGATACTATCTCCTGTTCAAAGCGTCTTCCGTAGTATAATTTCCTTATTATAAGAGCACTATGAGATGATCCACTCTTTTATGCATAATTATGTAGGAAACCTAGACTTAAAATAAACGTAATTAAGTAAGCAAGTGTAAATTGCCTTTGGCAGAAAGGCAATTTATTCAAGGCAGTTGAGTATGTCAATGTATTCTGTTCGTGACTTATCTGTTTGAGAAGAGGCTTTTGACGTGTAGTGGGACAATTATTGTGCTGGTATTGTTATACTATAACGTGAATAAGTAAATACAATTTGGTATACAAGTAGGCCAGTCACCGTAGACATATGGTAGACATAAATAAAAATCACGATAGGGTGCAAAATATCCTGCTATGCTATGTATGTTATTTTTGGGGGACGTTGCTATTGCTAGGATAGTCACTTGTAGAGAAACTCCAAGTTTGCAGAGAATGGCCAATATTTGAAGCGTTCAATATTGACTATTGGAGTACCACTAATGCTACAAACTCCGATCTTATTATATGTCTATACGTGATTATTTCTGATTGACTTTATCAGCTTGTTGATAACTATAGACGATACAAGATAAACATTACAACGTACACTAAACTAAAATATGTAAAAGTATAGATTATGAAGATAGAATGTATTATTTGTCACATGTAATGTTCAAACTAAATGTAAATATTATTAGTAAAAACATTGTTCGTTAGTTCTATTTAATTTGTAAACAAGCAAAACACGCTTGAATGAATGGATGTAGAAGAATATACAATAACAAAATGCTTCACTATATGACTGCAGTAAAATTTATTAATATAACCATGCACTGTAAACATTCATGCAAAATAAACAAAGTAAATTAACAAGATAATTAAGAAACAGGTACAGATAACAAACTAATTGTAACTGTTAATTACATTTATTTCTGTTTGCGTTCTTCTCTGAGCAGTAACTTTGATGGGATACTGTCCTGATGACAAGTTTTACACAAAAACATTTTATTATAGGCATATTTTAATCAATAAATATAATTAATAACTTGATTCCAACTTGATAGGTCAAAGTCACGCAGGAGATTTAAAATTCATATACCTATATCATTTTGAAACCAAGTTATTTGACGGAAAGCTATCAAACCACAAGCCCAAACGTATTCCCCTTTCCCTAACTATAAAATTCCATCGATTTCACTTACTTATTGACCAAAATATGCCTGCTCTACCTTCGTAGAGAGCTGTGAGTACGATTCTCCTAATTACAAATACAATCGCACGATACCCTTCAACCAGGTCGTTTATTATTCACCAACTGACGTATGATAACGTTGATCTTAGCTTCCTGTTTTTACTAACAAAACACGTCACAATCAAAAGGCATTCAAAACACGTGTAAGTGAACTGAGTTCACAACATCGACTCACTATAAACACTATAACCTCATGTTAATGCTTGAACGAGCAGCGGTTCAAATATGACAGCCATAAACACTCAAAAGCCGTCCAACGGCTCACGGGCCAGCTGATCGACGTACATATAAACAAACTCACCTTAAGGTATTACTGTAAACACTACATCCCATCGACGCACAAACGTTCGATTCTCGAGCATAAACTTCCTTTGTGCACTCTCGAATTGGAACAACACTGAAAACGACGACACGCGATTTCCGTGAACTAAAAATATTTTTAAAAGATTTAAGGGTCGCGTTTACAATGACGCCGGAGGACGAAGGGCGTGCGGCTCCGAACGCGGTCGGCTGACTACTGGCTGGCGGACTCGTCGTTCGAGTGCAAAGCCATCAGGTGCGACTAAGAGGTACGACAGTTAATTGATGCGGTATCAGACGTGACGTGGGGTATGATCGAACGTTCACTATATCCTTCCATTCATCATTATTATGTCCGACAACAACGAAATGTTCCGACCGTTGGATATTTTAAAGTTCCGGGCGTACTTGCTCCCATTATCGATATTGCACAACTGCAATGCGAATCCAATTTACACAAGGCGAGCACAGTAGAATCAAAATGTGACATCGTCGTAACAATGCGAGCAGCAGCAGCAGCACAGTTCTGCTAGATGCTGTATCTTTATCGATGGCTATGCACGCTGAGTAGTAAAAGAAAAAATAATAGGACGGTAAGGACAAGATAAAAAAGTTACTTAACGTATTTTGGCTTAGCAATTTTCCATCCCTATTTTGCAATTGCAGTTTACTAATAGAAAGTTCGGATAGAACTTCAGTAAACAAAAAGCATACACTATGTTCGTATAGCACTCAATTTGGTCTTATTGGAGAACGAACCATAACAATAAAATTATCCAGCGTTTTTAGGGGAGGTACAATGCAATCTAAAACTTGCTCTGCCTGGGTGCACTCAACTTCCCATTTTCCAGATTAAAACAAAACTTTACCGGGATGTTATTAAAAGAGAGATATTTCCACAGGAAATGGCCTGCATTTTTTTGGCCGCGAAACGTATATCCATTAGCATCTCAGGAAGTTAAATAAACAAAGGCCCGGCGCGGCTCTCTGGAGAGAATTCTAGGCTAGTATTAAAAAATATTCAGGGTTGGAAAAAGCGTATATTACACTTAATAGTTTTAAAAGGTTATTATGGATATGACTTCTAGTTCGTAGCCCAAGGGCGCGGGCGATGCAGAATGCACAACCGCTCTGTTGCTTCGTAATACAACTGGCCGCACTCGACCGTAGTCGCAATTCAACCTAGGGGCAATTTATTAGCCCTAATAATGGAAATACCCTCAGGATTTACAGTTGTACATTTGAGCTTTATGAGCGAGTGATAATAGGTAAATGGAACAGATAGAAGGATTAGCTAGAGGCCTTGAATTACAGAAACGGGACGGACAAATCCGACAGCAGAAAACCTCGTAAATCAGACGAGAATAAGAATGGTTTGCATCGAGATTTTATCAGGTCTGACCTTCAACTCTGACCAATTATTTCAGAAACCTTTGAAGGCGCGTCCAATCTGATGGGGGATACAAAGCGAAGGCCCGCCCCTTAACACTTTCGTCGATTATAATACCTACGCAGAAAGCCGAAGACGGCCGTGGTATTATCAATAGTGGGCTAAAAATAGTACGTGGCAAGATAACATTGTTTGCAGTCCTATCCTAAAACGCGAAGCTTGCTAGTCACTTGTAGACAATGGATAGGCATTCGCTGTTTACGTACAAATTGGGCATACATGATATTTGTGTTATTAGAGCGAAATTGTTATGGCTTGTTGTTTATTCCTCCACGTGACCTATAAACTTGATGTGGCAACTTATTTGTGTGTTTGATTTTATTACAAACTATTTCTTACGTTAGGTTAGTTAGGTTTTTTGAGAGTTCTGCGCTATGCGCTATGATGGAGTTAATTGAGCCCTATTATATCTATGCCTCTACTGTCCGTCCGTCAGGTAAAGAACTGCAACTCATTAACAGCAGTAGAAAGAGAGATTTAAACATAATATGTATTTCTATTGTTTCTAAGGAACACCCATTGAAGATACATGATTTATGTGATGTTTTTGTTCGAACGCAATGCAATGATGATATGGTACTCGTAGTATAAAACTATTCAATTAATATCAATATAATGTTTCTACACGTTTGGCATTCTTTTTTAAGATTATATTTTTACTAAAACTTTGATACAAAGCTTAACAAAATTGTCTTCCTGAGCGTGAAATATTGGAAAAGCTAAACAGCGGGGTTTTTGACCTCCATGTCCTACTTCTACCTTAAAATAGCACAATAACACTACACGGTTTTCTTCCTAAATAACCCATTTACCAATTTACGGAAAAAATTCGCGTAAGCCTTAGTTCCTTTATAAGACAAAATCAATAGTTTACGGTACAATTAGCAAACGACGAAGTAACTAAGCGGAGTTTACGGTTCATAAATAATTTGTGAAAAGCTGCCGAATTTTAAATATTAACATTTAACGAAACTAACAATTGAAAATCATTTCTGTAACAGCTTTTGGATAATAGTGTCAACTATGGTATTAGAATTTCTGACTCCTATTCAAATATAAAAACAAAATTGACTTTTTCTCGAACTTTCGTGTGAATGCTTTTTAGCATTGGATGACAAACAGGCTGATTTTTCTATAACTTATTTGGAGGTCTATAGGCACAGGTGTCTATAGGCATATAATCTATGCCTCTACAATACCAAAGGCTTCGTAGATGTGTTGCTATCCCAAAACAATGATGATATGTCTCATGCCATTGAAATTGGAACACATCAACTCTGCTTCACAACAATATAAATCAATATTAAACCTTTCAACGACCAAGCGACAGCCTGCTGTAGGGCTCCTTTTGTCCTTCTATCGGTTCACCTGTTTAAGAGCTAAGGTGTCACAGACTGGCTGTGCCCGTCTTTTTGCGTCGTATTTTTTTATTAGATAAGCAATGTATGTTACCGGCCAAACCCGATTTCAGGACAAACTAGTTTTGCCTAGGCTTTACTAGTCTAAGATAGGACGACGGAGCCCCGCTAAGATAGGACGACGGAGCCCCGCTGCGCGGGGCTCCTTTTTCCGGGTGGTTTAATAAAAATAACCACGTAGGCTAAGGCGGGAGCTTAGCCTTAGCCTTCTAACCTAACCTGTCCGAATCGGGGTGCCCTGAGTCGAGGCAAGGCAGAACTAGTTTAGCCTAGGCAAAACTAGTTAGTTCTGAAATCGGGTTTGGCCGGTATAACACATATAATGAGTAGATCGTAAGAACTTTCCAGAACGAGCTTAGGCAGTAGCCTGTGCAGAAATGCACAGGCTACTGCCCAGGTTCATACCCGTTCAATGTTTCTGCCTGCATCGGATTTCCTGTGATGATGTAACAAACAAACACAGACGTCACAGACAGACATAATCACTTTCGCATTTATAATATAGTGTGAATGGTTTGCGATTAATCAATACCGTTCCTCGCGTCTATTCGTCTATCATGTTCCATTCCTATTATGAAAATAGACGACATAGCGAGGCGTATAATTTATATGTTTTATTCTGTTTTGGATCTCTATAAAAGTTTTTAATTCGATTTTTATAACAGGAATAACTTAATTTCACGATGCTGTATCCATACTAATATTATAAATGGGAAAGTGTGTCTGTCTGTTTGTCTTTCTTTCACGGCAAAACGGAGCGACGAATTGACGTGATTTTTTAAGTGGAGATAGTTGAAGGGATGGAGAGTAACATAGGCTACTTTTTGTCTCTTTCTAACGCGAGCGAAGCCGCGGGCAGAAGCTAGTATTTTATACGGCTGCTCCTTACAATTTTACAATCGTGTCTGGTTACTGCTCTGCCCCGTGGGTGGATAATCTGGCTATTATGTAAAGACAGGATTTCACAAATACGATCATCAGTTACAGATATTAGAAAGTTTTAAGTAACAAACTAAAGTTATTATATTACTGTACAGATAAATAATTTACCATAGTTATATGCTACACGATATTTTAATTATATCAATGTGTTATTAGTTACCAAGTTACAAGGAATATGTATTAATAGTGTTCGAGGTAGGTGTGGGTGGGTGCATATTTCGTAGAAATGAAAGAACATTTAATACATAATTTTCTATCTTCTACTAGAAGGCTTGATAATTTATTATTAATTTTCTTTTGATCATTACAGTTTTAATTCCCATTTCCACACCCACACGGTGCAAGAAAATTGTAATAAAAAAAATAGCCAAAATTGATTACAAATGTTCAAAAACGATCGATTACATACAAAAGAGGTTCCGTATTGACTACGGACCCCTAAAACCAGTCGCGAAGAGCTTTTTACCTTTGCATATCATTTTGAAATGTTTCTCTTAGAAGCGAATACTAATTTCCGTTCTAAGGAAGTAGTCTGAATTTCTAGATTAATTAAATATTTACGTAAAGGGGAGTGGCCAACGCTTTCAGTCTAGACTCAAAGAAATATCTAGCTACTGCATTCGGGATTTTAATTAATTAAAATAACTGTATCGCATTCTTTTGTACAATTAAATTATTCCAGTCTACGCTAACATTGTTTTATAAATAGTAGCTAGGAAAGTTTATTTTTTCGCCATATTTCTTTAGAGCGAATGTTTGAAATTAAACTGTTTTCTCGTTTATTGAAATTAAACATTCTGTTATGTTTTAGTTCGAAAAATCTAGATCTGAAAATAAGATCATAGAATTTGTTTTACACCGGTGTGAAGCGAATCCGAAGATTTGAACAGTGGTATGTTTGAGAGCGATTTCGAATGATTCTGTGAGTTCCATTCATTTATTCAAGACATTGGTGCCGATTCTCTTATTCACAAACTAACGTATATTTAGTTAGGTTAAGGTGCCGATTCTCTTGTGCACAAACTAACGTAAATTTAAGTTAAGTGCATCTTTCTCTTTCCGTTTAATTAAGAAAAGGACAGAAGATCAAATATTAGTTAAGTCCTGTCAAATGTAGACACTCCATAGATAATTTAGACGCAATTTAAAAACATGGCGTCTAAATATACGTCAATTTTCATCAGGCTTTGTCTAATTTGACAGGATTAAAGTAAAATGTATCTTCTGTCCTTTTCTTTAAGAAATGGAAAGAGAAAGATGCATTTAACTTAAATTTAGTTAAGTTTGTGAACAAGAGACTCAGCACCATTATTTTAGATGACGTCCAAAATACAAAATAATATTACCAATGGATTTAAGTCTATTTGAATTCAACCTAAGTCTATTAGCAAATCTTTTCCAGACATTTTTAAACCAAAATATTCTGGCATGTTATTTCAACTTGAGCCTAATGATAAGATACCTATAATTCCCTTTAGTAATGAGTGAGTAGAAGTCTTAAATAAATGAGTAGGTAGCAGACAGTAGACGTCATGTTACATTGAATGACAGTGAAATTTCTAGAACCTAGCAACCTGGAATTATCGGTATTTTCCGAGGGTTTAATGAAGATTTAAGCAAGAGGATCAGCCTTAATTGAGCTCTCATCTGTAATTATGAAGACTTTGATTTTTTTTTTAATTAAAAAGTAAAATGATCGGAAAAATCAGTTAGATGCGTGACTGACTAGTACAAGAAAAGTTCTGCATATAAACACACAACTTTTGATAACAAATCCAGTGTAAAATAAATATTTATTCAATCCACTTTAAGATAAATAAATATTCATTACTTAGCACGTCCTTTAACTTAGCTATTCTCCATCTCTCTCATACCATCGTATTTCGACAGTTGAGCGACGGTGACATCAATATTACTTAGCTGAAGCATTAGCTAAGCAACGTCTTTTTATCTCAGCTTAACTCTCTCGCACTTAAACTTAAAGCTAGTAATTGTAAATTAACTTAAAAGCAAAGTTAAATGTTAACACCTAACTTTTCTACAAATCAGCTAATTTAAGTAGGAAAAAGCTTAAATGCGAGAGCTCGGTTAAACTTTCTTAGACCAAAACAAAATCACCTAGGTCAAATAAAACAGGAAACATACGGAAGAAAAAACGGTAAAAACATTAGAAATGTAGCAAAAAGAAAAAGTGTAAAAGTAAAACTTTAAAATAATAAAAATTAAAAGAGTGAATATAAAAATAGTTGGATGGAAGAGCCGGACAAACTTGTAATTATTGTATATTTTGCTAATATATAAACAAATAATAAGTACTTTTTGTAACTTATCACAATTTAATAGAAATAACACATTGTACTGTTAAAGAAATGCAAAAATACTAAATAACAAGGCCTGAAAAGCTATTTTATATTTTCTTTCACAAATTCTCATTTGCAAGACCGCATAGAATCTGCAACATTATTTATAGCGTAATTGGCCAACCCCTTTTGCTTGAACCAAACAAGAATGTGTTCTACATTACCTTCGTAAATCTATCGAAACTTTAATTTAAAAGAACCAACTTTTTAGACTATAGGTAAGAGTGATACTAACTAACAATATGTACTAACAAGTGAACGTAGTAATTTTAAAGAATTTTAAATACATTTTGAGAGCTTAGAGACTAAGCTAGCTAACTTATCTTAAATAAGGCGGAACGTTCACGTTGATTTATTAAGATAGGCCCCTTTTGCCGGCCTTAAACAAGTTGTAAAACAATTTGGGTGACGTCAAAATTCTTAGGGAGTTAAAATCCACGAGTGTTTCAAAGTGTCATGAACGTGACATGTTGCTATTCGAATCAATAAGGCGCTTAAAAATAAGTAATACTTGTTAAGGCTTCTATTTTTTTTTTGGTGAGTGGGAAATCAGCAAATGACTGCTCCCGTCCTGGGTGCGGCGAGAGGGCGTGTCAGACTTTTACTGACTAAAACCCACTCATGTTCCTTCGATTGCCGAAACATTCCGCGACACCGGCAGGCGTGGCCCTTTTGGGCCCCTTCTTGTGTTGGGGTTGACGCCCAGTTCAACCGTATCAGTGTTTTACACGGAACCACTGCCCATCAGAACTCCACCACCCAATTACTTTTACTGGGTAATAAGATACCCGTTGGTTAGACTGATTATCGAGTTTCTGCCCACTGACTACCACTAAAAATCGTCAAAGATCAGCGAATGACAACCGGGATCAACTCGTCTCAATCTCGTCATCATAGTTTGACAAATTTGCGACAATGGTCTAGTTATCTCAACCTCAAATATAATTACTATGTTGACTCAAACCTCGCCTCAGGAGAGGGTTAAATTACAGTAACTTACTTAACTAAATATTCAGCAAGCTCAGAGTTGGTAGATATTCTCCTGGCTGGCATAAGTATAATGTACTTTTGTATCCAATGAAACAACAATGCATTTCTTTTCTCTGATGTTCAAATAGCACAATTTGATTTTTTAATGGATGGTAAATCAACAAAAATGACTTCTCCCGCCCTTAGAGTCAGACATTTCCTGACAAAAACTCACCCTTATTCTTTTGGTTGCCCGTCATGTTCCGGGGCCGCGGTAACTATTAGAACTATTCCGCAACCCCGGCAGGCATTGTTCCTAGAAAGCCCCACCACGTACAATTTCATCATAGTATACTTACAATTTTTTTCAGAAATTTAACAGAACCATAACTTAATGGTACAAGGTTTACAAATACACATGATTCTATACCGACCTAAACGCAGACAAAATTGACTACCACCACTTATCACACATCGCTGCACAAGTCCAGACAGGTGGCAATTTAAAACATTCACAGTTTCGCGGTAACGGGGTGCCGGCTGACACAGACAAACAAAATGTCACGTAAGTTTCAGTAACTGGCGTGCTGCGAGTCGACTGAAATATCGCAGTTAGTCTGTGACAAGAATAATCCGTTAATTTAAACTGGCGGCATAAATGGACTGTTTGATATGCTCCCGTTGCCTACATAAGTGGCAAACTTGGGAATTTATGCAGTCATGCAGCCCAGTTTTAAGTGGTTTCGAACATTTAAGGAGGTTGATTGTGACATTTATGATAAACTGGATGTTTACAGCAGTTTTGCATGCAATTTTTTATTCTCCTATTTTAGTTGATTTGGAACAAGACTACCGCCTTTTACTGAAAAAATCTATTATATCTACGTATTATAAATACCCAATTACTTTACCGACCTCAGAATTGCACTCAGTACCGCACGTTCAACAGTCGCGCGATAACTGTTATCCATAGTGCAAATAGGACTACAAGTACCAATACCACAGTATTTTAAAATACTTCAGTAATAAGACTAGCCTATATAGTCAAACCTTTAACAAAATAAACACAAACAGCACATAATCTTGTCACAAAAAAACCAGCCTTCGTAGCCGTCGTGATTGTAATCGTATCCATTATGCATTCATACTGCGGCAGCACGACTTTTAGTAATTACAGTTCATCCTCATACCTGCTAATGGAAACTAAAACTAGTTTAGTTGCTACGTGATCGAACCTGGGATGTTAAACGAATGAGACCAGGAACTTGTGTGAAGGAATTTAGTTAGCACATCTTAATGAAGGGTAAATATCTTCGAGTACTTTGACTTTTAACCTATCAACGACCAACCGACAGCCGGCTGTTGGGCTGCTATTGGTGCCGATTCCCTTAGTCACAAACTAGACTAATTTTAAGTTAAATGCATCTTTCTCTTTCCATTTCTTATAGAAAAGGAAAGAAGATAAATTTTAGTTTAATCCTGTCAAATTAGACAGCGCCTGATGAAAATTGACGTATATTTAGACGCCATGTTTTTAAATTGCGTCTAAATTATCTATGGAGTGTCTTAATTTGACAGGATTTAACTAAAATTTCATCTTCTGTCCTTTTCTTAATTAAAAGAAAAGAGAAAGATGCACTTATCTTAAATTTACGTTACTTTGTGCACAAGAGAATCGGCACCATTGTCTTTCTATTGTGTCTCAAATCACGTGTGTTCGAAGAATTAAAGACTATGATGATAAAAAAGCGTTATACTTTTTCACTCACCTTATTGTAAGAGGGTCACCTATCGAAGCTTAAAAAATTATGGGTGTCTCTCTCGCTATGAACTTAGCTAAGAGACGAAGTTTTCAAAAGAATTTCTAAGAAGAAGTTGTTGCATTGAAGAAGACTGCTGAGTGAAAGAGAGAGGCAATATTTACAGAATTGGTAAATTAACATATCGATTTCAAGGGTGTTTCAAAGAATTCCTTGAGATTACCGGTAAGGTCGAATGCAGGAGATCTTGGAGACACGACTGTGTCTACGAGTGTTGGTCTGGAGGCCAACGCAATAAGCACAACAAGTTTTTAAAACACAGCATGTTATTCTCTTTCTAGTCTTGAAGAATATTTTTAATGTTATTGTATCAGGAACTGTTTCCACGTAAGTAAAAACAAACAGTAATGAAGTATAGGACAATACGCATTACCAAACAAATCACATACACGTAAACAATAATATTTAGCATACCTATTGTGAGGTTATTGATGAAGTTATCTATATTTCCATTCTAATATGATTAACAGAGGAAGGTACTGATTGTTTATGAAAGGCAATCTCTGGAAATACTGGTATGCACATATTATTACACCGGGTATTAACGCGAACAGTGATTATAAATACCTTGGCGCGAAAGTTTAAAAGTTAATAGGTACTGGTATGATTATAAACATTGATCTGCTAACAGAAAGCTATGCTATACCACAGTAATGTGACTATACACATCTTGATTTCAACGCAAAAGAACACACGCGCAAAAGCTAGTTAGTACTTTAGAGTCTAGTGGATATTCACACCATATTGTGGTAAAGATACTCGTTTTAAGAATTCCGTAGTCAGTCAAAAGAGTTCCATTTCCTTTTTTTTTTTCAAAACTTTAAGTAAAGAATATTTTACAGTAACATATATTTTGTCGTGATGGCCTAGTGGTTAAGACGCCGTCGCCCGCCTCTCATGCAAGAGGTTGCGGGTTCGAATCTGGGCAAGTACCAATGTGACTTTTTCAATTCATATGTACTTTCTAAAGTTTATCTTTGACATCACAGACATCGGTGAAGGAAAACATCGTGAGGAAACCTGAACTTGTAGTCCGAAATCGCCAACCCGCCTTGAGCAAGCGTGGTGATCAATGCTCGTGCCTTCTCTGTATGAGAAGAGGCCTTTGCCCAGCAGTGGGACAGTTATAGGCTGGTATATAAAATATAACATATATTTATCTAAGCCTTACATTAGACAATTCGAGACCATAAACAATTCCTTTGGCAAATACAAATAGCGTAACTACCAAGGCTTTGTTCAAAACATGGACATTATGAACTGTGGAAAATGTAGGATTATTTTGTCGTCTAAATAATTTACTGCTTGTTGGTAGCCAGCCAAAATGAAACCTCGTAAGATTTCACGAGAGGATTTAACTAAAATCTATGTGAGAATAATTCAAATAAATCTAATACATACAAGGAAACGGGGTAACATTTATTTTAACCCACTTCCTTAAGTATTATAAAAGCACCCGCGTCTGAATGTTCGCGATAAATTCAAAAAAGTTTTGGAGAGTAGTGGAGAAGTAATAATTTTTCGTTGGTTTATTTCATTAACTAGTTACTTGTATAACTATTTATTCCAAAATTACTAATAATAAGGATATAAGAACCTGAAATCTTATTAAACCTTTGGTTGGCTTTAAATCTTTGAACACACGTGATTCGAAACACAATAGAAAATCAATAGCAGCCCGACGGCCGGCTATCGCTTGGTGTATAAAAATAAAAATATAGGTGTACCAGTAACTCATGACAAAAAAAAAGTAAAACAAATAATGATTTTTATATGGTAATGTTGTCATGTCATCTGTCAAGTGACATTACGTTTGTTTGTTTACATTTGTTAATTTCAAGAAATCTTTAGTAAAAAGTGAAAGAATGACTAAGAAACCACCGCGGTCACAATCCAGAAGCACTGTTTATAACGTGTACCGATAAATCTGTAAAGAAGAAGGTGTAGATTACACGCAATTTTCGATTTTATACCGCGTGCTTGCGTTGACTGGTTAGTATGACTTGCCAAAGTTGATACTTAGTTTCAAATCCATTTGTATGAGTTCAACATATGTAGATATATTACGTAACATATAACTTTGGCTTATTACAGGGGCGTGTACTAGTACTATATGACGAATTATTGCAAAAGGCAGATGAAGAAGGCAGAAGTCTTGGTGTCAGATTAACATGAGCCGCCTAAAGGTGTTTGACTTGCATTATGTGACGGTCACTACCATAGTCAGTAACCTTGACAAAAAACAAAATCATTTTTCCTTAACGGGCAATCAGTTCGAATTAAACTTGCAATGCCCTAACCAAGCTGGGACACCAATCACAAAGCGAAAAACCATTTCTTTCATCTTTGTTGTGTAAATAAAGTATATTTTAGTGACAGGGTTTATCTTAATTTATTTTATACTAGCTTTTACCGCGACTTCGTTCCCGTTCCCGGGGGATTTCTGGAATAAAAACTATCCTAAGTTCTTTCTCGGGTCCCAGACTATATCTGTACCAAATATTCAAATCGGTTCAGTGGCTTAGGCGTTAATAAGAGACAGACAGACAGAGTTATTTTCGCATTTATAATATTAGAATGGATTAACCAGATATACATCTCGCTATATGTATATGTCTCACTCTTTTTAAAAAAATATCTTTATTTTGGTCACTCATGGTTAGGGGCTAAAATTAGTGCGTAAAGCCTTTGTAGCTTTACCCAGAGTGGGTCACAAGGAAGTAGGTCGCAATAGTTTTAATAGCTCATAGAAAAATACAACTAATCAAACATCACTGTTGAATAAACTGAAAAAAATATCGCAATATTTCTGTAAAGTTTAATCAAAATCCGTTCAGTACTTTTGCGTGAAAGAGTAACAAACAAAAATACATACAATTTTTTTCTTTATAATATTACTATAGTCATAAACAATAAGTAGGAGTAATAAATTTTTAAGGGAAAAATACAAGTATCAAAACGCTTTAATCCATTTTCCCCAGTGTTGCTGTCATCATATTTTATTTACCATTTTTGCCATCAGTTCCTGGTACACCTATACTCAGCCTCACAAAGAGATCCACTAAAAGCTGCACCTAAAAAGCATACTTTTTTCCCTTACGGGAAATGTACCGTATCAGAAACATCTGTACCACTGGTGCCGGAGTAAAAGCAAAGCAATATTCTCATGCCATTGTTTCCTTCGTTTGTTAATACTGAAAACGTAAACTATCTAAACAATGGAAACATGCTTGAACAAAACAAAGCCGACGAAAATACCATCCGAGGCGCAGTTTGATTCTCAATGACCTATGACGCTATAGACCATAGACTGACGGTATTGTTGAATAAACTTTTATTATTGAATCGTGTACTATTGGCAGAAACGCGCGCTTTTTGAAGGTCGTTTTAATTAGGAACATTTTGTTCTGCTATGTTACTTTTGCGGAATTGTTTGTGTTCTTCGAAATTTATAAATCTATACTAATATACAAAGAGGAAAACTTTGTTTGTTTGTTTGATTGTAATGAATAGGCTCAAAAACTACTGGACCGATTTTAAAAATTCTTTCACCTTTCGAAAGCTACATCGTCAACGAATAACATAGGCGTTATAATATCACGCTATATCCCACGGGAGCGAAGCAGTAACCAAAACCTAATGTAACGTGGGTGAAACTGCGAGGAACCGCTAGTGTATTTATAAAAAGACTGGCTTTTGGTGGTAATCAACGCACAGGCAAAAAAAACTATTAAAGCTCTAAACATAACAATCCCAAAGTTGTTACTTTGGTTTGGTTGATAAAGCTTTGGAATCGTTATAACGCGGGTAACCCCGACGCAAAATGAGGGGTGCTATGAGTTTGAACCATACGTGGGTGTGTCTGTCTGTCTGTACCGTAGCACTTAAGCGCGTGAACTGATTTGGATGTAGTTTTATTATTTGAAAGTAGGTTATCTAGCGTTCAGCCGTTTCTAAGTTTTTAACTCTTTTTATTAACACTAGTTAAAAAGTATTTTTTTGAATTTCAACCCCTTAGCGGAGTAAACACGGAATGAATGCTTGTAAGTAGCAGTAAATGATCATTTCTAGTAGCCAGATTTATTAAAACCAAAACCACGGGGGACTGCTACTTTATTAACTCGTGAAGAACAAACTTCGTAAACATTTCTCAGTATATTTGAACGTACGGAGACTGCCAAGTTAAAGTTTATTATACAAATAGGAGCAAAGAAAAGAAAATAAAAAGCGGTCAAGTTACAGTTTTGAAGGACCATCAGTATCAACAAATTCAAAGAAATTGGTCGTGTCATGGACTTATTAATCTTACTGGTAATCTATACTCATATTATAAAGAGGTAAAATTTGTTTGAATGTAGGGGGTAATTTCGGGAAGTAAAAAACCAATTTTAAAAATTGTTTCACTGGTAGAAAGATACATTATTCGTGAGTGCTATGGGCTATACATTATAAAGATATGCGCCACGCCTGTTTCACGCCTGCTGCCTTACGTCGATTGTGTATGTTTTAGGCCTTAGCCGAACTATCTCAGTTTTTGTCTAGCCAGGCGGATGTTTACCACCCAAAGAAGTGGACATGGGTTAGTTAGTTATCAATAAACTGAACATTAATGCCCTTACTAATAATCACTGTGTAAAGTTATGCAATGAATAAAGCCTGTGTAATAACCATACATTTTTTGACGTATAAACCTGTCATAACTTTATGCAGCGTTTATTAGTAAGGCGCTAAGTAGATTTATTTTTCTATACTTTTGTTGATGACGTTCTAAAGTGCCTTTTCTCTATGGTCTATTAGAAATAATTGATTTGACTTTGACAATTGGTTATACACTGTAATCAATATTTCAGTCTACACTTTCAGTGCTGCTCATAGGTTTCACCAAAAATTTTAATATTGTAAAATTGAATATTCAATATAATTCCAGATGATTATAAACTTAAGAACATAATTCCAATTTAACTAAGTATAAAAAACTTTCTTTAAACTTTTTCCACTTAGATTTAAACGCGAAAAGTTCATTAGTAAAGTTTATAAAGTTATCTTGTGGCGTTCATTTTATTATACGTCAGTATCATTGAAAAGAAACTTTAGATTTATCTGCAACTTAAGTTTGTTAGCAAATTCAAAGTTTTATTATTATTTCAGATTAAGATGAGTAGGTTGTTGACCTGGGTACATAATGTAATACAAACGGAGTTACTGACTTACTGCTATAGCATTTCTAAATAATCGAACCACATGTACAAAAAGTATAATATCAATTTGACAAACATTTCTAGAGAGTCGTAACATATTATTTATTATAGATCGCAGTATTAACCACTTTCAAAATCATCTTGCAGAAAGTATAGACATAAAAAAACTGATAACAATTTTAAAACCCGAACGCCATTTCTTCACAACCCCGCAAAAGTTCATGGCAACAAAAATGCATGATAACCTACTTCCAACCTTTCAAATCATCGATAGGGTTCCACTCGTGACGTCACAATCGTTATCTTATCGATACAAAAGTACACAAATCCCGATACATTTGCATTGCTAACGGTACATCGGTGGGGGCAATGACCGGCCGCGAAGGCCGCTCCGATGGGCTCCGATTCTGACGTCACTGCCTAATCGCAAAATAAAAGACGGATGTTGAACTTTTCATTGAACACTATTTTAATACGCATAAGGTGTATTTTTGTTCAAGGTGTGCGGTTGCTAATGTAAATAAACACCTAGAATAGCTTTGGTTTAGCAGATTCATAAATGTATAATGGTTACAATATTTTGAACTTCGGTGATTTACCTACTTCGAGAATGAAGATTAGTACATTAACTTTTAAACCTGTAAATAAAGTTGTTTTGGTTAGACTTAGACTTTCGTCATTAAGCGCTAAGTATATTTCTAAGTAAGTAAAGTACCTAGGACGAAACTTTTAATGAGATTTGTTAGTGTGCTTTGTAAAATAAAAAGTATATTTTTTAAACCGAGACTGTTAAGCAAACTTACTTACTTAGATACTTTCTATAACTTTAAATTGATCATTCACTTTAAGTAAGTATACTTTTATGGATGACTGTCTGGATAAAATATTAGATGCCTTAAAATTTACTAAATAGGCCATTTTCTCAAACTTTTCCAAGCACAAACTTCACTAAAGATACCTTTCAAAATATCAAATAAATTCTTCACAATACATCAACTAAGTATTCACATAATTAATTAAAAACGTGGTTGCAAGCGCAATTTCAATTTCCAGATCGAAGAAAATGCTGTACTTATATTTTTTTAAGTATTATAATTTTCCCTTACGCCTTTCTTAAAAGCCAGGAGTTTAAAAGCAGGTAGTCAAACAACACTCTTAAAGCGTTTTTTTTTGTTGAGTTGAGAGGAAATCATCAAATGACTGCTCCCGTCCTGGGTGCGGCGGGAGATGCGGTGTCAGACTTTTACTGACTAAAACCCACTCATGTTCCTTCGATTGCCCTTTATGTTCCAGGGTCACGGTAACTATTATAAACATTCCGCAACACACTCTTAAAGCATTGGGTCTTACGTCTAGCCTGTGGTCTGGCGAAATGTCAATGTGACAACTACCATTAACGTCAGGTGTCACGCGAAATTGACCCTTAGGATCAATGTCATTTTAGTTTTATCTGTACTACGGTTGTGGACAGTTGTAGTTCACTTAACTGGCCGGTCGACAAACATACCAATCGCCAGATGAAGGGCTAAGCTCTCCCCGATCATATTCATTTATAGTCGGACTTTTGGAGGGAAATGCACCTTCGATATAGATCTCACATGTTTGTGAAGTACAGTATTCCCTGCGTCATTGGGAAGCCCGTATTGAAATTGGCCGTCACCAACCCTAAACAATCTTACATCACTAATTAATAAACCAATCACTTTCTCACTGATTAGGTTTCGTTCGATTATTTCACAGTTAAAATATTAATGAAATGTAAAGGTCAGCCAATCGCGCGTAGTAATTAAATTGGTTAAAGGATCATTCGGAATGGTTTCTGTTGAGGCACGTGTTCTGTGGAGTACTAACTATTAAACAACATGGGGCGATAAGTGCACATGCACACCTCACGTACAATCACGTACAAACGTCTTGTTGTTACGTATCCAAAGAAATGGGAATATGAGCACAGATTACTAAATAGTTACTTCGTAATAATGATATGAGTTTGTTTGTTAGGGTTTCACACACGCTGAAGTCGATCAATCGGCCTTCATTGAATTTGCCTTACACGTTTTATCTAATACAGCTGAAGAGATTTTAGTTTGTTTAAACGGGAGTATTTCTTAATTATCAATTGGTTAACCTCTTCACGACCAACCGACAGTCGGCTGTCGGACTGCTATTGTCTTTCTATTGCGTCTCAAATCACGTGGGTTCGAAGGATTAAAAAAAGGAATAGACTAACATAATATACTATTACGCTTCCACTCACCTCATCGGAAACGTGACCAACGACGCAGGTGAAATCGAAAATTACGCTTTGATAATTCAATATCAATTTCCATCATTTCTCAAGAACATGGTGTTTACCAAAATTGAGAAAAAAATATTTTTGCAACATGCTTGCAACTATTCGAAAATCCGTCCGGTATTACCCCAACGCACCTTACTGAACAAGTTTTAAGATTTAATGAACTTTCATTCAAAGCAGATTTTACACATAAGTCAAGTAATTGGGCATTTCAATTAAAAAAACAAACAAGTAGTGAATATTCTTAGAAAAGCGTATTCCTAAGCCACGGTCTAGGACCGGTCAATAAAAGCTCAATTAAAAGTTTTTATTAACGTCTGTTTACTCAGAAAACGAAAATAATTGCTAGTTTTATCTGTAGGTTAATTGCTTCTCTTGATAACTGTATCTATACGAAATGTAGTACTTCGATAAGTACTTAACTTTCTTGTAAAGGATAAAAGTTTTTGTCATTGTTCTCAATCAACAACTGTGGCTAATAGTATTGTTTATATATTTGAGTAGCTGTCTTCCACGGCTGCGCCTGCCCATTTATATATTAACCTTTTTACCCCGTCAGGGGTGAAATTAAATTTGCTCAGTAGTTTATTTAGGCGCACAAAAATTTGCTTATTACAGGGTTTCAAATATAAGAAGTGCAATTTGACATTTCTAACCTACTAAAGAATAGGGATTGGGTTAAAAAAATCGATTACTACAATATCCGATTTATACGAGATATTGATTTCATTTCTTTGTAATTTATAATCGATTTCAGTTACAGATTTATTTATTTTATGACTGTAAATTTCTGAATTTTAGATGAAAGAAATTCTCAAATTCTCACTTGCCAGTGTTGCCAAATTAAAAAAAAAATATTTTTTTGTCTAGACTTGAGCACGAGCGATTTTGCTTACAAAAACTTATTAAAATTATAATAACTATAAGTTTAATTTTAAATATGCTTTTTCGTTGACATTTAGAAATCATCAAAAATATATTTAAATAATAAATGTCGCTTTCATTGAAAACGATCGTTATTAGTAAGTTCGATTATTCGGTCATTTTTAACGATTATTGGTATACAAGTGAATTTGAAGAGTCACAACACTACGGTATCGTACCTTACTACGTGACTTTGACACGACGTCGAGAAAAAATATTATTTATTGTCAACAATGGTTATATTGCTTTGTTTGAAATTTTTTTATGTAAATTAAGTGATTAAGAATTGTGCAGTTTGTGATAAAATAAAAATAACTTTAAAATTACGTGGTTTTACGGAAGAAATAAATGTCAATTTTTGAGTTACGCATGTACAAAGTTGTGTCGTCATGAAAAGTATGAAACGTCAAATTGCACTTCTTATATTTGAAACATTGTAGTGCGCCTAAATACACTACTGAGCAATTTTCATGATTCTAGCTTCAGTGTTTCGGCTACGTGTTTACCAAAATGACTACACATACTATGTTTACATGATGACACTTTATATGAAGAAGATTGGTGTTAGTGTCATGTCTTCAGTAACATTCACAAAATTGAGTCGAATCAATTAAAGAAAGAACCATCAAAACCAGCACCGTGATTGGTCACTAGATTGCGACAACGGGACTAACTTACACACTCAGCCTAATAAACCCATTTGTTATTTATTAGTAAATACCCTCCTATACATCGCAGTCAGGTAATAACATAAAAAAACCCGCCAAAATAACCCTGCAAAAAAAGAACGCATAATATATTTCGCACGCGACAGTACATTGCATTGTGAATGCAGACAGTATTTTTAGATAGCCATTTGGCTACTTGATACCGGTAGTACGTGCATTATTGACTCAACCGGGTTAAATACGATCTGTACCACGTTTTTATAGCCAACATCAGTAAAATGCGAACAGAATAATTGGTAGACAGTTAAAACATTAAGGTACTAATTGGAAAATAGTGGGTAGAGAAACTGGCGCCGGGGGGCATTGCATAACGTAAAGGCGGGAACTCAGTAGGACCATTTACTTGTAATGTAATGGTGCGACTTCACTTGGCAAAATATATGCGTTATTTGAGTAATAACTACACTCTAGAGACATTAACATAAGGTTCATATTGCGTTGCTTCGAACACGCAACTATTTTGACAAAAAACGCCAAGTGAAGTAGCATCATAAGAGAAACGATTCAAGTATTAGATAAGTGAAGGAGGAGAATGGAGAACGAAAAAAATTCTTTATGCGAAAACCTGGACATAAAATTAATTTCAGTCCAAAATCACCTGACCTAAGCAAGCGTGGTGATCAATGTTCGTGTATTCGCTGTGTGAGGTCTTTAGCAAGTATCCATACTAATATTATAAATGGGAAAGTGTGTCTGTCTGTCTGTTTGTCTTTCTTTCACGGCAAAACGGAGCGACGGATTGACGTGATTTTTTAAGTGGAGATAGTTGAAGGGATGGAGAGTAACATAGGCTACTTTTTGTCTCTTTCTAACGCGAGCGAAGCCGCGGGCAAAAGCTAGTAGGATTATAATAAGCTAATACTACTATTTATTCATACTCAAGATTTACTTAAGCTACAAGATTTGCTTAAGCTCACAAGTTTTACAGAATTCTTAGAAGCAACGCGCGAGCTTCCATACTCCAATTAATTTTCTGGGAATATCTACGATGCTCACATTGAGAGTGTATTTAAGTAAGTTTAATGTAGGATATAAAGAATTTAATGTTGGTTGTTTCCTTTTTTAACGGAGAAAACATAGCTAATGTTTTATCTTTACAATACACCTAAATAATAAAGGCACAATATTAATACAATATTAATCACCATGTTCAATTTTGGTTTTCTCACGACGTTTTCGTCACCAATGAAAAATTTTTGTTTTTTAACAATGTCTTCGTCACCTATGACCAAGATAATGTGCGTCTTGTCCTGAAGAATAATTCACGTAATTAAAATAGTCCAAATCCACATGATATCTTAATGACAATCAAAGTTGAAGACGTGCTAAAAAAATAATTATATAAGAAGACCGAAATCAGAATGAGTATGTTTCCTGAACTACTAGAGAAGCTTTTCAACCAATTCCCTCAACAACCGGCGAGCGTTAATCAAGCTATCCACAACATATCTACCTATCATACAATATCACCTGTAATAAGATGTTACCGTCACTACCTAAATCAATTACCCCTGAAAGGGAATACGTGTAATTAATCGAACACTCTCGTTATTCAGTAAATGGAGGGTTATTGCCCCTAATTAGGCGTCGACCACCCATTACACAGCCATATCCAATAACATCATAGGTCCATTGTGTAGTAATGTCAATCCTGTCTACTTTTTATCTACATCTATTGTGTAATAGAAATGTGTTGGAAGGAATATGTCGTCCCTTTTCGAGACGTGGTCTCTATTGAAGTGGCTAATGGGTTACTGTAGGATTGACACGATTACATAAGGGATATGAAGGGTTGGAGAACTTAGCTTTGAATACAGATCTTGGTTTAAAAGGTTTTTTTTATTTGAGAGTAGGTACCTAAGGTACGTGGGCAAGACAGCTGTTAACTATTCATACGGCTAACTTACTATGAAAAATATTACTAGGAGACCACTTTTATTTCAAGTGTGAAAAATTACTGTTGGTGTGCTTACATATCTAAACAACAGTACAGACGTCCCGACCCAGGGGTATTTCTTTAAAAACATTCAGTATTTTCGTAACCAGACAATTCTAGAACATAAAATTTAACGCAAAGATGGTGAAGAACGCTAATGTTGCTTTTAGCTTCGTAGTGTCTTTTTACACCAGTCATAATGTTAGTACTGAAGAAACAAAACAAAAATATTATGTGACCTACAATATAAACAGAATGTTGTTGGTTGGTCCTTGAGACGACCACGTGTAAAAACGCTGGCTTATCTCAACCTTTTTCAGGCTCAAGACATCGTGAAATCAAAATGGAACCGTATTTCTTTGACAAAAATGAAGGCATCCGCGAAAATAATTTCGTATTTAAGGAAAAGCTAACATAAAGGAAAATAATGTCCTTATTCTGGAATTGGAAGCTGCCTCACTTGCTCTATCCTACATCATCGTTTAATTTGGGGAGAGTTGTTTATTTCTCATGCAGTTTAACCATGTACATACGAGTCGCAGTCTTTTTGTATGAATCCACCGTTTACATATACTATAAAATATTGAAATAAATGAAATAACGTTTACATAATGCTACAGCATTTTATATACGGCGTAAATCGTCAAAATATCTAAGCCTTCCGAATGGCATTTATTTCTGGGTGGTTTAAAAAAAAAGAGTGATTGCTCTGACATCTGTCTTGGGCATATAACTGCGAGCGTTTACGCCGAATATAAAATGCCGGGCATTTTATAAACTACGGATTCATACAAAATGCCGACGACATAGGCATCAGCTGAGTAGGTAGACGTCAAAGTATGCAATTTCGTAATCCGCATTGGGTGCAGCGCGGTTAAGGGAATCCAGGTCACCTATATGCAAGAACGTCGAGACGTCTGGCATCCTGGACGTACAACAACTTGGAAACTTACTCTTTTGATATTCTGTACTTTAAAATGTCTTTGTGTGAGTGCGAAATACTGCGAGTTAAAGAACTTTCTGGATTGAAGTGATATTTTTGTTGCGAGTGTTTGCGTTGGCTGAATGGCTGGCGGAGTTCACACGACTGGCAGGAAAGATAAGGTTTTAAACTCCTTGCATTATTGTGGTGAACCCACAGCTAGCAGTAGCTTTTTATATTAGTTCTAAAATTACCGTCACAGGTACATATTATTATTAAGAGCTTTAGTGCGGAGGTAGTAGACCTCCGCACTAAAGCTCTTAATAATAATATGTACGTAATACCAATAATGTTGTATCATTTAATTCGATATGCGTTTTTTTTTAATTCAAGAATGTCTAAATCATATTTGTAAAAAAATATATGTCACTAAAACCTAAATAAATATGGCAAAAATCTATACAAAATAAGATTATAAGGCTAGAAAGGTTGGCCCAATGGGACATTTAAAACATTCGTTTAACTTCAAGGAAGGTTCATAAGAAGACTAAAAAGTGGTAAAGCCGTCCAGATAATTTTCAAAGCCGGAAATATCTTTTCGTGAATATCTCAGCTTCCCTTTTTTACGAGAATTTTCTGTGATAACAAAGACCCATACTTATAGAAGAGGTCTTATCTGATTTCACAAATCCATACTAATATTATTAATGAGAAAGTGTGTGTGTCTGTTTGCCCGTCTTTCATTGCAAAACGGAGCGACGGATTTACGTGTTTTTTTAAGTGGAGATAGTTGAAGGGATGGGGAGTGAGATAAGTTACTTTTTGTCTTCTAACGCGAGGGAAGCTGCTGCAAAAGCTAGTTATTTTCATAAATAGATTTATTATTCTATCGTTCTATAGTTTAAATTAAATCCGTTGACACGGAAGCGCAAACGCCTGCTATTGAGCGGCCGAAATGTGATAAAATATAACCCGGTTAACACGACGACGCGACGTCAGTATTCAGTTTCATAATAATATTTTGCATAATAATATATCCGTTGATCGAGAATGAAAATAGCTATAAAAATTTTAACTTTTACCGCTTCCTGGCTAAAATATTCTAGGAAAGAATACATTGTTTATTGTGTCCTCTATATTTCTTAGTAAAATAATAAAGTCAAAAAGTTAGTACGAAGGTGGTAATCAAACTGTTGTTCCGAATCAGCAACCCGCAAATGGTTCCGTTTTTACAGGTTTTCTTAATTACTACAAAAAAACACATTATAATTTTTTTTTGTTTTTTTTTTTTGGTGAGTGGGAAATCATCCAAGGACTGCTCCCGTCCTGGGTGCGGCGGGAGGGCGTGTCAGACTCTTACTGACTAAAACCCACTCATGTTCCTTCGATTGCCCTTTATTATGTTCTAGGGTCATGGTAACTATTATAAACATTCCGCAACCAAGGCAAACTCATTATCATTGCAAGTGAGTTAATTATGGTACCTAAACATTTCGGAGATATACAGGGGGACATCACAGACATTTTTCCGAGTGATGCTTTTACGGTTCAGTTTTCCATGTGGTCGTAATGAACTCTAAAGACACTTGCGCTTTATAACACGTAAGGCGAGTAAAACCACGGGGCATAGCCTAGTCATAAAACGTTTAAATCGTCACGTGGCCATTCTATGTTAACCGTCATGCTCGCTTAAACCCGCCCTACTTGTCAGGCAAAACAATAAAGATATTATGCGCGCGTGTCATCCTGATATATTATAATTATTTATGTAAAACTAGCTGTCAGCCGCGGTTTTACCCACGTTAACTTAGGTCTTCTGTTAACAAAGGGTATTCACCAATGATGTTATAAGTAAAAAAGTGTAGATAGGTTATATGCAGTCAAAAAGTGGCACATCAAAAGTTTGCCAATTGGCAAACATGATGCTTAGTATCGCGTTGACATTTGACGTTTATCTCTTTTTCACTCGCACTACTTCAATCATGTCATCCTACTTTGTCGTGTAATGTATGTGTGCGTTAGTGTGCCGTTTTTAAAGATAGAATTTCGTTTGGGTAACCTATCTACACTTTTTTACTTATAACATCATTGGTATTCACTGAGAATTTGAAAGAGCTGCTACCAAAAATAACGAAGTTTTATGTAAATTTCTGACTCCTGTTTTGCACCCTTAGTGACCTCACACATTTATTCAGATCCATTCAGCTGGTGTGAATAAAAAAAAAAACCACGATTATGTACGAAAGGTACGCGTAAGCATCTTCACATAAAACCGTTATTTTTTTAGACCTGAATAAATAAGCGGTAATAAAAGTCCTTTAAGGGTACTTTTTTAAAAATCAATAGGGCTATCCATCATAAAAATAATTTTCCGATTCGGACCAGTAGTTCCAGAGGTTAGTGCATTCAACCCAACAAACATACAAACTCTTTAGCTTTACAATAGATATTAGTATAAATATATGTAAATAGATTTAATATAAGTAGTCATTTTTGCACTAATTTATGGGAGAAAGCGTCGAACACGGGTAGTTGTGTTTTTTATGTTAATATTGAACTACGTCAATATAAAGAAAGTTAGCAAGTTTAATGAAGTGGCAAATTGCGCAGAAACGTTAATTAGTTTTTCTCTTTAATCGGAATTAAGCACCGGATAATTGGACCTGTTTAAATCTTAAGGTTATGTAATAAATTAACCTTTCGACGACCAAGCGACAGCCGGCTGTCGGGCTGCTATTGTCTTACTATTGTGTCTAGAATCACGTGTGTTCGAAGGTGTAATAACAAAGAATACAGTACCAGCCTATTTAATGTCAAAAGAGCAGGCACGATTAATTTATACTTAAGCTAGTTTAAGGCGGATTGGCAATTCCGAACCTGAATTAATATTAAGTCTAGGTTAAGTATAGGATAATTTGCTAAACTGATTGATATCGATATCTGAGATTTTAGAAATATTTATTTATTATGAATTCTCAACGTCACATTGGTGGCCTGGATTTAAACACAATTTCTGTTTATCATAAGTGGCACTTTAATTAGGCCTTTACTATAGGGGTATTTAGTCTGAACGGCCCAAATCGTATGGCCTGCGGAATGGTCCGCGGGCCTTTCGAACGTAGTCGATTTTTGTTTACGTACGAATGGCCCGCGGGCCATACGCTTTGGGCCATTCAGACTAAATACCCACTATAGAACCTTATATGAAGAGTAAAGAACGGAGTCATTTAGATATTACTGTCTCCTAAGTAGAAACCCGAATAAAAACAGTTTCTATGAAACTTTCAGAGCTAGGTAACACAGTATGCTAAAACAAACAGTGTCTCGAACATTTGCGTCAAACAAACACAGACATATCGATTTTCCGTTAATATCAATAATTCGATACCTACGTTGTCGAAATCCTGTTGGAATAAAGTAAACTGTACCCTGTGACCTACCCTGATACCCATTGTACTGTGATACCCTGTGTGTATACTTTAATATAATAGCCGAGACGACAAAAAAAAGTAATTAGTCCGTCAGATAGATAATCAAAAAATATGGGACACGTATTTTTCTTTTTTCTCGTAAACAGAAAATGACGACAATACAGTGCGTTAAAGTTTCGTGAAACGTCACACCTTTGTATATTTTTTACTGAGAAGTGACGTCACAAGCCCCCTCCCCGGAACTTTGATGCTCTTTATCTTTGTATTTTGTTATTAATTTGATCAAGCAAAAAATATGTATCCAGTATTTTTGGACTGTCTAACAGACGGACTAAACAGAATGTCATTCTTTTGATGTAGTCAACATCCCTATTAAGAAAAACGAAAATTTGAGTTATTATGTCGGTTTCCTTTGCAAAGGAAGAAATGGCTATTATTTATTTACTTATTTAAAACCTCACTCTCTGTGAGTGAGGTTTTAAGAAAAAGGAGCCCTGCAGCGGAGCTTCTTCAGCCTACTTAAGCCGATGTTGTCAACTTTAATTTGCATCTAAATCTATATAGAATTCAACGTTTTATTTGACGCGGAAAGATGTGTATGGAAATCTGACGTTCATTTTGTAAAACAATTACCGGACATGTACATAAGAAAGAGAATTAATTGCTTGTTTACTTTTCTCTAGTGGAAATATTTGCCCTTCGATCAATAAAGATGTTTTCTTTTTTACAAATACACTTAAGTCGTTTAAGTAGTAAATATTGGTGTATATTAGTATTTTATTTATTGTGACACCATAATTAGTTATGAAAGTAACTTGGTCCAGTTTTTATCACCGGTCCTTTGAAACGTAGATGATTTTTGTTTACGGTCGAATGGCCCGCGGTCTATTCGATTTGGGCCGTTCAGACTAAATACCCAGTGAAAAAACTTACAAAATACAAAAAAAAAAAAATTAAGGCCAATTTTTTTTTCTCTTCTTTATTCAGCTTAAGAGCTTTCCATTCAGCGATTTTTGCCAGATAGGAACAGTCAGTAAAACGTAATACATATATTTATTTTCTACAAAAAAAACCGCAGATAACGAAAATAAGGGGAAAAAAAAAAGAAGGAACTGTCAAACTTGTTTTGGAGTTCCGCGGTGATAGATGGCAGAACAGTTCGTTGAAAACGTCACAGGCACGGATTACTTTGTAATTAATGTCGCTGGGATTAAATTAACTTTAGTCTTTTAACTTATAAAGAAACAAGATATAATGAAACTAGTTTTTAATTTGTTTAGAATCTGTATTAATTTAAGTTGAGATACGCTTGAACTAAGAAAAATGTATGATAAAGTAGGTTATTTACATAAACTTGAATGAAAAGAAGAGGTCTATTTGAATTATCATTTAATATTTATTACTCAAAATAGTAATTAATGTTAAATAAATATAAAAAAACAGTTGTCTGTATTTCATTATATCTCTTAAAACACAAGAAACGAGTAGGGGTTTTTATTTTTCAGTATCAAATTAAAAATTTAATTTAATTCTCAGGCCTACGATCCCCTCAAGTTGTAAAAAAATCTGAATCAACGCAATGAAAACATTATTATTTTAACACTCGCAAGGGAATCAAAACTTCTCGTTGGAATAAAATAAAATTTAGATCTTATAACACAAATAAAAATATACATTTGCAATTATGTCACTAAATAATTAATAAGATTTACGGAACCATCGGTGGACTACGACCGACACGCACTCAGCAGTTTTCTTTTAATTTAATACTACACAACACTACCATCAAACCATCGATCATATTTTTTTAAAGTAAAAAAGTAATGGTTCCGATTTGTAAATGAGTTTACTAACTCAGTGTGTAATGTACACACTAAACACGTGAAATACCGAATACTTTCACAGAGAAAAAACAAAGAATCACTTACCGGTAACTTTGATCGCACCAATCTGGTAATAACACCGACAGATGAGAAGCAGGAAAACAATCCAGGATATAACAATTGGACCATCTTGCACCAGCAACATTTCCATGTTGTTGACAAACAGACAGAGCAACCGAGTTCTTTCAAACTATCTATATACAACTGAAGGTAACACTTTGTATTTAAGACAAAACGCACAAAAAAAATGTGGGGTAGACGCACGGAACGGTGTCATTGGTCGACACTACAGAAATGCGCCTCGCACGCTTGGCACATGCGCGGGAGTCGAGATCCAAATAACCGGCGAAATTTTACAATTTAATTATTATTTATTTTTTGGGAAGTTCGACACTTGAAAGATTAATGATTGTGTTTTCATACTACTTTGGCTAAAAAAAAATTTTTGGTACTAAAATTATTTTTTCAAATTAAACATCTCATATCTTATAATAGAAACACTACACGCCTCACATGCCGCAATTATCTCACATACTAAACACGTCGTAATCCAATCATCGATCCGAATGGATCAGATAAGCGCGCTCAACAAACGAACCGCGTCGACTGACCTGCGCCCGCGCACGCCACCCGAACATATGTCGACTTGTCGATGGTACAATACACTCGTTAATGATAACTAAAATAAAACCATACCCCGACTACTCTCAAGCAGAGAAATGGGGAGAAAAAAATACGGTCGTGATATTCTAGACTTGTTTAAGCTGTGGCAAGATCGCGTGTCAATGACCTATGTAAATTAGTGTTAACAGGTGGATGCAAGGCAACCGAAGGAGGGTCACAGTTTAACGCTTTCTCGAGCTAAAAAAACGGTCAAACTTTAACAAATCTCATAGTTACTTATTCGGATTCAAATATTTGCAACTTAAGTTTTTATCTTTATTCGGTTTCAGTTCGACAAACTCTGAAGTTTGTACGTTAGGATTTCTTCTATCGATGTGGAAAACGTGCAAAGTACCAAACATCGAGTTGGATATAAAAGTATTTGTACGTGAGTTTTCGCAACAAAGAATAGCGTGAATTGGGAAGATTTTATGAGTAAACTTAGACTTGAGCTAAGCACGTGCCATTGCAGTGTTAGATTTCAGATTATGAGTAGAAAAACTTTAAAATAAATACTGTATGCTTTCATAAAACATACAACGATTTTGTGAATACTGTTTCTAACTACTACTATCAACAAAAATGTTTGTTCGTTACCATTTTACGTAAAACAGACTGCCAGAGGATATTTACTGATTAGTGGTACACGAACCTATACGTAGATGTTGAATTTAATTAACGCATATTTATAGGTTCCCGTTGAATAATTTTGGATATTTTTCAACTACAGAATCTCAGTCGATTTTCAACAGTCTTCCAAAAGGAGAAAATCTATTCCGCTGTGTGTTTGTTATTTCTTTGCCAATTGTGCTTCGATTTGATTGATTATTTTTTGTTTGGACTTAATACTGATGATGCAAAAACCATGGACAGATTTTTTTTTCATTGACTGTCTAGTTTTTAGCTCAAGATTGTGGCAGTTTCCGTGTATTAAAGATTTGAGCAACCTACAGACCACCTCTAATTAAATATTAAACTTTTAGATGAGTTCTATAATGACAGCACATTATTCAGGATCAACTTACAAATGACAGGCGTTTTAAAAGTTAACACGTGTGTTTAAAATAATGCATTCATTCAACTAAAAACTGTATTTTAAAAGCTTTTCTAATGTAATTTGTAAGTAGGTAAGTTTATTTAAACTCGGCGTGATTTTCTAATTTAACAGTTTTTTAAGTTTTGATATTCATTGTATAATGTATTTATTTCACAGTAAATAAATGTTTCTTAAATGCTGTAAGAAATCTAGCACAACGCGCTTTTGGCAAGAATATCTCGATCAATACACGTATTCACGAGAAAATATTGGTATTTCGAAATGTTGTTTTTATAAAACTGTACTTTTCCAAAAGCTCCGAAGTTGATACTTGTACCGTTTAAGGCCAAAGTTTCCCTGAAGTATATAATTAACGGTATTTAAAAATAATTTTAGAGTTGCAATCGTACATTGCAGAACTATGATTATAAGATAACAACTCAAGAGTACCCATAACTGTCGATCACCTATTCACGCTGCAATTTAGCTATATTTACTTCGGCATGATGATACTATGATACTATATGTTATACATATATTAAATTTATAGTATAATAACACTATACATACCTTACATTTCTCTATAGAGAATAAGACAGTAAGGTCCGCGTTTAAAACACTGCATAACTCAACTAAACTCTTTCGGGAAACAGTCGTAGCTATGCATTGTTCATTGTCCATTCTCTTTCAAGAAAACAAAGGAAAAATAATAAAAATAAAAAGGCGTCCGATGGAAACACATTTCTGTAAATACAGCGTAATTGAAACGAAATATAATTCTCAAGAGACATCCTGAATTTCGATAAAATATTGTTTGTCTACGTGAGGTAATTGTGTTTTGAAAGAAACTTGTTGAAATGTTTTTTAACAGAATCATGGATTTTTTCGGCCTTCGGAGTCTAAAGGGAAATTAGATAAAACAGGTGTAGAAAGGACTATCTTCAATTTTACCTTTCCTTACCTTTTTTTTTGGGGAGTGGGAAATCATCAAATGACTTCTTCCGTCCTGGGCGCGGCGGAAGGGCGTGACAGACTTTTACTGACTAAAACCCACTCATGTTCCTTCGGTTGGTTGTTCCGGGGTCACGGTAACTATTATAAACATTCTATAACCCCACCTTTCCTTACCATGACCGTGCTATGAACGTATCAGGCTCGAAGACTTATGTGGTGTGTGCGTAGAATTATTCTGTTCCCTTCAAAATGGTTGAGCTAAATAGTATTGATACACGCGTAATGGTCGTTGACGGCTAATGTCATTTGAAATTGGTCATCTCCTAACTGCCATGGCATAATTCTTTATTTCTTGGAATTATTTAATCATCATGGTTTTCAGAAGCAACACAAATAATAACTTAATAAGTGATCAACGGATGTATCGGAACAGGTAACCATTTGAATTTTCAATAGAATATTATTTTTTGCTTAACACCTTTCTAGCACGTTCATGGTATGTTACTGAAGGTTAGGAAATTAAATTAATAATCTGTGACTTGACCTTAGTATTACAAATCTGAATTTCGCGTGTTGATAAGAAAAATGTAGTCAATTTAGGTTTTGCTAGGCTATAACGACCAAACTACGTCAGAAAATCCCCATTTCCAAAAGATTTTTGGGTTAAGCTCAAAATTAAAAATGAATTAAAATGAACTTTATTTTGTAAATAGGTTATATGTATAACACTTTTACACGTCAATTTTTTGTTTTTATTTTTATTTTAATCGAACGATGAAGCCGGTGTTTCGTAACTGACTACTCTGAGAAGAAACATCCGAAACAAACTCAGAGGTCAAAGTCTCTTTTAAAGTCCATACAATTGTATTGGTCAAATTATGCGAGGATCATGGAGGTTAATGACTGATGTGCTTTCTTGATGAGAAAAGCACCATTGTACATGAGTTTTTTTAAGTTTTGCTTTATGTTTGTATGTATTTTCTTTTTTTATGTGCAATAAAGAATATGAGATTTTCATTTACTTACGTATTTTGTATGAATTTCTAATTTTCTACCAATATTTCCTTCAACTATTGACCCATAAAAAAATATATCATTGTTTGCCAAATTACTAATGATGTCCCATGTTTCGGATCTGAATCTGAAGTACACAAATGACCTTCAAAAATAAACAATCTTCAAACACACACGTTTTATGATTCGACTATTGTACTAAAGATCAAAGATTAGTTAGTCAGCCACGGTCAACTGGTCATGGACTTCAAAGAGACCCCATACAACTCGGCTACGTCGCAAGCGCAACAGTGCATATACAATGAATGCGGTATTATGCGGAAGATGAAACGAATTTGTTGGTTAGGCTATTTAGTGTTACAGTTACTTAAATAATTTGGATAATAATAATATAGAAAGTAGATAGTACAAAAAATAATAACAAATAGGTATAAATAAAAAAATCCCCTGCCACCAAATTTGATAAAGAATTAATGACTTCAAAGCCGTTCTTTCAAGCGTTTTTGTTAAAACAAAGTCTAAGAACCATCGCTAGACTATCTACTTTCAGGTAAAAAAAACCGCATTCAAAATGGATCACCCGTTTAGGAGCTACGACGCCACAGACAGACACATTGCTGTCAAACTTAAAATACCTTTAGCATCGGGGATTAAAAAATTATACAATCGCCTTACATTTTTTTTGGGGAGTGGGAAATCATCAATTGACAGCTCCCGTCCTGGGTGCGGCGGGAGGGCGTGTCAGACTTTTACTGACTAAAACCCACTCATGTTCCTAGTGCTTTTAATAATGTAGTGTCGAAAGTACCTTCTTAGTTTTTAAACGAGGTTGCTGTAAGTGTTTTTATTAATACTTGCATATTCAACACTAATTAATATTAAATCAAAATCAGTTATTGCTAGACTTACTTAATTAATTAAAATTCTCTCAAGAAATCTTTCATTTAAAGATTGAACTAAAACACTAAAAGTGGAATACTCAAACGTTACTCAATTCTGAGACGCTCTCAAATCTATTGCTGTCCTTATTTTTTCCCTTTAGAATGACAAACACAGCAAGAGATTTGAGAGCATCTCAGAATTGAGTGACGTTCGAGTATTCGGCCATTAGTCCTACATTATTTCACACACAAAACTAAGTATCGTCTTTACGAAAGATATTTTAGGCGCTCATGTTAAAATTTAATGCCCCCACGCGAAGATACTTGATATTTTGAGTCGGGCTTGCATTAAACTACTTCTAAATTTAGTAGAAAAGAGCTGGAGTATAACGAATGCACACAATCAATTATAAATAGATAGACGGTAAGGCGGCTCTCATGATAAGATAAATTTTAACGTATATTGATTTTGCATACCGTTTAAGCGGGTAGAGGGATATTATGAAAAAATGAAAAATGTTTATCTATTCGTCTCAAAGTAGTTACATGGTATATGTTAATGAGACACCCCCAGTAAGTGATTGATAATACTTGTGTTGGGGCTATCTCGCTCTTCCCTTAATATAATTAACAAAAATGAGACTAATACACTTTTTATACTAAGGTTTCCACTAAAAGAATTGGCAAATAAAAATAAAAAGCAGAAATTAAAAAGTAAATGACTTAAAAACTATTATGTATATGCAACTCAACTGAAGGGTGAATAATATTATGATCACCTTTGTAATCATACATTTTTTAATAGATGGAATGATTCAAGAGGAAAATTTATTCATTTATTTACACATAGTAAAGAAAAGCTGAGATTTTTAAAGTTTTGTAACAGCCCTGGGAAGCTCGGGCGGGTTGCTATTTCTATTATAATTATGCCTGTCTATTCATTTTGTGACCTCATTACGACAACATTACTGAACCGATGGTAAAGAAATTTGTCGAATAGGTAGCATACCGCAACTTTGACGGGGCCCTCTAGGGCCAATGCCTGCCGGGGTTGCGGAATGGTTCTAATAGTTACCGTGGCCCCGGAAAATAAAGAGCAACAGTAGGAACAAGGGTGGGTTTTAGTCGGAAAGGGTCAAATTACAATCCCGCCTTGATAATTTCCCATCCTAAAAATAAAAAAAAACCGCACCTTTGTGCAGAAAAAGGTTGGTAATGCTATAACCAACACTCATGTCGTCGAAGTCATAGGCAACAGCTAGTTTAAAAAGCTCTAAACAAAACACTCCTTACTTTTGACCTTTCTGTGATAAATGGCTACCTACATAGGGTCATAAGTCATAACCAGTATTAAGTAGGTACTGATCATAGAATGATTCATAGTAAAGGTAGGTCAGACCACGAAGGAGTATAAATCATAGGTAAGTACTATTTCCTAGACATACACGCACACACGTGCTCGTAACTATAAAGTTTCGGGCCGAATGATTCACGAACAGTTGACTTTCTGATCTATAAACATAAAAGGGCATAGCAACCTTGTCGAGCTGACGGTCCGTAGGGCTGACTAGCCAAAATTCAGAAAAAAAAAAAACAAAAACAGCTCATCTCACAAAACATCTCTCGCTTATTCTCTCACAAAGGCTACTTTGAAGTTGAAAATTAAGCTTCACACAGCTCTTTAAATTCCTTTTTAAATGTAAATTAAGTCTAGAATTACAAACAAAAAACTGCAACTATAAATTTGACATACGAAGAATTATTGTAACTACGAATTTAACTTAATTCGTACACCCACGTCCAACGCTTTGAGCGTCAAAGGCAGGCGATGCTATTCATTCAGCAAAACTTATTTAGCATGCCTTTTGCTAACTCCATTCAGTTTTGACTCCCTGACTCGTAAAATAACAGAAAATTTTAGTCTTGCTTTGGACAACCCTATTCTAAGCTTATTCGTTGTGAAATCGGTCGGATTTTAGCTTTACTGGAACTTCTATTTACATATGTGATGGCAGTTTTATGAGAGGCATACAGCAGAAATTGTGACCTTATTTATAAGTAGCAATATACAGGCAGAGACCAACTTATCGAGACATGTTTTCAAAATTGTATGCTTAAGGAAAAACTTAGCAAAACAACAAAAGGAAACGACAAGACCAATTCTGGGAAGACATTATTTTACATCAAAGTTTACATAATACAAATGACAATTTAACGCAAACATTCGAACGTATAAAGGAACTAAGTGAATTAATTGAACGGAACGATAAACATTATGCGGCTATTATACAGTTTATAACGCCAGCGTATCGACATACTATCACGAAATCACTTGGGGTCTACCGAAGCGTATTCCTGACAGCCAAAATCGATTGATAGGACCGCCGATCTGCAGCTGGTAATCCGTAGGAAGTAATATCCGTCAGTTAGGATCAGCTTGATCTTTTGATGTCCGGACAAGGTACCTTTGGGAGTGGGAGGCATTGAGTAGGGGTAAGTATATTTTTTTGGATAAGGCTTCATCGCTCGAGGTTTAAAAACGTTACAACTTGAAATACGTGGTTACTTAAACATGAAATCAACTGTTCGATACGCTATATAGTCTACACCAGCGATCCGCCTCAAGTTTCGGAATAATCGAAAGGAATTACAAATCTTTGAAAATCCCGGATTTCCTATACTATAATATGCACGTATTATACGTATAAACCTTCCTCTTGAGTCACTTTATCGATTAAGAAAAACTACATCAAATCCGTTGGATGGTTTTAAAGATTAAAGCATACCCAGCGGGGAGCGACTATGTATTGAAACTACGATTCTATTGGTCTTGGAGGTTTCCGGCGACTCGGACCGCAATTAACTCGGACCGCGGCCCCTGTCGCCGGATCCGTAAAAAATATTTAATTTTCTACATGGTCATTTTCGTGGTCCGAGTTAATTGCGGTCCGAGTCGCCGGAAACCTCGGTCTTGTTACGGATTCCAAAAAAGTTCCGGTCCTCTCCAATCCATACTCGTCCTTCAAGTTACTTTAAACATAAAACTACAAAGGCTGGCCTTGTAACTAAGCTAACGTATGTAGGTACAACACAAAGTATGGATATGGCTCGGTAAAGTCTCACAAACTTGCATAATGGAGCTTGACTAAACCTATCGCAGTTTCCTATAGAGACTTGGTATGGCACTTAAGTTAATACCACGTTCGCAAGGCTATACCTGGAACTTTAATATTCTATTATGTACTTGGTAAAGTTGATGTTAAGATCGTGCATACTCCACCTAGATAGTTTCAAGTGTGATAGATAAGAATACCGAGTCTCGAGGGTCTTTAGCAGTAAAACCGTTGGAGAATTCACGACAAATACGAGCGAAAAGTGAACTAAAACATTACTTTGTAAAAACCTTACGTTTTGCGACGTTTTTGAAGCAAACAATAGATCGTAGTGATAATCTGTATTCGTGTTGCGAAATAACTTTTTAATTTGCTTTCCGTAATTACATTGTAGCATGTTTTTGTGTAAAAATGTGTCAGAAAAATCGTCTTATTTTACCAGACTTAGATAGATTGTGGAATTTTCCTCGTCTAAGTAGACAGTGATTGATTTTGGGAATACACACGTTTACACAGAAATGCGACAATAATTGTTAAGCAGCCCACTAAACACAACAATCGTCTGGTCAGGGGATCCTAAATTTAAATGAAAAGTGACTCGTAACGAGCTTTTCACCCTGTTTTTTATTTTGAGAAAGTATGATTAACACAGGACAGTCACAAGCTGTTATTAGAGACAAATACATCTACAATTTAAATGTTCTTCACAATAACAACGACACAGCAGTTACTTCGTCATTCTCTAGGGAATCATTTTTTATTGGGGGCGGTTCTAGTCCTACTAGTTTAATTCGGTCACGTAAAGGGCACAGACGTGGTGAGCTAATTTCTTAACCTGATAATACATACATGTCAAAAACCAGTAGCTGTTAACAAAATTAGGGAAATTATTTCTTTAGGCAGTCTTGCACCTGTCGCCGTCAATTTAACGGCCATTATCTATTGTCAAAGTATGACAGTTGTGTCATCGTGTAAGCATTTTTATTTATTTATAAGACTTCAATATTTCAGGAAAAATAAACACTAAATTTTCACGTGTAGACAGCGGCTTTTATTGTTTACTATCGGCTGACACGCTACTTGAAATAATAATTAAGAACATTCAACTTGTTCATACAGTACGGCATATGGGTAGCTAGGGACTTCATTTTGATCAAATTTTATAAATGAAGGACTTAAAAAATGAGAAAGTTATAGCGAGGGAGTACTACAGTGGGACGGTCCTTCTATAGTACTTTTCCAGACCCATGTTAAAACACGATAGCAATCGACATTGTGATCAGCAAGAATAGGAGAAATTATAGCACATAAGTTTGTGCTGAGATGAAGGTACATTCTGTCTTTTATGAGAGGAGACGGAATGACTCATTGTACCATGGGACGACCTTCGGGGAGAGATCAGGTATAGGACCAGCAGCTTTACGATTACGTACTTTCCGAGGCACACCACGTCGAACTTGAATATTCCCCATTTTTAATATCACTATCATCATTTCACGTAATTTTAAAAAGCCTCTATTCTTAGTAATCCATCTTTTCCAGCAAAGAAAAATAAACGCTAATGAAAGGCCTAACCAACCAGTCAGCTCTGTAGCATTCAGTTGGCTACACAGATGTTTTAGCTAAATGTCAGGCGTAGGCGCTGATAAACTGTTTGTCTATGGACCAACGACCTATCCCCACCCACACACTGTTAGGGTACGATAACACGAGGGTTAGCCAGAGAAATTTAATGTTGTTGTTAATGTTGTTTAAAAATATGGCTTCATGTGAAAAGAACCTTAAATTTTTAGGATACTTCTATATAGGTAGAAAAGCTAGCTAGCTGAATGTGCTGCTAGTTGCTAAGCTCAAAATTCAAGAATGGCTGGAGCAAGTCGTGCATTTTTCCAATAATATTATTCGCTACAGTCCAAGGAAATGTGTAGAGAAAATGGAAAAGTTTTTCAAGTTAGTAGTGTGGTACCCTCGAACTTATAGTGTTGTTGTGCTGCACCTAAATTTTTTGAGATAGCGGTCTTGATTGACCAATATTCTTTTTTTTGAATTATTGGAAGAAAAGAATATTTTTTATAATTTAGACGTTATGTTTCGGTCACAACCATAATGTTATTGGTATCTAAACATTTGTAACTTTCCAAAGCAGTATATTTCAACCCAATTACAAACCATCAGCCCGAAGATTTTACCAGTTCACTGAATCTCCGAAACCTTGCAATGTAAACCGACCCAGTAAACATGAATGATATGAGCATGTAATTGAGCGCAAATGTTATAACCAACGAACATTATCCTTGTGGTCCGCGCTTCTGTTATGCATGCACTTGCCTGAAGGACGAGAGTGATAACCTTGACCTAGTTCGAAGGTCAGTCAGTGTACCTGTTGTCTAATCCACGTGTTGAGCGCTTGGTTTTTGTTTATGTCTTTTGGCACAGAGGTTTTCTGCTAACATTGACAGATTGACTTCCGGACCCTTCTTATTACAGCTCAGTGAAAAACAAAACAAAATGGGAAGTTTTGGTAATTGTAGGTATCGTTATTGTAGTAATTCAATATTTTTGACAGATCGGTTTACACCGACTAATATGATGCAGGTTTATTACCTCCATGTGCCTAACAAGAGTCTTGATTGGCCTGAATGGTTCATTATCATCTAATGTTTTTAGTTTATTTCTTGCTCAGTTCCAAAAACTACAAACTACATTATCCTCGCATTCAACTAGCCTGCTATCCTGTTTCTAAAAATTGCAACTCATGAAAGTAAGAATCTTAACGGCCACCGAAAAAGCTGCAAGACAATATAGGTTGACGTGTCGAAACGGATCAACGGATTTGGGCCGAAAAGAACGACAGAGGAGTAAGAAAACCCTCTTTTCTATTTCATATTTTCTCAATAATAGATCGTCCATTTTGTATCGTATGCACCGTTCTATTATGAAGGACTACAGGTGAGGTCCCGACCTTGGCCCAGTTTTAACGCCCGACCAGAGTGCCTAGTGCGAGTTTGTTTTACGTTAACGCGATCGAAACGTTTACTGAGTTTAGCTCTGTGATTGGTTAAGAGCTTGAAGCGGGCCAATCGGAGCGCCGAACGTCATAAACGTGTCGATCGCGTTAACGTAAAACAAACTCGCACTAGGCACTCAGCTCATGCCTCGGGTTTTACGTGCAGCCGAGTTAAAATACGTAAAATACGCTAGCTGCTTCGGCATTTTACGTGTTTTCAGCCGATTGGTTTTCAGTTTTAACGTGTCCAGCAGTGTAGTTAAGTGCTCGTGTTTTATGCTAGCCTGAGCTTAAAGTTTTACAACAGATGGTGTTTCACTTGCCTGTTGTGGGTGAATTTTTATGTGCCATTTTGCCGTAATGGTTTATTGTTTTTACCAAACTAGAAAGGCTATTATTTAAACCACCGTAACTTTAGATGTATTCCTACAAAAACGTCGCATGTCTTGAAAATCCCTTTCATGTTCTAAGCAACAGGATTAGCTAGATTCTATAACAGAAAGTCGTCGACCTTTTAACCTATATTAATAAAAAATATATCCTTTGTAATATTCTCAATGTCGCCGCCGAGGGCCACAACCTTGCCCCGTTTCTCCCACTATCCTGTACATACTGACCTCAGGGTACAAAGCGTCGCTTATGCATGACATATTTGTGTCAATCACTTGTTGAAAGTATTTGCTAGGGATTATTTTTGAAGTGAAAACTTCTTTAGCGGCGTTGAGCACTTTTTCTGTAATGGGTATAAAATCTTAAACTCGCGTCAGGACACGTGACCTGATCGAAAAAGCGTAGGACGGGTGGATAGTAGACAGTTATAATCAAGTTTTCACTTCTGCCGGCACTCCCGGAGTGCAACCCGTCTTTTTTTTTTTATACTAGATACTTTATCACTTGCATTTGTATATTTCGCGTTTGTATGAGGACAAACATTATTTCTATACGATTCCTTGTAAAATTAACTCCTTTAGTGTTCTTTAATTAAGTTTAGTATTTTATTTTTTAGCCAATTGTAAAACAAGACATCTGAAGCACGCTTTTCTTTCCATAAACTGGAAGTTAATATTTAATATCATGATACATCCAGACCGCGTTATGCCTCAGGACTGCTATTAAATTACACTCGTAAAAGGACACTCGGCGGACATATTTTATGGCGAAAATATATCCACTTTATATTACCTACTCCTTTTGAAATGCTTCCGTGGCAAAATGTAACATTTGACCCCAGTGTCTGTCGCTGTAAAAATGCTATAACTTTTGTCTTATTCTAATTATCAAGAAGATCTTGGTGAGCATTTTGGGAAGAAGGGTTTGCCTTCTTTAAGTGTATATTAATCTGTAATAAGACCTTTTTCGTAATTAAAATCTGTATTTAAGTTTGTACCCACCCTCTACAATTTCATCACAGCCACTCGTACAAATAGGTTTACTCAGACGGTTATTTTCAAACATATTCAGATTCTATTGGTGTTAAGGCAGTATGTAGATTTGTGTTTTCCATGTTTGTGTACGTAAATTGCTCTGACATATTAGAAATATTCCTAATACGGTACCTATAGTTTATTCAATTTGTTCACATAGGGGACTAAGATCGATGTATATCTACGATAAATTGAAGCACTTGAGGGACGATGTTTTCTTAATGAAACATTACTTAGGCACTCCACCGGATCGTACTTAGCGACGTCTTAGCTCTTGTTCCCGTTGCAAACTAATGCATAAACTTGAAACTGAGTTCTAAGACAAACAACCTTGCTACATAAAGCTGGTAGGTTAGAGACCAGGATCATAATATTCCTGCTCCAGTGCTCTTAAATAATTCATGGTGAGGTGGCTCACACGTACGGCTTCAGACTCGGAGCCAGCCAGCACGTCAACTCGCAAGCACTACCTGCGGCCTATAAATTGAGCTCATTTAAATAATAAATTGACTACACGAACGTCTTCGATGGATAAAATATAGACACGATAGCGGAATCCTTTAAGAGCGGATAACGTGGTTTCATACGTTGAACTATCTGGAAATGCAAGTGTACAAATTGTGTATTATTTAACATTAATTTCCCTTTCACTTCAGGGTAAAAACCGCGAAGAAATCGCACCTCACGCTGGCAATCGATGGATCTAATTGATACGTTGAACGAAGCGAAATTGATGGACACGCAGTTTTATTTTCTATCCAATTAATCTGTTTTGAGTCGTGTAGTGACACGATACGCCATTCTTTCCGAGAACCATTGTTATCGTTGCGAAATATCGTCTTCATAACGTGCTTTCATGTTCGTTATTATGTAAATAGTAATTCTCGTCTTAAGAATTCAACACGACACTGTGTTTTCTGCGGATTCTGTGTGCTTGTTGCCTTCACAAATTGATGTCACTAAACTTGTTACTAAGTTCTTTCCTAAAGTCGTTTTCATTAAACTGACGACACGCTTAGAAGAAGAGCATTGAGTATCCCCACTTATTTATATAAATAGTGAGGGTAACTACTTACTTAATTATCGCAATAAACGCGAAAGAACATAACAGAGGTATTTAATAAATCCAATAGGAATTTGCGTTTTCGAGATACCATTACTTCAATCAACAATTACACAAAATAACAAGCACGATACTGAGAATTCATAACCAAACATTTAATTCCTCGATCTAAGAATTGCTGGAAGTGAAATCGGTCTAATACTTTCCATTAGTTAAGCTAGATCGAGCTAAATTTGTTTGTAGGAGATTACATCTGTGTAAGGTTTGAATTCAAATGCAAAGGGTACGAGGCTAGGTAACGCGTGCCAATAATCACGGTAACAATAGGGCTGTCTTTTCCAGCTATATATGGTAGGGATATCTGGTAAAGATAACGAGCAATACTGACGTCCTTGACATGACTTTGAATGCATTGAAAATCTTGTAAGAAATTTTTACACCAAGAATTGTTAAACATTTCAGAAGTTTTCCACAAAGCAGAATTTTAACAGAGAATCTATATAACTGGCAAACGACCGTTAAATACTTGAAAGGTTTTAAACAATACGTTTAAACCAGCCATTTTAAATTCAGGGTACAAATTCCATAATAAAATTTGCAAGTCGGGCAGATTCATTTAACGATCGGAATATAGGGACGTGCGTCCCATCAACATGTCCCAGTGAAAGAGGGTTGAAGGGACATTCGGAACTTTCAACCCTACGTGTGTCGACCGGGTGTTTGGCGTGTCAACGAGACTGCGGTCATGGCCGGACGGTAGTACGCAGAAATAGACTGAGGGCGTATCTTTGACAGGTCGAAACGCATTGTTTCTGTGACGTCATTGTACCTGGTGAGAGACGTGACTGAAACACCTGGCTTATAGAATAGATATAACATTTTAATTACGTCCAATAGGATGGCTATTTTCGTATCATATTCAGAAATATTTTGTTGTCTGTTTAAAAGACACCCCCACAGCGTTAATTAATGCAAATTCCATATCATTAACGTAATTAAAACGTCACCTGCTAATCTAATCAAGGGTTAATCTCCGCAGTATCCTGTTTAACTGCAATTAACACACGTCAAATCCAACAGTTATTGCAAACGAGGTACATTCCAGTATAATGTCAACCCTAATCTGAGCACAGGATGGTCCTTTACGCCCACAGAAACGCGAAAGTAAAAAAATACGAGATTTTCTAATTATAGTATTAAAACAAACTAAGGCCTTAATGATTTCTGTGAGGGCTAAAAGCGTGAGTCGTAAATGCCGCCACGGCACCGATTTGTCACGAAAGAATTTTAAACTCTGTGATAATTTACGAAATCCTTTACGCCGTGGTGCGTCAAGAGTGTCATTTTGTCGAAACGAAACAAAATTAACTACGGGACAAATGGTGACATTGAGTACGCGTGAATTTTATGCTGTTAATGCGTCTACATGTTAGCAGTTAATCGCTATGTATTTTACAATGTAAGTACTCACATGTAAATTGTACTGCTTTTTGGAGTTGTTTCTTAACAATGAATGTTAATTTGACAATTTGATATTTGGCCGACTTTCACATTTAAATTTGTTTTTGTAGTACAAACCGCAAAGTAATATATCTGGGGGCACGGACGTGCCCCCGCCAAGACAAGCAAGCGAAGCGCAAGGGCACTACGTACCTACTTTACTGATGTGTAGAATTTGTGAAGTTAAGGTCGGTAGATTTAGGCCGTGTAGATTCAGAAGTTTGGCTCTACATGAGATCTGATATATTTTTCACAGGGCAAACCTTATGTGGTTGACTTGGCAACATTTAACATGAAATGTTTTTGGTAGGATTTTTATTTATCATCTATACATTTATTATACCTAGTACAATATTTTAGCCACCAAGAAAGCAGGCATTATTGGTTTGTATAGGACTTTTCTCAAATGATGCGAAGAAAATCGAATAAAGCAATGCAATAAATTTGTTTTTTTGTTTTGGCAGTGAACCTGAAGTTACGAGACTAGACAATCAATACACACGTTTAGTGATATTATGTTGTAGGTACCTAACTTCCTCTTCAGTCAATATTAAAAGCAGGTACTTACCGGCAGCATCATGGTTGACAATAGGCTGCGCAAGAGTTCGCTTAGGCGTGCTCGTGGTTCGAGGAGACGGCTGCGCGCGCCGGCACGGAGGAGTACACTCCGGGCCATTCGGACGCTGGAACAATACATTATCAACTTTATAATAAGCAGAATAAGATAGAATGAGGCCTTTACCCTACTGATCCCGTAAACCCATCCGAAGATGTTGCTCTAATGACATTTGATTCAGATTTAGGTGAAAAGTAGTATTATACGATTATGGTTGTTTTCGTCAGTTCTTGCAAAAAAGAAGAGAAAAGACTACGGTTTAGCTCTTGCAAGCAAAAGATAGATAGATAAAAACATTTATTTAGAAAAATATAAATTCAGGGAACATCTTAGGCCGGGCGCGCACTAGGGAGCCAGGCTGCGGCCGGCAGCCAGTAAAACATATGACGTTGTATAGGAGCCCGCGCACTAGGCTGCCACGAAATCTCGGCTGCGGCAGCCAATGAAATGCGCCTCTTTGCACGGCAGCCAGCTGGCTGCGCGCAGCCAGAACTTGTGTAGGCGAATGTATGTGGCTGCGGTCAGTCCCCGCGCATTAGTTGTAGCAGCCAGACGTATTTTGCGTTCTGAACTTTGACAAGATGACTTTCGATCATCATCTCCCTAGCCTTTTCCCAACCGTATTGGGGTCGGCTGCCAGCCTAACCGGATTTAGCTGGATACCGGTGTTTTACGTGGAGCGACTACCTATCTGACCTCCACAACCCAGTAACTGGGCGACACGATACCTCTTGGTTAGACTGGTCAGAGTTTCTGGCTAACCAGTAACGACTGTCAAAGTTCTACGAATGACAACCGGGACCAACGGCTTTACGTGCTTTCCGAGGCACGGGATGTCAGTGATGTCTAAGATAAACTTTAGAAAGTACATACGAATTGAAAAAGTCACATTGGTACTTGCCCGGATTCGAACCCACAACCTCACACGAGGCGGGCACCTTATCCACTGAGCCATCACGACACTCCACAAGATGACTTTCGATAGAGAAATTTATTCGGGAAATTGAAAGCCCTTGATTGAATTTCGTATTTTTTCCAAAAGGTTATCAAACGATTGCACTGACATCCTCGTGTAGTTAAAAAACCGTTCTGGGAATGCGCGAATATCTTTGAAATAGGTTTGGAATAAGCCTTTTTAGTGTCTTTCTAGAAAAAGATAATGAATCCAGTGTCTTTTCTTTGTTTTGCGTTTTTTACGAGATAGGTAAGCAATAATTACAAGTTCTTCGACGTCCATATTGCACGACGGCTCTAGACTAGTCGTTGATTGGCTGTTATAACTGGCTGCTCAAATATTCTGGCTGCCGCAGCCTGACTGCGCAGCCAGGCTGCCTAGTGCGCGGGAGACCGGGACCATGCACAATTATTCAGCTTCATTTGCGTTTCGCTGAAAGATTTTGTTCACATTTATGCAGTTCTACTTCTATCAGCCGCGTTCAACGCCGTAAGATTGAGAAAAGCCGTCAAGCTTTCAGTGACGACGCACATTTATTAAGCTCTTTTCAGCTTAAGGGACTACGCACACTTATTCAGCTCTATTCAGCTTATGTCCATAGAAAACAACGATTTTGTATGAAGACGCGTACGCGTCCGTTCAGCTTTCCGCGTCCGTTCAGCTTTCGTACAAAATCGTTATTTTCTATGGACATAAGCTGAATGGAGCTGAATAAATGTGCGTAGTCCCTTAGTCCCATATAATATACTGGTGGATAATATAACACGAGCGGTCTTGAATAACAAATTAAATTGCAACTCACTGCAATTTTATGATTACATGCATAATAAATTCAAGTATTATGCATGGTATCATAAAAATAAGCCATTAAATAGAAGTTTCTAAGATGCTACGTTTTATTTATAGGCTGTATATGTCAGCTACTCTAGTAATTACATTGATTTGTGCATAAGATATTAACTTACAATGCGTACTTGCTTTACTTGCGATATTAATAAATCTTTCATGAATTTTCACATTTTCTTTAGTTCAGAATATAATTTTTAGTTTCAAAGACATGTCAAGATTTTCTACGTTTAGTTAATAATACCTAAACATTTGGAGTATAGTTAAATCTTGGGTAAAATTCGGTATGAAAAATATTGAAGCAAGTACTGACTTAGCAAAATATTATTAAATATCTATGTAAGTACTATCTCTTGATTGAGAAATATTTTATAAAGTAAATGTTAATATAACGTTTATTTGCTCTACTTAAAAGGAAAATCCAACATTGAGCTTGTAACCTTGAACCTTGACTCTAAAACTTTAACTACAAAGTAAAATACAAATTATTTAATAAAGCACTATACTTACACTTATTTGAAGTCTTTGTTTAATTTGACAAGACAAACGCTTTAATTAAATAATAGACAGTAATAATGCCACACACTGAGATATAAATAAAATTAATCCAACTGTTTTGATGCTCTATTTCGATAACAGAATTCTCGGTATTTCTATATAAGATTAATGAGATCTAATGGAGTCGAAATAATATCATTCTTGATGAAATCAGACAAATAATTATTTATCCTAATCAACTACGAAAGATTTTTGACATAGCGATTACTATTACCCATTATAAAGACTTTGTGAAGACTTGTAATTGGCTTATTAGAGACTATAGTTTCTATATTATTAAGTGTTTAAGCTGAAAGTCTTCCAAAGTATTAAATAAATAAATAAATAATCCAAAAGTTCATAAAAAAAAAATTCTCTTGGATTCAATTAGACTCATATGGCTTGTTAAAACTATTTACCAACTTAGAACGAAAGTTGGGAAATAATAATCTATTACATAAATAAAATGCTCTTATTCTCTTTAGTTTTTGGTAATTTTATATCACTGTCAAAGATTACAAACAAAAGAATCTAAAATACTATAAGATGTGGACAATTGAACAGTTATAATTAAAACGGTTTTAGTACAGTCTGTGTAAACTTAAAAGCTCTTACTTCAAGGACCTGAGAACAGTTCAATATATGTGGAAATCTCACCTAAGCAACAGTCTGTGTGCAAGACCCGTATCTTATATTTGCATACTAAGAGAAATCTAATCTTAGAATCCTTAACAGTTCTCCTTAAATCCTGACGAACATCCTTCGTTTAGTTTAACTTAGCTTCTGCCCGCATCAAAGTTTATATCTCACGGAGAGAAAAAAAACGAATATATAATATCTTATGTAAGCCTAGATAAATGTGTGCCAAATATTCTGTTAAATGACTCAAAGCAAGAGACATTCATTCATCTATCCTCCGCAATTTATAATACCAATTATTTAGATTAAATAGGCTGTACGCTTATCAAATTAGTTAATTACAGAGCTGTCAAAACAGGTCCGCTAAAAGCCTTCGGGTTACTGTAAAGATAAAACAAAGCCGTTGACTTGTGACATTGACCTTGAAACCAAAAAAAACTCACCATTTTATTAATCTTATACTCCTTAAAATAAATCCTCATATTGAATATCCGGACGACTCTTTAATTTTATGATTCACATAGAACTAAGAGTACAGATCACTTATTCACTTCACGTTTCATCTCAAGTACGATTTCACCTAAAATCCGACTAAAATTGCTCATAACTCTTCCTAATGATGTCATAAAATGCCTTCGGAGGTTCAACTTTTAGTTTTGAGTACTCTCGGAAAAGGACAACAGTTTAAACCTTTTATCTAACAGCCGGCATTGGGTTAAAATATATTATTTTCAGGTTTTCAACATAGAACTAGCTTCTGTTCCTGACTTAGTCTCCGTGAAGGTCAAGTGTGTGAAAAACCTATAGCAAACAGAGTAGATTTCTCCTAGTGACAGAATTTTCAGAATCTGACCTCAAGTTGCAGAAATTGGCGCGTTCAAACAAGCTCAGGTTAACTTATGAAATCAAATATCATTGGTATAGTTAGTGAAGAAACAAACTAGTTGTATTAAGTTAAGGTTGTTCGTGGTATCTAACTTGCCTTGTCGTTCAGGTGGGCCCACACAAACCGCATTCTGCAAGATATACCAGATTCTAACCACGTTCTTGGGGCTGGATTCAGCAACAAATCTTATATAATATTACCAGTTATCGCCAGTTATATCGTCCAGCAGTCATAATCTGGTAAGCCTTTTCCCAGCTACCTATTCAATATTAATGTCGGCTTTTAATCGAATCGGATGCAACTAAATACCAGTTGCTTAAATAACACGATACTTTGAGGCTGATTTATTTATCGCAATTTATTTCTACTGACTACCCGAAACGATAGGCCTTTGCCTATCGTTTCGGGTAGTCACGACAACCGGGACAAACGGTTTAACGTGCTTTCCGAAGCACTGGGATGTCACACAACCAACTCAACACTCATGGCTACTTCCGAGGAATCCCGATCAGGGAATCAAATCTAAGCTCAGATTTCGCGCAAGCAGCCACAAGACCAAACTAAGGGTCAGTTTATACTAGCGCAGAGTCGAAGCGCATCGAAGCGTCAAATTTTTTACAACTAAAGCGAAGCCGCACCAATGCGCGCGTATTTGCCAGAATACGCGCGCACTATTTTACGGGTAGTAATGGGCATCAACAGCAGAGCTATTGAATTAGTTGACTCTCGTAACTGATACGTGTGTAAAATGTTTGACATTGATCTTGCTATGATGTGACTTATATCGGAAGTTGAAGAAGAAGAAAACAAAGAAAAAGAAAGCGGAATTATAGTGTTCTTTTTTTTGTGTGACGCGTGGGTTCGCTAGTGGGCGCATGTATACGCGACAATGCGCGCGCACCAGTCAGCGTTGTTCATGCGCAGACGCGCGAATTCGAAAGAATGCGCGCGACTTTTTAAACTCTCAAGAGTAGTGTATGCGTTACGCTGTGGAGTTAAGGTTGAATTTGTTATGTTCAGTTTTGGATAGACGCTTCGATGCGCTTCGACTCTGCGCTAGTATAAATTGACCCTAAGGGCAGTCAATCAAGTCCAAAAGTAACAAACAGTATTCAGAATCATGATTTCTAGGAGAAATACAATATCACTTAGTACAACTTAGCATTCTAGAAAGTTCACAGTAATTTCCGAGTATCAACGAAAGTTCTAAGTAACAGCTGTGAAGCGCCTGTTCATTATTAATTGGTTTCTTGTTAGGTTCGCTTGATAGAAAGCGTCTGTTTAAATAGGAAGGTGCAGTGTTTGAATGGAAACTTAAACTTAGGCAGCTTCCACTGTCTTGTTTAGCTTGGGAAGATGTCAATTGTTGCGAACTTCGTAAGAGACGTTTTGAATTATTTTCAATATTTGTTAGCCTGTAAAAACATTGAACCACTCATGTATTGTGGTTGTGAAAAATTTGTAGTAAAGTTTCTTGCCCATTCTTTTCCAAATATTTGGAAATGGGCAACCAACTAGATTCATTGTTGTTTCGTAACCGACGCGACGTTCCAAAGTGCTTTTGCTGTCGCCAAATTCGAGATAATCATTATTATGTTAAAATACAGCCTCACTAACTATACCGGCCATAGGCTCAGTTTTCGTCACCTACGTACTGATGTACACAAGTGTTCATTTAAAAAATCCTCACACTCAAAATTATTAAGATGTCGACAGAGCTACAGTGTCACTGCAGACAGGACACATACACATAGCAGTCAAACATATTATAGTCAATAAAAATAAATAGTCACACTTATTCCCTCTTTTAGGGTCGGGGGTTAAAAATGCAAAAATCTGAATTGTTACATTTCAGGCGAGTCTTCCCGGTAAGGAGCAGCTTTTGAGAGAGAAAAAAAAATCTACAAGTAACTTAAAAACAAAGGAACAGCAAGTATTCACAGAAACTTCAGAGAATAGGGCTCGTTGCGAAGGGTTTCCCATAATGCCTCTCAAACTAAGTTGGTACAGAAACGAGGAAAGAACTTACGTAATTAAAGGTTTAGCCAAAATGTTTGTACTACACAACTTTTGCCTCATAAAGACGATAATTCGGCTCGTGGAATCAACAAAGCTTTTAGTAAAAAAGGATTGGAATTATCAAGTGGAGAAAATTTCTCGCTCGAGAACTAATTCTAGGAAACTTTGTTTAATTTAGCACTTCAATTGAAACCATGGGTATCTTTAGGTTCTAAGAACAAAATTGGTTTTAAATAAAAGGGCTTTTAAACAAATAAACGCTTACAATGAGCAATACCAGAAGATTAAAATACAAAGAGACAATAAGATTATGGCATACGATAACACATACTCGTACGAACTTTACAGCCGAAAATCGTTGAAATTATTTTTGGATAGGACGACTTAGATTTAAGTATCTTGCTCAATAATTATTAAGTATGATCAAAACCAGTACATTCGTTTTGTATGATTCAGGATTTGAAAGCTTTTGCGGCAAAAATAATAGACTGACATTTATGATATGAGAATAGAATTGACATTTATCCAAGGGCCGAAAAACAAGCAGGAACATAAGGTCGCCAAATAAACACACAATTAGAACCTTATATTAACCAAGTCATACATTAGTTTGAAGGACTGAATAATGTTCGGACAAAGTTACATGCGCTTATTTGCTACTAACATTACGTTACTGTTGAAATTGGCACAAATTCCTAACTAAGTGCCAGACAAAGACTTGCCAAGGACGTGGGTTCAATATACGTTGCCATTGTTTCTAGGTCACAAGAAATTTTATAGTCCTTTAACTGTTTGACAGCTTAATGCTTACATTTTCAAACGTAAATCAATCATCGGTTGTTGACAATTCTAACGTTATTGTTATTTATTTCAGAAATCAGGCGTTAGTGTATGAGAAATCTGAATAATTTATCTTTAAAACATAGGTTAAGGTCTTATAAATCAAAATAAGATTGATTATGAGAAATCAAAAGATCAAACCTTGGTACATGCGGGTCACGAGGTTAAAATAATAAGAAATAAGAACCCAGACATTTTGCAGGGCGGGTATAAAATAACGGAAAGCACATGATAGATTACCATTAAAAGATTTAAACGACAATGGACGTAACAACAAGCAACAATTGTTGAGACTAGATGGTTTCTATTCCAAAAAAAACGAAAAAGGTCAATTAGTAGTACAAATTCTACTAGTGTGGGTTATGTAGATAGGCACACAAGATAGTAATTTGTGCAACAGAAGAAATCAAGTAAATCTCCGTTAACCTTTTTAACAAATTTAAAGAAATACATAGTTTACTGCCAAAATCCTGCAGTACAACTTGTATTTTAACTCCAAGTAGATGTCGAAGCAGCGTTTATAGCAAGAAGTGTGAAACAAGTTGAATTAGTTCCAAATCAGAGAACAATATAAGCTCGCAAACTAGACGTTTCGAAACGGCTTAGATCTCGGTCTGTGGCTGGACAACCTTCAACTACCAGATAGATTGTCTGATCTACGTAACCAAAACCACTAACTATCTGCTCTATGCAAATTTGTAATAAACTTAGATATCAAGTATGACTTGAAGTTTGTACACGTCAAAATGAATCGTGTTAAAAAGTTTTCTGCTCTTATTCTTGCTGATACCTTTTATTTTGTCTTCTTAGACAAAAAATGCTAAAAGGATATGATTTTATAAGATGGTATGTACAGGTAATGAAGCACCAGCAAAAATGTACTTATTAGAACGCTTGATACTGAATGCTTTCCTATTATCCACAACAATCTGAAGAAAATTCTTAATGAATCAGCTTTTATTACCATCTGTCTTACTCCATTCTCTAAGAAACTTGTAATTAGGAATTTATATAACCTTTGTACCTTTAACAGAAAACTACTTTAATAAAGAAACTCTAATGAGGTCTTAACGCTGCTGTGACTTGGCAAAACACTATTGGAAAAGGTAATCTTGATTTTAATCAAGATTAAGATTAAAGAGAGGATTTACTCTGAGAATAGGGTTAAGTCCCTTGTCTAGTAGTTGACAGATTAAAACTGATCGAATCCATTACTTTACTCCACAAAAACTTTTACAACGTACTTTCAATATTAATTGAAATAAAAATACGTTATCTTTAAATCTGTACTAATATTATAAATGCGAAAGTAACTCTGTCTGTCAGTCTCTTCTTCACGCCTAAACCACTGAACCGATTAGAATGAAATTTGGTACAGATATAGTCTGGGACCCGAGAAAGGACATAGGATAGTTTTCATCCCGGAAATCCCCCGGGAATGGGAACTATTAAACCACGCGAACGAAGTCGAGGGCAAAAGCTAGTATTTTATAATTAAATATTAAGTAATATTGACATGCATGCTTTACGCACAATAGGTTCGCTTATGTATTTACATACTGACAAGCAGGCACATAACACCGTAGTTATTTCTTACGATTGCCTTAATTTCATGTTTCACTGAAGCATTAAATAGAATGACGAATAGGGTGGTGGGTCTCTTCTGTAATTAACTGTCATAATAAATTACTTACATAATTAGCAACTAAAATTATGGGGCTGTGACAGAGTATTCCAGATACTTAGGTTGGTAATTAATTGCGTGTACCGACGTAGGTTTTTCTAAGTAATTGTGAATTGTAGTACTTTTATTTAATTAATCCAACTGGATTTTTGTAAGTGTTCTTTTGCTCAACTCACCCAAAGAAAATTTAATACTTTTGGCAAATTGATTGCTAAAGTTCTTGATATTAAACTGACTTGGTAATATAGTTAATACTACCCCGTGGTTCATCCATGGTCAAGTTTTACCAGGAATTAATTTATTTTTATTTTTATTTCAGCATTCTGCACTACTACTTTATTTAAACTATAAGTGTGCAAAATTTCATCTTCTTCTTCAGCGCAATTTTCAAAAAAGGAGTATGAAGTTTTTGCTTCACGTTTTAATATATAATATGATACACATGAAATAATTAACATACCCACATTCTACATTTACATGAAAACAGGCAGGCATTTAAATCAACTTCAGGGCGAGAGGAACCAACTGACCTATCATGATCTAATTAAATGACACTTCGTTGAACGAATAATTAAATAAACAAAAGGCTTGTTTGAAAAAAAGTACACAAAGTCAATTTCTGAGAATGCGATGAACGGAAACGTAATTAAAAATAAAGATTAGTATTATGTAAAGGAAAACTTCATGTGGGTGGATACTTCAATAGAATTATGTGGGCAAATGACAAAAACACAGAAAATGTTAACATATTGCATTTACCAATTGAGTCACGTCCAAATCCTTGAACAGGGCTTTACATACCATTCATACTTCCATGCTATAATTACCTAATATTACAAAAGCGAAAGTGACTCTGTCTGTCTGTCTTTTCTTCACGCCTAAACCACTGAACCGATTAAAATGAAATTTGGTACAGATATAATCTGGGATAAAGGACATGGAATAGTGTTCATCTCGGAAATCTCCAGGGAACGGGAAATATTATTTCGAAGTCGCGGGCAAAAGCTAGAAAAATATAAAAAAAATATCAATGAGAAACATAAGAGAACTAGAGGCTAAAGTAACGATGTTATGTTGCCTATCTTTGGCAAACCTGCTCATTATAAATCTGAATAAGACAAGCAAGCTTTTGCCCAAGGTGGTCTGGATTACGAAGACCTAAATAACATAAACAATGGAACCAAACTTTGATAAACTACACGATCTAACGCATTTCCTTACAGTAAAACGAAAGACGTGACAAGAGTGTCACGATGCCGTACTTAATTCACCATACAAGGCGGTATTTGCGAGGTTGCTGATTAACTTCTACTTCCGACAACAATATCCGTATATAGTTATCGGTAAATTCAATGTCGTCTCAACGGAAACTGTTATAGTTAGATTTCAACAAGAGTTTGGAGTAAAAATAGAAGCAGGTAAATTTGGGAAGGTAGTGACATCATTAGAGATTATGAGCAACATTTGGATGTAAGTAGACTTTATCATCGTATTGACTGTTAATGAGAACTCCTTCAACATTCAACCAAATCCGAACTTGATGAACTGTCATAACTTATTAAACACTTTGTTGATGAAATCACAATACTTATAGACTATGTAACAAGTATTACACAAAACAAAACAGAATAAAATCACGGTACAAACAATAGAGACACGCGCAGATGACGATGCGCGTAAACACGCGCGAAGTGGGTTCGCAACTGCGATATGGACTTACCGACGGCGCCCGCGCAACTTCTTTCACTTCGATGTCAGTACGACCATTCATAAGGTGTCGAATGGTCTATGATTTGAACACCTGGTTACAATTATTCAATGACTAAATCTTACACTGTTAGGTAACAGAGTTCTGATATGAAATAGAGGACTTGTAAGAAGAAACATAAAATCTTGCAATTTGTTTCTTAGCGATTTCATAGAAAGTGATGAACTACAAGTATAGTAAGTGGACGTCAGTTTGATTTTTACTGCATTTGTGTGCTGGATAATAGGTACAATTCTATTGTTTGTTACTCGAGAATCGATAAACAACAACAATAATAGTTATAGTACGTACGTTAAAGATTATAACGCAAATTCAGGACACATGCGTAATATTTATGGGTATTCCCAATCAGCAAATTGGGTGCCAAACAAAATTATTCTCAACTGGCATTTTCCCCACAAAATACTTTATTTTAGCGGATATTAGGACGATTATGTTAATGACAGATATATGAGCATCTCTGGTTTACTGCGTGGAAGCATCAATTTTAAAGGTACCTAATATACCTAATAGACACCAGTTGATTTCGTCGTTCTGATTTAGAACCTATAATATAGGTATCAGAATAGAAAATCACGTAAGAAATTTACAGAGAATCAAGTTAACAATGTTGACGACCGCGTCCCGAAGATAAACATCCTTTAGGAACTCCAAGAAATTTATTACGAGGATGCCCTTGTTAGTGCTAGTGGTAAGATCTTTGAAAACGCCCTGTCCAGCTAGTCTCTGAGCTGTTTGAAAGAACTTGTCACCTTACACTGTGCCACAAATTACTATAATTGCAAATAGAATCGTGTCTTTAAACAATTCTCCATTCACATCATAGCAATTAAATTTCTATATGTAAGCAAGTAATGCCGTTTCCGTGCCTCGAATGCACGTAAGGCCGTTGGTCCCGGTTGTCATTCGTAGACGTATGACAGTAGTCACGGGTAGTCAGAAGCCAGAAAGTGTGACCAGTCCAGTCTAACCAAGGGGTATCGTGTTGCCCAGTAACTGGGTTGTTGAGATCTTATAGGCAGTCGCTTAACGTAAAACACTGGTATCCAGCTGAATCCGATTAGGCTGGAAGGTGACCTTAACATAGATGGAAAAAAGGCTATTCTAATATGGCTCGCAATTATACATAATATTATTTCCCAGTATGAGTGAAAAGATATTTGCACGGAAAACGGAACGTGTACTTGTAATGTATACGTTTCTAATAACGTTTTATTGGTTTAGTGGTCAAGCGCATCGGTTGATGGATCTTCATAAGGAACTATCGCCTAATCGTTAGGGTGATTGGGGCTGACCTAGAACTTCGTGTCAATATCCATATTTTGAATCTTAGATAGGTAAAAATCCGGCCCGGTTAAGTTAGGCAGTTTTATCCAAAAATATCATCACCATAATCTAATCTAGTCGAACTGCTGTCAATATCCAGAATGCTATCCAGGTTATTGCGATTGATTGTAGTGGGATTAAATAGGATAAGTATACACACATTAGAGAGATATGTTGAAATGTGAAAATATTTGGTGGTCGTTCTGACAGTCATGTGCCAAAATTTCGCATCGTCATCATCAAGTAGTTATTGTTCCTGGAGGACACGGTCGAGCACACGGTGGAGGTGTGCCGCGCATGGGCGGACCATAGACGTGTCCTCGTAGAGGCGATCGGCGGCGGTGACCTCTCGCGCCCGGCGCTGGTTCAGGCCATGCTGCGGGGCGAGACGGAATGGGATGCCGTCGCCTCCTTCTGCGAAGCAGTTATGCTAGTGAAGGAAGCGGCGGCGCGCGAGAGGCAACGACGAGCCTCTCGCCCCGGACAAAGACCCAGGCGAAGACGTCGAGAGTCGCAAGACGACTACCGGCCACCGTAGGCGCGGTTCTGCGGATGGCGAGCGATGGGTAGCTCGCCGCCCGGCTAGGACCAGGACCGCGTAGACGGCGCGTTTTGTTCCACGCGCGCCTCAAAGAGAAGGAGTCAGCACAGGAAGGGGCCCAACAGGGCCAACGCCTGCCGGGGTTGCGGAATGTTATGTTTATAACAGTTACCGTGACCCTGGAACATAAAAGGCAATCGAAGGAACATGAGTGGGTTTTAGTCAGTAAGAGTCTGACACACCCTCCCGCCGCACCCAGGACGGGAGCAGTCATTAAATGATTTCCCACTCACCAAAAAAAAAAAAAAAGTAGTTATTGTTTCGGAATTTGAAGCTGTCATTTTTTTTTATATTTAAAGGCTCACCAATTGGTTTACCTCAAGTATTGACTCAGGTCCATATTTTTTCTCACCCACGTGTTAATGATCATCATCGTAAATAACAATGATTCAGCTCTACAACTAATACAAAATCGTAATATTTATATTAGAGTGATCTGAGCTACTTAGTATAATGAGAATGACAGATGACTTGTGAGTTTGTTAAATAAAACTAAGAATCTGCAGGACAGAAACGGATGATGAGCTACTGTAAAATGGGAACTGATTCATTTCATGAATGGGACTCATGACTAATAATTAATAGACGCATAGATTCTGACAGAGAAGAAAAATATAATACTACAGTAACAACGAGTCAAAAATATCTACAAAGATCTACCGGCTTAATTCAACTCATTACTACAGTTATACATTTCTCTAGAGAGATTAAAAAGTAAAAGTGCGTAACACCTTCTCACGACGTGTAAAATTAGAAATAAAGATTACGTATGCATAAGTAATGAGAATGACACAATATTAGCCTAGTAAGTTTTATAAGTCGGCGTTAAAGTAAACGAGACGAATAAAAATAAGACTAAGATAAAGAAAGAAGAGATAAAGGTATAGATAAAACGAATCTTTCTTATGTCCTTTAAAATTCACGTGTAATCTAGTATTCATAAGATTTCTTAAAAATGTCTCGTGAAACCGTTCTCTTAGCTGAAATGCGTAAAGATATTTCTAAAGACGTGAAATAATCGCGATGAATTTGTCTTTGGAAAACACCCTTTATGTAATTGTGATGGAACTGGTGAAAAACTCATCGATCATGTTTTTTTGGAACGAGTTTCAGTCGAAAGCGTAATAAATAAATTTGGAAATAATGGTACAAATGTAAGGGATTTATGTCAGAGATATAATGCAATTAATTAGTGTTCATTAACACTCATGCGGGATGGACGTCATCTGTATTAAGAATATATGAATATTTATTACCTACTGTTTAAATGGGAATACCTATAAGCCTTAATGCTTAACTGTTCTACATAAACCTGTGCAGATTTTATCGGCATCTACACTAATACCTACCTATAATAAAGAGTTAGTATATTTTTGTTCGTAGGAGGCTATCCTCGACAATCTCCGGATAGAACTGATTCAAATTATAAATATATTTCACTCATACTATACTGCATTATTAGACGATGAACAAAGTCCCGGGCAGAAAAATATACCAGGATCAGACTGATCCTTCTACTAAAAGTTTCAGTTCTCACCACTTACACAATACTAGGCATACTTAAAATTATCATACAAGACTTACAAGAAGTACCTACACGATAAAAACAATACAAAAACACACCAAAAAAGGTATAACTAGCAACAGTCATGCATTAAAACTATGCTCAGAATTGGAACAACATTCAGTTTTTATTAACACCAGTTCTGGAGCGATTGAATCAGTGCGAAATAATGATAGATCGATTGAAGACAAGCTGCCAACATGCCTAGCCGAGCGAGTAGACAGTAAGTCATGCGAGGGACTCACAAATGCAGAATTAAAATATTTGCAGTGACAGTTCGTTATGGATGTGGGAATGCATTTTGACACCAATGTGATGTTTTAATTGCTCGACAAATGGGAAGACTTTGACGGAAATGTGACATATATTAGCTCGTGGTAAGAGAGTTCTTTGGGTTGTCCCGTTCACAGCCGAATTGATAAAATATAGTCTTAGGTCAAAAACACACTTATGAATTACAGATGCTTTGGCATTGGCAAACAATGTCTATCAGCTCTAAGTAATCACGGCCCGCCTGCATTTGCAATGCCATAAGATTCACAAATCTCAAGGACAGCGTTGCATTATTCGAATTAATCATTTCAGCATCCTAACAAGCTGGTACATACTTAGTCTGAAATAGGTATGGTGATACTTAGCTGAAACAACTCTTTACCGTAAATAGTTTTGGCTTTTATTGGAATGGTTACCAAATTTTTGCTTTCAAATGGAAAAGTAAATAAATATGATTGGATACTCCTTAAAATTATGGAAAGAAGTTTGGACATTGGATTACAAAAGCAAAGTAACACATATATCTTATACGAGATACATAAACCTTCACCAAATACTCCTTTGATATCGGCGTTGGCAAGATTTCATGTATACTGTATTGCCATCAAGTCGACTACAGGCGGTTCAGTGCAAATATACAAAGCGATTGTAAACTAAGGACTTTAGTCGCATATAAAGACATGCACAGGGTCCGGCGAAAATGGGATAGACAATTTGTAGCCGATGGAACTAAATCTTTTGCACAAAGCTTCATAGACGAGATACAAAGCCACCGAAATGCAGATAGATTGGGCTTTGGGAACAGTATCGGAGTTTTTTAACAATACGACACACTGGTCCTCAATACAAAGGAATTATATTGTGAGTTCTGTTCAGATAATTCTGAAAAAAAAAATTAACACCCTTGATCGTACTGGGGCTCTTATTTCTGCTTTTTCAGGTTTAGAACGTACAAAAATAACAACAATAACGCATTATAACTACGGGATCAAGCGGGAAATATAAATTGAAAAATCCGCACGTCATTTTTACAAATCTTTGCAAACCTACTTATCCAAAATGAAAGTTTTATTTATTTTTCCTCAAAAGGGTTTTGAGTAACTCGCATGACATTTGATAATTTTAGCATTATGCCCGAACTAAGCCTTTGCATTCGTATCGAGCTCGAATCTTGCCTCGGGCGTCGTCAAACTATCTCACTTGTACATAAAGTAAGCAAAGTTATTCTAATTTTGTAAATTTTTAAACTCTTACAATATCTTCACTTAAATGAGCTTTTGTCTTGGTCACTGTTATTAAGTAGGTTTTATTGTGACGACAGATTTGGACATTATTTGCCAATTATAATTTGTTATTTTAGGCTGAATAGGGATGATGACTGCATCAAAAGAATGACATTCTGTTTAGTCCGTCTTTTAGACAGTCCAAAAATACTGGACACATATTTTTTGCTTGATCAAATTAATAACAAAATACAAAGATAAAGAGCATCAAAGTTCCGGAGAGGGGGCTTGTGACGTCACTTCTGAGTAAAAATTATACAAAGGCGTGACGTTTCACGAAACTTCAACGCACTGTATTGTCGTCATTTTCTGTTTACGAGAAAAAAGAAAAAATACGTGTCCCAAATTTTTTGATTATCTAACTGACGGACTAATTACTTTTTTTTTGTCATCTCGCCTATTATGCTGCTTGAAAAATATGTAACCATTGAGAACGTGGTCTTGTCTACATATGTACGGGTCATTAGTAGTACATAGCTAATTAAGTTAGAAGGCAAATGCGTCCAGTACTAAGGGCTGCTGCAATAATCAGAGAATTTAACCAAGCAACCAACCGACCAATACATCATTAAAGAATGCTAAAATAATCAGTGAATACCAACTCTTTAACCATTGTTTCTATAGGGATCGTCTAGACTCTAGGTTAAAAGTAACAGTACTTGTAATACAGACAAGAATTAAATATCTTTAACAGTAAGAGATCATATTCTTCAGCATCGTAACCAAATAAGAATTGATCTCGCAATGGGGTGACGAGGTCGGCATGACAGCCGCACTCCTTGCAGACAACACAATACAATCGATTAACACTGTAGGCGCTACCAAAATTGGTGTTGTTTCACTTAACCAGTTTATTAAGACCCGTCTTTATTTACGTAACTCACTGAAAACGTCCTTATTATCATAAGAAATAAGACGTACCAATGTTAGCGACACGAGTCTTTTGACACCGGACGAAAGTTACCGTTTAAGGTCGGTAGTGCATTCGGTAGCGTGGGAGGCCATGTAATGAAATTACAATACTTTAAGAAATGCTTAATTTTATTCCAACGAATTACTTAAGAAGTTACTTAAAGGGATTCCGAATCAAGGCGGCCAAGTTTCGAACAATGGTGATGGTATGTCAGAATAAGGTGCAGCTGGCAATGCTACAAAAACTTAACAATACCCCATCGATCTATAGGTGAAATATTACATCGTTCCACGTCTTTCGAAATTAACAAACAGAATTGTTTTACAATAATGAACAAGCAACCCTGACAGTAATTTTTAGTTTTTATAGCTTTTGTGTGAAAGGCCTCACAAATATTCTAGAACGACCATTTAACAAACGTCAGGTAGTTATAACCCCAAGAAAACAAAAACACGCATAACATTCCAAAATTTGAACTCGATAAAATAATTTCTCATATATATCAGCCATTACATTACCACTGGAGAGTAAAAGTCTCTTCTTGTAAAGAAAGCACGAGCAATCATTACCACGCTTACTCAAGGCGATTGACTACATCAAATTAAGTCCAAGTTTTCTCCCGATATTTTTCTTTCACTACATATCATTCTTTCCAGTCACATTGGGACTTTGTCTTAGTTCTTAATTAAGGCGTTAACAGCAGGGCCATCAAGTTTTCTTCAGAAAATATTTCTTAAAATAACCTTAAGAATACTCTTCCATATCTTCTTCTATAACACTTAGCTTATTTACAAAAACTGTCTCACCTACTATCTGGTATTTACAGCAAACAATGAAAACCTCGTATTCAAGTCTCACGGCTTAAGCACTGGTTTTCTCACAAGCTTTACTATCTAGGCCTCGTCATCCATAAATGGTGCTAAAATGAAGCGTCGATAATTTACATGTAATTTCACGACAGCGCCATATGCAGCAATCATGGATACTTGACCCAATTGCGAAGTAAGGCTATCTGTCTATTTGTGCGAAGCTGGTAAGAGCAAGCTATCTCGCAAGGACCTACTCCTTTTTATGGATGGAAAACCATCAAATGACTGCTGCCGACCTGGGCGAGGCGGGAGGTGTCTTTTACTGACTAAAACCCACCCTTGTTCCTTCGGTTGCCCTTTATGTTCCTGGGCCGCGGTAACTATTAGAACCATTTCGCAACCCTTATAGAAGAGGCTTGAGTTCTACAATTGGGAACATCATGATTTAATAAGCCGGTGATGACCGGGAGAACAATGTATCAGTGTCTCTGTACACTGTAGACAAATAGAGCAGATATTTTAAATTAATAAAATTCTGTTAGCTACTCTTTTGATCATCTCGCAAGTAATTGCAGGCAACTGGTTCCTAGGTCAGGCGAAATTGAACTTGGCGTTTACATTGGAAATTTTCGGTAGTGGCAGGTAAAGAGATTGACAAATTACATCTCCGTACCTTGGAGAGCATTTCTAGTCGTCGGTTAAGCGCCTGATTTCTCTGAGGCCAATTTGCCGCCTTATAAGATTTAAAAAAATATGATTAGTAAAAATATGAATAATATGAAACGTGGTTACTAGAGGATTATCGAGTGGTCTAAAATAAAAGTCTTAATAAAATGGGAATTGTTTTTTTTTATTACTAAGTTTGCGCAAAAGGCTACGGCCCATCTGATAGTAGAATCTGGAGTGTCAAATGCAATCGTCCTATTTGAACTCCTGCTGAGGGCATATATGTCAAGAATTACTTGAAAAATTGAAATGGAAATCAGGGAGTTTGCGGCGATGCTGTGTATGAAAAGTTCTTTGATATTGAATTTAAAGTAGGTTTCATATTTCTGATATTGCGTCTTGTACTTAACTTAGCAGCATACATCAAAAGCATACCTCATAATTTTCAAAGAAGACTCAAACAAAAAAAAAACAAGATTCACACTTTACGAGAATTTATTTAAAAATAATACCTTACAATAAACATACTGTTCATGAACATCCAATCATCATAATTAACATACCGAAAACGTTTTAAGGCATAATAATGATAATTTCGAGCAACAAGGAAAGCTTTTGGCGTCTTATATACCTTATGAAAGAAAAAACAAGCTTTGATGTGAGTAAATAAGGTAATTACATAAGGACGACCAACAAACCTTGGATTTAACGAGAAAGAGCCAAAAATAATTAATATGATAGTCACGTTTTCACAAAGCAAGATCAGAATCAGGCAGGTGAAGGCTTGTGGGTACTAAAGCCATTTTGGATGCGATAGCAGGGTGGGCGCGGCTCTCTTTAATTAAATTTGTCTGTTATTTAAATTTAATTTGCTGGTTCTGTTTCTTTAATGGCCCTGTCTAGACTACACTTTATAAGCGCCAATAATCATATTGTGCTAATGTTTTTGGAGTATATTATTTTGGTAATGTTCAAAGTACAAAGAACACTAATTAAGAAAATGTATAACTATACTAAACTTAAGCTATATCGATAGGCTTGTGACAACAAAGAGATTATACGTCCTAATACTAAAAGAGTGAGACTAATTAAAACTAAATGTGATAAGTACTAACATCTAAATAATTAAAAAAATAAAGCACTAAAACTCAAATAAAGATCGACAGGTATCAGATAAAGAAATTCATTAATAGACTGTTGACTCTAATGGGAGGATAAAAAGAGAATTATATGTTCATACAAAAAAGTGAAGAAACACGATCATAATAGAATTATACAATGAATACATGTGACTAACCTACACGTGTAGGTAACAATATCATAATATTTCTGCTTAGTTTCCCCACTAAACAGTAATTGACTTCATTCGAGGTCAAGAAATTTAGAAGAAAAATACAAAAATATTCTACAAGATAAAATAAACAGAATAAACAACAAGATAAGAAGCGCTGAAGAAACAGCTAACCGCGAAACTCAAGTTATAAAGTTAGTCAAAGAGTCTGATAAGCAATCAACTGAATAGAATCCAGATAAACTTGTTAGTAGAGAAAGTAACTGTGCTACTGTTGAAGAATATATTAATTAGGATTAGAAACCAGTATAAGACGTTGGTGAACCAGTAAAAATAGAAGTCATTTGGCAATAAAATTAATCATATTTTTAAACTTTTCATAACCGACTTAAGAAATAAAATGTTTTATTTTGACAGCAGTTATGACAGCTATGAACATGTTATTCAAAAAGTATTTCATCAAATTACAAGTCAGATATATAATGAATGGATCAGGACATGTCTGCTGCATTTTAAATGACTTATGGGCAAAATAACTTGCCATAAGAAACCCGAAAAAATCGTGGTAGATCCCGACAAAGATGACGGGACAAGCTTTACGTTTACAGACAAGATTGGTCCATACCAACTCAAGATAGTCAATAGGGTAAGAAAGGATAAAGTGACGGGACCAGTGCATGCTTAAAGTAAATAGGTGATATGTCATTTTCGTGAAGATAGGCAAGCCCATTTGAAACACGCCAAAACAGGGTGTCATTTAATTTTACTACTGTTACACATGCGAAACCTTGAACTTTATGAATGTACGTACGGCTTTGAGTGAAGAGTGAATGAAACGAAATAATAAATGGAAAACTTTAAGTGACTCCATTAGAATACACCACAGAAACGCTGGAGGTTCAATTATTTTTACAAGTACTTAGTTGACATTTTAAAATACCGTAAAAATTTAAAGGACATAATATAATTTGATTTTGACTTTAAGTAAACGGATGAAGAGAAATGTGACGAAATTACATTAGAGACGATGGCATGGCAACAGATGACATAGCAGACAATCATTCATAATGGCTTGATTACACCTACCGAGTAAAGTGGCGAGACAGTAAAATGTAACTCGGACGAGACAGTGCCGTAGCCGAGTAAGTGTTCATACGTATTTTCGATATTGTGGCGAGACAGTTCAGTTATTAGAAGAAGTACAAGGACAACTGAGGCTAACATGGATCGGAAATCGTTTATTAGAAAGTATACCAAGCTTCTAATTCCTCTCCTGGTTGAAGAATTAACAGAATTGTTAGCTCAAGAGAAATCTTGGATTTGGTTTTGGTATCGAAATACCATTTCCCAGCCATTATTTATGTTTCTATGTCTTACGGTAGTATTATTAGGTATATATAATTATCTTTGTATTTATGGCTAAACGAAAAAAATCACGGAGTGACGTGACGTGTACGCTCCGAGTGGAGAGTGGTGGCCGAGTGCTGTTTAGATTCACCGAGTGACCGAGCGAGACAGTGCGGGGAAGTGGGGAGGTGGGTACTCGGCCTAGTAAATAGAACTGGGTCCGAGTGACTGTCTCGGCCGGTTGCTAGGCCGAGCGCTCGGCCGAGTACTCGGCAATCTGTTTACAAGTACCGAGTACTCGGCCGAGGGCACTGTCTCGCCCCTCTACTCGGTAGGTGTAATCAAGCTATAAACGAAACGAAGAGCGGGCAATAATGTACAATACTGTATGACGGTCAAAAGGCAATGTACCTTTTAAAAATAGATTGATACTAATTGATAAGATTGATGACTGACAACAATTGATGAATGAATACAATATCGCAAGCAATCAATCTCACACAAACTGCGTCATTTAAATATCACATTTTGTAAACGTCGAGACTTCAAATATATTACGATGATAATATATGCAATGGCATTGAGTAATGTTTTCATAAAAACCACAAATAATAAGTGTGAAATGACTAATATTATGTTACTTGAAAACAAAGTGTAATGTGTAACATTGCGGTGAATTAAAACAATACCTTGATTAAAAATACAAGCTACTAGTCACATAGAATAATATGGAACTTAGTTCTAAGTTAAGTGTGGATTCGCAAATTGAGATGGTACATGTAGAAAATTAAATTGAATGATATCTTACAGTTATATCAGGTTCTGATTAATGTGACATAGAAAACCACTTATGAGAAATGTACGTACGTTTATAAAACACCCAAAGGAACTTAAGTACTGTACGGATTTGAACTTACCAGATCAATATCACCATCAATTCCATTTTCGACTAAGATGTCTTCGAACAATATGTCTGCCTCGCACGGAGAACACAAGTTGCTGAGCAATTCACTGAACCTTTCCACTTTGCGCACACACACAGCCCCTAGTAAGCCTCCAACATCCTCTTTCACTTTTGGCACTACACTATCTTCTACATAATCAACATTATTAACTTCTATTGCTTTATCAGCGGCAGGAATACAACTATTGTGACTATATTTGAGCCCATCATCATTCAGAATTTTATCATTAATCTTAATTTCGATACCGTTCTGGTGCTCCACATCATCAACAACAAGATTATTAAATAAATCGTCGATTTTCTCTTTATCTATACTATTAGACATGTCTTTTTCGTTTACAATATCGTTAAAAAATTCTTCACTATTGACTCGTAATGGTTTTTCATTTTTTCTTTCGTAAATCTCGCTATTCGGCTTCTTTTCGACGATAATGGAATTTGTGTTTCTACCATCATCTAATTTCGAACTGCGCTTTTCGTCAACATTCTTTCCTTTAGGACTAGTCACTATAAAATTATGTTTGTCTTTTTCTAAAATATTTTTATTACTGGAATGTTTAGTTTTCGTCTTAATAGCACCAATTTCCTTGTCGAAGCGTGTCGAAGACGTCGTTTTGCAATTTTCTTTTTCATTGCTTTGTCTTTTATTCGATCTTTTATCTCTATCTAATAACTTGGAATTTTTAGGTGATTTCGATTTAGCATCTTCAAGTAACGATTGGACTGATGAACTTCTAGTCGATTTTCTTGGAGACGGAGAGGAATCGGAAAGATTGGCGGCAGCAGCTCTTAGACGTGACGTACGCGTTGTTCTAATAGGCACTGAAGTGGAAGCTGTATTGAGATTTAGCTCCGAGGAAGACTTAAGATGAGCAGCAACGTCGTCAGGAGGCGTCAGTTCGGGTGATCTTTTCGGGCGCCTGAAATCAACAACAAAATTCCATTTAGCAAATCGAAATCCGCATGTAAATACAAAAGCAACAGTAGTAATAGAATTTATTTGTGCTACAGTTGAAGAAGCTCACCTCTCAGTGACGTTAGCAGAAAACAGCGTCGCTGTCCTAGCCGTGAGCTGTTTCCTTCTCTCCTCCTTATACTTCTGTATCCTGGCCGCGCGGGCCTCGTCCTGCGACTGACTCATGTCGGCCTCCTTGCGCTCCCGTCGACGTCACGTACGCCAATACCTCTCGAACTTTCTATACCCTTGAGCTTCTTTATTATTATTTATATAAATCTTGTCTAGCATGGCGGCATTAAGCGCGCTGTAGGGCGGAATAGTTGGCAGTGATGAATACAGACTAAGGCTGGCGTTTTGGTGACCTGGAAATAGAAAATAAACATTGAATCATTATGAATTATTGTTACTTAATGAATAGGGGTTAGAATCAGGACTATACTAGGTTCATGATTGTCAGTTTGGGCAGTTTCATTGGGTTTTTTTTATAAGGACACTTCTTCAGAACTTCTCGAAACCAAACTCGGTGGTGTGGGTCTCACAATCTTCGAAAGAAGATAGACCCGTTTTCATTTTTAGACCTTTGACAGTATTTGTATAAGTCTAGGAAGATAATGAATTGTTATCATAATCATGTAGGTCGTCGTCAAATCGAAGAACACAAACAATGATGTTTGATTTAATGGATCGCAGTTGGTTCGTTTCTTGTGAACAGACTAGACAGCTTTGTTCCATTGTCACATCGTAACATGTAAGGAGAAATGTTACACCTACAAACAATTGTCCTGAAAATACATTGACGTGTGTTATTGTAAAGGGCATTCCTATTCTTGAGAAAATTGCTGCTTGAAAACACTAAATATTATATTTGTTGTCATGAATGAACAAATGAAAATTTCGCGTGTCAAAAAGCCACACACTTTTAAAATATAGTCAAAGCTTATGTTAAGATATAACGCTCTAACTTTAATTTAAAGTAGGAATACGAACTTGACCTAACAGTCGTTTTGAAAATTACTCCAGTATTATAACCGTGCATTGGATCCAAAATCATCAGCTAGATCCCACTTTAAATTCCTGGCGGAATTCTGGTCACGGCTGCCTATTGTAATAGAAATTAGTCAAGAAGACAGTAGAGTGATGGTTTACTTAGTGTCTGTGCTAACGTAGTTTGCACTCTCTTCCTACATGTAAAAAGGTACGACAGGACGGCAATTCGTCAAAACCAGAAAGAGATTAAGCTCAGGACCACTACACGATCCATCAATTTCCAAGTTACTTCTTGAAATTCCAAATTCGTTATGAAAAATCCAATAAGTATAATTTTTGACCTGGAAATGGAACCCAGGACCGCTTAGCAGGCACTCGCACTCTTACGACCAATTGTAATTGTAACTTGGTATCCAATAACGCGTAATGGAAGGATCTATAAATATTTTCGTCATGAATCCCAACTCAATTTTAACAAGCAGTTTTCCGTGTTTACCCAAAATAAAAACACAATGTTTGGCATATGTTGCGGTCACAAATTATTTACGATATTAAACCACAAATTCAACCATTCATGACGTAAGCATCCTAAAATATTAGCTTACATAGGAACCTACTCATCAACAAAAAAACGCCGTAAAAATTATAATTTGATATTCAAAGAAAAGGTGATTGACTGAATAAATAATTGACGCCAACGCATTATGCCAAAGACTAATTTTAGAAGGTTGATGTTTGGGCACTTCCATCTTGAATATAGGTACTTATACAGAACTTTTTAAACGCCTAACTTATTATCATTCAATACATGACTGCAGACCCTTCAAGAGCTGAGATTTATCTGCGTTTAACAGTAAAGATCCTATTGAATTAAATGAAAATATGGTTAAGGATATAATTTAAATGATTAATTACCTAAACAATAATTATACAAAATAGGTTCATTGATGGGGCACCTTACCACACTACAAGACAAGAAACACTACAAGTATCAGTATTATTGGCATGGAAAACAACAAATATTTTGAAGACTACCTACCATTTTATCAGCATCTTATGAAATAGAGTCCAAAAAAATGAAGGCATTTACGAATGATATCACTGTTGTAAATAGTTGTATTATTATTGTATCCACAAAAATATAAATATTGTATCTATCCGTAGAACTGTTCTGTACTTTTCTATACTTCCCTCAGTGTCATTATCTTCTCAAAAGAAAAAAAGGCTACAGAAAGTTTCCACCAGTGAAGTTCCTAAGTTAAATTCGAATTTAGCAGCTGTCATTAATTTACAAGTCCAAACTCAGTTGACCCTCACGTGGTCCTATTTTGGGGAGAATGTATTTTAAAAGTCCCAAACAGGATCAAATTTATGAGGGTCACATTACATTGGCTGTATTTGTATCAGCTTCTAAATCAGATCCAACTCTTTTAGACCTACCCACACCTAAAACTGACATTTAAAAAGTAACGGTAAAGAGCAGTCTAACTGAAAAAGACCTTTCAAACTTAGGCTTAACTGTTTATGTTGGTATATATTTTTTAATTGTTTGACACTAGTGCCCTTACTAATAATCACTGTGTAAAGTTATGCCATGAATAAAGCCTGTGTAGCCATACATTTTTTGACGTATAAACCTGTCATAACCCTATGCAGCGATTATTAGTAAGGCGCTAGGTGTTTATGGCGTAGGTGTGTTTACAATCAAAGAAACTTACATACCCAAATAACTTACCAGATTCGGAACAAATATATAATCTATTTGCTCTGAATCTGGAGTAGGTCCCGTGCGACGACCACTCCAAAGTTCCTAACAGAATATCAAGAAAAAATTTAAATGCGCGAGCATAATCACAGAATGTAGAGTTTATATCAAATTCAAACATGCTGCTACTCCTGCTACTGAGAAATTACGTCACCTGGTTATCAAACATTCTAGAAACAGCTTCTAACCAAGCTTAAAACAACTAGCCCCACGAGGCAGCTTTTATGGCTGAATACATTATTCATATTAGCATCGATATGACTATAGACAAACGCCTTGGTTTACATTTACAGCATGAGCAAACTGGACAACTTTATCTATGAACCACCATTAAAATAAATTGTTGCTACATTATTGGGCATATAGTATATAAATAATAGCAAAATATAAATAACCAACAAGTTTATGGTTTTCTTAGCAATCGAGAAATCAATGCTTAAGTTATTATTTTGTTTATAATTCTTGACATTTTCAATTCACGTGTACTTTTTAAGTTTATATAGGACATCACTGACATCCTTAAAGCAATCACCAATCCAATTAGCAAGTATGGTGAACAATGCTCGTGTCTTCTCTGTGTGAGAAGAGGCGTTTGGACTGTAGAGCGACAGCAAAAGGCGGGAGATGTTAAATCTTTAGTGAAACTGACTAGCAAAGAAATTATGGCGAAGGTAAATGGTAAAGTCTTCATAACCGCTGTTAACTTATACTCAGCATAATTTTTAATATAGTGCTTATCAGCTTAGTCTATGAAATAAAAAGCTCTGATTACATTCAATACCGATACCTGCGTGTTATTTCAAACGTAATCAGCTTTACAGCTTTACGCAAATCCTGGCTTATTTCGAACGAAAACACTTTTACTACCAAACACCAAGGCATGTATAAAACCAGAAGGTATAATCGCAAACAAAAAAATACTGTTTGGAAAGCACCGCTTCTCTACATGTCGTTAAGCTTTTATTGTAACATAAAACAGACCCTTTAATCCCATTTTTTAAATGATAACTTATTGCTGTTCGCAACAGTACTGATGACTCATTTGTGTGGGTTTATTTTCATTGGATTTTCGTTCTTGGACCTGCCAGATTAGAGGTTATTTTCCTTTAGTGGTTTGATACAGGTGGAGCCTTTGAGCTAGACCACGTTTCCAGTCACGACCTCGGCTAGGTTTAGAAACGGCAGTGTCTACACGACAAATTGTAATTGACATTGACATTGAGCTTTAACGCGAGTCGTAAACAAATGGCACGAAATAATGTGCTGTTATCACTCGTAAAATTATGTTATGGCTACGATTTTTATGATAAGGCGCGTATGGTTCTTGTTATGTGGCGTATATTCGGATTGTGAAATTCCAAGCATTTGAAGTTAAAGAAAGGTCTTTTTTGTTTAAGACGTGTAGTCTTAAATTAAGACGAATGACAAAAATGAAATTATGAATTGAGGTATAATGGCTTGATCAAACCCATAACACCAAAACAATACGTAAAAGGAAGCCATGCAGCGTATAGCCGACTCCAAAAACAAAAAAATAATATAATATTTAATTTATTCATGATTTGAAGTATACATATACTTCTAAATAATCTAGGTCTAAAAAAACTTACGACTATCAAATCTAAACTTTAACCAGCAAGAGAGGCTAAATACGTGACACTAAGCTATTAGACTGCATCAACAAATCCCAGATGTTTACACGGCTTTAGCACAAGTTAAGCTCTGCAGCGGTAAGCAAAACAAATACTCCTGCCGAGAGCTATTTCGAAGTCTAGACAGCTTCGAAACTATGGACCGTAGCTTTATTTTAAAACACAGCGGTTTTCAAAGTAAACGACCCTCTCCCTACGAAATATTTGGGGAGTCAACGGGTGGCAGGAGTAAAATGAGAAATGAATGCAAATATTTATTTAAAGGTAAAGAGTGGCGATCAACTGAAAAGAGTATTTTTGAGTAAAATATAATAAAGATTCCAAACAAAAGAAACTCTTTCTGTCTGATCGACCTTAATTTAAAGACTCAACTCAACTCCACAAAGATGTTGAAAATTCCCAAGAGGAATGTCATAATTTTTATAATAACGAAAAGAACAGCAGATATAAAAGTTGGACAGAAACTGTGTTATCCGAACTTAGTGAGGTACACTCTCTGGAGAGAGCCTTTAAAATCTTCGTATTATGGCTTCATAACTCGAAGAAAGTTCTATAAGGTTTTATAGGTAAACAACAAGCAGCATCTGTCGACTACAATAAGGGAGACGGGGAGACTCCCCTTATTCCAACCACGTGGAGCAGAAACGGCGTAAATAAGTTACGTCAGAGAAAGCTTATTATTAAACATTGTTTTTCCTTCTGAAATAAAAATGAAGATTTTATGCACTCATCTTGTCGAAATGTCAGGAAAGGGAAGGGGAATGGGACTATAGTCAATAACGAGAAACAAAACAATGTGATTCAGGTTATGAAATTGATACGAAAAGATGCGTTTACCATTAATTAGAACTAACCTAATAAGGACTGAAGTGTAATCACAAGGTATGATGAGGTTACTGCCCTAGAATCCAGAGGTCGATTATTCAGACCTCGTGAACTACCCTGTAGATACATTGTAAGCATCCATCACAGACTGACACATAATTATATCCAACTCTGTTGACTCGGCCATCACTCGTGTATATCCATTATACTAGGGTGATAGTTCGTCAGCTTAACTTTCGATGAAATATTGTTGTCCCCATTCCTAAGAGGAAGGTACGAACCGATCAATCTTATTGCCCCCATTTGCAGGCGAATCACGTACATCGAGTTCGGATTCGCCCACATAAAAGTTTAATTTCGGTGTTTTTGTAAGGCTTCTCATATCGATATAGATATACATTCCCAACTGCCAATATGCTGTCGGAACGCGTTCGTATGCGTCCGGCCACTGTCGGAAGCCATGTCACCTAGTTGAGAAGAGCTGACGGATGCGAAAGAACACACCCACACCGCTGAATACCAATGAGCCCTTTCGCTTCCGAATAATCTGAATAACTTCGACAAACGCATCCGTGCGCTTCAGTTCACAACGAAGAAAGTCTTTTCTAAAATGATGTTAATGGGTTGGATCTGTGTCACAGACCCAAAGCCCTTAAAAGGTTTTTCTACTTTCAATTTCTAAGAAGCCGCTTATCGGTATCTAAAACCTTTTTTATTTTGGATCAAAACCTTATTAGATAACATGCCACAGCAATCCATCAAAATCGACGTCTCGTATTAGAAAACAGGTCGATTCGTATCGAATAGGGTATTACACTCTTTTTTTTAAAGTTGTTCAAATAACTCCTACAGTACTAAGAAACCACTAAAAAAAATCCTAAATTTTTATTTAAACGCTAAGTACCCTAAAAACGCTTTTAAAAATTGTATTTTCAAGTTTCGCGCGGAAATTTCCAAAAACGGAAAACGCCGTGGGCGTGGTTTTGCTTTGGCGATATGACGTCCTCACGTCGTGTAAATAAACAAATGCGCTGTGATATTTTACATCATTATTATTGTTTTTATCTAAAAAATTAGTTACTGTTCGACTTACCGTTGGTGTGCATTCCGGAATGCAAGAACATAAGTGTGAAAACATCGGAATAATTGTGAATCTAGTGTTAACTGATTCAAATTTAAGAAAAACTTAGTTAAAAGTTGTGGGAAGAGTATTCCAACTATTACACCATAAAAACCCGTTTGTACTTAAGTAAATATCACTTTGATGTAAGTACCTATGTGCTTTAGCCATCTAAAATATCTATCACAATAACTTCCATGAAAAAGTATATTTTTATAATAAAGATCGTATTATGAGGTTATAAATAAAACAAATAGTGACGTCTAGTTGACTCTGTTGACAGTCGACAACTGTCACTGTCTATGGTCTGTATTTCGGTGTGTTCAAGAACAGATAAAAAAACTGAAAACTTTGAATTGAATTTAAAAAAATATTTTCTAGTTTTATGAACTAAAACTAACACTGTTCGGCTGCTTTTTGCATAAGCTATCTCAATAATATATTTTTAGATTATTTCTCTTATACAGTGTAATACCCTATTGGTTTCATTTCGAAGATGTAGAAATTTACGATATTGTAGGAAACCTATGAATTTTACCGAACATTATTGGTTATCTTTAATTCAATTTATTAAGAAAACCTTGAAAATTTATTTGCAAGTTCAACATCGATACGCAAGACAAGGCATAGATGAGAATAGAAGCATCTTTAGCTTCATATATTTTTTGTTTCACAAAGCCAGCACAAGAAGCCCATAAACCTTAGAAGAACTAACAGTACAGTACATTAATTGCGTAAATTCCTGTTTTACCAGTGTAACCCCGTATTGAAGCATCAATATGGCGTGCCGTTCTCACACTCTGATTCACACGACTCAAGTCTGTATTATGAGAATGGTTAATGGACATCAACCACGCGGATGTGCATTGCTAGACCAATGAACGAAGATGACATCAATGCATAACATTTAAAAAAACTTACATGTTTAATAGTGCAGCAAACTTATGTACGATCAATGACATGTTCACGCTGTTTTATAAGTGAAGAAGAAATTGTAATGCAACTTTCGACTTTTTTTAACAATACCGATTCTAGGTAAGATGTATATCTTGTTACCATATTTCTTAAAAAATCTTTACATACATTAATTGCACGACTTAGCTACCAATGAAAAAAAGGAAAACAGCATAATATACATTGGGAAGAATATCAACCAAAAACTGACATCAAATGCTCTAAAACTTCCATCAACTTGATCCAAACTCAAAAACTGACCATAAAACCGTTCTTGAACATCAAACTGTTTTTTCATAGATTTTTCCTCAGCTCTGTTTACTGAAGCAGAATACTTATTGAATAGCTTTCCAGATAACAAAACAGCACTGTTGTCTGTGCATTAACGAAATTGGAGAAAAACCTTCATCTGGACTGAATGAAACAGATACTATCTCTGGAAATAGCGAAATAGGATCTGAAGGTCATGTTGCTAATTAAATACTTTCAAATTCTAGACGAAATTTCGTTTTGGCGATAATCGTTAAAAACTTATCAACGTGTGTGTGTAAATTAGAAGTTTCGCCAAACTTTGATTACTTGTAAAAATCTGTTTTGTCAATTCTTGACAATGTTTTCATACAAAATCTGTCAGACACCAATTTTTGTCGAGAAATAAAATACATATTTTAGATAATTTCGTGTCTTTGCCCTTGATCAAATCTGCTCTTAATGGTATTTGGGCCTGGAAGATATTTTTGGTATTAAATATGAAATACCAGTTATTACAATAATACTGAATTTCTTTGTAATGACAAGAGAATTGCGAGAAAAATAGGATGAAAGAAAAAAAACTGTACATTGATGATATCATCAATATAAGTGAACGCTACCGCAATTCACAAGATTCACGGGAAGAGAAAGGCTATTGGCGACCGCCCGGAAAAATAAACGTCTCTATACCAATCAAGACATATAAATCGATTCCATTAATGTCATATCACTCAACGGTAACGCAAGTCAAAGAGAAATTGCCGCAATGTTATATCAACAAATGAACATACATCTTTCTTTGGGCTTTAGCGGTTTGCCTAGTAACTTGAAAATAAGAACTTTAGATTAAAAAGCTTTCGTAGGAACCAGCAGAAGTTGATGAAATAAATCGATATTCATACCACGAACGGTCAAAAAAAACACATCAATATCGAACGTTAAGCTTGAATACATTTGACATGAAGACGAAGTAAAGCCTACCAAGGAAAATTTAAGCAAACTCAGTTGCGTAAGCAAATAATTACTTTAGAAGTCATAAAAATCAATATGACATGATCAAAGCAAATATTAAGAGTAAACACAGTAAACGTGATATATTGAAAAGCGAAATCAATCTTTATCATTCATTATTATTGACGTCTATTTGTATTTCACATTAGATTCTACCTGCAGACTCACGAGCGTAAAATTTTAAAATGCGCGAAGCAAATATCATGAAACCTGACGGAAGTTATTTTTAGAAAAAATCTTTGTTTACCAGATTTATAAGTCATAGCTGTATAGATTTGTATGTCACCTGTTATCTCTGTTCCATTTAAACCTGAGACATAACTAAAGTGACACGCAACGATCGATAATGTTCCTCGTCAATATTTGCACGTCTCATAAAAGACGGACACAAACTATCCACTCCATTGACTTTCGTCTTCCGTTGACAGCAACAAACAACAAGTTTATGTAACGCCGCTGCTTTCTTTGTTCAAAAATTATAATAAAAATTTCAACAATAACCTGTTAAGCTTTCACGCAGCGATACGCTATTTCTAGATAGATGAATTCGGTTTAATATTGCCACGATGCTCAAACGAGATAGCAGCATCCCACAACGCAATATTCTCTCAGATCATATATCTTACAAATGAAAATGTAAATCATATAGCCAAGTCAGAGGATCACGTAGCTGAAACCGCAGTTGTTAAGCAAACCGAACCGATGAGTCAGAGAGACTTGTTGCTCGACTTTTTGCTCGGAGAAAACAGGACCATTACTTAGATCAGAGAGCATAAGACAGCCAACATGCTGAGCACGTTGCAACATAGATTTGTTTCGCGACTTGCGCCGAACATCATGTTTATCAAAGTAATACACATCGTTACAGACAGAATATCGTTTTGTTCGGTGTCGAGTGTTTACGCTCTAAATGATCTGAAATCGAAGCCATTACACTAATGTTTTAATAACTTACAACCATTTAAAGAATGAATGAGTTCATTTTGTATCTGCGGGCCGTTTAATGGGAACAATGACATAGTACGACCGAAAATGTTGTCTTTTATATCTCTAAAAACAAGATATCTATTTTTGGAAGGCATTGCAAAGAACAACTTGAGTCAAACTGAAGAAAGTAAGCAAACTAGATATATTGTTCTGAATGAAACACAAAAATACAACTGCATAACTTTTGTTTTCGGGACAGCAGCACTTATTTACATTTCATTTCACATCCAAATATTATAAAACAGTATGCATTTCTCAGAATTTGTATTGCAAATTGCACGCGGGAGAAACGTCTCGATTCGCTTTGTTGTAAAAGCAGTAAATTTGAGTACAGCTAGTTATTCCTGAGTGTCGAATACGGGCGTAATGAGCTTGGACCGTGGACATCAGCATCCACAAATAAAAGTAAAGTCGGACCGGATTTTATCGAAAGCCAGTCTCGCCTTGGAGGATCTCGCTTAAATTATACGGTAACTTGCAGTAAGTGGTGTGTGTTGGGCACGACTTTTTTTGGCACATGGCATTGAATGGCGCAGCCTTTGGCTATATTAAGCATCGAAGCCACAATCGATTAAAAATATTTTTTTATCACATAATAAAATTGAATGAGTCTTAAGATACAGAGAAAAATAAGAAAATAAGGTTCAACAGGTGTATATAATAATGAAACGAAGGTGAATATAATAGTCATCGAGATCTTGGAGGGTATATTTCGACCGAAATTAATATACAATCCGGGGTTGCGGAATAGCTCTAATAGTTACCGCGGCCCCGGAGCATAAAGGGCAACCGAAGGAACAAGGGCTTTAGTGTCAGTGTCTGACACTTCCTCTTCCTCCCGCCGGAGGGAGAAGTCATTTGATGATTTCCCATCCATAAAGAAAATGATATACAACATGAACCCAGTAAATATTGGTCAACTAATGAATAAAAAAATATTACGCACACGATCGCTTCAATTACATACAATGAAGTTGCGTAAGTGACGCAACTTCACAAACATGACTTCGCCAAAAGTGGGTTATTAAGTACTACATAAACGTAAATAAATAACATAAATATACGATATGTGACTCAATAAAGTTTCTAATTTATTGAGTCACCTAATAATAAGCAACAAGCCTTCAAAATAATTATGTAGCATTTTACATCTTTTTAAAATATTCTCTATCAAATCAATTCCAAACCTAGTATTAAAGACATGTTAAGCCTCTTGTTAGTCCAAGTAGGTCTAAATCAACGCTTTGAAATGGTAATTCTGATACAAATGAAAATCTGGTTTCTTATTCAATATGAAAATTTAGTCTTTCAAACGGCTTTACGAAGCGATACAATTCGTTTGAATTGCTAAGAAAAACGTCCTTTGATAATCTTTCAAACAAATATAGATTGGATAACGTAATAGGCATAGCAGCGACTGATTGTTTACATTTTATTTTTTTATGGCCAGCTGCCTCAATATATTGTTTTTTTATAAAGCTTGCAATGCTACCTTCAAAACTAGATGCGCTTTAATTTGGAGACCTAGAGTTGCATAAGACTAGCCGTCTTCTTCAAGGTTTGAAATCGTAGCCTAGATATAAAGTTGTCGCCATTCTACGACATTGGCAAAATTTCAAACTCAAATGATTTGTACTTCTATAGGAAAACATAGGAAACAAAAAATCTACTGTTGCATAAGATGTACGTGCTCTATCTTTTGCGAAAATTGGTGGAAAACAACATTCTGTCCCCAATAACTACTAACTTTTACTTCGTGGATGCATTTTTGGCTGGATTCCATCTTATAAAGCATCGAGTCTACCTAATCCGAGGAGCCAGATTTGAAGTGCTTTGTCGTGGTGGTATTATTATACAAAACGACGAAAAACAGCGTAGACCCAAGTATTGATCAACTCTCAATTCAGATAAATAATAGAAGCAGTATTACAGTTGAAAAATTGGTGCCATCTCAAAGAATCTAAATAAGTCTTTACGCAACTGACAACCTAGAATTGAAATATTTCGACAGCCACAAAAATTACATTAATGAATGCCATCCTAATTTAACAATTGACGTAAAACTGGCGGTGTAGAGCACAATGTATTCAAAACAGCATTATGATTCAACACGACCCGAATCATTGTATATTTTTAGATTTTGTACCGTTGACAATTATTTAGAAGTTGCAGCGTTAGGTAGGTCATGTTAGCTATGTAAACTAATCTATGAACGAAATTTTAAATGAAATTAGTAGCTTGAAAGATAACATTTTTAGCACAAAAAATGCACATAATCTTTAGGTAAGAAAAAAAGATAACAGTCGTATATCCTCCAAGGCAAATACTGAACTTGTTTAAAACTGTCGATGCTAAAGCAGATGGCTAAGCTTGAAGCACTTTGTATTATTACTAAAAGGAGTAAGAAAAAGAGCGACCTGCTTTGGTAAGTAGTGAGTCAGGAACAGTCAAACGAAAAACTCCACGGGAATCCAAATGTCGTAATCGCCCTATTTCTGATGCCATCCTTCTCAACTGATCTCATTTTAAGAATATAAATAAGGAAGAAGACGATGAAGACTATAGTAGAGAGATCTTGTTGGTTAATCTGGTCAAAGATTTTCTGATTAATTAGTATGAGGTCATTCTTAATTCGCTAATAATAATATACCATAAACATGATATTTTATGAATATTAATTACAACCTTAGGCTCAACTTTATTGCCTATTAAACTATCTATCAAGCGTAAATTATCATTAACCTGATTTCCGAGCGAGAAATTTTTACTTGATCTACCTTCAATAAGGAAGTGACTTCAAGCGTCTATTATACTGGCAATGATAATAATTATTTCAATAGACATTATTATTAGAATGCCTTCCATGCTATTGTAAATTTCACTTGGCTTGGCAGGGGAAGTCATAATATTGATCTCTTTAGATATAGGAACCAAGCTATCAAGTTTAACATTATCAGAATCTGTATTAAAGGTCAAGCTATAATCCAGTAACGGATAAACGGATCTCCCACTTATGCAATATGTTCATGTGTATCGAGAGTACCTTTAATATTGGAATAAATAAGCTTGTATCTATCACTCTGAAACATATGGAGTAACTCGATATACTTAGTATGGTTCATTGCTGCCGGCGAGTAAACAGGGCGGTTTAGGGAAAACCCATGTGGTACTAAAATCAATATCATTATCTAAATTGCACTCCAAACTACAATATTGACTTAGGCAACCAATTGGCTATTAGACAGCATTAACAAATAAATCCAACAGCAGTAACAAAATATTTTTGATTAGTTAGACGTCACAAGATGAATTTGCCAAATCTATGGAGGGATCGCGTTTTCACAGCTCATAAAGAGTTCCTCAAGTGATTGGAGGAAAGGGGGGTGACAAAAACCCTATTCCTTCAAAAAGACAAGTGCACTGAAGGCTAACAAACCCATCCCGACACGTAGATAGACACCTTATGAAATTTTTCTCACCCTTTATCGCTGGAGCGGTTCGGGCACTTATGTCGTGTAGTACATTTACGCTAATAACGTCGGAGAGGCGAGTCGAGGCAACAAGAAGTGGCTTTTACTACAATTCTCTTATATTACCTTATGAAGTTCCATGGTACGCGAACAGCTCAGAAATCGTAGAATATTCGCAAAAGAATGTTGTAAGGCATGCTGCATAGTATGTTGTCGATTCTACTTTAATGAATTAATTTATATATCTGCTATTCGTTAAAATTTCTAATTAGGTTTCACTTCTTCATATTCCGGCAATAAGATAAAGGCGAGCTGAATGAAGATTTTTAGAAAGATATCGAAGTTAAATATTAAATTCATATTATCATATGTCTTACGGCCTTCTTGTAAAGTTGAACATTTTTTTGTTTTGTTGACATCTGTATTATGTATCCAAGAGTACCTTAAATATTGTCTGACGCAATATAAGAACCATGTAAACGACCTCATTAATTTGCATGCCTGCTAATCTCGAAAACTCCTGAGCGCATCTTAGTACAGTTTTTATCACCTTTCACTCCTCCTTATGAGAATTTAATGAGTTCATTATATTCAATGCAACCAAGGCTACCGTCGCACAATATGTAATAAATATTACCGTAAGTTTTATTTAATGCATTCATCAAGCTACAATCAGGTTCAACGACACGGCTATTTAAGTAACAACGCGACATCTCACTTTTGGTCGTGTTTGCTTTTTTTTTCTCTCTGTAACCTTTAAGGCATTGACTTGATACGAAACTGTTGATTTAATGTCCACATTTTTAAGAGTATTTTTTCCTGTATACGCGGGGTTGATAAGAGAGATGACAACAACAAGCCTGATAAGATATTCACAGTCAGATCCTGTTTAGATTTAGACATTAAGAAGAAATTCATTTTAATGAACAGTAATAATTAGTAAGCTAGGAATATTCCCAACTGTTTACTTTAGGAGATAACATGGAATGTTTGCCACTTAAATAACATTATACACAACGTACACACATGGCCTTCACGACGAGCAAACAACTAGACTTCCAGTAAATTTAAAAACTTCTAACTTTGGGGCTGAGTAACTGAATTGCAAAATACCTAGACACCAAAGTTATTTCAATCAACAACTTAAACAAGTCCAGGTAAGTCTGCTAAGCTAATTTCGAAGTTATTTAAACAACTCGTTTTCGCAAAGAAAAACATATCGAAAAGGGAGCTGGATATAACTTCTGCAACTTTCTCTTTGGTTGGATTGGGTCACCGATTGATCAGTTACATAAGGATAACACTTGATGATCCTTATAAGTCAATGATGAAGGATTAATTAAAAGATAAAACAAAGAAAGTAAAACTGTACCTTTGAAGTAAAGAAACAGGAAAAAAAATCACTTTTCAACACAAAACACTGACACAAAGTGCGTATTTGGGTTATGGTGGTCTCGTCAGGCTACCAGGGAGGCAGAACAGCGCAGGAGGTTGAGCGCACCTGTTACCGCGACGCGAGGAGCGTTACTGGCACGAAGCGGTCCATTAGTCGCACCGCACACGTCATGCGGAAGCCGGTTCTGCTGGACACCGATGCCTTCGAAGAAAACCGCGATAAAAGATGCATTCTACACTCAACGACTACGCAAAAAGTGACACACCAACAATTTAAACATAATGAAAACATTGAGTCGTGAAGACATATTTAACACTTCGTGTTCGGGCACGACTTTTATTTTTCATATACTGTTCTTAGAGGATATTTATTTCACAAATTTATCACACATTCAGCTGAGGGATATAAGGAAAAAGTTACTGTCGAGTCAGGGACTAAAGAAAAACAGAAAATCATTATCATGTAAGTCAAATAAGGGGTATCGTTTGGTTTTGATAGTGAAAGATAAAAACAGTTTTGCATAAGTGATAAAAACGCCTATATCTGTTTAATGCATGTTATTACATTGTCTATAGGTAATATTACCGTTAAATTATGACAGGGACATTTTATATTTTTTGCGCAATTTGCTTATGATAATTATATTTCTCATTGCTATTGCAACAGTTTTGTGAACGACTTTTATTTATGACCAAATGATTGCTTGAATAGCTAAAAGCGATATCAAGGAAGGTTAACCTTGTTTCTAAGTTTATCGCTTCTGAAATTGCGAATCCTTGTTCCTTCAAATAATCTCTGAAGATATTTGCCCAAAGCTTTCCTCTCAGTTTACATACTTCTGAGAAAAGGCCTATAACGTTATAACAACAGTAGGATCCTAATGATCTAATCCAGGCGAAAAGTAAACCACTTAAATATAACATCTTATGTGTTGCTAGTTCTAAGAAGAGTGAAACCCTAATAACCTTCATATTGAGGGCTCTGGGATATCATAAGGGAGAAAATGAGGATAGCAACACATAAAGAGAAAGCGTGTTGCAAACATCTGGCCAATAAAGATGTAGAAATTCATTCAACTCCAAATTGATTATCATATTGGACAGGTTTTACTCGTGTGGGTTGTGACAATGAGAATAAATAAAAACTCTTCATTTAATAACCATAGCTAATCGATCAAACCCATATTTATCAATGAGAACAACATTATCGGGTTCATGATATTATCTGCACTTGAAATAGATTTTCTGTTGATGTCATGTATTGGTTTGTTTTTAATAGGTATTATTTTTTGTGACTGCTGTAGGAGTTTAGGATAGTCACCAAGCTATGAGCAATCCGATAGCAACTATAGATGAAGCTGCAGATTATTTTAAACCTACTGAAATAAAACATCATATTTAATGCTTATTTTGCAATACTATGCTGAAAACAACTTGCCAATTAAGGTAATGAAAGCTCGAATGATCTGTAAATAATAATGAAAACACCGGTTGGTGGATTTTAACGATGTGGATGCTAAAAGCGAATAAAAAACGAATCCATAATAATTTTATTAATTTTGCTTTCCCTGTCTAGAAATATATTGAACCCCGGAGAAAGAAAAGGCTTCTTTTTAATCCGGGCGTATGACCGCGATCACTATATAATCGATAATCACAAGAGTTAAGTCGTGGCCAAAATCTAGTGGTTTATTATAATTAGCTGAATAATTTAAAACTCGTACACTATCAACAGCCATTGACTAAGGCGTCACTTTTCTCAATGAATCACTCTCTAAATGCTTTTTACACATTAATATACAGCTCCAAAGTGGCCATTAAGGCCCAGATATTGATAATACAAGCTTAAAATAACTTTCTTTTCAAAACCTAAAAACTACGAACCGAAGCCATTATTCATTAGAATCACATGCAAAATTATTCATTTTTTTTCTATCACAGACTTTTTCCTACATGTTTTAAGTTAACCCAGTCCTTCTAGAAATTTCGCTTTCCTATATTAGCATAAGTAGGTAGAAAAGTAGCCAAGCATTCCCGGAGGGTAGGCGACAATTTGTTCTATTACGTCCGGCGAACCCTTGAGAATTCCTACTTTCTAACAACGGGCCCTCTCCGTATATAACAATAAGCGGAACTTTGTTAAACTAGTTTGTAATTGTTATGTCGTGTCGTTTACTACGTGAGTTAATTGCATTCTCATCTTAATTCACACTAATTTACTTACCCTTTCATGAAATTAGAAATCTCTTAATTAATTTATTCTTTGCCGCTGGATTTCTACAAAGAATTGCAATTTTGGAACAACTTCTGTCATATTCGGTTTTAAAAAGTTGTATCCTGTGTGATTCAGAATTAAGAAGGAATAAAAATAAACGAAAAAAGTTCTCTTCATACTAATCTAAGTATAGATCGCTTAAAAGAAACACTCTTCACACAACGATTCATTTTGCGATCAAGTTTTTAGTCAATTTCCGAGAGCCAATTACGTGGCCAACTTCGCTCCTCGGGATAGCTCCGCGTCGTCCGCCGACCCAGAACTGTTGACTCACCACTCGAGACGAAATGACACAGTCTTCATTTGATACCTTCAAACATTTACTCAACGTTTTATCAAACTTATATTTTATTCCTTCAGAGATTCGCCTGACCTTCTAGCCCACTTTTATTGAGAGGTATTTACAGAAACAATACATTTTTTATCGCGAAATAAAAAATACCACTTTAGAATTTGTAGCTGTATTGAAACTAACGCTTTAGTGAAGAAGCCTACTGCCTAGGTTGTTAAAGCATCGAGTAATCTTTGTAGCGTGCCAACTGGACACGGATCATAGACGCCAGTTTCAAGCGATTAGTGCATGAATACGAGACGATGAAGCCAGTTTCAACGCTCTTAAGTATTGACACCAACTTGTTTATTAGATATGGATCGAGGCCAAAAACTATCAATAAATTCTAATCACAAGAAGAGTGAAAACACTGAGATAACCCGCTACATTACTCATTCTTGAATCCGTAACTCAAGAGGCTGTCCACGAGTGGTATCGCTAAGTGTAAGTTATCAAGTAGACATTCAATTTAATAGCAGCAAGCTAAACGCTAGTTTCTACCGTTAAAAGGAATTTCACCAATTTGTGGTGAGCGACAGGTACGCAGAGAAACATAAATATAAATAGACAAAGTCATTTATCACGTACATTGATCTTGTCACTAGCGAAACTTAACTGCTGCAACATGTTAAGTGTTTAGAAATTCATAAATGTTTAGAGTACATAAAAAATTACGAAGTAAGGAAGGAAGGAAAGCGGCAAAATATCCACAAATCTAGGTATTTCAAGTTAACCATTGTACATTTGGATGAAATTAACAAAATTTAATTAAAGTCCTAAGAGAGTCGATTTAGAGAAAAATATACTATAGCATTCATTTTTGACGAAATGATTACCGAGATAACAATAAGAGTCATAAACTTCGGACACAAGTAGGACAAAGGCCAGTGGAACCTGATCAGGTGAAGAATTTATAGACGTTTCCTTGACCTTGACAGCAAAAGTGGAGTTCTGTTCCTCAAATAACAGTGAACCGCTACTCTTATTCTTGCTAGCATCAGACATGACGCCCAACTCAGACTGCCACTGATCCTCTAAGGAGAATACAGAGGAAGGCACTTAGTCAATGCTCTCAATTTCACAACACTAACAATTGTTAGTACTCTGTTTCACTAATCACTTACTGCATCGTCAAGACAATAAAAATCTTTAATAGGTTGAGCACGACATGACGATAACATTTCGTTCGTTTCGGATCACTGTACCCGTCTGGTAGATCATTAGTCAGACATAATTTGTATACATATCTTTCACGCGTGAAACTCAAAACACTCCCAGCGAGACAAGTTCAAAGATCACGATAAGGTGAGGTAGCAGGTTTTATTAGCTCATCACCAATCAGAAGCCAAGTAACACGTATCCCTACGATGACTAGCAACCGAAGCTGCCGATAAGTGGTGGACACTACACATATTATCGAGAATGTATGTTTCTATGTCACATGCACAGAAATAAATTACTGACTGTGACTAGCTGTATTTCAACGCAATTTTTCCGTTACATGAAAAAGTAACTGAGAAAGTGCCCGACCAAATTCGCGCCAACTTAGGCTTTGGCATGATGCAATAGCCATGACAATTTAAACGCATATGATTTCTCCAGCTCAAAACTTAAGAAAACGCAATGTCCGAACGGAAACCGCTATTATTGCCTACATGTTGTGAGTTTACGGTCTGTCGATCATTGCGATCGTTGCACTGACCACTACAACACCGCATGCATATCGATATACCTATCTATCGGTTATTGCGTTGTTTAATTTAAGTATCGCGAATTACCAGTGGGGTGTAATTACAGAAGGCTTATGATGTTGTTTGACTTAATTGGATTTGTTCTGATTTTGAGGTTGTGTTGTTGCATTATCTGAAAGTTTGGCCGTGAGCGCAAGGCAAAACAACACATTACGATATGAACAATAAAGAATATATATGGGCTTCAATATGAAGTCTACCATCAAATAGGAATTAAAGCAAATTCGACAAAAACTACGGTGCTCTAATTTACATGTACGGTAAACAAACAATTAAAATGCAACCGCGTTGTTAGAATTCCTTAGTGGCAAATAAATCAACCCGATTTAAGTTTTTAGGATTACAATTTTAATCTTACGGTAAGAAGCAATACCAAACGAATTCCATTTTGCGTCGCTACTAAACACAAACGAAAATTAATGAAGCTAGAACTTGCACGTACGTTCTGGCAAAGTTGCGACAGATGTTCGAAGTTAACTCTAATTCGACAAATTATTGTTGGACATCTCTTTAATCCCCAATCCGCAAAGTGCTCCAGTTAGCTAAATAGCATTGACATTTCATTGTCTGGAGAGCCAGGACCGTAAGCCTAAACTTAGATGAAATCAGTCTCTGTGACGTTTTTAGAACAAAAGCTAACAATAGCCGGGTCTTAATGTCTGTTACAAAAGACGTCAGTGACAATCGAAATAGAATCTAGGCATTTCTTTGTGCATGACATTATCAGCCGAGTGCTAATTTGGACTGAAAAATACGAGATATTTTCAGACAAATTAAAACGTAGTGAAGCAATTATAATTTCAGCCGCAATTGGGCTATTAGCGTGACAATTGTGGATTTTCTAAAACCATTTCGATCAGCATTTTACTTTCAATGAAACGACATCCATTCGGGACACAAAGCCTTAACAGAAACTCTTCTAAAATTTGGCTTACAAATGACAAAACTTCGGCGAAAGCATCTAAAGTAGGCACATTACAAGTAAAATTGGTTTTTAAAGAAAACGTTCTGACCGGTCACAGAGGCTTTTAATTGCTCAAGTCGGGATTTGCGGTCTTGGGGCTACAAAAACCAGTTTTGGCGGCAGCTAAGCCAAGGAGGAAAAATGCTCTTCGGGACTCGGGTATTTTTACGTGAATAACTGAGCTTTTGGACAGCTGCAAACTGCAATTGCTGAAAAATTATAAGAACCATAAAGAAACTGCGTCACCACAAGAATCCATAACAATACCTTTTCTCATTTATTACATTAGTATGATGTTATTAAAAACACCGATATTCTGGTGGAACAGCTATTGCAGCTGCATTACAACGGTTTCTTCGCCAAGGAGGCGTATTCTCGTAACGGTCGCATGCATTCGAGTGTACATCGTCATCGGTCGGAACAAAACTGATGATTAGATAAGGCTTCGCGTTATCGTTATCTTTACTGCGTCATCTGTACGGAGAAGAAATTGTAAATGATGAATTTTGAAGTACATTCTCGTGGTTATGGGCACGTCTAGGTCACGTCACGATGCCTACTAAGATGAGTGCAATTAGTCTAGACTTAATCGGTGGAATATTTTAATACGAGAGCAGTTTTCATTCGTGAACGAAAAATATCAACTGTTTTTTTTTTCTATTAAGTTAATTTATTATTGTACAAGAAGCCCACACATAGGTATAATTGGAACAGGAGATAGCTTTTGGTCGTGTCTTCGTCTGCAACACTCTTAAATACGCTTTCATTAAGGAAATGTTTGTTTTTGAGAAAACACTTTCAGAGATTATTACATTCACCCAACAAACATATTTGGCTTTTAATATATTACATAGATGTGTCGCGTAAGGTACTAGTAGCGAAATCATTTAAGGTGCTTAATGCTTTGTTATACTTATAAAACAACTAGCGGCCCGTCCCAGCTTCGCACGGGTAGATATAAGATTACACAATAAAAACACAACAATAACAAAATAATAGATAACACAATGATAACAAAACTTTTTTTTAATTTGATCGCAGCGCTGTCTGGACAGACTAAAAAATTCGAATATTATTTAAAATATGACACTGCGATGGTAGCGCCGACATGTTAAGAAGAAGTATTGCTACGCATTTTCTTATAGAACCTTTTTAATATCATTGTCTATGTTTTTGACATCTGAAAGTGATTATTATTTAAAATTTGACACTGCGATGGTAGCGCCGTCTAAAACATTCCAAAATCAACAACTACTAATAAATTAATTGTGACTGTCAAATAATAACAGACAAATAATTAGCAATAAATTAAAATTGCGACTATAATTTGAAATTTAAACTATCCTATCTCTCAATTTGGATCGAACTGCACATGGTGTGCAAATTTTATTATAATCGGTTAAGTGGTTTAGGAGTCCATTGAGGACAAACATTGTGACACGAGATTTATATATATTAAGATAGCTATGTGCTGTTTGGAATTCTTGTGGTCTGTGGTTTTTTAAACATTTTGTATGCAATATGCGTATTATGACGTCATTAATAAGAAGCTAATAAGGGATGGCATACATTTTTAAAAAACCTTTTTTAAAGTCCTGAATGCCCATTTATTCTGAATTCTGCTGTTTAAGATCTTCTCTTGAATTTTCTAAAGACAACAGTAACTTAATATAACTAACAATGCCCGGTCTAGGTCAAGTTCAACAAACAATTACCATTTTTATAAGTTACTGTTCAATGAAAGACAATAATTTTCCATAAGAATTCAAACAAAATCTAAGAACTTAAGTAAGTACTAATAATTTAACTTTCATAAGAGTAAGAAACAAAGCAACAATATGCTCGAGCAGTTTTCAACATTAAACGATAGCTAACTAAAACTTGTTACAAATAAAGTTAAGAATGTGTGCAAGATACAATTCCGCGCGTCTTTTGTTACTTTGAACGCTATTAAGCGATTTTCACCATTATTTCTGTGACGTTTTGGTTTATTATCCATTAATCAAGGAAAATGTGTCGAATATATTGCTATTCTCTTCGTTACAAGTGCCTTTTGTTTTATGATGAGCACTGAGCAGTTATTACGGAAGGAAAAATATCTCATTTTGTATTGCGTGAATTTTTGTCGGTATTAACGTAACAATACAACTTTTATCTCTGGTTACGTTTATGGTGAAATCTTTTTTTTTTTAGAATAATGTTGGCATTGTTGCTCATGTCATGTTATTATTTAATAAGTAGTTTATCTGTGTTATGTTATTTTCGATACATTTGTTTCATATCAACGAAGGCTGAGAAATAGGCTGCTGCACGCATCACGTCGGGGCTTCGAATCTTGCACAGAACAAATACCTATTTGAATGGCCTTCAGAAATTTGTTTGTTTATAAGGACGTAAGTACACGCAAGATACAGGGTAAGTGCCTAGTGTTAGACGTTGTTTACTAATAATATTATAAGTAGTTATTTCAGCTGATGAAATTCTCAATCAAACAAGTATCTGATTAATTAGTACAACAAATAGATAGTAAAGGGGATTAAGTACAGTGATTGAGCATATTTTTATAAACAACAAAATATTGTTAATTACTACAACTGAATCAATTAGATAAGGATTGAGTACGAAATATATATTTATTAGTCGAGAAAATTCATTAGCGTAAGAGATAGTGGGACTGGGAAATCATTGGGTGCTTATCACAAAGCTATTTTTATTATTGCCATACAGCTTCCGCCCGCAGCTAAATTCATGCGGATTTTAATTTGTAGGGTTTTAGCTTATTTGCACGGAACCGTAATTCCCTTTTAAAAATGAAAGTTACAATTACAAGCCCAAGTTTTTCTTTATACACACGTCAACTACTAATCGCCAGTGATAGTCTGTGAAAATTGGCCCACCCCTTTTAGAGAATAGTCGACACTACAAAAACGTTTTTTGTTATAACTTTTTGTTTAACTGTTTGCATGTTATTAATAACTTGTTATTTATAACATTACAGACACAAAAAAGTAGATATTATTAGAATGACATCATAGTCGTAAAAATCTTGGTTTACTTTCGTCACGTAAGTGTAGATACCTAGCTGAGTATAGTGTTGATATCAAACGGAATTTTGATATTGCAGTAATCCGGGTATCACATTCATATACCTCTCACTATCGTATTCTTAAACAACACGAACTCTAAGATAAAAAATATCTAAGTTACTCACTACGCAAGTACAATATGTTTGTATCGCAAATCTGATGTTATTTTAATCACAGATTAATAAATAGTTACTACGTAACAGATACTTCACTCCAATACAAAAACCAAAATACCTACGCTATAATAGCCTACAAAATCATAATAATAATACCAGTTGTTTACAGCAAGGAGAAATGTACCATAAGTACGCACAAAGAGAGTTGAGATTCTTTTGCCCGCCGCGCGACTAACGTGTGTGCGTGTCGTCCAGCAAATCTGCTAGGGTTATACGTATGATGACAATGGTAATAAAACGAATGTTTTAGAAAAACAATTATTATTTTATTTGTTGATCAAATATTTTTTAGTTTGATAAAATGACTGATGCATATTTTTCGTTCCTTGAATTCCCGACTAATATATTTTAGTGTCAAAAATATCCAAAACCGCGTAAATAATTTTATTAATAATCAAAAGGGATACAAGAGAATTGGGAAACAGGGGAATTGCGCAATAATTACGTGATTTCGGCATTTTGATAGTCAGCGCTGTACCCGTGACGCGCGACCACTCAGCCGGGCGCGCGACAGCCCGGTGTTCGTTGTATCGTCGACGATACGCGAAGCGGTAGGCATAAAACGCGTGGCCTTGAGCGAGTGACGGACGCCTGTTTTAATTGCCAGAGACAATGTGATTGATGGCTCTTACTTCACATTCTTACTGACTTACAAATATTGTAAGTCAAAAGGATATTTAAAAGTCAAAGCATTAATAATTGTACGTGTACCTAATTAAAGTAAACCATTTACTCTTTTTGACTGTCTTATAATCATAATAAAGGTTGCTCCTTAATCGATTTTGGTGCATAAATGAGGGAACTGTATACATAAAGGAGGACGTACAACGACACCGCATTCTACATGCATCAAATATTTATATCGCCACAATTGTTGCGCCACAACTGTTTGCCACAAATGAAATGTATACGCTCGCAAAAGTGCCTTTAGTGTGCGTGACCGCGAACAGAGAGTTAGGTGCGATAAATGAGTCGCGTTACAAATGTATGAATGTCCAATGCCCAATGTGCGGCCTGCTTAACACATTTTCAAAAATGCAAGTTTTCAGTCCTAAATCAGTATTAGTATTCAGTCTAGGTTCTCAGTCCTGAGAAATGAGAAATGGAGGATCCTGTACTTAATTACCTACCTATTGGCCAACAGTTCTTTCAACCATTTTCTACATTGAATAGGCTAAGTGATAAGATTAGCCTCTTATCAATCACGAACATGATCTCAAGTATTTCTTGTGAAGTCAGAGACCTTATTCCTTTTACGCAAGTGACAGACAATGACAGATTAGGTAGGTATATTTTATGCGTCTTACTAATAATCGCTGCATAAAGTTATGACAGGTTTATACGTCAAAAAATGTATGGTTACACAGGCTTTATTCATGACATAGCTTTACACAGTGATTATTAGTAAGGGCATATTATCTTTTATGTGTAAGTATGTTTTATTAGATTCGGAGGTCGTGGGTTCGATTCCCACCCAGGACAAACTTTGTGTGATGAGCATGAATGTTTGTTCTGTGTCTGGGTGTGTTTTATCTATAATATGTATGTATTTAAAAAATATATAAGTATGTTTATCAGTAGTCTGGTTACCATAGTACAAGCTCTGCTTAGTTTGGGATCAGATGGCCGTGTGTGAGTTGTCCCAGGATATATTATATTATTATTATTTCTTTGGTAAATAATGGCAAAGCTGTTGATTTAAAGGAGGTCTGTATAATACTTGATATTATGTATATGATTTTAAAATACAAAATATTTTATTTCCATTGAACCACATTAAAATCTCATAATAGTTGTATCAAATCTAATGAAGAAAGTTTTACAATTAACAACTGAGGAATTAAGCAGTAATAATGTGGTACAATTTTTTTTGGTTCTTACATTTTGTTTGAGTCTTAGAGAGACATGAAACTTAGAAGCTGTATTCTTTGTTAAAAGGTTTCCACTAAAAAGGATTTTTAGAAATTCAAATAAAATAGTAGCTGAATCCACACGGGCGAAACCGCAGGCGTAAGCTAGCCTAATAATATCTCCCCAAAGAATAAAATAGTCAAAAAAGTTAAAAATGATACTTAACGCAGAACTCTCTAATTCATTCATGCCAAAACTAACATGGAGCTTTAAAAGCTTATTGTTTTAATGTATAAATATCTAATAATGATTTATGTTAAGTTTTTTATTTTATTAATATTAATAAGTAGTACTTATACAATTCCTGCTATTTATTGTTGGCATGCAAAGATGCAACACACACATGATTGATGTTTTTTTTTGGGGAGTAGGTAATCATCAAATTACTGCTCCCGTCCTGGGTGCGGCGGGAAGGCGTGTCAGACTTTTACTGACTAATACCCACACATGTTCCTTCGGTTGCCCTTTATGTTCCAGGGTCACAGTAACTATTATAAACATTCAGCAACCCTGGATCTGGCTATGTTTCAATCTACTGTAAATTATATTTTTAGTTAGTTTGAAATCAACAAATAATCAATTGAGTTGCTAAGTTAGTGATCAATTGAGTTACTTAACTTAGTGACGTCATAAGATGACATTGCCATACAAAATCTATACACAAAATCTTGTTTTGACAGTTCATAAAAACAAAATGATATTAATTTTGTAAATTGGATAAATTTCAATCACTCTACACACCTGTACATTTGTTTGTTCATAGCTGACTTACTCCGAGAAAAATATCTAAAAATATTCAGACATCCAATCCTTTTTAAACCCACAAAATTATTTGAGTCAAATCATGTCAGGACCATGTAGGTTATGACCAAGGTGTTCAAACTCTGAGGTCAAAGTCTCTTTTAATTATTTGAACAAACAAGATACAAGGCACAATAGCAGCCCAACACCCGGCTGTTGCTTGGTTGTCGAAAGGTAAAGTTTGTACAATTGTATCGGTCAAAAAGTATATTGTAAAGGATATATAAACAAACTTCAACTTTATCCTAATTATGGCAATCCACCGAGTTTTCGGTAATTTCTGCCAAGGTCCAGGTTGGAAATTATATTTTATAGTTTAAATGACAAGTTGTTAATTTATAGCATCGAGATCATACACATGTTTTTATGTCCAAAAACACGAGATGACTATATAATACAAAGTATAGTAGAGGCTATAAGGATAAGGACCAAAATAGCTCATAGCAGACCACAATGCAGGAAGGAACACAAGGTCCTCCTAACCAGTTTGAGCAACAGGATCTCAATCAGTGGTCAATTTGGTGCTAAATATAGAACACGGACCCTACGTCCGAACCAGAGGTGGTCAAGATTTATCATTTCCTCACTTCAAGTAATCATTGTTCACAGCTGACCTTCTGGATTGGGTCTGAGAGTTTTCCTTTGTTTTACATAAATAGAAGAAATTTTATTAGGTTAGATTGTATTAAGTTTTGGGTGATTCAAACTTGATTGAATGTATCTTGGGTAAGCAAGTATTTAAGTATTTATGGGAAGATTTGAAGGGACTGAGTACTGGCTAAGTTGAAACATGTAGTTGATCAAATTGCTTTGCTTGATGAAATCTGTATGTCTACCTACCAAGGTATTTATCAAGGTACCTGCCTCCCTGATAGAATCTAAATGCAATAATTATGATGAGTGGCTTAGTGTACTTTGTGGTCATGAATAATTTATTGACATCTAATTACATTACTTTGTACCTACTTAGTTCAGAAACAAATGACTGCTACAGTAATAGAACAAAATTGACCAGGTTAGCAATTTGGCGCCTTTTCATACATGTGCAGGGCCATCGCCCTCGAGCCGCGACCTCTGACCCATTAACAGTGTATAGAAGAAACACGTGCAAATTTAATGAGTCAAACAATAATAGGTACAATAGTACAAATCACCACAAATGAATGAAACATAATAAAAATTCTCGAATAAACCAACCGTTACGGAAAGATTTTACAACATGATAACGACCTGGAATACAGTGTCGCCTATCATAATAATAAAACAAAACGAATTAAGATAACAACATAACCGCCGAAAAACTATGGAAAACATTGCAGAAGAACGCTAAACTTCACTGGGAAAAATCATGTACAATAACTACATGAGGATTATAAACTTCAAGAGTGATTATTATAGTTTAAAAATACAAAACAATACAAATAATGAAACCGTTACCTTTTAAACAATCACAGTGCAGGCAGGTCAACAGGAACAAAGTAGGTTGATGTCCAGCGATCGTACGAACTTACACGTGCACTCGGCACCGTATACCATGAGTAAAACACTAAAGACTAATATTTCGCAATAGCTTAATTACACAAACTAGTTATAACAATTTTAAATCAAAAATAATAAAGGCTTTTTGCAAAATAATATTCACAACACGCATACGATTCACTCTTGCGAAAAATCTGACATTAGTGACAGTTGAAGATGTTTTTTTTTTCGCTTCCTTGATTTTGACGAAACCGGTTCACGCTTGCAGAGACTTTAGGTTTAGACCTGACTTAGCAAAACCATGTTTTAAGAAAATACTTTAATAAACTTTTACGATTATTGTTAATAAATATTTTTATATTAACTATTCGTGAAATAATTGCAATAAAAATGTATTTTTTATAGAGGTGCTGACAGTGCCATCTGTAGTCAACAACATGTAATCGATAGTCTCAGTTAGAGCGCCATCTATCAACAAAGTTACGTAACTTTTCATAGTTGACATCTTGACGAGTTTTAAACAGATAAAAAGAGATGGCGTTACTCACTTCAGTATCCAAACACAATTGAAACTAGGTGTCTCTATATTATATTATGTAGCTTTGCAGGATTGTTGACTTGGCTGAAACCCCGTTAAAAAATCTTTTATTTTTACTAGTTTCTGAATTAGAAGAGTTGGCGTTTCAGAAATAATTCTAGCATCTGGATGTCTACAATTTAGATCTTTTATCGTTTTACATTGTTTCTTTCAATAAAGACTCAAAGTAAACTTTACGGCCAAACCAAAAAGCATTTTCATGCATTTTCACTCACAGTCTGTGTAATATGTGGGAGAAATGCAATTTATTACCACCGCCAATTTACATTTATTTCTTCTCCACAGAGTAAAACAGTAAGTACGTTCGTATATTTATTTATTATACAATTACCTACTTTACGTAGGTACCTACTGCATTTTATTCAAACGCAAAATAAATTAGCAGCATCTTACTTGACGGGCCTGTTGACCTAGTGGTTGGTAACCCTAACTGCTAAGCCGGAGGTCGTGGGTTCGATTCCCACCCAGGACAAACTTTGTGTGATGAGCATGATTGTTTGTTCTGTGTCTGGGAGTAATTAATTTATGTATAATATAATATGTATGTATGTATAAATTATATAAGTATATTTATCAGTTGTCTGGTTACCATAATCCAAGCTCTGCTTAGTTTGGGATGACCGTGTGTGAGTTGTCCTAAGATATTTATTTATTTACTGCGATCAATCAATCCACTAGCACTACCTAAGCTTTGAAAAGATTACTGTTAGTTAAATAAATAAATGATAGGTAATAAAACCACAAATAAAACTGAAACATTTTATTTAAATTATAACTCTTTTTTTCATTATAAATAACGCTCTCTTTAAATGTATCTGGAAGCCTCTACATAAACATAGTAAAGTTTTAAATACAACTAGGTACAGGATAAAATACAGAAAATAGCTTAGACAACAAATTAAAAATAGCTTAAATATAATCGTCGAAGTACGCAGGGTAAATAGAACGAAGTCATCCATTGGATCACTGCAGGCAATCATTGTTCACCTAGAAAACAAATAGCGGTTACTGCACTGACCATAGACTGGAGTGAGTTGGCATCTGCGCGCCATTATTTGGTTCTTTTTTCAAAAAGTGTTTATGCAGACGCGTGTGTTCAGAATATGTACAAGCGTAGGTCTGTGCATTTTTTTTCTTTTCTTTTAATATCACTGGGGTAAGCATTACGATATCAATGACAACTCGATCTGTATAAAATATTAATTAACATCGTAGTGTAAGTCTTGAAACTGAATAAAGTATCTAATAATATAAGTAATAGAGTGATTTCACAGTTGCATCATAATTTCAAATATATACAACATGTCCCAGAATAAACGCACACCACCAGACACCCCAATTAGAATATTATGTTATAATCACAATACATACACTGAATTTTTATTATTATGTTTAAAACACTGTTTTTTTTATAAATTAGCTGTACAGATTGTGGGAGAAAATTATAGTCACATTACAAATCTACGCATGCACACAGTCGCACTTGCATAAGGGTCTAGCGTAGTAGGTATTTTATTCATTTTAGTTTGTTTTGACTGTACAGCGGAAGTGTGACAGCAGTTTACGTAGTTTTAATTATTTTTGGGATAAAATATTACCTATATTAAAAATTACAAAAATTGATTCAGTAAACGATTCTGAACAAACTATTTTCTCAAAGTGCATTAATTCAGTTACACATTGTATATTATGCATTTAGGTGTACTTAAATTATTTCGATGATACGTGATATTTGATTACATTTTAGGTAGGTACCTATTGTATATTTAATACATTCGGTACAATGTAAACGACAAAACGTTATATTATCGGACGCCAAAGCTTCATGTAAAAAAATACTAAATAATAAGGAATTTGTATCATGAGACCTTATTACTTATTAAGTTTTTTTTTTGGCTACGTTGCAAGTGTTTAAGCACAACAAAGAAAAATATAAACTATAAACATGCAAGTTTTTCTTAAAGTTCTTAAAAATACAATCAATAATCATGCGATTTAAAACAATCAAAGCAATAATAATTTTCAGAATATTAAAAACAAAATGATCGTTTAATTTGGCACAAAAAACGTACGATTTACACACAAAAATATAAAAAATATTACAAAACATTAAGTAAAAGGTAAAATGAACATCACAGCTAAAATTTCTAAAAATAATAATGGTTTATAAAAAGACAATAATACATTTCTTTTTAATTAATGTCAATGAACTAAACTAAATTTTAAAATAATGAATAAAAGTGTATTTTAAAAGGCCAATGCGTTTTGCACGTCTATGTACCAATAAACAGACCAACATCATAACTATACCAAAGCAGTGTAAAACATATAAAATGCTAAATGACTTTGTGTGATCTAACGTCTAAAGAAAAAAATAATCTGTTGCTAAAAATTATCCATGGAACAGAATTTCAACTCCAAAAAAAGTAAACTCTACATTAGTTGGCAGTGATCGGAGTAGGTAGAGTGATTTTACGTACTTGCATCTAGAATAGTCATAGAAATCATTACATGGATAATCCTTTATTCCGGGATTTCATTTTCGCAGCGACACGCGCGATGTTCAGTGACGACAAAAAGTATTGCGCGAACTATACCTATCCTTTTTTTTTTTTTTGGAATCGTTGCAATGTCCACCTCTTCTATTCTTTACTGTTTCTCTTCATTCATATATGTATTTTTATTATAGAAGGACGATCACATATTCTATAAAAAAGACAGCAAATGGGTAATACATTTCTTATTTTTATTTTGTTCTTCATCCTGCACATTACAATGTTTGAAATTCCTAAAAAAATATTTTTTACGAAATCCCGGGATCCCGGAGGCATATTCATATTAATATATACGTGCCGGAGCATTGACCGCAAATCACTCTACCTACTCCGATCACTGTTAGTTGGTCTGTAAATTAGTACATTTACTTAGGAATGTTGGTTACATTGTTACTTCTATATTATATTATTAGCATAGCGATAATTGTGATCATTGCCAGCAGCAAACCGAGCAGCGTCAGCCAGTCCAAATCTGCCAGGTGTTGGGAGAACATCATAGTGTAGGTACAAGCTAACATCAACGTGCCAGAGTCGTGCCAATCGCGCTTCGACTGCGTGTTATCGCCTGTCAATAACAAAAACAATGCGTACAATAAAAAAACTAGTTAGTACAGGCAACTAAAAACGGGATTGTGAACACAAAATGAAAACAAGCTAGATGCAAAATGGTTACAGTGAAAACCATACACCGTGCATGAGAATGGACCACGTACCTCTATTTTCTTTCTGTGAATTGTGAGTTTGCCGTTTAGTTCTCCACGGAACCACGTTCGTTGGCAGTGAGCTTTGACTAGGAGTACAATCATCTGTCTGGTCCACAGACAATCTTCGCAAGTGCTGATTCATTGTTTGAACCAATTTAGGCGAACTTAAGTCATCACGAACTTTGTTTTCGGAGACGTTCTTGTTTTCATTATTAGTCCGCGATTTAGCACTACTGTCTAATTTAAATATTGTCGCCAGTTCTTCAGAGGAATTATATTCTGTAGAATCAGCAGCATCTTTTTTAGTTTCTAAATCATCTTCGTATATAGACAGATTAACGGAAGCCCTATTCCGAACTTCTTGATTAGAAATATTTTGTGAAACTTGGTTCAGCTTTTCAGTGGCTTCGGTTATTCCAGTCATTTTTTCCACATTAGAATCACTATTATCCGATTTTGGTCCTTTATTTTGTGTAAATAATTTCTCGTTTACTTGACAAATACCAGCGATTAAATCAGATATTCCGTCTTTCAACTCTTTAAAGGCGTTAATTTCATTAATTTCTTTAATTTTGTCATCACTGTTTAAGAATGGATTAAGTGAATTGATCACTGGTGGTTTCAGTTCAACATTCTCTCTTTCATTAGCAACCTCTATTTTTACTGCATCTTCTTTTATCGTCAACGGGATAACGTCAGGTATCAACTTACTCTCTGGTATCACAACCGTGGTTTCTTGAGCCTTTAATTGTTCTTCAGCTTTAGTTATATAATTTGAAAGTTTTATACTTTCGTCTTCAAAGTTAAGTTCTTTTTCGAAACTATGCTTGAGCTGATCTTCTACTTTATGTAGTTGATCAGATATAGCTAAAAGACTATCTTCAGTCTTCTTTCCTTTAGAATCTTCATTGACTTTATTAACATTTGTCACTGGTTTGTCATCTTTCTGATCACTTATTACTTCAGAACGAACGTTAACATGCTTAACTTCAGGAACGACGTCTTCCGAAGATTTACTTGTTAAACCGTTAAGAAAATTTTGCCGACTATCAGAAATTCGGCTCTGCACGTCTGATTTCTTTTCGTTATTGTTCCTATTTTTATCTAATTCAGCTAACGCTACTCCCAATTTGTTGCTTGTATCCATAGCTTCCTGCGCCAGCATACTAAGAACCTGTTGAAACTCATCCTTAGATGAACGTTTCGATGCTTGGGGAGATCTGTTTGATGGTGATGAGCTTTTGGACTTATCACAAGATGGTGGCTTAGCAAGGTGCTTATCATCATTATGAATGAATGAATCATCTTTTGCGAAATGATGGGTGGGTGCGTGGGTGTTATTGACAAATAGACTGACAGTATTGTGTCTTTGTTTTACCTTGTTACGAGGATAGTGGTCCTGCTCGTTGTCGTTATTTTCAAATGTGTTCCGCAGCCGTTTCATAACGTCACTGTTACTGTGGGTTTTTTGCAACGTAGCCATTTTACTCATGTTTAACGCATCGTCAATTTCTTTTTGTATCATAGTAAATATGTTAGCAGACAATGATCTTACAGCTCTCTTTTTCTTAAGATTAGCGGCAGAATCTTTAGTGTAAGGATACTCATTATAAGAATGATTGTTATTAATGAGACCAGTATAATCTTCCCCATTAAAATGTGCGGAGTGCCTATTGTCCTTTCTCAAACTTCTATATGCTAAATCGTCAGAGACGAGGTCAGGTGATCTTCTTGGAACAAATCGTGACCGACCCTTATTTTCTGGTGTCGCATGAAGATAATCACTTTGAGGAGCCGGCGATACTGGTCCAATTGGTATTCCAAATGGTGGCTGAGGATCCATTGTTTTTAGTCGACTATTAGTTTGTTTTATATTTCTGTAAACAACGTCGTCATAAACTATATCTGGCTCGTTTCGTTCGGACTGCCTGTCATCGTCAGATGCGTACGGTACATAAACTGGTGATGCTAACATGTAACTTATTTGCGATTGTGCTTCCTTATAATTAGGTTTTTCCTTTGTTAAGGAATTCATCCGTCTAAATGCCATATCATCCTGTAATTTATCAGGTAATGTCGACCTTCTTTGTGCACGTCTCAAAGGCGTCGTTGGCTGACTGCGTAGTTGGATCTCGTCGTCGTTTCCATTCCAATCGTTGAAATGGTCGTTGAACTTCGGCGTCATTAATTCACGACGTTCAGCTCTATCTAATAAATCTTCGTCACCTAAACCTAAGCTATTATATATAGCTTCTAATTCATTAAGAGCATCGTCAAGGTTAGTAGATTTTCGTCTCTCCGAACCCCTTTCATCATCAGACGGCATTTGATAAATACTGGGAACATACGTATCCGATTTATGTCTAACGTGCGTTTTTGAAGTCGGCGATGTAACAGTTTTTGGTGGGTCAACTGTAATAGATCGCTTGTACTCTGTCGTCGCCTTCCAAACTTTAGCACCGTCAGTTGTGTCAACAGAAGAACTTTTAAATGGAGTTTTGTTTTTATTTTGGATGTCTGTATTTTCTTGGCCTACTTTGTTTTGTTCTAAATACGGGGCTACTCTGTTTATTTGCGTACTATTTGAAAAGTCACTGCTACTTCTCGAGTTAGCGTATATGTGTTGTTGGCGTCTTTGTCTTTCAGCATCATCAATTTTTTTCCAAAATTCCGATGCGTTGCGTGGCCGACGATACACACTTTCAGCAACGTTTTGAGAAGCTTGAGAGTCACTTAAATACTGATTTTCATAACCATTTTGACTAGTTTTAACGCTTATAGGTCTCCTAGATCTAGGGCTTTGATCTGCATAGTAGAGATAATCATGTTTTAATTGGACTGGTTCTGGTTTAACAATATTTGTGGGACCTATGGATTTTCTCCAAGGTGGTGAGTTAGCGTAGAGCCCATAATGATTTGGTTCTGCGGATACTGAAGCTGGTCTCCGAGGCTGTTCATTCCTAGTCTGGAAGTTCTGTATGTATTCATTATTTTGTATCGCAATATGGTCCTCAGAATTTGATATAGGTCTTCGCAGTCCGTTAAAGCTGTGACTTAACGACCTTTCTTGACTTCGTCTCATAACTCTTTCGAAATCGTTGTTAGGTACACCATGCATTACTTGTTGCTGTGAATTTACTAGTCTATCAGCTACCATGGGATTATTTTCATAGTACATTGATATAGGAGTTGCCACTTTTCGTTGCATATCACGAGGAGGTGGCACAGGGGGCGCTTTCTCCTCTCTCTTCACATTTGTTACATTTCCTAAAGGAAACTTGACACACATAACGTTCTCCGGGCTCTCATATTGGTTACTCACGCTCCTCTCTCGGTTATTATTAGCATAAAGCATTTCTCTATTTAGGTTACTAGTAGGTATGGAATAGTTAATATGTTCATTGTTAACTTTAGCGTTAAAATTTATGGATGAGGGATAGCTTTGCGTAGAAGGGAATGATGATATTGATTCAGATTTCATAGGACGGCGATTTACATCGTTAGCGTATAATTGTTCTGTTTTGATATTTTGTGTTTGGTCACGTTTGCAGGTGCCATAGCCACTACTTTGACTTGTCGGCGTTCTTGTCAACATTTCAACCTCTGCTTTTGTGTAACCTTGCTGTAATAACTCAGCTTCTTTATTTAGTTGATTTTCTTCATCACGAGATAACCTTTTGATATATCTCTCATTTCTTGCACTCCTTGACCTTTTATTTAAAGAGCTATCACGTGAACGCATTAATGAATCTTCACTTCTAAATCGAATCATCAATGACGAATTTGATGATTTGAGTGATTCTTCTTCACTGCTTGACTCTCCCTTCATACTATTTCTTAGTGCTTCGACTCTGGCTTTCAATCTTCCTTTTCTTGTTTTTCTAGAAGGTGTCTCCAAGGATGGCCCTAAGGATCTATTTGAATTGTCTTCTCTTAAGCTGAGGGATTCTTTGGAAGCTCCGTACATTTCTTGGGTTTTAGCTCGATAGTTGATAAAGCCAGCTGATGGGTCGGATAGTACACCATCGTCAGTGAGATCTCTGCCGTTCGGTTTGGCTAAACTTTGTGCTCTTCTTGAATCCCTTATTACTATGTGGTCAAAATTATTAACCGCTGGAGTCTTCTTTTTCTTTTTTGACTTTCTTTTCGATGGAGAGCGTGTGCTGACTCCTTCGTCACTTTCCGAGGACTCTTCACTGTCATCTTCTTTCTTCTTCCGTCTGAATAGTTTTCCGATGGACCATTTCTTGTCTTTCTTTCGTTCAGTTTCTTCTGGTTGTGCTGGTCGTTCCACGCGGCGCTGGACGGTGGCATATTCTTCTGTGTAGGGACGGTATGTCGCCGTTGGTGCCGATATGTCTCGGTGAGGAACTGGTGGGGAGTTGACAGCCTGGAATGAGAGAAAATCTAAATTACTTTTATGTCGGGTTGAGTGGACAAGAGTACACTGAAATTTAAAACTCTTTTGTTCTCGTTTTTCAACATTTGTATATAACACTTATTTGTAACCTAGAGACATTAAGACTCTGTGAGGCCCGTCAAAAATATAAACATGTGTAGATAGGTATTTGTACACAGTCACGTAAGTACACTTGAAAATGGTACCTCGCCTTGCTGTCTAGAAGTATAATTTGCCAAGGACGTTGGTTTGGCATGGTGTCAAATGTAAAAATGTTGGGATTACTATGAATTTGTATTGTTTATAGACTTGAAACGGAAACGTTTTAATTGTTTTTATTATTTTATCTGAGGTTTAAAGATCAGAGTAATTTTGACCAAGGCGAATGATAAGTCGGGAGAACAAACAGTTTCTTTAATGAAATATCGTACGCGGAAGCCGAATTCTGCAAAGTTAATGAAAACACATCACAACTTCAATTAAACTGACAAAGCTATACACAATACTACCGATTACAAACTATACCTGATACAAACTGTTAAAACTGCTTATTAATAAGAAAAACGTAGGACTGTAACAAAATCCACAAATACCTTAAACACCAACAATGAAACTATAATCAATGCATTGTTTTGCCAAACCCAACTGTTTTGCATAAAAGCTCATTAATTAGCCGTGGATAATGAAAACAAAACAGAGCGTATCAGCTGGTTATCTTAGCGTAAATTATGTCACGTTTACCTACGTATGTTTTTATCTCTTAAATGTGTTATGGCAACATTGTACATCGCCGCCATCTGTGTTATTTCAAGATTGTTGTGGACTCCGCGAACAATTATCATTATGTCTTGGGCCAATATTTTAGTATGATATAGGTAAATTATTAATTTAAAAACTCCATTCTCAGTACCGTTACACAGTTCAGCCCTAGTCATGTGCAATTCGTCTGTATAGGTGATAATTTAGTAATGAAGTAGTTATTAGTATCTAAAGAACTCCATCTTTTGCTAAGTTCCAAATCCGGCAAAATATTTCATGTAAAATCTGTTCATTAGATTTTAGTGTCCAATCTGGACATTGAAAAAGGATTATACTATACAGAGTAAAATTACTGAATAGTGAGCCATTGATTCCTATTTAATACGTAACAAACTCGAGTCAAACACTTAACACTTTCGAATAATGGCCATGGCTTCGGAATTCTAAGGCCAGTGTGAAAAAAGAAACGGTTCAATATCAAACGAGGCTTGCTCTGACAGAGCTTCAAAGCAGGCATCAAGTGCCAAGGTTCTATTAAAAAATAACTTACAGGTAAGAACGATCTAAAATATTCATTGTTTCTCCTCTCGGCGACTTCGAGCATGGCGACCATATTTTATTATAAAATAAACACTTATTTAAAGAACATTTACAAATATTCACACCCACTTGCGTACTTTTGGCACGACAGTCCTACAGTATGTTTTAACACGATATTACACTAGTAAACCACATAGATCACATAATATATTTACATAATAATATTATCTTCCTATTATTAATTTATTGCACTAAAAAGTTCCACCGCGTCCACAGTTTCAGTCTTTGAGCATCGGTCATTAATTCTTAATTGGAACTAAAATATTGCTTAAAACTAACACTTTGGCCACACGTAATATTATATTTTCGTCCCATCTATTTCGCAAATCTTAGCGATTTTGTGTGTGATTACTGCAAGAACATTATTAATTAAAAAACTGTTAAAACACGATTTAGAATGAAAAGCTTGTATATGTTATATCACAACGGAAGACAAACAAATAACTAATTGGAAGCTTGAGAGCGCGGGCGCACCGCGGACGCTGCGCGTACGACTCGCCAACGATGCGCGCGCGTCCACTCGCGATAATTTCGGCCAACTACAGATAGATCCGCGTCTTATCCTATATTTCTTCGCTATAATAACACAGGCGCCCGATGCTCCACAAATCTAGCTATTTATACGCTCACAACATTTTTTTCTATTTAGATGCAATTCTCGTGTCGAAAGGAATTTTCAGATGTTTTTTTTGGTATGTTACAAATTTAGACGTGTGTATAGGAAGTGCCGTTGGCACTGAATGACTCGCATTATGTTATTTTTTTATTGTTTAAAATGTTATTGATAACGAGCTCAGATGTTGACCGGCGTTCATTAGGTTTCAAAGATAACACGAAATGGGTGAAAATTATTATAATTACTATGTTTGAATATTAACGGACTTTTGTATTACGGTCAAAGATCAGAGACCTCCAACTGAAAAAAACCGTGCGACATTTTAACGTATCAATAAAAATATTTGGAACGCAATAAAGATATAAATACATTATACCTGGACTCTGGAGGAATTAGATATAGATGCGTAATTTCTTAATCTAGCGACATTGGAATTTGTCTGTTTGTTTGAACAGTTTTGCTGATATTTAAAGCTTAGGTAAAAGGGTTATGTAAAACAAGTTCAGCTACTGCAGAAAGCGGGAAGCTGGGAGCTAATGAAGTGAAAACATCGAAGGGAGACCTAAATATATCGACTGAGTCAAGTGCACGATGTTTAAAACACTACTCAGTACAGTTGCTCTAACTATGTTTGAGATTTAGACGAGGTCACCGCTAGCAGACAACTATTTGAGAACAGCGGATATCGTGAAAACAGATTAACGATAATTTGTTTACGTGTCGAACCATTGATGTATCTGCAGCAACGTTTATAATTTAACTGTTAGGCAAAGCGCAATACGTTGTGAAATGAAAACTGTATAGCAGGTTATCTTAATTTAGATTGCGCCGCCATATTTCATAGAGCGTTTGTTATGATTTATATTTACGAACTGAATGAATGGACTAACGATGTTTCTGAAAAATGTGGTGTCAATATTGATAAACTAAATATTGTAATAATTATAGAGTACATCTGCAACACACATGTTTTTCAGTTCCCTGATAAAAAGACAATGAAAACTGAAATAAATAAGAACAAAACGTATGTTTCGTTGGAATTGTTTCTATAAGTATCAATCTTGGGATCGTAAAGACTTCGAAGAGATTTATAGGACGGACTGCAAATATACGACTGCGAACATCCGACCAAAATAGTTCTGAACGGTTGAAGAAGTACAGTTAAATTGTAGATCTTTCACGGAATAGACTTGATATTTGGATGCTGGAGGCCTTTGATCACTAATAATGCTGTCAAACTGATGTTAGCTAAAATGATAGGGAAATAACAACAGCCAATCCAAATCACTTGATTCATTTGAATAAGCTTTTGGAAGACGGCAAATATTCAAAGCAAAGTTGCTTTTCCATTTTGCCTTTTTCTTTAGAAGAAAGCAAATCTTCGGAACATTTTGTGTTACATACAACGTTTGGAATCCATTTAGTATCACAAATGTTTTGTTGCCAGTACTTACTTTGAATGTATATGACCAAAACGCGCAAACGATGCCGCTTTTTGTTACCCCGCCGTATTGCTAAACGATCCCCCAAAGCCGCAGTCATCCAAAACGTACGATTGTGAATGCGATTCTTGAGCCAAAAATACGCCGCGTCGAGGCATCGCTTGCGTTCTTTTTATTCGCTATAAAATGCATCACGAACAACACAATATCGTCAGGAATGTGTTCAATGCTAGCATTAGCTGCGAACGACTTCGTCTAAGTGGTTGTCTCGAATTTAACGAATTTCTCGTTCCTTCCTCTGAAAGGAATTTAAAACCCTTTTTAATTTTGTAGTACATGGGACTCTTTTAAATTAATTCAGTTCAACAATATGCGGTTATTTTTAGAACCTAATTCCGTATACTGACATTTAAACAAATTAAACCAACAGCTCCATTGGAATAGTCACTATTTAATTAAGCTTGAAAAATGGGGGGCTGTACGGGAGAACCGCATCAGGGCCCTTATTCTCTACGGTGAATAAGATTCCACACTCTTATCTTACCACGCGCAACCCACGTCAATACCGTGCCTTGCTTAAACCTTGTCACGGTAAGGAATCGAGACATCTCTATTCTGTAAGCCCCAAGACAAATTGTCTATGGCACCGATAGTACCGCTATAAGAAGTCACATGAGCGTTCTGAAATCAAACTCTCGATTTTAGTATTCATGAAAGAGTACTTGATAAAAATTGTTTTTTTAATTCACAAGGTGGTAAAATAGCTTATTTTACGTTTTACATAGATTTTTAACAAACATCATAGGAATGAATGACTCTCAAAATTAATTTATTTGACAATACTCGGAAATACACTACTACAAAAAATAAGGTTAGACGATTTTTGAACGTTTATTTTTGTTTGTTGTGGAATCAGTGGAATGACAGAAAAACGAAGTTAAAAGTTTTACGTATATTTTTTGGATAAACTAAGAGATAGAAAGTGAAAATCTTTTACCAAAGCATTAAACTTTGGACATCGAAATGTATGCTGTCGTGCGTTCTCGTGCAGTTAGACAATGGCAACAACAACAAAAAAATATAATGAGACGTGTAATGCGTGATGGATCTGATCCTTTAGCAATGGATGCCAGTGCTTTTCATAAACAGTACAGAGTCTCTAAAGAGCTATTTACATATTTGTGTTCACTTTTGGAAGAAAAGATGCGCACAGAACAAAGATGTACTAGTATACCCACAGCTCTCAAGGTAGTAAAGTTGTTTTATATCCTATTAATGAGGCCATTTATTTATTTTGTACCTATTACTATATTTTCTACTTGCAGCTTATTTTTATACTGATTATTATATAAAATCATGCATTATAATCATATTAAATGGATTTGATAGGTACATTTCGGGCCACCCTGAGTGATTTATGTTCTTGTTTCAGATACTGTCTACACTTAGCTTTCTAGGCACAGGCAGTTACCAAACAATAATTGGGCAAGATTGGTTGATGCCTCTTAGCCAACCAAGTATTAGCAGATGTTTAGATGAAGTTGTTGATGCATTACAGCATTTGTTACATATATTTGTTAAATTTCCCAATACTCAAGAGGAAAGAAATAGGGTAAAAATTGGGTAAGACTCTCATAAAAATAAAAGCAGAATGTTGAATTAAATATTTATTATTCCTTTAAATTAAAATTATGTACTTCGAAGGCAGTCGCAATTCTGAAACAAAAATTAATTGTTTTACAGATTTTATGAAAAATGTGGTGTCCCCGGAGTATTAGGATGCATTGATGGTACTTTAGTTGCCATAGCAGCTCCTCGGAATCATCCTAGTGAGGCTGCCTTTTTTGGGCGTAAAGGATACCATGCCATCAATGCTAGCATAGTATGTATTATTTTATTTTAATAAATTTATTCAAACAAATAATATTATGAAGTAATTGTCTACTTTCTCATTACAGGTTTGCGACAGCAACTTGAAAATTATTGCAGTGTGTGCAACATATGGTGGTTCTGCCCATGACAGTTTTGTTTGGAGGTCATGGGCTCTAAGCAACTACATAGAAAACCTTTATCATAATGGTGAAGCAGGCTGGCTCTTGGGAGATTCTGGGTATCCTCAGAGGCCATGGCTTATGACACCAATACTGAATGCACCTGAGGGATCCCCTGAGGCACATTACACAGATAGACATGTGAGGACACGAGTATGTGTAGAACGATGCATAGGGCTTTTAAAGGCACGGTGGCGTTGCTTATTACGCCATCGTGTCTTGCACTACAAGCCTACAAAATGTGCCAAAATAATAAATGCATGCACAGTTTTGCACAATTTATGCTTAAATGATAATTTAATTGATGAGGCAGACATTACTGGAGATGCTGCGGAGATGGAACCATTTAGTGGTAATATTTCCACATCGGATACAAATGCACGTCAGCAATTAGTTGTCACTTTGTGGCAAAACCGTACATAATAATTAGACATTTAAATGAAATATAGTTTGATGAATATTATTGAGTTTATTTTCTTACCTTTCAAAAGCCTTCGCTTTCCTATCCTCTATTAACAACCGCCTTTCTTCTAGTTGCAATTTCTTCTCCCTTACAGCAATTTGCCTTTGCTGGACTTCTAAACGCTCCTTCTCATATTGTAAAATTTGGCTATCGAATGTTTCTACAACAAAATCAAAATGAGTTATTTGATGCTAACGAGAAGATTGCTTATAATTATTATTATATAAGTAAATCTCAAAAAGTAATGGTTAAGAAACTATTAGAGCAGACTTCCTGAAAAATAAAGATGTTCATTATTTTATCACTAGTTTCTGCCCATGGCTTTCACTTTGAACATTTTGTAATATCATTACAAAATGTCCTTCCAAGAGCGATTTGTTAACTACATACTATTGAAGTTTGTACCCTGTTATTAAAAATATTGATACTTACATTTACATCAATCAATATTTTTTATAACATTATTTAATAATCTCAGTAAATATGTACCAGTTCGTGCAGTTAAGCGGCGCCTACTCCTCATTCTCGGCCTTAAAGGTGCTTGTGGTAAAGATGGAGTTATTGGCAGGGGTAACTGCTCATAGTTGGATCTCTCAGCATCCTGAGTACTGCACATTGGTGACGGTTCGGGCTCTGGTATTGCAGGCATAACTGCTGGTGGCATTGACAACACATCCCCCTCTGCCTGCAGTGTAGTAGGCACCACCACAGCTGGTGAGCCTGGTGCACCCTCTGCTGGCTGTAATAATTTATTAAATTCTTCTGGTACTTACTAATATCAAATTAAGAATAAATGCATTTTATTACCACCCCCTCTACTATTCTTTTAGATTGTATTGTTTAGTATAGTATAGTTCTGTTAACTAGTATTTTTTTATAATTTCACTCTTGGTCGGTTTTTTTAAATTCTGTACCCAAAGAGTAAAAACGGGACCTTATTACTAAGACTCCACCATTCGTCTGTCTGTCTGTCACCAGGCATCATGAATGTCAGGAACTGTGATACGACAATGTATTTCTGTTGCTACTCTAGCTACAATTACTAAAAACAGTATAAAATGAATATGTTAGTACAAGAAACGTGTTTTTTTTTGTTTGATATTAATAACGGCAACAACAACACTTGAATGGTATGGAACCCTTAGTGCACGAGTCCGGCTCGCACATGGCTGGTTTTTTATTTAACTACTAACCATTGTGCAAGCCACGCCATCCATACCAAAAATGGCTATGGGCCCTATTACAGACATCACAGCCTCATCCTGCACCGAGAACATTTCCAGCTGTGCTGGGCCATTGCCTGTTCCTCCTGGACCGTCCCCTTTATATTCCTTTTTATTTTTTATTGCCTTCTTTTTCACACTGTTGCGAAGATCACGCCATGTCTGAAAATGAAGTTAATCTTTAGCAGAATAAAAAAAAATCTTAAATAATTATAATCTTTAACAAAGAATCAATGCAAATATTTATTAAATGTGATGTACACTGTAAAATGTAAGTATTAACCTGTTTCCATTTTTCTACTGTTTTCATTGGACCTCCAAGGGCATTTAGTGTATCTGTAAGTTCCTGCCACTTCTTCTGTAATTCAACTTTCCCTTGGAGGCCGGTGCCAAGCCCCGAAGCACATTCATGGTGGATCTTCATGAATTCAACCATGTGGTTCAGTTGAGTTGGAGTAGCCTTAGCTCTAGAGTTAGACATTCTGGCAACGAAAATTGTGGAAATCAGAATAGTTTCAAACAAATTATATATAAAATAAGTTATTTTGGTTTATTTTCATGAATAATTGAGTAAGTCATCATATCATTAAGACGTGGCTTGGATCCAGATAATAATATATTATTATTCATTATCTTTGGATAATTAAAGAAAATATTTTAAACGGAGAGAATTTCTAAGGAAATGTGCATTAAGTTTAAGTCATGCATTACTATGAATAGGATTAAGAACACAAAATACATTAGAAATTAACGATATACCTTTAACGTTAATTTCTAATTTATTATATTGTGTCCATCGTACTTTAATAATTATTACATATGTTGTTTTACAGAAAATACTATCACTCACAACTCACAAGGTTTTTACAGGCTCACAATTAAATAATCAGATACTTTGTAAGAATATCATGTGTAATACTATGAAAATCGATAATTGCTTACCTTTTTTAGGATTTTTCGCACAAAAACACCAATATTTCACAAAACACAAACAAATCACAATGATTCCGCGCGGTTGTCAAGCGTGGTAATTTTGACAGTTCTAATCACGCTAACGTCGCGTCCATTCCACAAGGTTACGTTAAAAGTGGCATAGAGAATACGTTTTTGGAAGATGTCTTAACTAATTAAGGAATTGACGTGGTTTCGAAACAAGGAATCGTTAAGTGGTCTTAGAGAATTAGGGCCCTGATACACTCCATTAAAAATAGGCCAGATTTGGGGACCGATTTATACCTTGTCCGGATAATTAAAGAGCCGCAGTGCGCAATCAAATCGAAGTAAGGGACCATTTAAGGTGCGGTGCGTAAACTTGACGAGTTATGACGCAGGGAATATTAATAACTTGTGACCGTTTGTTTTGACTACCTACACAGAGACGCATCAGGATTTTATGCCTTAATCAACGCGTAAAATTCATCAGCATTTCATTATTATACAGGCAATAGACATAATCTTGAACAGAACCGTAAAGAGCAAATTGATGTTGCAGAAAATTGGGAACCAATTCCTTTCATTCCAGGTCCCCAATTTCGTAACAATTTTATGGAGGAAGTAAAAACAAATGCCCGTTATGCTTAAGATGAGAGTAAATGAGTTGTCGTCACAACGTAGCAAGCTCAGGTAATTGCAGCTGAGGCCGCGATCAAAAATAGATCAGCTGGTCAGTATGATGTAACGTTTTGTTTGATCGCTGTTGATCTAGTATTTGTGAAGATGTATGAACACAGATTGCTTGACACTTGTTTCATTAGCGTAAAGAGGCCAGTGGTCCAATTAAAACAATGTATGGTGCATCCAACTCTGAATGTTTGTTTACATTTACGGCTTTGATTCGTGGTATCTACATAACCAAAGTGGAATGTGATATACAATGCTCGAAATTATGATTCGAGTATTCAGAAGCCACATTCACAGTTGATTTACTTGAGTGGGGTCAGCCAATGTTTACTGTTTTTACGTTATATTGACCTATTTTCATATTTAACAAATTCGCCTTCATCGTTTGTATACTCTCGAAGTAATTTCCTATATTTTGATTACGACATTTACTAAATAATCTCATTAGTTTTCATGCATCTGCTACATCACTCCTACATTAATCACTCGTGCGTCTAAATAATTCGATCAAATCCAAATAATATTTCCTGCGAGCCGTAAGAACATCACCATACGAAAGTTCACCGATCCATCTTGGAGACGCATCTGTCTTCCCTAACTGATGTCCCCGGGACACCGACACGACCGCCCATTGACAAGCGTCACACACAACTACGCATTTCCGTTACAGAATCACTTTTATTTATTGCTATTTTTCGTTTTTTCGACGGCAACACCGATCATGGCTTAAGGAAGAGTCTCGTTTAAAACTTCTTTCTTTGTTTTAATATACGTGAGTGCTGAATCTCGAAGTTAAACAACAATCCGAATTCCTTTCATGATAATACGAAGTTTGTTGCGTCCATAAAGTTAAGTGTATTGGACTCGGCTGACATTTGTTCACCAATTTATTGTGTTATTTTTACTATCGATTGCGTAACGGTTATTTCATTTCATAGTTTGGTTTATGGATCATTTTCTCCCAATCCAACTTCGAACAATACCTTTGTGCTGTTTTCTCGTTTAGAACTTTGATTGTCAAAGTCTGGAAGTTTCTGAAGCGAAACAGAAGTTCAGAAGTTGTGAATGAACACCTGAAGCTGTGATGAAGACACTTTCTTCGGGAGCTACTGTGAAAAAGGATAATGGCAACTAGATAAGAAAAGCGATAAATTAATTTTACTTTCAGTTACAACTGAAGCGAATCTGGATCAAGTTGGGTAAGAAGTGAAAGTTAATCTTTTGTTAGCGCTTATCATTCGCGTCGCGATCTTAACGGTGCTGTTAAATATAGCCCTCGGTGGTGTTATCTCTGGTGCCTGTTCATTATCACTTCCCATGACTTTTGTTTTCTATGTTTTGTGACTTTTGCATAATGGATTAAGAAGTTACAAAAGAATGTGATTTTAAAATTTTTGGTAAGTAAAGGGGTAACTACTACTCAGGACACAGGACCGAGGCAGGGGCATAGGCAATGCTTAATCAAAGCGAATTGACGATTTAAGTTATCAAGCGTAAGTTCAAGATTCCTCACATTTTCTTCACTAATTTCGTACTTAGCTTGATTATAAATACTTATTCTATACAAAAATGTGTACCTAATACTGTAGCTAAGGATACCATATAAAATCATCTGTCAAAACGTTAAAAATTGAGAAGAAACAAAATACATAACAGAGTCCCTTTCAAACCAAAAATATTTCCCCGAAATCCATTTATCAACTTGGCTTAATCATGTTTTGGCTACAGTCACAAAGCGTAAAAAGACACCAAAGACGCATTCAACGAATTGGACAACAATTAACAGCTATATTTATTTTTAAAAACCCTTGTGACGAAATAATAAAGTATAACAAAATGGACATCTTCGTCACAAATTCTTAATAACCCTTCTAACACGAGAATGATTTCGTTAACAAAGAAATGTCTCTTTTGAAAGATCTTTGAAGTCTCGGAGAATTAATATTAAAGTTGGAAAAGTTTCTGTTAATTCATGATTATCACCAGAAGGGCAATTCTAAATGTTTTTAGCGACACTCAACATCAAAAAGTTGTCAATGTATGGGTAGACTAGAGTGAGAGTGAATGTTAAAGTTTTGAAAGTTTTTTTATTCAATTTTATCCGGCAGATTAAATACTTATTTCAGATTTTCCATTGGGTGGAATGGTTAATGAAAACGTGTACTTTTAGATTAAAACATTTTTAAAAGTTTGTGTGCCTTGCTCGCTTTTCGTTGCTAGTGTGCTGAGAATAATTCCAAATCTACAAAAGGCGCACACAGACATTTCAAATTAAATATGACTCGAACCGCAAAATTATACGAAACTGAAGTCAATATAAAAAATTCTATGAATCATTTTTCATGACGAAGTGCAACGCATCATCCATAATATCTTAATTAGAAGTTGTAAGTCCGCACGTGCATAGCATAGGACGTGGGTTCATTCTCTGACGTAGCAGGAAGTGCTGCAGTTTCCCATGTATTAGAATGTACGCAAGTTTCAGATTTATTTATAGAAATGTTCATGGGAAGAATATTGTGACGTATGAACATGCATTTTGAGAATATGTTGCGTGAGAATATGGGTTTAGTTTTGAGAAAGAATTGGATGGAGCGGCGAATGGGGGTACTTCCTTTAGTAAAAAATACTTCAATAGCGGCGACGATTTCAAATTCACGGTAAGCCAGGTCAAACAACTGGCTGCGAGTCCCAGGCAATTGAATTAAATAAAGTTTACGGGGGTTATAATCCTCTATGGCCAGAGACTAGTACGATAAACGATAATTTTATTATTGAATTGCGGTCCGTACGTGAAAAATACTTTGAAAACTCGACTATGTAACTGATTCGACTGCAAGGAACTAATATTTGTATAGCAGGTAATTGGTTTCGAGCTTTGTGCTTTATGTAAGTATTTACGTTATACGATACAGAAAAAGACAATGCAATAAAGTTACAACAAAACATGACAAACGGCTATAATTATATCATTTATAACAGACCCAGCGTCCCGCTGGGGTGTGAATGTACCCATGCCTTTAAATTGGATGAGCATCTGGGCGGTCAATGCCATGATTGCTCAGGTGGTTTGCAAAATCGACGTCAAATGATTCATTTCCATTAGTTAGACTATTAAAAACGGACTTTGGAACGTTTTTTTTAGTGCATTGTTTTTCTTTAATAAAAGACCGTTGTATAAACTGTACTAGCGACCCGCGCCCCAGCTTCGCACGGGTGTTACAAATCATTAAATATCCCGGCTTTTCTCTACTATAATACGCACGTATTATACATATAAATCTTCCTTAACAATCGCTCTATCTATTAAAAAAAACCGCATCAAAATCCGTTGCGTAGTTTTAAAGATGTAAGCATAAATAGGGACATACAGCGGATAGCGACTTTGTTTTATACTATGTAGTGATCTGTAGTGATATACAACGTGGCAGGTAAGACAAGGGACATATAGAAGGAGGCAATTTAGAATTTAATTGTCATTTCAAATATATAAAAAAAACAATAATAAATATTTAACTAATTGTTTTATAAATCAAATAAATTAGGTACTACAGTTAGATACCCTCCGATAGGAAAACAGATCGTACCTACCTCACTATCTTATCATAGGCAAGTGACCCGATGCAACCGCGAGCGCAAGGGTGACTTTTTGACTGAGAGCCGATATTTTCATTACGGTTTTATTTACGATTAAAATTGTTTAACTATTATTTACATGTTTATTAGTCACATGTAAGCACATATTATCGCGTCCTAGAATAATAACCCTCGTTTAACCTGCCACAGAGTATATTTAGATAAGGTGATTTTCCTATAGAATTTCATTTCAGATCGCAAACATCTCCCGGACCTATTAAAGCGGCCTACCCATTCTAAAAATATATTGGTGTAAAGAATTATCTGGCTAGACGGAGGTGGGTGCCGTTAGCCCATCGTCCTTAGTCATATCTCCTGACTCATTCAACACCACCCACGAAACTTGAGAGCCGGTCTATTCATAGTCCAGAGTTGGCTGCAGTGAATAAGTAAATTAAAATATTTATTATGACTGCACGTTCTAATTAAGTGGTTTTATGTTTGAACTTGTCTATGTTGACTTTGTTGACGGCGTCTAATTTGTCTATTAAGGCGCCCATTATGTAAGAGTTTGTGCGTTTGAATCACTGATCCTGAAAGAAAAAAGGGCTCTGCGCGGAGCCACACGACGGGCTTTTTTGTTTGGAACCGGGCGGGTACCGCGGGAACCGCGCTTAACGCAGTTTCTGCCCTTAAAGTCTTAACGTCGCGTCGGTGAAGAAAATATCAAACTTGAACTTACGATGAATATAAATCCGAATTTGCCATACCGTTTCGAGCGAGCGTGATGGATTGATGACCAATGCTTGTGCCATCTCGGTACTGAACGTGTACGTGAGAAGATGTATTTGTGTGGTGGGATAATAATAACCTGTTGTTATGATGTTTTCCTCTGCAGGGCTTCTCACGCAAATGGCAATAGAGTTCATCACAAAACCAGCTAAAAGAGGATTAGAGGACTCATATTTATCTTCAGTCCATGTTTAATCACTATTAGTCTTGCAACCTATTGCTGGCCCTTCCATCCCGTTTTTTTTTCAGTTTTCGGCAACTCTGATGCAGCTACTACCAGCCATTCTGCAAAGATCGACGACTAAACTGGCCTAAGGGAATTATGCTTGCTCATTTACGGTCTCAACCCAAGAACATCCAAGTAATGATAAATGAGGATACGAAACTATAATTGTAATTTTTTACAGATTTTTCAGCAATACGATAATGTACAGAAAACTCGGATCTTTCGCTAATAAATACAACATTTCCTTGTAACATGAAGAACAATGGTTCCTATTGACACATCCGGCTTTTAACCGTCGCGCGCGCATACATCTCTTGCCAATAATTGCTGACCAAAACATCTGTGTTATACTTATTAATAACCCTTGTTACAATTTCTGGATAGTTATGTTTCCTGTACTGACTAGCTAATAGTTGCTTCGTTAGTTTAGACACAGTAACATCTATAAATACTAGTCAAAAAAGACTTAATGTCTTTAAACCTTTTTAAAAGGAACTCAACTTGCTGACGGTTCATTACTCAATTTCTCTATGAACCCTGAATGGTTCTAAAAGGCCTCTTTTAAGACCAGGACTTTTCATCAATTTCCTAGTCTTTTTCCAACCAGGGTCGGGTGCCAGTGCATCCAGCTGAATACCTACCAGTGTTTTACACACCCTAACTCAGATACTGGTTAATATGATATTCCTCTTAGTAAATGAATAAATGTTAAAAATACCCGATTGAGGGTCTTTCGTTTTGTATAATAACCAAATCTAAGTAAAATGCTGCGTTATGCATATTATTATTTAAAGATGAAATTGTTAAGTGATTAAATGTTTCACAGCTCTGTGAAAACAGTAACTGAACAATCGGCTGGTGCTTCGTAAATCTCATTTTCAATTCCCGTATGAAAACAAATATTTGTGTGACCTAATCATAATTACTCTGGCTCTGGTTGTTTGTGTGTGTATAAGTTACATATTTGTGAAAGTATTTATAATGCAGGAGAAATGGCTACCGTTAAGATTGCATTTAATTGTTATTTAATCTATCCTAATATTACAAAACTGAAGAGCTTTGTTGGTATTAAGTTGGTTTAACCTTTCGTGTGTCTAGGACGTGACACAATGCTTTTCTAATTGTGTCTGTAATTAGAGCATTCAGTGGGTTAAAGGCGCTATCTCAGGAAATACTTGTTCAAATAGAAAAAAGTCTTTTATGTTGAATGGCCCGTTTATCGAGAAAGGCTATATAATATTTATAATCACGCAACGATCTATTGCTGAAACCAAGGAGCTGAAACCAGGGCACTGTTGAGGCTGCCACGACACTGCAGCGCATCGGGGATGTTCACTGAGGCACGTATAGATGACTTTTATGCTATCATACGCAAGCGTGTTGCCTCCCTGATGTGGCGGGTGCGGGGCAGCGACAACAGTCTCGTGTTGACTGTGGCAAATAGGGCTGATGGCCTCTTTTGGAAACACTGGACGAAGACATAAGTGTTGCCTACAAACCGTGCCCAGAAGTAGTACTGATTGATTTTATTTTGATCCTTATATTATGTACTAACACTAGTTTTTGTAATTGTCTATGTATTTACTAACAAAATGTGGATTGTAATTATCTGTAATTAAATGAATTGAAACCGCGGGTTCTTGGTTTTTCTCAAGAAATAATACCCATCCCTTTTTTTAGTATAACAAATTGGTAAATTATTATAAACTAGCTTTTGCCTGCGACTTCGTCCGCGTGGAATAGTAGTTCCCGTTCCCGAGGGATTTCCGTGATAAAAGCTCCTATGTCCTTTCTCGGGTCCCAGACTATATCTGTACCAAATTTCATTCAAAACGGTTCAGTGGTTTAAGCGTGAAGAAGAGACAGACAGACAGACAGAGTTACTTTCGCATTTATAATATTAGTACGGATGTTAAACTTTGTGGGAAGTGATGGGATGTTTGTTTTGACAAAACAACTATTGGACATTTTTGTTTAAACTTTACAGTAACACAGATTATACATCAGAATACCGAATAGGCTACGTAACATCACGCTATGACCCACGGGAAAAAGCAGTCACCTAAGATCTGATATATTGCAGGAGAAACTGCGGGTATAGCTAGTATACTCAAAATTTCAATACAGCAGTGCAGATATTTTCGAACTAAAACGAGTAACGTATAGACGTATATATTTACTAAACCCAGTTTGCGCTGTCATTCAACAACAGGCTATTTTTCGTTGCTAAAATAGTGGCAGTTCCGTTCGTTTCCAATCCCGGGTGCATTTCACTACAAACAAACAGACGACGCAATTGTGTTCAGGGTTTTAATTAAAAAGACAAAATTAGCTTCATATGCTTGTTCACGTTATCAATTGTTAGAATTAAGTATGGTTGGGTATTAATATTTTATAGTGATAAAATTATTGGTATAGTTTTTTTAGAGGGGAAATTTTCTGAAATTAGCATAGCCAAAAAAAATTGATACAAAGCTACAGCATTAAAAAGCATATGGAGTTTACTATAGCTATTTCTGCAGCTAAATTTCGTACAAACTTTCACCCTTTCTTTTATTTATAAAATACTATGACTTTACTCACCAGAGCTTTATAAAGGACCTTGTCCGGGGCCATTTCTACCACAATTCCTATTTTTGCCGCAAAAATGCGCTGCTGTGTTCCAGTTTGAAAGTTTACTCCCAAACTATTCGGTGTAATTACACGCACACAATAATATTTTTATTTATTTATTTATTTTTCAGGAACAATTCACATTGTGTTTGATACAATAATAATTGAATAAGTAAGTCGTATTTTCTGAAGGGATGGCAATGTATCTGCGATCACTTGAGCCGCCACTTGATTACCATTCAATTATTTACAAAAAATCATCGAACCAAAATTATTTTTCAAACAACCCAGCATGAATATAGTTAATAATTCTTTGTTAATTACTAACTAAAAGGGCGCAAACCCGAGCATTCCTCGGCAGTGTCACGTTATGAAAGCATGTCATATTTCAAGACACGGCTTCCTCTACTCATTAGCGACCCACTAATGACGGAACGATTTATTTGAATGGCACGGAAAACAAATGCCTACACTATGCTTAAATGACAAGCGGTTTTTATGGAAAGAAAGAAAAGACAGTAATAATGTTAATTTGATACTGTTTAAGATTCATTGAACCTTCGAATAAAAAGGTGTTTAGACAACAGAAAGACAATAACAGCGCGACAGCCGGCTGTCGCCTGGTCGTCGAAGGTTAATCTAGATTTTGTTTTCATATTCGTTCATTTATCTATACTAATATTATAAAGTAGTAAAATTTGTAAGTTTGTATGTAGGGGGTAATCTCTGGAACTACTGGTCCGATTTGAAAATTTCTTTCAGTGTTAGATAGCCCATTTATCGAGGAATGCTATAGGCTATATACCATCACGCTACGACCAACGGGAGCGGAGCAGTAACGAAAAATGCGGGTGAAACCGCAAGGGACAGCTAGTCAGATATAAACTCACAGTTATTATTACATCGCTTATATCTATGCTAAATTATAAAATACTTTTCACATCATTTGTGCCTTCAGCCTTTCATTGCTGTATCAGATAAGACCTGTTCAGCAAAATTACCTGACCAAAAAAAATAGTAAAGGTAAGTAAGAATATTTTGTAACCAGCCAAGTGCGAAACCGAATCGCACTCAAAGGGTTCTTATAGGTTTTCCCAAAATGTATAATTAAAAAACAATGTTTAATAAATAATACCAGTCTATCAATGTCCCACAGCAGGGCAAAGGCCTCTTTTTTTTTTGGTGAGTCGGAAATCATCCAATGACTGCTCCCGTCCTGGGTGGGCAAAGACCTCTTCATATACAGAGAAGGCGTGAGCATTGATCACCACGCTTGCTCAAGGCGGGTTGGCGAATTTGGACTTATAGTAACTACAAGTCCATGTTTCCTGACGATGCCGATGTAAGAAAAACAATTTATTGTATTTTTTTTTTTCAAAATTTTAGGTAGTAGTTTCAGTGAAAAAGGGAGTACGGTCCCATTACAAAAAAATTGGACGTAAGGAGTCTTTTGACACTGGTTAATGTGATCCAGATGCATATAAACACAGCCCGTGAAAAAAAATGTGCTAAGTAATGTTTATTTATCCCGGTCTTAGTAAAAGGCAACTTTTGGACGGAACCCTAAGCACGAAAACAAGAAAATAGTTGTAGAAAGAAGTTCAAATTGACCCACGTAAGCTGACTTTACACAATCGGTAAAAGAAAACCAATTGGCCTATAAAAGAAAAAGCTTAGTATGTAATCTCCTATTCATAGCCGCCTACACTGTTAGGTATGAGCCAAAAATCTTCTAACACAATAACAGGACATTTTGGCACTTACATAGCAGTTATTACTCGAGTAATGTCAGCTTAATCTAGCTCAGGTCGATTGGAATGTCCTAGGACTGTGGTTGGCAATCTTTTTTTATAAGTATTGTGACTTTGCACGCTGTATCTTTACAATGCCTACCTAAAAGGAGATTTGTATGTGGTTCACGCCGCGTTCCGAGAACAGTTTTTGCTTTAATAGAATTTTTCGCCAAAATTGACCTTATTCCACTTTCTTTACGTCAAATCATGAATATTTTCGCCAAAAAGTAGTTTTCTGCTGTCGTAAATTGCCAGCTCTCAGTCGATATCCTCATTACTTACTTTATTATTTTTTAAATAGGATTAACGTTTGTTGTAAATACAGATAATTACATAAAAATTACATAAAACAAAATTACAGAAAATTACATAAAAATTTAATTATATTATGTTTAGTGTTATCATTATCTAGATTAGGGTATGATGAGGCTGGCATATCTTTGTAAGGGAAAAGCCTCTAAATAAATATAGAATTAAAAAAAAAAATACAGATAATTAAAAGTTATTGTTTGGCAAGCCGCTACCGGCTTTTACAGATTAATTAAAGAAAACTATATTTTTACCCTACTCATCAATGACCAAGCGACAGCCGGCTGTCGCGCTGCTATTGTCTTTCTTTTGTGTCTCAAATCACGTGTGTTCGAAGGTAATGTAGATCATAAATCATATTATAATTTATACTTATAATTATACTTACAATATAATTTGAGATCCACTGTCCTAGAGAATGGACTATTAGGGAGGTGGCAAGGCCATCCCGGGATACCCTCAAATGATCCCGGACCAATTCCACGAATTGGTGAAATAGCGGGAATTTTTGTTTACGCATTCTTGTCGCGCGCCGGGAATAAAAGGTGAGATTATATTCGACGCGACGGATAGTGATGTGCACAATGAAAATATTTATCGATTGTTTCATTAACACACATTGTCATGTAAAAGTCGTTATATCGCTATTATTAGGGGGAGGCGATGAGTGTGTAATTCTGTTGTTATTTAATTTTTTGTGTCAGAGAACTTCAACATTACATGACATAAAAAATCAGCAACGTGTTAATTCAATTTCATCTAAATTAACTGAATGAAAATTAAAAAAAAAATACAATTTAATTTAGTCTATTTTTATGGTGATAATATTCATATTTGATCTAATTTATATTTTCATTCAATTTCTTGCTAGTTTAGTTTCTTATTTATAAAACTGTAAACCAACTGACTGACTGTTGATAAATTAACGCACAGCCAACTTTGCTACACTAAAAACGCACCCTGCAAGTATCATGTCTCTAGGACCGTGATATATGTATATGATGATGTGATATACATGACACTTGCATGGTGCGTTTTTTGTAAAGAGTGGGTAACCTAGAAATATTTTTTTAGGAATTCAATCCTGAAGGGATAAAATAGGGGATGGAAGTTCAATATCCACGCAAACTAAGCCGCGGGTGAAAGCTTGTTTCTTATAAAACAGTCTTTAGAATAGAAGTTTCAAATTAAAAAATACGCACATTATAAAATTATTTTAGACTTGCTTCTACGCGGATGATTTTTGAGACCACCTAACAACAAATTAAGCTTTGTCTTTTTGATACATTAATATGTATTAAAGAGTTAAACCTTGACTTGTTGTGACACACACATGAATCAATAAAGTACACCTATATTACACAACCATTCTCAAAACAGCACACCCATAAAAAAATCTTAACTAAAATCCACCCAGCACTGCCATACAAAAAATCCCGAAGTCAAAGTTATTTCAGTACTGGGAAGTAGGACATAGTCCGCATGACCCAGTGCACTAGGTACTTGAGACGCTAACGAATGAAAACATTCCATAGCCACAGCTCTAAACCAGGTAAAACAGAACGTTCCCATTTATTTTCTGCTTTAGAATTAGAATTTGTTTACAGTAATCTTGATTAATTAACAATTAAATTATTTATTTAAACCTTCGAACACATGTGATTTGAGACAATAGAAAGACAATAGCAGCCCGACAGCTACTAATGGGCGACTAGAATCAACTATTTAGATGCAATTGACCTTTCAAAGTACCTCCATACTCCATGGTCTAATGGAAATAAACAAAGTCAAAAATCCTATAGGATTTTCCTAATTATTTCATCATTGTTCTTTGTTGTTCAATTTTCATTTAACTGTAAGTACATAGTAATTTGGTTTTTGTAAACAAAAACAGAAGCAGTAACTTCAAAAGCTCAATTAAGGAAAACCAACGGGAAATTCTTTTACAAGGATAAAACGAAACTAAAAAGAAAATTCATAAGCAATATTTTGACGTCTGACAAGCGCCATCTTGAATTTTTCATGACCAACGAACAATTAGGGTGCTTAATAGAATACATAATTTGTCGAATTATATAAGTAATTTAGAAGTTATGAGGGAACATAAAGATACCGGTCAAAATCAAAATGTTAACCCTTCCTTTTTTCTTCGCTGCCGTTTTCGAAGAGAAAAATAATAACAATAAAAAGTCTATCGATAATGTATTCCCATCCCTATAAGTAAGATGGATGGCCGTCACTAATGAATGAATATTACAGCCATAGCTTTTCGCCTTGAACACGCATATATAAACTCGAAATATTTATGTATAATGTATTTCGACAGGCCTATTGGACTAGTGGTTAGTGAACCTGACTGCTAAGCCGGAGGTCGTGGGTTCGATTCCCACCCAGGACAAACTTTGTGTGATGAGCATGATTGCTTGTTCTGTGTCTGGGTGTAATTTATGTATAATATGTATGTATTTATAAAGTACTAGCTTCTGCCCGCGGCTTCGCTCGCGTTAGAAAGAGACAAAAAGTAGCCTATTTTACTCTCCATCCCTTCAACTATCTCCACTTAAAAAATCACGTCAATCCGTCGCTCCGTTTTGCCGTGAAAGAAAGACAAACAGACAGACAGACAGACACACTTTCCCATTTATAATATTAATATGGATATAAGTATGTATATCAGTTATCTGGTTACCATAACACAAGCTCTGCTTAGCTTGGGATCCGATGACCGTGTGTGAGTTGTCCCGAGATATTTATTTATAATTAACTTACATAGTGGCTTTTTTATCCCTTCCGATCAAAATATCTGCTTTATTCAAATTACTCAAAATGTGTTAGATTTTAATAGGTTCTTGGTTATAAGAACACGTGGATGATCTCATTTGTCATTTAAACTGAAATATTATTTTCAAACTGGACATTGGCAGAAATCACCGAAAATTCGGTGGATTGCCATTACGCATACAGACGATTTTTTCGCAATTATGCGTAAGAGAACAGCATCACTAAGGAGTAGAATGTGGGGGAGTACCAATGTCATCCTGAAGGCATTGGGTGAGAAGTTAGACAGTCCAATTGCTGGGCACTGGATGCTTACGCACCTTCGTACTCGGGGCGGTTAATATATGTATGTGTTCCGTCCATTTTGTTTTGATTCATTGACTGTGTTATAATTTTATTTGATTATTTAATTTTAATAATAATTGAATTTTGATTTGATTTTATGAATTTTAATGTATTGTGAATGTGATTTTAATGTGATGATTTGCTATTTATTTTAATTTACTAATTGTTTTTAAATTATATGGATTATGATGGTCTGAAATAAACGTTTAATAATAATAATAATAATTACAAATATAAAAGTTGAAGATGTCAATGATGTCCTAGATAAACTCAAAAGTACACATGAACAAAAAAAGTCATCATGCACTAAAAAAAATCCCAGTGTACGTAAAATACAGTTATATACCTGCACACAACCCTACACAAAATTGCTTCACTTTATTTACATCCACGGGGCCCAGGTTAGTTTCAAATTAGAATATTTGGAATATGAATGGAACGTTTTTCCTTTAGGAGTAATACAATTTTATAAGCGGATTGTGCTTCGAATTTCGCATCGACCTTTTCAGGTTTATAGGAAAATGAGATGGCGTTCCACCATCATTATGTATTCTATGCTTTCTTTGTTTTCGGTAGTGAGATGAGGCTGCAGCTGCAGTCCGTATACATTACTTAGCACGAAGTTTGGCTTAGTTTTTCACTGACTGACTGAGAAAAACTTGTTTGAAGACCATTAAAATATTCATGGTATGCTTATCTTAACTTTTTTATCACGTTTTCTTTGTCGGTCAGAGGTCGCCACTCTAAATACAGTGACACGGCATATAGCATATAACCAGGGGATAATTAAGACGCTTCTAACGATACCCCATTAGTTTAGTTCTGATAGGTAGGTACTTTAGGAGCTAAGAGTGGAACAGGTGAACGTACATACATAGCCTGTCAAAATCATAACCTTTTTTTGGTACAGCTGTAGTCGGATAAAAATGAGACCAGTCGGGCCAATGGCAGTAAAAAAATTGTCTTCTTGATCTACATAATAAAGCGGGCCATTGGGTCGTTTTACATCGGAACTTTAGGGTCCCCAAAAAGAATAGTGCTTCGTATAAAAAGGTCGATAACGTAAGAACCGTGTGTAATCCCAACCGTGTACTCGCTCTGGAAGCCGTCCCAAAGCGTTCTGTTAAAATTTTATATCCGACCTAGTATTGACGCCGATATACATAGGGTTGGCAAATTTTCCGGGAGTTAAAATTATTTTTTATTTATTATAACACAATTTTCCGAGTTAAATTACTTACTATTTATGGCAAAAATAGTAGCTTCCTATCAATGCAAAAGTAGCTAGAATATGATCATTCGTTCTTATAAAACAGTTATTCTTTATATTTTTTTGTCGTTATCTTTGGAACTGAAAATAAAAAGCACTAAAGTCAAAGCACGGACGATTAAATACGAATAAAGAAAAATAGAAGTGTATGACTGACAAGTAGCTATGTTTTATTTATTGTTTACATGTGTTTTACAATAAGACTTCTTGAACAATTTCTATCACCAGACACACTACTGAGCTTTTCTCAACTCAACTTAAAAAAAAAACATTACTGAAAACTGCACTACCCACAAAACCGCAAGCACTCAAACCAAATTGTGCCACCCCTACACACCAGCCGATAGTGTAATGACAATCCCACATGTGACGTGATCGCGAGAGGAATCCTAAGGTCAATGCCTTATTGGCACTTACATAACAAATCTATGCCGTAAACCTCACGAAAACACACTTCTTAGAATTCTGGAACATGTTTTCTATGTTATTTTTCAAGTCTGCTATGACAACGTACGTAGGGTGGGAAATGGGAGGAATTGCCCACCCACCTCTCCCTCCCCCAGGCGCCTTCCAAAGAGCATGCAAAATTGCATCAAAATATTGCCTAATAAACCAATTAATCTACACTAATAATATGAAACTACTGAACCGATTTGGAAAATGTTTTCAGCAATATAAAGAGCTATGTTATCACTTATCAGTGAGCAACACAGGCTAAATAACATTTTCAAATAATCTCCTTCACAATTCCCGCGATTCACTACTGTAAGTATTTTATTTATTTCATTACTAGCTGACCCGACAGACGTTGTCTTGTCAAGTATGAATATTGAATTCGAATTGACATACTACCTACCTACTACCTACCTACTACCTACCTACTACCTACCTACTACCTACCTACTACCTACCTACTACCTACCTACTACCTACCTACTACCTACCTACTACCTACCTACTACCTACCTACTACCTACCTACTACCTACCTACTACCTACCTACTACCTACCTACTACCTACCTACTACCTACCTACTACCTACCTACTACCTACCTACTACCTACCTACTACCTACCTACTACCTACCTACTACCTACCTACTACCTACCTACTACCTACCTACTACCTACCTACTACCTACCTACTACCTACCTACTACCTACCTACTACCTACCTACTACCTACCTACTACCTACCTACTACCTACCTACTACCTACCTACTACCTACCTACTACCTACCTACTACCTACACCTACTACCTACCTACTACCTACCTACTACCTACCTACTAACTACCTACCTACTACCTACCTACTACCTACCTACCTACTACCTACCTACTACCTACCTACTACCTACCTACTACCTACCTACTACCTACCTACTACCTACCTACTACCTACCTACTACCTACCTACTACCTACACCTACTACCTACCTACTACCTACCTACTACCTACCTACTACCTACCTACTACCTACCTACCTACTACCTACCTACTACCTACCTACTACCTACCTACTACCTACCTACTACCTACCTACTACCTACCTACTACCTACCTACTACCTACACCTACTACCTACCTACTACCTACCTACTACCTACCTACTACCTACCTACTACCTACCTACCTACTACCTACCTACTACCTACCTACTACCTACCTACTACCTACCTACTACCTACCTACTACCTACCTACTACCTACCTACTACCTACACCTACTACCTACCTACTACCTACCTACTACCTACCTACTACCTACCTACTACCTACCTACTACCTACCTACTACCTACCTACTACCTACCTACTACCTACCTACTACCTACCTACTACCTACCTACTACCTACCTACTACCTACCTACTACCTACCTACTACCTACCTACTACCTACCTACTACCTACCTACTACCTACACCTACTACCTACCTACTACCTACCTACTACCTACCTACTACCTACCTACTACCTACCTACTACCTACCTACTACCTACCTACTACCTACCTACTACCTACCTACTACCTACCTACTACCTACCTACCACCTATCATCCATACGTCATTACATAGCTGTCATTATACGTCAATTTTGTTATTCCAAGTCTGATTCTTTTTTGTTATACCACGTTTTATAGTGACTGACGTTACATGTCAAGTCACACGGGAATGATGTCGAACGGGATAAAAAGTATCCTATGTCCTTCTCCTGGCTCTAAACTACCTCCCTGCCAATTTTCAGCTAAATCGGTTCAGCCGTTCTTGAGTTATAAGTGAAGTAACTAACACGACTTTCTTTTATATATATAGATAAAAATAAATAACTGTTACATAAAAAGTGCATCTGTTTTTTTATACCCTTAATTTGGTTTTGTTGAGTATAGTTAACATAACAAATACAAAAATCTGAAAGACAAATTTTCTTCTGCGGTTTTGTGTTTTTCATTCTAATATCATTTAGTATATAATCTATTTGGTGGAAAAAAATTGTTTGGCTGTCTGACAACATTTTGCTTGACATTAGCCGAGAAAAAATGGCGACTAGACAACAAGCTCCGCAAGCTTCACAGGTAAATATTTATTTTTGTTGCTTTTTGGTCTATTATTGATACGTACGTTATTTGTTTCTATTTATATAATATATAATCAATACGATAAAATTATTTGCTATCTGTTTCTCACCAGAACAAGAACGCGTCGAGTCGGAGAACACGAGTGTTGAGTATACTCAACAAAATTCGATAATAAGTAATCTAGTGTGAACAGGGTATGTAGCAATGATATTTATAAGAAGATACGCTACGTTCATACTGCTGTATTGTTGCGTTGTTATTACTAAGTACTTACATTAGGTGTCAACTACGACTGCGATAGATAATACGGAACTTATGACACAGAAAGAGATAGTTATCTGTAGTGTGTTGCGCATGAAGTACACTAATGAATCATAGAGTATGCGGATTCGCTAACAGAAGAGACATTGAATATAACAATAGGTATGATCTATTAAATAAAACAACAAACAAAATAGTCATCTATTTACTTATAATCCAATTAATAATAATATTTTTTTGAACGCATGTATCCTTTCGATGTAGTATCTTCCTGTTCAAAATGTGCAGAACAAATTGTACTACTTTTTCTAGGCACCCAGTCATGTTCACTTCTTTCCGCCTGTACCATGCTGACCCATTTATGTTTTGTAAGATCGTCACTCGGAAATCTAAAAAAATAATAGGTATAACATAATAATCTGTTTTATCTAGGTACATTACATATATTCTAATATTACTAATAAAATATCTAATAGCCTGCTATTACTGATCTCATTCTATATATTGTTTTTATTATGAACAGTTGAAAGCCAGAACTTATTATATTCAGTATAATATTATTTTAGCAAGAGTCAAGACGCTCACTAAGGCCTCCCCCACATTAGGCGCGCGCGTTCCTCTGGCGTATCAGCGACGCGGCCGCCGCGACGCACGCGCGGCGCTCGCGCTACTCATACGCCCGATGATTTCGCACGCGTAATGTGAGGTCAGTTAGCCTAACTAACAAGAAAACTCAGGTTGCGCAATCGAGCGGTTCGAACGCTATGTACTTTGCCTTCGATTTCGCTTCTGGTTGATTAATCTATGACAATGTCATAATATCATAATGACATATTCTATTTGTCCTTGTCGCGCTGCAGTTGCCATCATATTCTCTATCCTTTTCGAACCGCCATATTACTAAAAATCCGAAATTTATTTGTAAATGAGAAATAAAATCGTGAAAAAATACAAATATGACGTTCCTTTATATCTTACTTACGTATGGTATGAAATTCCTTCACTCTTATTTATCTTGGAACCACAGTTTTACACTTTCATAATACACGGCTCGACATTTAAGATTATTATTGTCACAAATGTCACACCACGGACACGCTTTGCTTCGCTCGCTGCTACTAGCCGACTAAGTGAAATTACAACAATTGTCTGAATTTGACTGCAACAATTTGCACGCGCTAGTCCGATATCTACCTCTTTATTGTATATATAACATCATTGGTATGTAGAGTATACTCAACAAATCTAAGGCGGCCAACTTTCTAAAAACTGAATGCGGGACTTTTGGTGGGGGGGGGGGGGGGGGGTTAGGGTTTAGTCGATATCATTACCAAAAATACTTACATAAAAACACAAAACTAAGATAATCATTTATTTTTAAAATCATATTTGTCACTGGAGTGACACTTTTAACAAGCTCAGGATTTTTATTGAGAATGTCATAAAAATCTTCGCAACTCAACTCATTATCTATCTATCTCTAACTCAACTCAATATTACATTTAAGTACAAGCAGAGCTCGTAGTGTTTCCACTTTTAGTGACGACTTTTCGGACGTCGAATAAAAACCTTAAGCAAGAAGCAATAATATAACCTATCAATGGTGCCGATTCTCTTATTCACAAACTAACGTAAATTTCAGTTAAGTGCATCTTTCTCTTTCCATTTAATTAAGAAAAGGACAGAAGATAAAATATTAGTTAAGTCCTGTCAAATTTAGACACTCCATAGATAATTTAGACACAGTTTAAAAACATGGCGTCTAAATATACGTCAATTTTCTTCCGGCGCTGTCTAATTTGACAGAATTAAACTAAATTGTATCTTCTGTCCTTTTCTTTAAGAAATGGAGAGAGAAAGATGCATTTAACTTAAATTTAGTCTAGTTTGTGACCAAGGGAATCGGCACCAATATCGTGTCACTGCGTGCACTCATGTCTAATTTTTAAAATCAAAACAATTACATTACCCGTGCGCCCCTTTCCCGCTCTTACGCCTCATGAGTTCAGTAGAAAGAAAGAGAACGAGATTAAGCGCGATACGCTTGTCACTATTATAATCTGTGTTCCTGCGCTGACGCGCTGTTGACCGTGCGCGCGTGTGGGTGTTGTGTAAAAGTGTGGTAAAAAAAATAGGATTGCGGGACATGCGGGACGCATACAACGTTTTACGGGACTATTTTACTAATAATTTCAAAGCGGGATTTCGTCTAGCATTACGGGACGGTCCCGCAGAATGCGGGACGGTTGGCCGCCTTAAACAAATCTGCATGGTGAGATTTATTGCTATAATGGTACAAGGGTTATGTCTGCTTTTTTTGTGAATATTTTTCGAAATTATATTCAAGTTTCGCTTTAGCTAGAACTGAAATGACGTATATCATGAATATTTAACCTTTATTAATCTACAATTTTTTGATTGCACTATTTTTACATTAAAATATCAACTTTATTGTCTTATACTAAAGTTCAGTTTCGATTAAAACCTAAATATTTATAAGATACCTATGTCCGGTTGGTTTTGGTTATTTTAAAATGAGCTAAAGCCTAACGCTGATTTTCTTGTTTGAGTTTGATAGCAATACCTTCACGCTACTCGCATATTTCTAATTTTTCCTACTAACGTTTTTGCATGTTATTTGTGTGTCTAGTGTTATTTTTGTTAGTTGCTTGCTTGGGTGCCTGCAAATATCTAAATTATTTTCAGAATTCAAGATCAAGGCATATTCTGGCCCTAGTACCGGACGAGAACGCTCCATCCGAAGTTAGCGGAGAATCAAGCTCAGAAAATGAAAAGGAAGCAGAAGTGATTGCGATTGGTCACTACGAACGTCACGACTGAAGCTCCTTCAATTACATCTTCACTTGCGGAGCTTTAACCTTTTGGATTCTTCGAATGACGAACAAAATCCTAATGAATCTGTCTCACTTCTTTCGGATTTTAATCCTGAAGAAACATATAGGTATAATGAACAGCAACAACCTTTCAATGACATCCCATCTATTAGTTCGTTGTCAACAGTGTCTCCTATGTCAAACATACCATCTGTTACTACGTCATTCATCATCAATTAGGTAAGTGAATCTTCACAACAGTCTCCACAAGTCTCAGCTTCTACACCACGACCAACACGAAATACAAGAGCGCAACGTCCCAGACAACACAGCCAATTTGATCGGCCCTAGGCAACCCCTAGGTGTAACTAAAAAAAAAATTGAACTCGAGTTCAACTGGTCTTATGGGCGTTTCTTTCATCGTGCCGATTTGGATCCCGATACATTTGAAAGCCCCCTTACCAATAACAAGAATCCATTAAATTATTTTACTGATTTTTTTTCTGAAGATTTTTTTGATACAATATGCCAAATATATATTCACTGTAGACGATAGGACGATCATTGAAAACTGTCGAAGAGTTACGAAGCTTCTTAGCCGTAAAAATTATAATGGGTATAGTATCTATGCCATCCTACTTGGATTATTAGTATACCAATACGCGCTTTTAATTAGTCGCAGATATAATGCCCGTAAAGCGGTATCAAGTTATCCGAAGATATCTACACTTTGTGGATGATAACAGTGATAACAAATAGTGAACCATACTTTAAAATAAGGCCAATAGTGGAAATAGTTCGTCAAAACGTTTTCGTTCGTCAATTCGTTAATTATCATCCTAATTAACTATAATTACGACGTGTAATAATTTTCTTAAATAAATAATTCATTATAATATACCTCAATTTTGTTTTATTTAAACTTACCGATCAGCCGGATTTGTTAAGTATACTCAACATATCTACGTCACTATAGTTCTTTAATGACCGAATTTTGTTGAGTATACTTAACGTTGTGTTTTCAGGAAACTGTTCAGGAAAGATTTTTTATTTTATTTTTCCCGTGTGTTTTAAAAGCATATGGACATAATATATTAACGCGAACTTTCTGAAATCATTTTTTTATCCTTGCCAAATTAAGGGTTAAACAAATTCATCAACAGACAGTTAAGTAAAAATGCCAGAAAACCATGGAATATAGGAACAAATAATCTAGATGTTTTCCCAAAAGAGTTTTCCAGGGGTGAATGCACTTTCAGAACTGTACGGTCAGCACCGAAAATAGCTGACCAATTTAGAATTGCAAACTTTTAGTCTATAAAAGTTTGCCAGTAGAGTAATGCATTTCGATGTTCTATTAATCGATCCACAATTTCAAACAGAAAATTTAACTTAGTTTCAATTCCACGATAGGTATATGTATTTAAGTTAGATTTTAGTTCTAGAAAGTTACTTTCAAATGACTGTATAATGATTAAGCTGCAGCAAAATTAATACATAAGTAAACAATAGAATAGGTAAATAAGTGGAAGTCACAAGAGCTAATCTTTCAACGAGCAACCGACAGCCGGCTGTTGGCTGCTATTGTCTTTCTAGTGTGTCTCAAATCACGTGTGTTCGATTGATTAATAGCAGAAAAACCCATATTATAGTTAATAAACTATATGCTATTATTTTTATTATTAGCCTCAGTAAACAGGGGAGGGTGCATCGGCCCAACACACGAATAATCCAATTAGGGTTCCAATTTTCTTTCGGACCTCCGTACCCTAAAAAAATACCTAAGAATAAGATCTAAGTCAAATTTTTCTTGACCTCAAATATGTGGATGATAGATTAAACACGCTACAACTATTTAAAGACGATAGTTAGGGCGTTATTACACGGAGCGGCTAATGACGCACACGCATACTTGCATGTCAAATAGTTACACACTCGATTAACTACATCGAGTCGTGGAGACTTGGCTGCTCATCATCAGCTCATAAAATGTTCAGTGATGAATATGCAGGTCACTTTATCTTTAGTATTTGCTGAAAAATTGCAGTTAATCTTTTAGGGCTATATACCATAAAGATATTAAAAAATAACATTGTATTTTCCACTCTAAAATTAATTTATAGTCTATGTATACGTCCTTAATGAGATATTTTATTCTAAACACAAAACAGTAGGCAAAAACATGATTATTTTCCAGGAAAAAATGCTGAAATGAAAATATATTGGCTTCGTTATGTAACAAATGTGATGTTACTCGTCACGTCACGATTCTTTTATTGCTATGAAACAGAAGTTTATCAAATGATTTTTGTAAACCAATACTCTGGAGGTTCATTAAAATTATTGAAGAAATACAGCGGCTTTTTCAGTAATGAATTTGATTAGGATTTGGGAATAAATCATGTAAGTCTGAATTAAGATATATTGTTACAAATAATTATACATAAGAAAAACGTTATTAATTAAGTTACTTCTACAGTGGTAATCTTACTAAGGGCTGATTTTTCAATCATCAGTTAACTTTTATCTGAGGAATAAATATGACGGTTTGACATATTTTCTATACGAAAGCTGTCAAAACGTCAAATATACTCTTCAGATAAAAGTTATCTGGCGATTGAAAAATCGGCCCTAAGTCTGAATAATAATACGATGAGAGTGAAACTGTTTGTTTATTTGATAGAAGTAATCTCTTGAACGTTTACTGAAAAACTACAAATGGCGTTTTCTTGTACGTCTTGTCAAATTTATAACACCCCTCTATTTGAGTCGAGGGTTAAAAAGAAGTTTGTTTTCATGACTGCTAGCACGACTTTAAAATCAGTTACTAACAAACCTCTCTATACATAAAAAAAGGCTTAAAGTTTATACATTTCTAACATTCGTGCCGTCGAGTGTACCAATAAGACTTAGTGAAATGGAACAAGCGAAACGCGTAAGTAACTAAAATGCCTTCAGGCTACTAGTAAATGGATCTCTCGGGATTGCATCGCCTGTCCTAGGTCGAAAGGTTTGGGCTGTGGCCACGAAATCAGCGGGGAGCCTGATGCTGAACAAAGCTAAACGGACGCGTACGCGTCTTTATGAAAAATCGTGGTTTTCTATGGACACAAGCCGAATAGAGCAGAATAAATGTGCATAGTCCCTTAAGTTTGACGTCTTTTTTCACTCTTATGACGCTGAACGCGGCTTATAGAAGTAGATCTGTATTTGTGACATTTGTGTACGGTACCTATCAATAAACGCTTATCGATTCTTAAAAGGTTGAAGAAGACTTGTCTGGCTCTTTATTTATTAAAAAGTCAGCGTATATAATAATCGATGGTGTTTAAATATTTATTCATTACATTCGAAGGATATAAATACCTGTTCGATAGGTTAAAGTGTTAGCGCCTTACTAATAAACGCTGCATAAAGTTATGACAGAATACGTCAAAAAATGTATGGTTACACAGGCTTTATTCATTGCATAACTTTACACAGTGATTATTAGAAAGCGCATTAGACTTTAAGCGCCTTACTAATAAACGCTGCATAAAGTTATGACAGGTTTATACGTCAAAAAATGTATGGTTACACAGGCTTTATTCATTGCATAACTTTACACAGTGATTATTAGTAAGGGCATAAAAGTCTATTTTTCCATGATTTGACAAAACCGTGGTCGCCATATGTGTAACAGAGAACGCAACATGCGTCCCTTTCCACATTTTATTGCCCCACGAGCAGCGAGTGTTTGACATTAGTATAACTAGACTCGCGCCCGCTACGGCCACCGTGCTCGCTGACTTCGTGGCCGCAGCCTAAGGGCTGTGACTAATAGAACGTCTATTCGACTGCCTTGGGGCTACTTGATGTTTCTAATTCATACGTATGTGCTCTTACTTTTGTTCTCGTATTGTTATTTTTGGTAAGTAAATATTGTATTCTTAAAATATTATCTCTTGAACTTTTTTCCAACTATGAAACAAATCAGCTAAATATCAGTGTTGTGCGTGAAGTGTCTGTCTATCAGACCTTCACAACCCAGCTACTAGGTAACACAATAGCTCTTGGTTAGACTAATTCTTAGACGTTCTGGCTTCTGATTACCCGTAATGACTGTCAAAGATTTTTCCGAGTATGTCAGTGATGTCTTGATAAGCTAATAAAGTTACCCATTTTTAAATAATTTTATTCCATCCGAAGGTTGTCTGGAAGAAATTGCTTTTTAGCGATACGGCCGCCTATTGTACTCTTGCATATTTGTTTGTGTTGTCCCTTACTGTTTTTGTCCTATTGGTGTACAATAAAAAATATTCTATCTATCTATCTATCTAAAGTACGGACATGGAAATTAACCCTTCGAACATGTGACTTGAGACACAATAGAATAACAATAGCAGCCCGACAGCCGGCTGTCGGTTGGTCGTTGAAAGGTTAAAGAAACACGGACATGAACCCGCAACCATTTATCAACAACAGATAACATAGGCGCCTGGACCAATATTTTATCACGACACTCATTAAGTGAAAGTTAAACGAAAATCTTCTCTTTTCAGAACAAATAAAAGCATGCGGAGACGCTGACAACAACTAGTACATTAAAAAAGCTAGTTCTCAAAATGTTTTCTTACAATTATCTTGTTAAGGAATAAAAGTGCCCCGCCGTAATTTCATTACACAAAGTGCTAATTTTAGTGGCACTAGAACCGTCCTAGTCTTAGTGTTGTACTAAAATGTTATCAACCACTAAATCGCGTCAGAGTCGTTTTCACAATACTTGAGTTTTCACTCCATTTTGTTTCGCGTGACGCCAATTCGCGTTCGCCAAGTCGTGTAGATAATAATGTAATGAAGCGAAATCACGGCATATTTGTATAAATTATTATGATTAACTAACATGACTCGCACAAAAGTAATGAGTGCGAATTTAAGTGAACTTAGTGGTTAAAAAGTTGGCGATCTAAAATAATTTAGTAAATTATATTTCACTAGCAACCCGACCCGGCTTCGCTCGGCTTTTTCCTAATGTAGTATGCATCTTAATTGTCTTCATGAATCACCCTGTCTGTAGTGAAAACGGCATGAAAATCCGATCAAGAATTTTCGAGTTCATTGCGAACAGACAAGCTGACCTTAAACAATCAATTATTTACCCAATATTAATAACCGTATAACGTTATTATTGAATACATATAACACAATTATTGAATAAATGTTTAAGCTAGTTTAATTTTTATTGACCAATATTTATTTCTTTACACCCTGTTGAATCCGTATTATTGAATGTTTCAAATTGTTAAAATGCCTCAATATTATTGCACAATTTTATTGTATAAGGCCCTAACAATAGCCTCCATTTTTAAAAGAACATTTACAGCGTTACAAATATCGCAATTTGAAAATGGAATCCAAACTATTTTGTTCATTTTATTACAAGCCTGTGTTGTTGCAGGACAATGACCCCACTCCTTGTAATTTTCTCTATGTCTATGTGAGGTACTAAGCTCTAGTCTTTATCGAAGGCCGTACCCACTATGCCCTGCTAACCGCCTACATCTATACATATAATAAAATTCTAAAAGGTCGGTGTCTGTACATGGAAGATAAATAAGAAAAACTTTATAAGGGAAACTTTATATACGCAATAGAACTCAAAACAATGATTTTTAGAATTTTTGTCTGTTTGTCTGTATGTCTGTTTGTCTGTTTGTCTGTACGTTTGTTCAGGCTAATCTTAGAAACGGCTTAACCTAATCGAATGCGGTTTTCACTAATGCGTTGCGGTTTTCTGGGATTAACATTTAGTCTTTGTTTTGTTTCAATCGGTTCATAAATAAAAAAGTTATGTCAATCTAAAGAATCGCATCATCACATTAATCAATCAAATCAATCAAAAAATAAAACATTGTATACATCCTTACCAAAATAAATATTTTTTTATTCAAGTTTGTTTCAACACCTACTAGACTAATTACTTTTTGAATTACTCAAATCGGACATTTCATTTAAAAAATATTAAACCCTAAGCGCAACGGTTTAAATTGCTCCATAGTTTCCGTTTAATTTCGCTAGATGGCGCTGTACCGTCTGTCACGATTCCTAAAAAGTGGTGTTAAGATTTTTGTGAATATAATGACCCTCCCATGCAGCTTTCCTTCGTGCAGGTTCTATCCCTGTTGTAAAATATTTGGTTGTCGATGCGTTTGTGATAAATATTGGGTCATTTGGTCAAAAACAATAAGTAATCAATTAATTTAGTAAATTAATTAATTGTTTACTTTAACCCCTTGCAGGTTCTATCCCTGATTAGATTTGTATGTGGGGTGTCGTTTCATATGCTTATGAGAGTGAAATTATATATATATATATATATTCAAAACTAGCTTTTGCCCGCGACTTCGTCCGCGTGGAATAACAGTTCCCGTTCCCGGGGAATTTTCGGGACGAAAACTATCATATATGTCCTTTCTCGGGTCCCAGACTATATCTGTACCAAATTTCATTTGAATTGGTTCAGTGGTTTAGGCGTGAAGAAGAGACTGACAGACAGAGTTACTTTTGCATTTATAATATTAGTACCGATTAATATTGTAGGATGATTGGTGATCGACACTGATGCCAAAAATGCAATCAGTAATTTTTTTGTCTGTCTGTATGTACACGCATGGGCTAAAAACTACTAAAGGGATTTAAGGGATTTTTTAAGGGGTTTGTTTTATTAAATTATGATAAGGTAAGATACAATATGGCAGGAATGTTAAAAAAAAATGTAATTTTGTAATTTATTGTGAAATTGTGAATTCAGATACAAACTATTTGTTCATGAATAAATGACTATGGCTATGACTATGAACCATACTTGGTACGATTGTATTCCATACTCTTGGGCTGGTTATAGGCTATTTAACATAACGCTGAGACACATAGACGCCCCGGCGGGCGCTCTCACCTGTTGACAGAAACAGGTCCTCACCATAAACGGATATCTGCGAAAATGGTCGCCTAGAGCACACGGTGGAGCATACGATGGTAGTATGTCCCGCTTGGGTAAAACACGGCGGTGGCCCCACCGCCGTGTTTTGCCAGATGCGATCGGCGGGGGTGACTGAATGGGAAGCCGTCGCCTCCTGCTGCGAAGCAGTCATGCTGGAGAAGGAGGCGGCAGCGCGCATGACGCAGCGTCAAGCCTCACGCCCGGGACAGTGAGCCAGGCGTAGACGTCGAACTCGAAAGTCACAAGACGACTACCAGCCACCGTTGGCGCGGGACTGCGAATGGCGAGCAATCCAATGGGTAGCTCGCCGCCCGATAAGGACCGTTTGTTCCACTCGCGCCTCAAACAGTAGTCAGCGCGTTACGGATTAATTCTAATAGTTACCGCTGCCCCGGAAATAAACTCACTGACTAATATCAACGCGTTTGTTGATATTTAACAATAACTAACTAGAGACACGGAACTTGGAGGATTACTCTTTGTGAAGAGTAAGCCTAAGCCACTAAGAAAGGATTTTTTTTATTCAACTCCTGAAGGGCTTAAAATTGTGGATAGAAGTTCGACATCTACGCGTGCGAAGCCGCGGGCAAAAGCTAGTATTTTAATAAAAACCACGATATGTGACAGTATTTATCCTAGGACGTAGATAAACTAGCATCTCAGTATATTAATATTTATCGCACACATACAAAACCGGCTATAGTTAGGAAAAAATATAGGCGCTTCTGGGCTAACAGTCGCGCATCCTACCTTAATAATTTCAGCTATTTTATAACTTCTAGCCCTAGAACCTTTTTCTAAGAAGAAAATATTTCTTAGGTCTAATATGAAAGAAATAGTTTGGCTTCATAAGTTCATACAATGAAGACAGTACATTTTCTACTTGACGTAAAGATGAGTTTGTTTTGAAGAGATTATTTTGTTGGTAGCAAAAAACAAGTCTAAAATAAGTTGTTTTTTTTTTCAATCTTAAAGGTTTCCCTTTGAATAGGTTTCAACATAAAATAAATGGAATTAATAAAAACATGCCTTATAAATAAACACAAAGAGAATCTAATTTAACGATAGCCTATCACATTAAGATCTAAAAATAAGTGGAATAACAATATTTAGATTGGAAGTCCTTACTGTATTCATTTTGATTATTTATTCCATTGATGTAAAGAGAGAGAACTTTATTAATAAACTTTTTCATGAAGTGAGTGAGTAGAATTTAATGGAGTTGAATGAGTGGAGAAAGAGACCATTCTACTCACTCGAATGAAACTCCAAAAACTTCAAATTCATTTTAAAATATTATTAATTTTAAGTTTCAGAACATAGCGTCATTAAAAGTACAAAACCGCGTAAATGATTTGTCTTCCAACAGCCAAGCGACAGCCGGCTGTCGCGCTGCTATTGTCTTTCTATTGTGTCTCAAATCACGTGTGTTCGAAATTTTAATACAGTTAATTTCGCAATACATTCAAATTGTAGTTCCGCGGCATTGACTATCAACGACGATAGGCTAAAGAAAACACAATCAAAGCGCTTAAGGCTGAGGCTAAAGTAGGGAGCGATTTGCGATGCGACTGGAAGAGCGAAACGAGAAAAACATGGTATGGCTACATTACAAGCGAAATTCCGGCGTATATTCGGCGATGACATGGCTACAGTACACATGCTCAACAACGAATTAGCAAGAGCGATTCACGCGGGTTACTATCCATCGCGGTTTACTATACGCATAATGTAGCCACACGCATATTTAGCAGCACTATTGAACTAGTCGTGCAAGTGAGAAATTTTCTAATAAATTCGCTTCAATTTCGCTCATATGTTGATGTAGCCGATGCCGTGATTTCAGTAATGTTGTTCCTATCGCATAAAGAAATCAAAGATCGGTAGTAATATTTGGTGTACGGTGTAGCCATATACGTGAGCATTCATTTACTTGTTTAAATCGCTCATGTGTCGCAGGTCGCGTCGCGGCCTAATGTAGCCTCAGCCTAACAGTCAACATTGATACTAAGAAAAACATTCCGACTTGTTACCCACAAAAATGACCCTAACATCACATATATGAGATACTCCTAACCCTGCTTACTGAAACACGAAAACCCTTTCAATGGCAAAGGGCTCTAATCGTCCATGACCTATTCCGTCTCCGGTAAGGGCGATCACTGATAAAGAAACCGAGAGTGCAGGCGTGGTCGCTTGGTCGCGTGGTCGCTTGGTCGTGTGGTCGCGTGGTCACGCACCTAGCTGACCCGGTAGGTGGGTCAAGTTGCGGTCGCAGTGTTAATTAAGGGGAGGATACCGGTTAAATTTTGATACCGGTATCGTTTGGTCGCAAAATCTTTTTCTTTACGGTTTCGTTAGACTAACCGTGATAAAACGTGTGTACGTCAGTAGTTCCCAAACTTATTTTGTCTACTGCCCACTTTGAGAATGAACATTTTTTTAGCGCCCCCATTTTTTCACCTATTTAAAAACCAAAATTAAATTATATGTATATTAATGGAGAATTGTAAACGAAACTTTTACTTTAACCCGCAACTTGAAACCTGAGCGCAGTAGGTAACATACAACGGCGCTTAGGTCTCAAGTTAACTCTTACGGGTTCCATCTGCCAATAAGAATGATATCATTTAGATTTTTCTATATTCAGCCTCCTAGCAAAATAAAATTACAAATCACCCCCCCCCCCCTCGGCCTCTACACAACGCCCCCATTTTCTTTCTGGGTCTCTTACCGCCCCCCTTGAGACCTGCCTATTAAAAGACTTCATATTAAAGTTTCGTTTTTATAAACCGGTTAATACGGACGCACTATTAAAGCGGTTCTGTTTTTGTTCAGTGCTGCAATAATATTAATGATTTGAAGTGTGCGTCTTCATAAAATTCTTACCAGGTTACTTATTTTATGCTGATGAATCTCTTTATTCTTGCAAATAAAGAGATTCATCATCATTAATTCATTTATTCAGCCATTCATTATTTCTTTCCGCCGTTGATCTCATAACAAAATCTGTTAATATTCAAGACTACAATGACCCCTTTTCTGGTATATCCGTACTAATATTATAAATGGAAGAGTGTGTTTGTTTGTCCGTCTTACAAAACGGAGCGACGAATTGACGTGACTTTTTAAGTGCAGATAGTTTTAGGCCCGTATTAATAGACGTCACTCAACTCCGAGACGCTCTCAAGTCACTTGCTGTCCTTGTCTTTCTAAAGGGAAAAAATAAGGACAGCAATAAACTTGAGAGCGTCTCAGAATTGAGTGACGTCTATTAATTCGGGCCTTAGGAATTGGAGACTAGCATAGGCTACTTTTTGTCTCTTTCTAACGCCAGCGAAGCCGGGAGCAAAAGCTAGTATAAAATAACGATGTCCATGTTTACATAAATAACCAAAAAGCTATGAAGGGTAAGTAATTAGTACCAAAGTACCCACTTATTGTCCCGCTGCGTATAAACTGCAGACTGCGAGATATAAAGTTAATTAATATTACAGTTTTTAGGGTATTTTTCAGTAACCAGGGTTGCGTGGTTTTTATACATTTAATAAAAATAGCTGTTCACTCCCTCAGGCAATCGAGGAATGTAACAGGAACAAACAGTGAACTAATTGAATGAAATGAAATACTACTCGAAGTTTTCATTCATAATGAATTTAATGTAAATTACTTTTGGAAATGAAAGCGCGTGTTGTTATTTTGAGACTTAGTTTTTTATAGTTTTAAGTTATTTTTAGACTCCGGAAGGCATTACATTAAATAACGTACACATATACAGGGTGGAACGTTTTAATGGGCCCAGGAAGAAAACTACCTTAAATCGTTAAGATAGATTATTTTACTTAAACACTACTTTATTTTTAAAACAAAACAAAACTGCACTCAATCATTTTCGTAAATTCGCGTGTCACACTCGGAAATCAAAATGGTTTCTTAATCGGTTTATCAAATTATGAGAAAACTTAATGTGACAAACGAACAACAGACACCGAATGATCTTATAAGGTTTTAATTCTTCCTTCAGTCGTAGGGAATCCTGATACTACCTACTTATTTCAGCGTAAATTAACTGATACTGAAAAAGTAAGTAATAAAGAAAAAGTTACCGAACGACAAAATAAATGTCGTTAGACTAAAGAGAAAAAATCTGAAGACACCTTTTTTGGTGTTTGGAGATTTTATCTTCACCTTATTAGTAATGTTGTTGGTTTTATTTTAAACAATCGAACACACGTGATACGAAACACAATAGAAAGACAATAGCAGCGCGACAGCCAGCTGTCGGTTGGTCGTTGCAAAGTTAATATAGATGGACAAGATCGCCTCCGCGGTTTCTCCCGCGTCTAAATAAATTAATGAAATTTGATAAAAACTAATACATTAGTTGTTTCCAATACCCATTCCAGAAAAAAATATTCTTACCATCTTCTCTCAAATAGTCTTTGCTTTAGTCTTCTTTGATAATAATTAGGTAGAAGTCCATCCATTTGTAGAATTTATTATGTTATTAGTTATCCAAAGAGCTTGGAAACGTTTCTTACCTGAAACAAACAAAATAATTCGTAAGTAATGACAATAAAGAATAATTATTTTATAAATCCAAATCCAAATAATAATATACATATAATGAAGAAGTAAAGTTGATATGTACGAGCTCATCTTTGGAAATGAAGATATGATAGGTATTAAAAAAAAATAGTGTTATAAAACTACACTATTGCTAAGGGATCTCTCCTTATCAAAAATGTAGTTCTTAGCTGCATTTCGCAGATTCGATTCTCGCACTATATAAATATTTACGTTTCTAGCCTACACAGGTAACTGCGTCCTTACGTCTGGTAAGGACGCACAAAGCAAAAATACCATTATTGAAGTTAGTTTTTTTTAGTGTGGGGAAACGATAAAAAAAAATGTTTTTGGTAGATACTTATCATACACAAAAACGCAGGCTGTAGCTAGTCTACAAAGCAATTCGAAATGCGAAACCGCCATGGATTACGCAACCTTTTAATTGACAAAGATGGTCACGGCATAGACCAATATTTTATTTTTATTGCCGCTGCTCTTTCGGGCAGGCTTAGTGTAATTTTTGGCCAAGAAGGGTCTAATTATGTCGTTGTCGTTAACTATAGAAACCCTTAATTTCTGGATATTAGGGACAACGCACACCGGAATGGCAGCGGCCGGCAGCGGCCGCCCGCGGCGCCGGCGCCGCGAGGCCGCCAGCGTCGCTAGGAACAAGAGGCGCGCGCATGGCGCGCGGCCGCTCGCGCGCCGCGGGCGGCCGCTGACGGCCGCTGGCAGTCTCGCGACCTTTTCAAGCTTTTCAAGCGATACTAGACTTTTAAGTATGTAGTTAAAGTTTAAAATTATTTCACACTGAAAGTGCTTGCCGCGCCGCCGCCGCTGCCGGCCGCTGCCATTCCGGTGTGACTCGGGCCTTATTCTTATTTGATGCGGTCGGATTCAAGGATTGTTAATAATTTGGGATCTCTTTTCATGCTTGGGTATTTTTGTACGCATGTATGTATATCGGGGGGCACGGGCGTGCCCCCGGCCAAGACAAGCAAGCGAAGCGCGGGGGCACTACCTACCTTTTCTCGAAGTGTTTCGTCGTTTTTTCGAACCCTCATAGAGTTGGTATCCGATGTACCAGACACTTCATATTCACAAGAAATAATGTCAATAACAGACTCAATAAACATACAAAGTTTCAATTGAATAGCTTTTATACTTTAGATTTTATTGATATCTAAAATACACCGATTTCGTCACTGATTCACTGACACACTGACACACTGACACACTGATGATCATCAAAATGTTTGGCTACTTCCTGAAGTGCTAGAATGCTGAAATTTGGTATGTAGCCTAAGTTTAGTATACAACCAACAGAAAAATTCATAAACTTATAGATTTCGACCTCCATCCCCTAAAATTGGGGTGTGGAAGTTTGTTTGAACAAATCAAGTAAAAATGCAAAGAGAAAGATTGGGCTATTGGGCTATGGGCTATGAAAGCCGACACTGCTGATGTGGCTACTTCCTGTAGTGCTAGAAAGCTGCCATTTGGTATAAGAAGTTTGGTAAGTTTGGTATCAACCACCTAAGAAAATTATAAACTTGTGTCGTTGACGGTCGTGTTGCGATTGCAATATTTTTCGTATTCGTATAAATAAGTTTTGCGGCTTATTTCAGTGGGCATAATTTTATGTATTGGTAATTGGTTAATATACATACATACCTAAATTGTTACGGTGTTGAACGGAATCGTAGCGCGATCCTCGATGACAAAAAGTTTAAGTCTTACTTCCCTAGATGGCGTTGGGATCGAAATAGATCGCGCTATGGTTTCGTTACATCGGAAAGTATAAGTACTATTTGAATTTTTACGTATCTGAAGTTAATATTGTTTGCACGTTTGCACGAAAACTCGTTTATATTGTGGAGTCTTATACTACAGTTATTCGGGAGCGCAATACAGGCTACAGCCTTTAATAATTTCTCCTATATCGAAAGATCACCGTTGTACGATCAAGTATTTTAAGAATAAAAAGTGTGGGACTTTCAGGTCAATTTAGTCAAAAAAATCTGTGAACGAAAAGAAAAAAAAAACACTGAAAATACTGCCTAGCAACTTACAAAAAGAACTGAAATCCCACTAAAAACATTTCATATAAATGTAGCCAAGACAACCACATAAGGTATACCCTGTGAAAAATATATCAGATCTCATGTAGAGCCAAGCTTCTGAGTCTACACGGCCTAACTCTACAGACCCTAACTTCACAAACTCTACATATCAGTAAAAATGTATGGCTTGGCTGTTTCGGTACTTACTTCAAAAACTTAATTTTCGCATCACCGCCACGACGGTAGCGAAACGGCGAAGCCATACATTTTTACTGATATGTAGAGTTTGTGAAGTTAGGGTCTGTAGAGTTAGGCCGTGTAGATTCAGAAGCTTGGCTCTACATGAGATCTGATATATTTTTCACAGGGTATACCTTATGTGGTTGTCTTGGCTACATTTATATGAAATGTTTTTAGTGGGATGTTCATTTGTTGGTAGTTTCTTTCGTATCTAAAGTATAGAAAAATATATATATTTACGTCAACGGTTTTGCCGCGCGTTCTGTAACATGCAACATGCACATTTTTTTAATATATATTTTTGTTACATGTTTATTATAATGAGTAGAAAAAAAATGTGTTTAAGTATCGATAGTTATCAGTCACAGTTATTATAACTGTTAAAAAGCATGTAGTAAAAAAAATATTTTTACAATTATCTTTTTTTTTTCGAACATTTCTACCCACTATGAGTCAGTCAACGTCAAACATGAATAAATTATAAGCTTCTTTCGTTTTTCTATGCCATCGATTAGAGACAACAATGTATTGTATGTTCATAAGGTAGGAACAATACCGAACCCTTTGTCAAGCCGCTAGTGACGTGCTTAATGTGTCTACAACACTGGTTCTCAAAGGAATTAAAGTTGTTGCGTCTAGACGCGTTAATACTTAGATGGTTAGCAAAAGTAGGGGCTAGGGATTTATAAATAAGGTTTATTTTGGCGAAGTTTTCTTTTAAAATAAAGACTGTTTTGGCTAGATCGCGTAACATTGTATGTAATAGCTTTCTGTATGCTAGTAGCTGTTAGATATAAAAGCTGTTGAATGGCTTCTTTGTCTAATCAAATAATTTATTCACTGACATTGCGACAATGCTACAATACAGGTGATGTCAAGGTAACTCTTAAGACTTTCAAGGCGATTCAAGAATAGTCAGTGAGCTGCACATTTCAATGTTGACAATACTCTCATCAGGGAATTCGCTAAATCAGTGTAAATATAAACACATAGTAGGCCAAGAGACAAACAAATGCATAGGTACTATCAACAAAAGTCAGGCTTGCCCACTTAAGAAAATATTCCTGCGGACGCGCAGCAAGTGACAAACCACGCCCTTCTTTGCTCCGACCAATTAGAGACAATATGTGATTGTGTGAGTGCAGTGTGTGCGTGTCACAAAAAATAACGACAAACGTTAGCCAGTGCCAATTTGCAACTCGCTCATTGTTCACGCGTTCCGTTGTCATTCCCGCCTCGATTTTTACGACCTGTTTATTTCTACCGGACTGGTTGCCTGCCTAACTATGACCGCGTGTTTTGTATATCGGACTGTGATCGTTGAACTCTTTTTGACCTTTGCTCGTATCCTGGACTTTGTGTATTGTGCCTACTGCCGCTTCGTCATAACGACGCGAAACCTTAACCAAGAAGAAAGAAACGAAATTATTGTCTTGTATAGACAAGGGCTGAATATATCACAAATTGCTGTGGAGTTGAATTTGCAAGTAAGTCATAGTTTTTTATTCAAAAACAAATAAACATAAATTTGCTCCTCGCACCGAATAAAATGGTAATTGCTTTTTATTAATATTACACGATAAATAAATTTTACAGTATACATAAAAAACTATTTTATGGAAATATTATTATCTAAGCATGGGTAGATCGCAAGTTAGACATTTATACGTCAAATCAAAGCATTTTTTTTACAATATTTCATATATTATAGTTTAATAAAATTAAGTTACTTACGAAAAAAACATTACTGTAATTAAAGGGCAGAAATTTAGTAAGTAATGCATCATAAACATTTTATTAGCGAGAATCGTACCGATTTCGTTGTTAATATTCATACATTAAAGTTTATTCATTTAAATACTGTTTTACTACTACAATGCACTATCGCTTAGTATTCGTGTGCAATCTAAGCGATGGTGCATATAAATATATTTTCCTTTAAAATTCTAATTTTAAAATACTGTATATTTAGTAAAAAATATGTTATTTTCTTACGCGAATGATTTAATGGTAAACATCGCTTATCGATATAGTTAGCAATTTCACAATTCAAATTAAATGTATTTTTAATAATTTCTTGTGGTATTGAATTTAGATGTTTAGAGAATAATAATTGTGTTTTACGAAACTATTGAAATTATTGTAGGCCACCTTATAAATCTTATAAAAAAATTCGGGAATCTTAAAAAAAATGCAAGAGTGTAGTAAATGCTCTGACTACCGAATTATTGCATATTTATGCAATGACACAAAAATTATAGTGTTGCCACATTACCATATTATTGAGTGGGGGCGTGAATTATTATTTTAAGCAAATTATTTGTGTATTTTTTTTTTATTTAAAAACCTGATAATAAAGGTTTATTATTATTATTTTTATTAAGTACTGTTGCATGAAAGTATTTATAAAGTACTATACCAATATTTTTATTGGAGCCACAATTATATAAATCTCATTCAGTCATAAACGAATTTGACAAAAATTCAATATTAAACTTCAAACTACTAACGAAATTTCTGACGACGTCGCGTCGCTTCGTTTCATAAAAGTAATAGTTTTTTAAATATTTCTTACATGTTATAATATGTAAGTTTTTTTTGTGTGATATAAATATATTATAGTCTGATACATTATCGAAATTTTCCAAAATGTATGAGAACAAGTTAGTTCAGCAGGTTTTTACAATCGAATGATTGGTTCGGTAATAAAAAAATTGATAAAATAATGACCCTTTGGTGGTGTTTGGGAAGCAATGTATAAACACATCTATGTTTCAAAAGAAAATTCTAACTGCACATCAAAAATAACAACACCCGAAGCAGGTTTTTATTGAGTCCCTTTTATTTATACAGACGAATGTAGAAGTCCTGCAAAGCGAGGCTCCGTCAATCTTTCATTCCGTCAATCTTTGATTTATTAATTTCGTTCATAAAAAATAGGGCTGTAAATTGTTGCTAATTTAGTTATATTTTGAGTTGAGTATAATACTGCGTCAGCAATTCCGATTGAAATTTGGATTAGTTTTTTTTAGCTGAAATTGTTTTTTTTTTATTATTTTTCGTTTATATATATTTGTCATGCAAAATATTTAAGCTTAAAGATCTTATTGTAATCGTAAATAATGCAGTAAGAAAGTTTGTTTTTTTTCCTATCTTTTTCAAAGACAGTGTTTGGGACTTTTATGACCCTATAAGTATAACAAACCTTTCAACATTTTAACAATGGCTCTTCGTCACCATTGTTTAAAACTGTGTTTGCGCTCTTAAGTAGTTTGAATAAAGCACACATTTGCTTGAAAGAGTTTCATACACGGATGGAATTTCCCACGTTTGTTTGTTGTTTACTAACCATAAAACAGATAAGACTGTTACGACGACCCAAAATTGATAATATTATTTAAAACGTTTGGGATACTTCTCATAAACTTAATCCTTTTGCACACAATATTCTATTATAGTTTTAATTGACTACTTGTAGTGTATAATATAGGAAATATTAAGTTACAATGTAATATAACGCTAATCGTGATTTAATTTTTTGCAGAGGTCCACGGTTCGCCGCTGGTTGCGAAGATATGAAGAAGAAGGGAGTATCCTCGAACGCGCTTGTGCACCTCGACCGCGGACTATTAGTCAAAATCAATTTTATGAAGCAACATGATCAATACATCCTTCCCGCTTGCCAGACTTAAATCCAATTAAAAATTTATGTATAACTAGCTTTTGCCCGCGGCTTCGCTCGCGTTAGAAAGAGACAAAAAGTAGCCTATCTTACTCTCCATCCCTTCAACTATCTCCACTTAAAAAATCACGTCAATTCGTCGCTCCGTTTTGCCGTGAAAGAAAGACAAACATACAGACAGACAGACACACTTTCCCATTTATAATATTAGTATGGATGGTCCAAAAATGGGATAACAGGGCAGAAAGAAATAAAGAAGGACTTGTAAGCCACTGCGAACAAGCTTGGGATTCGTTACGAGGTTCCAATTTGTGTGAAGTCCTTGTAAGGTCCATGCGTAACCGGTGTGATGCTGTAATAGATGCAGAAGGAGCAGCAACAAAATATTAAAACGTAAAATTTTAAACAGTATTACGGTGTAAACGTGTATAACACTATCGTATATACAGGGTGGAAAGTTTTAATGGGTCCTGAAAGAAAACTACTTTAAATCGTTAATAGATTTTTTTAAAGGAAACATTCCTTTATTTTTAAAAATAAATAAAATTGCATTAAAATATTTTTGAAAATGTGCCACACCCGGGTATCGAACTGGCTTAAAATATAAAAAACAACATTCTGAATTTTATGTCATCAATCGATAGGGTCACGCATAAGGATCAAATCTTACAAACAAATAAATTAGAGCAAAACCATGAATTTTTAACTTTTAAAATCGATGCGCGACTTTGGCCGTCGGTAGTTTTTGTTCTTTTTTAGGAAATAATATTCTTCAGATTTTTTTTTCCTTTAATTTAATGAACCATGTTTGTTAGAGAAATTTCGTCCTTGTCGTCTTTTGTTATAAAAATACAGGGTGTTATTTTTTTCGAATTTTAGCCAGTTCAATTTCCATGTGTGTCCGAGTGTGGATGCCATTTTATTTCTTTTTAAAAATAAAGGAATGTTTCCTTTAAGTAAAATTCTTTGACTTAACGATTTAAAGTAGTTCTCCTCCAGAGCCCATTGAAACTTTCAACCCTGTGTATTCTAAAATACCTCTTGATTTTTATGGAAACTACTTTACACAAATTTATAACAGTGAAAAATGCAAAGAATATGTAACGATAATATAAGTTTTTAAAGCAGTACTTATAAATAATCAAGAGAATTTAAAAAATATTTTTAACTCGAAACTACTAAAATTTTCAGATTACACATGTTTCTTTCTTAATACAACTGATTCAATTTTTTTTTATGATTGAAAAAAAAACTAATTGTGTAATATTTAACCTTATGAAATCACCATACCTAATAACTAACCACGCGTTACTCGTGCACACGCGTGGTTCGCGTTCAGATCTCATTAGAGACACTCGTACTCAATACCATTACCATTTTTACCATTTACCATTTTTATACCCTTTTTACTCTTGTAACTAAGTGTTGTAATGATTAAGTGTAATATAGTTATTTTCTTAGCTATTTGAGACTTTAGCTTACCATTCGAACCATACTCTATTACAAATACACGAAAGGATTGTTAGGTCACCATAGCGCCAAACACTACTTTTTACATGGATGCCAGTAGCCAAGATTTTTTTAATTTTCCTCTTTTATTTTTTTCCTATTTTTATTTTTAGTAATAAATCTGTTGTGCATATTGTTTGTATCACTGATGATACAAACAATATGCACAACAATCCTAGTGTGGAGGCCAGGGTTCGCTGTTCAATTATCACTGTTATTTTATGAACCAATAAAGATTGTTTTTTTTTTTACCAATATCGTAACCGTGTTGTATAATTATATTCCTTAAACAATCAGATTTTTTAACAGAAAGATTTTGGTTATTACAAAACCATGCTGTATATTAAACAATAAGATTTTAATTTAAGTTGGTTCCAATTTTCACTTTTTTACAATTTTCCGATAATAAAAAAGTATCAGACAAAACCATCCTGTATAATTGAATTAATTTTTTTTATTCTTATGAGAAATATGAATAAAATTTTAATCTCTATCCCTACGCATTAAAAGATGAACAATTATGAAAATTGAAAACGACTTTGTTTTTAAATAATAATAAAAACATTATTTAATTATGAACTGGTTTAAGATATCACTTTTAAGCCTTGTTTTCTCATTTGTTTTATTATATCCGGTTGAATAGGTGGTTTCCTATACCAAAATGAATTATAATTTATACAGTGAAGTTTGAGTTATCAAAATCGTCTTGTATAACTGTGTAACATTACATAATAATCATATTTGTATACAGAATGGCTTGTATTATAACTTTTTTTTTACCCTTTCACAATAATATCAGTACACAATAATTACGTATCACAATAATTACGTAGTAACTATTTATTCATCTGTGATAATATCTAATAGTGCCTGTTCAAACCAACCGGTTTAATCGCATTACACAGTTTGAAATAAATATAATTTTTATTTTCCCACGCCATAAAACATGACCATATTTTGGAGTGTAATTAAGTTTATTTTGATTCGATAATTAAACATTGCACAGTAAATAATGAGGTTCAAAAGTTCACTTTTAAGCCCTGTTGTTTTTCACAATCATTTTATTGTAATTTAACTTACTAGAAGAGGTTCCTGCTCTTATATTCTGTATTGTATGCTCCATTAAACCATAATGTTTCAGGACTGTTAACATAAAAAGTAATTCCTAAAAAAGAAACTATTTATGTGCAGTTAAATGTTATGTGTTGTGTTTTTACTAATCTGTAAAAAATCTGATTTGTTAATAAATTAATATCAACATGTTATTATTCATATCGTCAACGATTTTGAATACGCCATGTTAAATCAGTACAACATAAATACTATAAAGCAGAGACCGCATTGTAACACATTCTCTACCTACCTACTTGTCGAATGTAGGTATTTATTCGTTCGTATATTCATGCATTTTACGTAAAATTCTTGTCTTGATTTTTTTGAATGCATTCTAGTCATTTCTTAATATTAACAATAAGGTTACCAGACAAAACACATATTTTTGTTATTTTTTAGTTTACGTTATTATGTGTCTATGTGTTGTTAGTAATACTGAAAAGGTATATAATGTAATATATAAATAGAAACCAAAATATATGATTTACTTAACAATATTATCTATGTTAATTGCAAAGTATTTTTTATTGTTATTAAGAAATTGTGTTAAAAAAAATAAATGCTTTATAAGTTAATTCGTTGTTTTTCTACAAATGCCATTCCTTAAAATTATATTTTATTTTATTTAACGTCCTAATAATCCTAAAATGAAATCTAATTCTGTAGAGATTTTGAAAAAAAAGCATAAATGTTTAACACTTAATGACAAATAAAAAACAAGCCGTAAAAATCTTCAAGCCACGCCCGTGTTCGACATCTGTATAATAAAACATAGTAACTGTTTTATTATGGCCATACAATTGTCTGTTACCTGCTGTAATAGCTGTCCCCCGTTTCGCTCACGTAATCCATCACAAAAATAATTTTTTCTATTAGAACCAGTAGTTTGAGATTGGTTCATTCAACTAAACAAACACAACCTTGAGGTTTGTAATATTAGCTCCACTCCGGCAGCCAAATCGAATGCAGAATTAAACGTAAAATAAACGAAATAACATTTTGCGAGAAAATAACATCAGAGGTAATAGAATAGATCGTTAGATGTAATCCCACTAACATTATAAATGTGTTTTTTTTTTATGTTTGTTCTGTTACACTTTCACGCAAAAACTTAGAAACGATTTTTTATTAAACTTTACTGTAAAATAGCCAGAATAACATATGGGCTATATGACGTCACGATTTGTCCCAGCGCACACCGCTGAAGGTGCAGCGGAGCGCGTTTGAAGATAACAACTTAATATAAACCTTAACTACCTTGACATACGGTCAATAAAAGAATAAATATGCACGCAGCGCGCGGAGCGCGCTCAAATGTTGACCGTATGTTAAGGTAGCTTAGGTTTATATTAGATTATTGACTACAAATGCGCTCCGCTGCGCCTTCAGCGGTGTGTGCTAATCCTAAGACCTATGGGAGCGAAGCTGTAATCTAAAATAACATAATGCGGGCGAGACCCCGGAATACAGTTAGTTTATTAGAGTTAAAATTAAGTTTATATGTCTTAAAACATTTTCCCCTGGAATATAGCTCAATATTAAAATAAAGCAATATCAATAAAACATTTTCCAAGAACAATCAGAATGTATGATTACGTAATTACTTACAGTTAACAATAATTCATAAAGAGTTTACGCAGGCCGAGTAAGAATTACAAACACGCCACAAAACAAATGAATGAACCCTGCTAACAAGCACGTGCATAGTAGTGTGAGTGTTCACTTCTAAACTTCATTGTATGTCGTTGTGTAGACAAACACTATCATAATACGATTCCTATTGGTCGAAACTCAAGCTCCGCGCGATCGAGCCGAGAGCCGTGCTATGCGATTGTCGCCTTAGAGATGGGCAAGCGGAACTTTAGTCGATAGTACATTATCCGTACTAATATTATAAATGCGAAAGTAACTCTGTATGTCTGTCTGTCTGCCTCTTCTTCACGCCTAAACCACAAAACCGATTTTAATGAAATTTGGTACAGATATAGTCTGGGACCCGAGAAAGGACATAGGATAGTTTTCATCCCAGAAATCCCCCGGGAACGGGAACTATTAATCCACGCAGACGAAGTCCTGGGCAAAAGCTAGTACTAAATATTTGAAATGATAGTACTGCCTGGTCATGTCCACTGAAATCTATATGCTTTTCTCATCAAGAGAGCGCTCTCAGACATAAACCTTTTCGGTAGTCAACGTATTGACAACATTGTATGGACGTTAAAAGAGTGAAAGAAAAAGAAAATTTAATTTTTAAATTACAAACTTGAACATTGTCGAACGCAGCACAGTTTTATTACATTAAGAGTTACACCTCTAAAAGTGCCATTGTAGAATACAAAAACATTGCCAAATGTAAGGGATTTACATATTTGACATCTCGTATCGAACTCTATTCTACCACATGTTCCACAATTTATTTATTTATTTATTTAATTATGGACAACTAGTAGCTGTTATATTATTAACACTTTATGCACAAAGGTGCAGAGGCGGACTTAACCTTTCAACGATAAGCGACAGCCGGCTGTCGCTATTATGTCTCGAATCACGTGTGGTCGAAGGTTCAATGCCCTAAGCATTCTCTACCAGTCAACCATCGCTGGTGCAGAGATATGATGCCACTTGTCTACTGGTGTTCCACCTGCGTGAAACTTTGACAAACACCGCCCTAACGTCCACGATAAGGTGTGTCGTCCAGGGGGCCTAGACAAAATCCAAGCGTTTTCCGCACAAGCGTTTTCCGTTCACGCTAAGGACTTGGCGTTAGCGTGTCGAAAATGGTAGACAAGTTACAACTGGAACGCGAAACGCTCATTCCGCAGCGTTAACCGAAACACTCTATAATTAGGCTATGGAATAGCGTATAGTAAATGTCACAGTGACATTATTGCGTTTAAGTGTCGCTGTCAATGTCAAACCAACATACGCGCGTTAACAAAATTATTCAAAAGTGTTGTGTGTATTGGACCTACTTGAGATTATGGAATGCATAATGTAAACAATCTCACAATGGCGCACTTATATGATTGTGGGTCTTACATTTGTTATTCCAATAAAGATAAACTTGATTCCAAACCTTAACACTTGTTTATTAGGTATGGTATTAGAATGCTAGTAGCAAACTTTATGTTTACTGGCTCTAATTCTCACAGGACCGTAATCTTATGAATTCTATTTTTAACCACGGTGGTCTTTCAAGGCCTCAAACGGGACTTCAATGAAAGGTGCGGAGTGAACGTTTGTGGCAGGAATTAGCAGAAATTTTAAACGCAGTGGGTGGTGGTATTAACAAATCAGCTGACAAATGGAAAAGGATAATAAATGTATAGCTGTTGCATATGCAGACCATTTATTTCAATGTATTAATGCTCCAAATCATCACAAAGACTCCAAAAACTTTGTTTATCTAACCTAAAACGATGAACAAATTCCAAATCAGGTATATCCACAATTCCAGTTTACGACGATTTATTCTTGTTTCACGTCTTTGCAATGCTGTTTCATTATTTGCTTCCCAAAATAATCTCAAAGAATGCATTTTCACTAATGAAGTGAACTAAAACCCACTCACAAATATCACTGAATACTCTTTCTTACGGTTAGCGTCAGGGTCCGATCTCCCGCTAATATAGCGTGTTGCGGAAACGTCAAAATATCACTAGCGTTTGTCAAAAGTGCCACTTGTCTACCATTTTGATGAACATTTTTGGCGTTTACGTTTCACGCTCACTCCAACTTTCCTTTCCGCACGACGAAAAATGACTTTGTCTACCAATTTAGCAGCAGTCACGTGACATCGGGTTAGCAAATGTCAATTCCATACAATTTGATTTTTCTGTTGGCGTTAACGCTTACAGAAAAGGGATTTTGTCTAGGCCCCCAGACAGGAAGGAAGGGTGACGTCATAAGCCCATTAGCGCTAATGCTACCCATACAAGCACACTCATTGTTTTATGGCCAGCGAAGAAAACGTTAAGTGCAGGTGCAAGACGTAAACGTTGTTTGTTGTGTTCTCAGACTATGTTATTTATTGTTATGTATTTTTATGTTAGGAAAATGTGTTTTAAAACGGTTTTGTTTAGACTGTTATTTATTGTTATGTATTTTTTTGTTAAGGAAATGTATTTTTAAACGGTTTTGTGTAGATTGAGCTTTTCTTTGGGTGGGAAATGATCTAATTCAAATTAGGAACAAGGATTCGTCAAACAGTCGGTCTGTTAGCCAGAAAGGTGACACTAGTTGCTTGTTCCAATACCAGTCGGGTATTAAATAACTTCTCTCTAGGAGTGGGAGTAGGTGTCAGATTTATTCTGACGTGTTCCTTGTTCCTTTGATTGCCCTTTCCGTTCCGGGACCACGGCAATTATTAGTAGTGGACGCTGTCTAATATGCTGACATTCCTAAAAGGTGCAGGAACAAAACTTGCTACAGCTTTTTTTAACTACTTCTACTTAACTGATTGTTATGAAACTTTGCACACACAAAAATTCAAAATTTCGTGGATACAATCATTATTTATTTAGAACTTGAACGAGAAAACATAACGTATTCTATCAAAAGGCTCAGGGAATAGAGAAATGAAAAAGATCATAAAAATACAAGAAAAAGATGATATAAAAAGGTCAGGTTCTATTATTTAGAGTTTACCTAATGTAAGTAACTCTAGAAGAAAATGATTTACCCATATACTCGCTCAAATCGAATAGTACCTTTAAAGAAGCGACCTCAAAACATAACTCTAAAAGATTTTTCTCTTCAGCCCCAAATATTCTAAAAAGTATGCATAAGGAAAAACCCTCCGTATAAAACGCAAGAAAAATATTTATGGTTATGGCACAATTTAACCAGAGATAATCTCGGTGAACCTGTGCCACCGGCCACTTCCTATAATGCCGGGCCCATCGTAAAGTTTAAAATACTTTATGGTTGGAAAAGAAAAAAAAATGTGCTTTCGTTTTTTAAAAATCGAATCTTTTTTAGAATACGAAATGTGTCTTTAAAGTTTGAAATGTTTTTGTCACATGATTGTGTTTGTGACATTGTTGAAAAACTTTTATTACCTTTTTCCGATTAACATACAGTTTAACAGATTAACAGCCAAAATAATTAATTTGAGAAACAGACTTTTGTCGTCATTACAAATTGAACAATTATTATTATGTATAGCATAGTTATTCAATTTTTCAGACAGACTTTGACCTGTCAAATGGAACCATCATGCGACGGCATTTTTATGATTCGTATTTTGTTTTTTTCTGGCATAATTCAGAGATGTCTTAGTATTGAAAGTTGAATTTTCATCATCACAAAAAACAGTCTAGCCGTTGTCGAATTTAAAATGGTGTAAATAAGCTGACTTTCATTGTGTAAAAGAAAAAATATTGTGAGTGTAATCATTGATTTGTGATGTTATAAATCTTTTCAAAATCCCACCTCTTATCCGTACTAATATTATAAATGCGAAAGTAACTCTGTCTGTTTGTCTGTCTGTCTGTCTCTTTTTCACGCCTAAACCACTGAACCGATTTGAATAAAATTTGATACAGATATAGTCTGGGACCCGACAAAGGACATAGGGTAGTTTTCATCCCGGAAATCCCTCGGGAACGGGAGCTATTAACCTACGCGGACGAAGTCGCGGGCAAAAGCTAGTCTTTTATAATATGCATGTCAAGGTTATTATTCATAAATAAACTTTTTTTGAACCACTTTATCATCACCAATTCACCATCAAAATCCATTGCATAGTTTAAAGATGTAAGCATAAATAGGGGCACACAGCGGAAAACGACTTTGTATAATTCTATGTAGAGATCTAGCATGGCTAACAAGTAAATACCAAAAACAGACATTTACACACATCCGTATTATCTTTACGATACGAAACAAATCTCCCTGAACACTCGTTAGTTAAAATCAAAGGCATTCCATTCTCCGGAATCTTAGCACAGATTCCGGATCAATGGACCGATTTTTAATCCCATTTAACCCAATTGGCTACTGACTCCAACCACTACACATTGTAGGACCTACTGACCTAATAATATGCACTTGAAAGCAGTTCATAACAATAACGAAATGATAAAATAATATTGGTTTGTGAATTGATTAAATATACAGGGTGGCTGGTATTAGTGTACGATACATTTAAACACGTGAGTGTGCTCATGATAACAAACAATTTTTTATGTGAGCAAAGCCGAAAGTTCAGTACACTAGGCAAACATAAATGTACTGAACAACATTTTTTTTTGTTTTCGCGATTTCAGGTTTGTTACCATAGTAAAAGTTGTTAGATATATGTTTAAACATCGTACACTAATTACCAGCCACCCTATACCTTACACTTTCACTCGTCAGTATGGTTTTTAGGGTAAAAATGGGACTCTATAAGACACGCTGTCTGTCTGTCTGTCTGTGACCAGGATGTATCTTAACAACCGCGAAAGCTAGACAGTTGCAACTTTTACAAATTATGTATTTCGGTTGCCGCTACCGCAACAAATACCTACTTACTAAAAAAAATATTTTTAATTGACGTCAAACGAAAGCAATGTAAGCATTTCCGGCGATGCGCATGTTTAGTTCGGCTTACGGTTTTGATGTGGACAATTCTACTATTTCGCCAATTATTGTCAATCTCTAATTTTGGACAATATATTTTGCTAGTTCTTTTAAAAAGTGTTTTTTTTTAAGTCTCTCTCGTCCCGCCCCATAACAGTGGTCAACTGTCATCTGGCTCCAATCCATATTTTTTTTTTTTGTAGTTTTTTGCCTATATTTGTGCGCAAGTCCGACTCGAGCTTGGCCGGTTTTTTCTGCTTATTTTAAGCAATAGCGGCGGTCAGTGTATTCTAGCTTCTCTGAGAAAAGACATCCAAAACAAAATCAGAGGTCCGTCTCTTTTTAAGTCCTTACAATTGTATTGGTCAGATTGCGAAAGGACCATATGGGTACCCTATTTTGCTGTGCCCTACAGGGTCCATAATTGATCTCATTAATATTGTTGCGGAATGTTTACAATAGTTACCGTGACCCCGGAACATAAAGGGCAACCGAAGGAACATAAGTGGGTTTTATTCAGTCAAAGTCTGACACGCCCTCCCGCCGCACCAAGGACGGGAGCAGTCATTGGATGATTTCCCACTCCCCAAAAAAAAAACTCATTAATATTTTTACTTATGGAAAAGTAATAAAAATATTGAGTATTGAGGTTAATGACCTAGGTGCTTTTTGATAGCACCTTCTAGGACCTAGTGACCTAGTAATGTACATTTGAGACTCTCAACGTACAAGGAACTAACAAAGACAATTCAACTGCTCTTCGCCTGTACGCCGTGGTTTTAGCTCATTAGTGAGATTTCCAAGCATCCACTTTATGCCCTAATGTCACACAGTAGTAAGGAAGAAGGTTTCTTCGAACGAAAATTGATGTGTATTGTTATCAGCACGTTTGCTGCTACAAAAAAAAAGTTTTTCTAGAAATATATAACTGCCTTCAAATAATAAAAACACAAAAATAACTAAAATTTCGGAAGTTAGTGGCAACCTTATGTTTTAGTTATTTTTTTTATAAAAAAGCCTTTTCCAAACAAGCCTTATGTCCTAGATAATTTATCCCATTTTTTTTCCGACTTCTAAAAAAAGGAGGAGGTTCTCAATTCGGATGTTTGTTTTTTTTTTAATGTTTGTTTGCGCATATCTCCGTCGTTTGCCACCCGATTTGAACAATTCTTTTTTTGTTTGAAAGGGTAGACTTCCCAAATGGTCCCATTGTCATCAGGTCCAGGATCTGATGATGGTATCATGCCGAAATCGAGGGCACTCCTCATTTTTTATAGGAAAACGTACGTTTTTTTTATGTTTACTCTAAAACGTAGTTGAGACTCAAACTAAAAAGTAAAAAATAAAAAACTTTTTCCAAATAAAAGATAACCGACTTCAAAAACTAAAAGCTCAAAAATAACTATTTCGGAAGTCGGTGGCCAGGCAACACAATTCGACCGGCAGAAGAGAAGCCACCGACTTCCGAAATACACACATCAAAAGTGTCTAGGGATATTTCAATTAAACCTAAATTACTAAAATTCTATTAACTTTTTGTTAAAACATGTACACATTAAAATAAACCTTGTTTAATAGACTATTTATCCTGATAATAAACTTTTAGATAAAGTTAAATTTAAAAAAAAACTTAGAAGAAGAGGAAAAACTCAAACAAAATTTCAATCTTAGCTTTATTTTTGAAACATCAAAACTTAAACAAAACAACAATTTTTTTAATAAAAGTTCTTGAAAACTTAAAATTAATAATCCGTGGATCCACTTAAGACTCTCCTGACACATCTGCAGCGGTTCTGCATACTCAAAACAAGGGTGTCAATATCCTGTTGTGGAATACTGTCCCATAATTGCCGTTTCTGAAGCCATGAAGACCAGTCAGAGCGTTATATCCAGGCTTTGGTCATGTTATCGTGTCACGGAGGAAGTGGTGGAACGGCACCGAGGACCTCAACGCATTACAACACATGTACAGGCCCGATTCATAGTAAATGCTGCACGAAGTCAACTAAATGCAGCGGCGATGCAATTGGTTCAAAGGCTACAGAGAGAGTATGGTTTGCTGGTAAGCGGTCAAACTTTGAGAAGGCGACTGCATGAAGTCAATCTACGTGCTCGTAGGCCATTTTGGGTATCAGCACTAAGGAGAGGTAATCGAGGAAGAAGATTACAATGGGCTATTGCACACGAAAACTGGAACCATTCTCAATGGTCACTGATGAATCTAGGTTTGGATTTCATCCTGATTCGCGAAGAGTACGCGTTTGGAGAAAACCTGGACGTTGGAATCGACTGCAGCACCCACAACAAGTTCATGCATATTAAGGTGGCACGATTATGGTTTGGGCAGGAATTCTTCTCGGCGGTAGTACGGACCTCGTTTGGATACAAGGCAATATGACTGCTCGAAAATACCGAGATGAGGTGCTAGAGCCTGTAATCTTGCCCCACAAACAGCAAATGGGACAAAATTTCCAGCTAATGCACGACAATGCCCGTCCACCTACGGCGCTTATCGTTACAAGTTGGTTACAACAGCATGTTATCCAAGCTTTAGACCGGCCTGCACAATCCCCTGACTTAAATCCTATTGAGCATGCCTGGAATATGCTTCAGAGAAGAGCTCGTAGGAATTTCCCTGTTGATATTGTGCATCAAAACCAGCTTTTCTTGCTTCTTAGCAGGATTTGGGACAGTACTCCACAACAGGATATTGACACCCTTGTTTTGAGTATGCAGAACCGCTCCAGATGGGTCAGGAGAGTCTTAGGTGGATCCACGAATTATTAATTTTAAGTTTTCAACAATTTTTATAAAAAAAAATTGTTTTGATGTTTAGGTTTTGAAATTTCAAAAATAAAGTTAAATTGAAATTTTGTTGAGTTTTTCCTCTTCTTCTAAGTTTTTTTTTTAATTTAACTTTATCTAAAAGTTTATTATCAGATTAGATAGGCAATTAAACAAGGTTTATTTTAAAGTGTAGGTGTCTTAACAAAAAGTTAATAGAATTTTAGTTATTTAGGTCTAATTAAAATATCCCTAGACACTTTTGATGTGTGTAGTTATTTTTGAGCTTTTAGTTTTTGAAGTCGGTTATCTTTTTTTTGGAAAAAGTTTTTTTGTTAATGACTTTTTATTAAGTAATTTCGACTATACCTTATTGAGCTGCGAAGAAAAATTCTCCTCTGTTTAATTTATGAAGCAGTACTAGAGATGCTAGAGCTTAGGCAGTGAAGTCTCCCAGTATTCCTTATTTTACATTAAAAAAAATTTCATAATAAAAATATTTTTATAGATATATGTATAAATAGTCAATAGTCAAATCATTTATTTTCATTAGACCAAAAAAGGCACCTTGAAACGTCATAATTATAAAACAAAAGTGAATCTACTGCCCATTACAAAATGTTGTTAAAAGTATTGAAACCCAAGCTAACGATGGTTATAGGTTAGGGATCCAGAGTGAGGAAACTCCTTACAAGGCGTGCCGTATCCTAGACCACTGCCTTCTGAATCTGATTCCTGATCCAGCTGTTGAGCGATAGCTATTGGCAGATGAAGTCCCTAATTATTACTTTTCGTTCAGGCAGTCTAAAACTTCACTGCACTAAAGTTAGCACCCCAAATCCAAAGGCCACACAACACAAACTAATTAAACCGCCCGGTCTCGCTCCTCTAAATTTATGAGCAAGATGCCTTATTTAAGTCAAATTAAGCTTAATGAGTGGGCTGTTACGAAAAACTTGGTACACTTTGTTATCTGTGTTTTCATCTACTTTCATAGCTTGACGTAGGCGTGGCCACGGAAACGGTACGACAGATTTTTGCTTTATATCACGGTTTAGACTAGGATCCTGTAGTCGTTAGATTGACGTCATTTTAGTGTGGTTCACGTTTTGAGAATAGACTGAGCAATACGTGAAAATGATTTGCGTATTTGCTGGCTCAAGTGCTTGGTTTTTTTTTTCAGGTACTTATTTATCATAGTTGGCTTACATGTTACATTATTATAAACCGATAGCAGACAGAAATATTTGCAAGAAATTAAGGATAGACTAGCCATCCGGGGTTGCTGGGTAGTTCTAATCGTTTACCCAGAACATAAAGGGCAACCAAAGGAACAAGGGTGGGTTTTAGTCAGTAAAAGTCAAAGACATTTGATGATTTCGCATCCTAAAAAAAGACTATCCGTGTACGAGCAAACCCGTACATTTTGCATAGTTTGTATTAATGCTGACGCTTGCACTCGCGATGCGCTGCACCGCGTTGAATTTGTTAACTATTTCTTTAGTGCCAATAAATCCGTGTAACAGTAAACATCGTTTTTACTTTATCAAATCCCTAACCTGGGTCGCGGCGCGGTACTTATAACATTTAACAATAACTCACAAGGTGTAAGGTAATCACCGTACAATCCGTCAAATATAATTCTATATCATAATATCCATACTAATATTATAAATGGGAAAGTGTGTCTGTCTGTCTGTCTGTCTGTCTGTCTGTCTGTTTGTCTTTCTTTCACGGCAAAACGGAGCGACGGATTGACGTGATTTTTTAAGTGGAGATAGTTGAAGAGATGGAGAGTAACATAGGCTACTTTTTGTCTCTTTCTAACGCGAGCGAAGCCGGCGGCAGAAGCTAGTTATTTATATAAGTAAGTACTTATTATATTTGAGTAAGGTTCAATTCTCATAATAACATTTATTCTAAGATGACGTAAACTAAGACTTTGGGATCTGGAACCATTAGAGCTTTTGTTTGGCTATCTACCATCAGTAAACCAGCCAAGTACGAGTCGGAAACCAAGGGTTCCGTATCCGTACTACGACCTTCCATACTAATATTATAAACGGGAAAGTGTGTCTGTCTGTATGTTTGTCTTTCTTTCACGGCAAAACGGAGCGACGAATTGACGTGATTTTTTAAGTGGAGATAGTTGAAGGGATGGAGAGTAACATAGAGTAAGTACTACTAGTACTACTTTCTAACGCGAGCGAAGCCGCGGGCGAAAGCTAGTACAATATAAAGATAGAGGAAAAAATCTCATTTTCCTTTTTTTAATATCATTAAACTACTTGTTATAGCGGCAACCAAATTACATATACTGTGAAAATTTCGACGAATTTCTCTAGGTATTACCGTTCATGAGATAGAGCTAGATGACAGACAATCTGACGGCCGACATATGAAGGAATCCTTCATCTTAATATAGCTATTTTTTCTGTTACCAGTAAAGATGACTCTTAAAAGACTTATAACAGCGTACTTACAACTTACAAGCATTGTTATGATGTTTTTTCTGCGATTTTTAAACTATATACGCCGTGGCAGTTGAGACGAGAGACTATTCAGTATTCTCTTCTCATTCCAAATATGTAAAACAAAAACAATACCTTAATTATTGACCAAATACCTCATAAAATTAATAAATCGTTGACACGCGCGCTGGATACACATCGAAAGAAGAACGGATCGTGTCTACTTCGCTCTCTTATCATAGGTGAGTGACCCGATACAACCGCGAGCACTAGGGTGTCCTTTTTAGGGTTCCGTAGTCAACTAGAAACCCTTATAGTTTCGCCATGTCTGTCTGTCTGTCCGTCCGTCCTCGCTTAATCTCTGTGACCGTTAGCACTAGAAAGCTGAAATTTGGTACCAATATGTATATCAATCACGCCGACAAAGTGGTAAAATAAAAATTGGAAAAAAATGTTTTATTGGGGTAGCCCCCTTATATGTAAAGAGGGAAGTGAATTTTTTTTAATTTCTACTGTCGTGTGATATATTGTTAGATAGGTATTGAAAAATGAATAGGGGTTTACTAAAATCATCTTTTTGATAATGTCAATATTTTCGGAAATAATCGCTCCAAAAGGAAATATCAAAGCGCCCCCCCCCCCTCTAACTTTTGACCCGTAGGTTTAAAAAATATGAAAAAAATCTGGAAAGTAGAACTTTATAAGGACTTTCTAGGAAAATTATTTTGAACTTGATAGAAAGAACAGTTTTTGTACAAAAAAGACAAAAAGGTTGTACAAAATAATTTCTGCGTACTTAGTATGTCAACGTAACAAAAGCCTTTTTTAAACTTATAAGTGGGAACACTTATTGTGCCGGACGGGAAACTACGGAACCCTACATTGAGCGTGGCCCGACACGCTCTTGGCCGGTTTTTTAAGACTTTAACAGCCTTATTGCGTTAATTTTAACGGTTTTATCTAAAATTTATATTGTGTTATGATTATTTACACTTATATAAGTCGTATATTATCGCATCCTTGAGTCCCTCGACTCACCTTACATGGTGTATTAAGCAGTATGCATGAGTTAAATCCATTTGTATTCTCTACTGATATCAGTAGTTCCAATACAGATCTGATTAACATAGTAAATATCCGGATCGGATAATATTACCGTTGCCAATCGACTCACTAATGAGTTTACATTCACTAATGTTGAGAGCTTTTAATGAGGGTGAATGGTATCGGAAGATAATTGGAAATGCAAATAATAAATCAATATCCTGGGACCACTCAAACACGGCATTTGATCTCAAATTAAGCAGAGTACTTTTGTACTATTGTAACCAGAAAACTCATAAACATAATTAAATAATTTTAATAATAAATACATACATATACCACCTTTGTAAACAAATTACAGTTAAGTTCTCTGTTAAACAGTTATGTGCAATAAAGTATATTATACATATTAGATAAATTACACCTAGACATAAAACAAACAAAAATATGCTTGTCACACAAAGTATGTCCTAGGTAGGAATCGACTCCACGACCTCCGGCTTAGCGGTCAGGGTCACTAACTACTAGACCGTGTCGCTGTGCAATAATTTAATATAATAAAAATAGTTATTAATAAATATATGTGTTTATTATTACAAAATAATATATAAAAGCCTATAGACACACAAAAAAAAAAAACATTTTTTTAACTAAAGAACGTGAACTTGTAACGTTTTTTTGTCGAAATTTTTAACAAGTTTTTAATTGATTTTGAATTTGACAAAAGTGAGATTAAGCTAATCAGGATCTTATCTCAATCGTATTAAAGTGACTAATTTAACTGCCATCTTTAAGTACGACAGAAAAGTTTTCTAATATTTAATGGCTTTGGTGATTGAAATTCTGCAGCCAGTAGAATGCAGTAGCCTGATTTTTATGAAACTCGATCTCAATCGAATATAATTATCTGTTTTTAATTGGTTCTAAATATCACTTTTACACGTCAAAATACATAGTCGGTGTTTCCTAGCAGATTACTCTGAGAATGACCATCCAAACAAGCTTAGAATTCAGTCTTTTGAAGTTCATGCAATTGTAAACGTCAAATCATTTTTTTTTTGTTGAGTGGGAAATCATCAAATGACTGCTCCCGTCCTGGGTGCGATGGGAGGGCGTGTTAGACTTTTAACTAAAACCCGCTCATGTTCCTTCGATTGCCCTTTATGTTCCAGGGTCACGGTAACTATTATAAACATTCCGCAACAAACGTCAAATCATGCGAGAACGGCGAGAACCAAGCAGATTAGTGACTCAGGTACTTTCTTGATTTACAGAGCACACATACTTGATGAAGTTGAGGATACTTGTCCATGCAGTGCATAATACAAATAACATATAATCAAGTAAAAGAGTTTTTGTTTCTTTCCATGTTTAAACTGGTTGGATTGGAACACATCTCTTTATCACGCAATAAAAAGGAAAGACCCTCAGGACCAAAGCAAAATCTAAAGACGGCAAAACGCGGATGCACCCACAGAACACAGCCATATACATAGGTATAATACTCAAGCATAACCCGTCCAAGACTTGGTTTTACGATCCACATTACACCAGCCGTTGACAATACAAGACACCATCTTGTCATTACGGGATTCAAATGTCAGCATCATTAAGTACCGACTTAATGTTTATGAACCAGCCGACGCTTCCTGTCATCGTTATTATGAAACATCACACTGATATAATTGTCGTAAATGACGCATTAATGCTACGTTGAGGATGCACAGGATCTTAAAGATAATAAAACTGTGATGTGCGAGATAGAAGGCGATTAGGTTTTAGTGCTGTTTCGAGTTTGTTTGGAAGTTCATGACCTCTGGTCGCTGGCCACGTAAGGAAGACTAGCGGGAGAGAAGGATAAGTCTTGTTCCTCGTTTCTTGCTTGTATATGTATACATGTTGTCTCGCTCAAACTACTATAATTAACAGGCACTTTTGAACCATCAAGAAGTCAGCCAGCCAGAAAGTTGAAGCCGCGGCCACCAAACGGTTAATTATAAGAGTAGGTAGGGGTCCAGGTCCTACCTCTCTCTTGTTTGTCTTCATTGACAGGTACAGAGAAGATTCGCAATAGCAAACATGTTCGGGGCTATGATGGTAAAGATTTTGACCGCCTTTCGGAATTAGCCGAGGAATAGGTGCGTTTGCACTGTCACCTATTCGAACGTATTCTTCATGAATTATCGTCTCATCATTATCATAGAATAATCATCAAGTCAAAATTTACAAATTAATGGTGTGATAGTTTGTGGTCACACAGGAATTTCATCGCCACTTGAGGGCATTGTATACCCTGTCATCACAATCTATCATCAATCTTTCGAATGTCAAGATGGTGCCTACCATCCGTCACTATAAAATTCCTTACAATCATCTCCTAAATTAAAATGCCCGTAAAACAAAACGTAAATTACAAAAACAATTTAAAAATAAACGCAGTCTGCCCTAATTTCAAAAGTTTAACCTTTGGAATGTACACGTGTAAATATCTTGTTTATTTCATCAGCTATTTTTATATATCAGATCTATATAAAGATAACCAAGTAGTAAACTTGTTGTTCATTGGTATAGGTACATTAATTAATTACATAGTTCATTCGTACATTATTCTAGACTATGTTGCAAGTTACACAGTGTATGACGTCATGGCCCAGTAGACAAAACCCTGCTTCTCTTGTGTCATCGTCCTACTCCTTTTCCCAACAATGTTGATGTCGGGTTCCAGCCTAACCGGATTCAGCTGGATACACAGCCCAGTAACTGGGCGACACTATACCCCACGATTAGAATAGCCAGACTTTCTGGCTTCAGGCTACCCGGAACGACTGTCAAAGTTTTACGAATGACAACTTCGGGATGTCAGTGATGTTAGACAAACTTTAGAAACTACATATGAGTTGAAAACGCCACATTGGTCAGGATTCGAACCCACAACCTCTTACACGAGAGGCAGGCACCTCACCTTATACACTGGACCATTACGACAGTCAGGTATTCGAATCCGGACAAGTACCAATGTGACATTTTTAATTGCTATGTACTTTCTGAAGTTTATCTTGAACATCGCAAAGATCTGTGAAGGAAAAAATGTTCTACATGAGAAGAAGCCTTTGCCCTACAGTGGGACGGTCATTATCATCATCATCAGCTCGTAGACGTCCACTGCTGGACGGACATAGGCCTCACCTTACCTTTTTACAGTTTGCAGTCCCTGTGGGACATTAATATGCTGGTACCAATGATATTTTAAGTAAAAAAGTGTAGATAGGTTATATGCACTCAAAATGTGGCACATTAGAAATTTGCCAATTGGCAAACATGATACTGAGTATCGCGTTGACATTTGACGTTTATCTCTTTTTCTCTCGCACTACTTCAATCATGTCATCCTACTTTGACGTGTAATGTATGTGTGCGTTAGTGTGCCGTTTTTGAAGATAGAATTTCGTTTGAGTAACCTATCTACGCCTTTTTTACTTAAAATATCATTGGCTGGTACTATAATATTGTAAGTACACGAAAACCGGCCTCCTTGGCAGTCAAAACACAAGAATGTATGAATAAAACAACAGTGCATTGTGCCGACATTGTATTGAACCCACATCTGGCATTGTACCATGTAAAAGTTATTAAAATATTTATATTGTCGCCGTATGCCCCATTGAAGTAGGTTAAGGGGGCACATAAAATGTAACACGGTTGGTATGGCGTAGGCGCGACTCGGGTTTGAAGGAACAATATGAGACCGTTTTTTTCTAACAGGATATTGCTAAGTACTTATATCCAATGATGAATTTGACGGGCCTGTTGGCCTAGCGTTTAGTGACCCTGACTGCTAAGCTTGAGGTCGTGGGTTTGATTTTTACCCAGGGCAAATTTTGTGCGATGAGCATGATTGTTTGTTCTCTGTCTGGGTGTAATTTGTATGTATTTATAAATTACTAGCTTCTGCTCGCGACTTTGTTCGCGTGGAATAGTTCCCGTTCCCGCGGGATTTCCGGGATGAAGACTATCCTATGTCCTTTCTCGGGTCCCAGACTATATCTGTACCAAATTTCATTCAAATCAGTTCAGTAGTTTAAGCGGGAAAGCGTAGCAGACAGACAGACAGACAGAGTTACTTTCGCATTTATAATTTTAGTATGGATTTATGTATGTTTATCAGTTGTCTAGTTACCACAGTACAAGCCTTGTACTAGATCAAATGGCAGTAGAATGGAATAGAATAGAATATTCTTTATTGTACATACACCAATAGGACAAAAACAGTAAAGGACAACACAAACAAATATGCAAGGGTACAATAGGCGGCCTTATCGCTAAAAAGCAATTTCTTCCAGTATGTGAGTTGTCCAAGAATATTTATTTAAAAAAAAAGCCTCGTCGGTGTTCAGCCTTCCGACGTAAGTACCTAGTGTTCTTTCTGCGTTTAGTCATACATTCAGTTATAAGAACTTATTAACATCGCGACTGCAGCTCCCAAAAGATTTGATAACTTCAAAACAACTTGACCAATTTTGAAGAAACATGTCACCATCGCTAAATAAATAATCTAAGTACTTTCAAATTAAAAAAAAACGCTTCCAAATTGCTTAACCAGTTTTAACTCCAACTGCATTAGACACATTTTTTTTACATTGTAAAAGTCTTTAATTTTTTTTTTCTCTCTCCACTCTTGCATTTCTATATCGCTTTTGACATTGGCAGAATAGTCGACATCGGCTCCGATTGCCATAATAAGAAATAGAATAGAAAGAGCTCCGTTGCCACAGACAGATACATAGTGGTCAAACTTATAACACCCCTCTTTTCATAATCTCTGGTCCATAGACACGTGTATTCCAGGAATTTCTTCATAAAACACGTTATCCAAATTCTTAGAAAAGCAGCCATTATTATTGTATGACATAAGCGCAGCTGTCGCGTCTCCAAGATTATTTTATTGCTTTTATTCTCCAACATAAATCTTTAGAATTTTCATTCTGAATTTATCTTTAAAAGCTTATAAGGCAGCATTTTGCAAAGAGGAATTCATTATGGCGGCCATATTTCAAGTGAATTTGCGAATAAACCAGTAAAAGTAAAGTTTGTGTACAAACACATTGCAGCAAAATGATTTTTGAATGATTTTATTTCACTAGCTGACTCCCGTGTTTTCACCCGCGTTATATCAGATTTTTAGTTACTTCTCCGCTCGAATTTTACTCGAAACCACGTTTTATGTCACGTCCTACGGAAACAGGATAATAACAAAAAAAGAAGATGAAAAGTATTCTATGTCCGTCTCCCTGTTCTAAGATACCTCCCCACCAATTTTCAGCCAAATCGGTTTTGCCGTTCTTGAGTTATTAATAAGTAGGTACCTTGAAGTGGTCAAGTTTTTGGGGGGGGGGGGGGGTGGAAAATCTTCACTTGACTGCTCCCGTCCTGGCTGCGGCGGAAGGGCGTGTCAGACTTTTACTCACTAAAACCCACTCATGTTCCTTCGGTTGCCCTTTATGTTTCGCTTTCGGGGTCACGGTAACTATTATAAACATTCCGCAACCCCGGCCGGCAAGTTGTCAAGATCACGATTGTAGTTAACAAAAGTGTTAATAACAATTAAAACGGCTTAACCGATTTTAATAAAACATGTTTGAGAACCATTGCTAGATAACCTACTAAACCTTTTTTCAAACAAAGAAAACCGCATCCAAATCCGTTCACCCGTTTAACCCGCGGACAGTCGCGCCTGGGTCGAAAAGACCCAGTACTCCTGTTATTGTGCCATAACTGTTTTTGTATTAGTTCACTCGTGTCGTCACACTAAGTACCTTCAAGTAGCTTCACTGGCACCCTGCACACCCCAGCTCAGCCAGTTTCCGTGCGGCTTAAGGACAGTAGGGACGTTTAAAGTGAGTATGGGTCGTTTCGACCCTTGTGCGACGTAATGTGTTAGTGTATTTTTTATTCCAAAAATATTATTTTGAATTTATTTATTTGTAGATTTATCGTCAAATCGTTTCTATGACCACAGAATATTTAATATGTTAGAAGAGGAAGTCATTGAAAGTGAAAGTTCTTCAGAAATTGAAGTAAGGTTGTCAGGATTGACAGTTACAATTTAGATTTCTGTCAGAATGGTGAAGGTGAACTCCTTGAGGACAATGAAGTTCTGAGCCTAAAAATTTACGTTCTAGTTTGCTTCAAAGACCTGACTTGAATTATATACCCTGAAATAAGTCCGTCAAGGTACTACCTGGGTAGGAATGGCACTCGTTGTAACATAAAAGAACCCCAAGAAACGTTCGCACCTGTAGTTACAATATCATAAGCCAAGTACCAGGGCCAATCAATGAAGCAAAAGGTACACTGACGTCTTCCGATTGCTGGTATATTTTTTTTTTCCTGGCAGTTTATTAGAAGTGGATGTTGTTGATGCATATATTGATACAAAGTTAGAGAAGAAAATACAAACAGACCGGCCTTGCCAGGGTCCAGTAATGTTCGATCTGCCCTCCCAAAAAGAACAGAAATACCAAAATGCAATGCCAATTTTGTAATACTTATACATATTTGTAGGGATCATACTACATTTATATGTACCAATTGTGATAAAAAATAAGCCAAAATTAAGATAAAACTGCTGTAGGAAAAAAAAAAACAAAAAAAAAATATAGCAGATTTTTATGTGTAATTTGGAGACTGACTATGAAAATATGCTACGTGTTAAGTTCAATATTATTCCACTATTACGAAGATTGTTGATATTATTGATAATAGGAAAGTTTTTTTTATGTTTCTAGATTAAATAAAGAAGATTAAAGTTATTTTTTAGTTCCTAAATCATAAAAAGTAAGATTTAGCAGTGATCTCTTGATTTTTGTGATTTATACTACTATTTTTCACTTAATAAGAAATATTCATTATTTTTAAGTTTGTTTTGTTATTCTCTTTCCAAATAATTTAAAAATAATTCCAAAACTTAATTAAGTTATTAAAAACAATGCATTCAATATCTGGGTCTTTTCGACCCGCGCGCGACTGTTCATGACTTATAACAAGACGCGAGTACCGGCGGGTTAAGAGCTACGTATTACGTAGTCAGAAGCAAGTTTGAAAATCAATTTAACCAAGGAGTACCGTTTTGCCAATTAGAGTCGACTATTACAAAACTTCATACCACAATAATAGGCCAAATGACAATAAAAATCTTCAAAACTGTGCAAATTCGCAAAGTATAGACAATTACGAAAACTGTTCAAGCACAAAATATAATAAAACAGCCATAAATGTAATGTAACACGTATCAGACTCACAAATTGTACTTCTAATAAAAAATATTGGCGAAATGTGAATCGAAACCGCGCTTTTAGGGGCCCGTAGGTATATCTTGTCGTAATGTGGTGACATCTGTTGACTCTCATGCGAACTACATGTGTCCTACATCGCGCAAACAAAGTTAGCTACAACTTTGGCATATACAGAGTGTCAAAAATCCCATTGATTGCTTTGAAGGAAAAACCAGATTAAATTGTTAAAATTTCTCGACAAACTCTATTCTTGGAATCAAACCAGATATAAAAATCTGAAGTAAAACATAATTAAGCCATTTTATTTTATTACGTTACTCGGTTCAATATAAAATTTCATTAATAAACATTTGACTTAAAAATAAAAAGTTCATGAAATTTAACATTTACTGAAACTGAAACTGAAAACCTAAGATTTCGTTTTGTATTCCTTTTGAATAAATTGACTTTAAAAGCAGACAAAATCGCGGGCAAAAGCTAAATATTCAATACGATTTTAATAGCAACGTTTTATTTTCCTTTCTCAAGACTTATTGCATAAAGGCAATATTTCCTAGACTCGTGTTTGCTGCTTTCTGCATATTGCGGGCTGACTTGCATATTGTAGTGGAAATAAAAATATGGCGGGATTGCAAGCTTGCACAAAGTTTGCACAAACACTGAGATGAAATGTTATGGTTTTAGAGAAGGGAAATGTGTTACGTCATAAGCTACCTTAAATTAAATAAGCTGTTATAATAATTTTATCGATCTTTCGACGACCAAGCGACAGCTAACTGTCGCGCTGCTATTGTGTCTCGAATCACGTGTGTTCGGAGGTTTAATAACTAGCTTACGCCCGCGGCTTAGCCTGGCTTATTACCTATGAAACAGCAATCAGCAATATTTGCGCAGTGATCGCGCGGTCACCGCGCGATTAATCGCTTAACGTCAAAAAAAAAACGTATTATTATGAACCAATTGCTAATCGCTCGCTGATTGTTCTAATGCACTTATTGCTACGATGACGATAAAGTAGCAATCGCTGGAACTAATTAAATATCACCTTTTACAAAAAAAAACTTAACTTTGCTCTTAAAAACCATACTAAATACGAAACCACCAAACGAAAAATGCATATATTAGTTAACTAATTGCTCCACAGAGGCAGCACTATCGCTAGATTGCTATTTGACTTGACGTATTTTGACGTTTGAGAAGCAAATATTGCTAAATTATCGCGATCGCTCGGCTATTGCAAGATACGTAATCCCGGTGCCGCGTGGATGTCAAATTTCTATTTTCTATTTTACCCTTCCAGGATTTGAATTCTCAAAAATCCTTTCTTAGTGGACACCTACACACTCTCTACAAAGAACTTAAGTACCCTCCAGGTTTTATGTTTCTAGGACCAACGGGATGTGCGTTGATATATCAGTCATCAGTATTTTGGCTAACGTTAGTAATGCAAAGGATATGAGTCTTTGAGTCGCAATAAAATGAGACCTTGTTTTTTTCCTTACTAAATATTAAACCTTCGAACCGAGACACAATAGAAAGACAATAGCAGCCCGACAGCCGGCTGTCGCTTGGTCGTTGAATAGTTAATAAGACTCATTAACAATTTTTTTTTATAAATAAGAAGATCAGTTCAATGCCAGTTTAAAGTTTTATTTCGTCTACAGTTCTAAAAGGAAACCATATGATAATATACGAAAATTGACGGAAGTTTATTATTAATAGGTAGCTACTGTTTTCAGACATAATGACAAATGATTTAAAAATAACGACATTTTAATCATATAGATTAGTTCTGTATCCTGTGTACGCATCCTTGATGCTCCAAAACAGTAGCATGGCTGTTGGTTAAAATTTTAAGCTTGACAGATTTTGAAAGAATAAGACAAAAACTGGCCAAATGCGAGTCGGTCTCTCACTTACGAAGTATTTAATAATCTGCGCTCTCGCATCGAGAGTTTCGTACCATTATCGACAAACAATGGCAAAAAAATGTATTTTTCTCGCATATTTAAAACAATTAATGTCTGCTTGTAAACCACATTGAAAGCTCTGCTAAGTTTGTAATAAGATAGCCGTTGGTGGGTTGTCCCAGGATATTTATTTATTTATTTACTACTTCTACTTCACCCTTTGGGTACGAAACCTTATAAGTCTACAACTTTTCTGGTCTATTAATGTGTCATATAATACTTATTTACAGATACTGCGAGCTAGAATTTTCAGCTTGCGTAAAAAACCACTCCATAAGGCAATTCAATTCTTCATAAAGATTACAAATTAGGTGCGGAACCATCAGATCCTCTTTCTTTACTAGTCTATGAAAAATATCTACCTCGTTGGTACAAAAGGGCATGCGAGATGTATAGATGTATAGCGTATAGAGAGAATAAAATTTTACGCCCTCTTCTGTTCCTTGGGCAACTTTTATTTTATTATTATTTTCTGCTTTTATTTATTCTTCGGTTTATTTGTTCTTTTCTAAGATTGCTTAGTTTATTTCTTGATTTGTGTTGCTTTCGGTCAGTTTACTTTGGGTGTTGTTGGCTGAATCTTAAACCATATTGAAATTGGGTTTTTGTTTGTGTTCGCGTATTGCTTTGCGATTTTTAGGTGCGTTTTACTTCCTTTTCGTAGTGATTTTGTTTCGACTTTGAGCATTTCAATTTAGATTTATAATTTAATTTACGGAATCAACCATTTTTCTCTAGCTGTCCCCCTTTAGTTAGTGCTTCGGTCCCGTAGTGTTATATAGCTTATGTTACTTGCTGAGAATACAATGTTATATTGGTGAAAGATTTTTTTAAATCAGTCTCGTCGTTTTTGATTCTATCCATTACCAAATAAATCATTTCATTATAAAATTAGTACATATTATTATATTTTACTAGCGACCTGCACCGACTTCTCTTTTATAATAATATAAAGTATTATATACATATATAATATAACCTAATGAATCACTGTATCTTCTGACAAAAACCGTACGTAAATACGTTTGCAGTACCAACATAATTTTACCCTCGCGACGACCGCTTTGCTTGGTATTATTTTAAACGTTTTCTAAAAATGAAACCTAGCTAAACAGATTTATCACCCCCGAAACCTGCAAACTTAGTTATTAAAATAGTTGGAGCCGTTATAAGATTTAAAAAAATGATATATTTATAATTCTTATTCTAAGAATAGACCACTAATCGGATCGTATTCTTTACAGGCGTCGTACTGAAGCTTTCAGCATTTAGTCTTAAGCCTCAAAGCTTAGACTTCGTAGAAAAATACCTCGGAACAAGAATTTATCGCTTAGTACCTAGGCCCCTTCTTGACATAAATTACTTAAGATCTAATTTAGGTCTTAGTTTATAGGCGATTCAGAAAAAGGTATCCAACATTCTTTTAAATTGATGGAGCTTTTATTTCGTGGGCAGTAACACTGAAAATTAGTTTCGCTTGGGTTTTTGTCAGAATTAGGTGATTTGCTTTTTCGTCTAGATTTCAAAATAGTTTTTTTTTTGTTATTTATTTATCAGTTAACCCGGCAATTTGTTGTTTTCTCTGTCTATTTCAAAAAAACATTAATTTAATCTCCGAAAAAATATACTTGTAGTCACGTACAAAAATATTTTAACGTCCGAATAATACTAGTAACCGTGTACTTTAGTTAGTTTTAAGGATAAGCTTATTAAATTCTCCGAAAATCCGTGATTCGAGACTCTATAGAAAGACAATAGCAGCGCGACAGCCGGCTGTCGCTAAAAGGAGATATAAAAATACATTCAAAAATAAATAAATAAAATATTAAAACCTTACAAAAACACAGTTAAAATTCTTGGCAAACAGCTATTTTGAAACACAGTACGTTCTAAATCAACCATCAATTTCTAGCTGATAATTTTTTACCGATCATCTTCGGTAAAACTCATTCAGTCTTAGTAGGCGTTTGGGCCGACGAGATTCGTCCGCTACGGTTGAAACAGATATTTAAAAATTATAATTTCTTTTGGAAGTGTTTCGGACTTTTTTTTAAGAAAAACCGGCCAAGAGCGTGTCGGGCCACTCTCAATGTAGGGTTCCGTAGTTTCCCGTCCGTCACAAAAAGTGTTCCCACTTATAAGTTTAAAAAAAGGCAATTTGTTACGTTGGCATACTAAGTACGCAGAAATTATTTTGTACAACCTTCAGTCTTTTTTGTACAAAAACTGTTCTTTCTATCAAGTTCAAAATATTTTTCCTAGAAAGTCCTTATAAAGTTCCACTTTCCAGATTTTTTTCATATTTTTAAACCTACACGGGTCAAAAGTTAGAGGGAGGACGGAGGAAGGACGCTTTTATTTTTCCTTTAGGAGCGATTATTACCGAAATTATTGACATTATCAAAAAATGATTTTAGTAAACCCCTATTCATTTTTAAATACCTATCCAACAATATATCACAAGTCAGGGTTGAAATAAAAAAAAACACTTCCCTCTTCACATATAGGGGGGCTACCCTAATAAAACATTTTTTTCCAATTTTTATTTTACCACTTTGTCGGCGTGATTGTTATACATATTGGTACCAAATTTCAGCTTTCTAGTGCTAACGATCACAGAGATTAAGCGAGGACGGACAGACATGGCGAAACTATAAGGGTCCCTATTTGACTACGGAACCCTAAAAAACTATACGTTTAGAATGAAAAATCTTTTCAATTTCACCGTACACTAGTTATTAATAAATTAGGTTTTTTTGTAACTTTATTTTATACGGTGAGTAAAAGGTTTTTTTTTTCTCACCGTATAAAATTAGTTAGTGTCGAACAACCCTCGAAAACATTAAATAATAATGAAATTCTTATTTCGACTTGAACGGACGAAATTCGTTGGCCAAAACGTCTGCAAAGCCCGTTTTCCAGCTGATAATCTTTTATCTTAAAAGTGGGATTGCAAAATAATGGCTTTTCTTCTCATGTGGCTGGCTATAACAGCGATAGGTACTAAATCATTTTTACATCCCTGCTAAGCCCGATCTGTGGCCTATATGCCGATGTCTTCAGAATATTATGATAAATTGCCCCGCTTTTGTTATTATACAAAAAATGCTTCCCTACTTTACGGTTTTTCGTTAGTATATTTAATCCTTACCGGTTTTTATTATTTTTAGAGTTTTTACGTATTTGTATTTTCAAGTTTTTATTTTTAAAAAAATATATAATTTAATTAATTAAATTAAGAAATTATATAATTTAATTATTTAAATTTGACGGGCCTGTTGGTCTTGTGGTCAGTGACCCTGACTGCCAAGCCAGAGGTCGTGGGTTCGATTCCCACCCAGGACAAATTTTGTGTGATGAGCATACTTGTTTGTTCTGTGTCTGGGTGTTATTTATCTATAATATGTATGTATTTAAAAATTATATAAGTATGTATATCAGTTGTCTGATTACCATAACACAAGCTCTGCTTAGCTTGGGATCAGATGGCCGTGTGTAAGATGTCCCAGGATATTTATTTATTCATATTCAACTAGAGATCGGCCCCAGTTTCGTTTAGGTGTTACAAATTATTGAAAATCTCGGGGTTTTTGTTTCTTTAGTATAATATACTCGTAATATAGTATATTTAAAACTTTCTGTTAAATGCCTTAAAAAAACACATCAAAACCCGTTGCGTAGTTTTAAAGATCTATTGATAATTATACATTCTTACATAGGGATAGCGGAATTGACTTAATTTTATACTATGTAGTGATTTATTAAGATTTTACCTTTTCCTAACATAAGAATAGGAAACCAAAACACAATGCCACAGAATTACTTTCTACAAAGGAAAGAAACAAAAATATTCAGAGCCAAGAGTAATCCTTCCTTTTCAAGGTAAATTGGAACAAGAAACAAAGGATTTAAATAAAGCTGTACGGAAACCCGAGAAAACAGTAAATAAATAAACAGAAAAAGATGAAAATAAGAAATGAAAGAAAACCGACAATAGACATTAACTGTTATTGTATTAGGGTCATTATTGTGGCTTTCAAAAGTTTTATAACGACATAAATATTGATTGAGTATTTGAAGCTGACGAAAGAGACAATCTTCAGTGATTGTCTATTTGTTGGCAATTTCTGTCGATAGCCTGTCGGGATGGCAAGTATTATTTCTACAAGTGTAAATTAAAAAAATAAGCAACGAAAGAGTTGATAATTTTACCAATTTTAAACTAAATATATCTAAGAACCATCGCCAGATCAAAACATCATCTATATAAAAATGTTTTAATATGCGAAAAGTAGTACCTACTTCTCCTATTAAATAACATTACAATATTCCACACTCATAAAATATTTCACAAGCAGGTACATCTAGATAGATACAAATTGTATACGGTCTAAACGATGTAAGTTTATTTAGTGCCGACGGCTAGAATTTCAATATACCTGGTACACAACACTGATGAATTGCAAACAATTTACTGAAAGCGCCTTCGTTACCTTTTCCACTCAATTGAACCCTTTCTCAATTCCCTAACTCCCAGATCAATAAAACAGATTACTTATTTAACAAACACAACTTTAGTTAGTCATTTCTTAGGGTGATTTTTCCTTCTTCATTTGTTTTCGTTTATTAGTTACTGGATAACGGTGAGGTTCGTCTATCTTCAATTTAATTATGCTTTTCGAACGATAAATAAGTGAAATCAATTAATGGGATCACAGAAGACAACGTGCGGTTTTTTCATTTGAAAAACCGGGAGTATGTAAAACCCACGAAATGAATAAACAGTCAGAAATCAGCAATTTAGGTGACATTAATAACTATTTATTCGGTATAAGAAACAGACTAGATATTGCAAACGTGGTTACATCTATCACCCAATATGTGAATTACGCCTGATATCCTGCATTGAGCAAGTAGAGCTTAACGCGACATATATGATACAAAACCCCGACAACAAACATTCGGCACCAATCCAATCGGGCTCAATCCTCGTCTAGTCAAAGGATCCTGATGCACCCTGATCATGTTTTCACTAACTCATTTTAAATATTTTTCAGCGTTCGACTAAAAAGTCATCATTAGCTCCCAGAAACGGATGGCGTTCACGAGAGAAGACGCTACATTGCAATTGTGATGACATCTATCACCCAACATGTAAAATATGCCTGACATCCTGCATTGCGCAATCAGAATTTGACGCGACCTACATGGATACAAAATTCCAACAAGAAGTATCGGCCAGTTGCCCAAAAGACTAAACATTTATGTTTGGAGGATCTAGATACTCTATGTACCGGAGATGGTGATGATCCCAGTTCTTCATTTATCCTTCTAAAAATCTTATTTTCACGAACTCAAAGACTATTTTCTAGTAAACGAACGGGTGAAACCGCGCAGAGAAGCCAGGCAGGCTGTAATAGCGTCCTCAGTATTCGTCTCCGACAGCGTTCGACTAAAAACTCATTATTAGCTCCCAGAAACGGACGGCGTTCACGAGAGAGAAGACTCGATATTGCAATTGTGATGACATCTATCACCCAACATGTAAAATATGCCTGAGATCCTGCTTTACGCAATCAGAATTTGAGGCGACCTACATAGACACAAAATTCCGACAAGAAGTATCGGCCAGTTGCCCAAAAAACTAAACATTTCTGTTTGGAGGATCTAGATACTCCATGTACCGGTGATGGCGATGATCCCAGTCCTTCATCCTTCTAAAAATCTTATTTTCACGAACTCAAAGACTATTTTCAAGTAACAGAACGGGTGAAACCGCGCAAAAAAGCCAGGCAGGCTGTAATAGCGCCCTCAGTATTCGTCTCCTACAGCGTTCGACTAAAAACTCATTATTAGCTCCCAGAAACGGACGGCGTTCACGAGAGAAGACTCGATATTGCAATTGTGATGACATCTATCACCCAACATGTAAATTATGCCTGAGATCCTGCTTTGCGCAATCAGAATTTGAGGCGACCTACATGGACACAAAATTCCGACAAGAAATATTGGCCAGTTGCCCAAAAGACTCAATATTTCTGTTTGGAGAATCTAGATACCCCATGTACCGGTGATGGTGATGATCCCAGTTCTTCATCCTTCTAAATATCTTATTTTCACGAACCCAAATACTGATTTAATGTAAAAGAACGGGTGAAACCACGCAGAAAAGTCAGGCAGGCTGTAATAGCGTCCTCAGCATTCGTCTCCTACAGCGTTCGATTAAAAACTCATCATTAGCTCCCAGAAACGGACAGCGTTCTCGAGAGAAGACTTGATATCGCAATTGTGGTGGCATCTATCACCCAACATGTAAATTATGCCTGAGATCCTGCTTTACGCAATCAGAATTTGAGGCGACCTACATGGACACAAAATTCCGACAAGAAGTATCGACCAGTTGCCCAAAAAACTAAACATTTATGTTTGGAAGATCTAGATACTTTATGTACCGGTGATGGTGATGATCCCATTTCTTTTTCCTTCTAAATATCTTATTTTCACGAACCCAAATACTGATTTAATGTAAAAGAACGGGTGAAACCACGCAGAAAAGTCAGGCAGGCTGTAATAGCGTCCTCAGCATTCGTCTCCTACAGCGTTCGATTAAAAACTCATCATTAGCTCCCAGAAACGGACAGCGTTCTCGAGAGAAGACTTGATATCGCAATTGTGGTGGCATCTATCACCCAACATGTAAATTATGCCTGAGATCCTGCTTTACGCAATCAGAATTTGAGGCGACCTACATGGACACAAAATTCCGACAAGAAATATTGGCCAGTTGCCCAAAAGACTCAATATTTCTGTTTGGAGAATCTAGATACCCCATGTACCGGTGATGGTGATGATCCCAGTTCTTCATCCTTCTAAATATCTTATTTTCACGAACCCAAATACTGATTTAATGTAAAAGAACGGGTGAAACCACGCAGAAAAGTCAGGCAGGCTGTAATAGCGTCCTCAGCATTCGTCTCCTACAGCGTTCGATTAAAAACTCATCATTAGCTCCCAGAAACGGACAGCGTTCTCGAGAGAAGACTTGATATCGCAATTGTGGTGGCATCTATCACCCAACATGTAAATTATGCCTGAGATCCTGCTTTACGCAATCAGAATTTGAGGCGACCTACATGGACACAAAATTCCGACAAGAAGTATCGACCAGTTGCCCAAAAAACTAAACATTTATGTTTGGAAGATCTAGATACTTTATGTACCGGTGATGGTGATGATCCCATTTCTTTTTCCTTCTAAATACCTTATTTTCACGAACCCAAAGACAGATTTAATGTAAAAGAACGGGTGAAACCACGCAGAAAAGCCAGGCAGGCTGTAATAGCGCTCTCAGTATTCAATCGAATCGAATCAATCAAATCGAAAATCAATCAATCGAAAGGCAATCGAAGGAACATGAGTGGGTTTTAGTCAGTAAGAGTCTGACACACCCTCCCGCCGCACCCAGGACGGGAGCAGTCATTGGATGATTTCCCACTCACCAAAAAAAAAAAAAAAAAAAGTATTCGTCTCCTACAGCGTTCGACTAAAAACTCATTATTAGCTCCCAGAAACGGACGGCGTTCACGAGAGAAGACTCGATATTGCATTATCGAGACACAGCGATCGTTTGTAGATGGTAATGAACGAACTCGTTGTTCCTAGTAACGCTATTTGCCTGTTTATAGGCAATTACAGGCTATTTTGGACAAAAGTAATAATTGGAATAGAAAAGTTGAAAGAATTGCTCTGTGTAGCGGAGTGTAATGGTAGGTTACGTAATGGCGGATTGTTTTACATGCGGTTTATTTTAGAACTACTTATGATTTTTATAAGGTAACCCCTGGGGGTTTTGGAATCCTGCAGAATCGTTCTAATTGTTATCGTGGCCCCGGAACATAAAGGGCAACCGAAGGAACAAAGGTGGGTTTTAGTTAGTAAAAGTCTGACACGCCCTTGCCCCAGAAGTCATTTGATGATAACTCATCCTCAAAAAAGTATTCATGTGTATGTAAAACAAACTGCAACAAAACGAAAAATTAAGGCAAGTAGGTATAATAGAGATTTACCTAAACCTAAATTAATAAACTCCATATTAGTACTTGATCACTAATGAATATTATGATACAAGTGAAATAAGTTTGTTATTACGTCCGAGGCGAAATTTCAACCCGAGCCGAAGACAAGGGCGTAATGGAGCCGAGAGTGTAATTAACGACTAACGGAGGAAGTGTCATACTTTTACTGACTAAAACCCACTCATGTTCCTTTACAAGACAATGTGTTTAAAACATTCCCAACACTACAAAATATACTAGGTGAATTTTTAGTCCTGTACCACCCGCTAGGAGATGATTCTACCCATGAAAACAAACAACTTTTATTATGGAACCAACTCTGAAATCTCGAAAAAAATATCAGCTGTTTCATATATTACGGTCGGAGGGCATTGAACTTTTGTTAGGGACAGCTGATTTCAGATTTGGTGGTACAGGACTAAAAATTCACCTAGTATACCTAAACAAAAATCACCTATCCGCAATATATCCCAAATGAAACATTTGCATTAGCCTATAGGCCTATACCCCAAAAAAATCAATACAGCTATTAAAAACACATTAACACACATCTCTCGCGAATTCTAATGTATCGCATTAATTTGCATACAATGCGCGCGGCGTACTACAAACAAACGTGGCACTGAGTCACTAGCGCGACATGTAATCATTCTTAATTTGATACGTGCGAAATTGTGGGCTCTCATTGTTTGTATGTAGGACGGGTGTTGTAATGGAATTGCTGTGTTCTAGGTATTTAGAAGAAATTGTGAAAGATTGACTCAGAGGCTTTCGGATTATTGTCTTGAAAAACCCTGTCAAGAGAAGACGTAACGCAAGTGTTATTTATTACACTGTAATTATTTGTTTTGAACCACCGATGCAGAGAATAAATAAATAAAATGAATAAATGATTTATTTTTGTAAATAGGTAATAAATTACACTTTTACACGTCATTTTTTTTTTTTCTCTTTTTTTTTTTATCGAACGATGGGGCCGGTGTTTCCTAGCTGGACTACTCTGAGAAGAAACATCCGAAACAAACTCAGAGGTCAAAGTCTCTTTTAAAGTCCATACAATATTGTATTGGTCAAAATATGCGAGGACCATGAAGGTAAACTGAAGGGATCTCTTGATGAGAGAACCACACAGATTTGAGTGGACCTGTCCAAACAGTGCAAGCATTTGTCATAAGTCGTTAAGCTCAACTAAAAAACACGTAAGGAGCTCAACGTCTTGACGAACAATACCAAAGTAAGGACATTCGGGTAGGCCGCATTAAGTACTCAAACCGTCAGTCATTATAAAACATACTAGCAATCAAGCAACCCACATAGTCCTCACACTCACAACAAATATGATGTAAAAAAAAATATATAGGTACTCAGAAAAGTACATAAATGTCAAGTTCAATAATTACAATGTCAAAGAGAATAAAAATTGGTGTACAAAATAATAATACTTTAAAAAAGTACTCATAAATGTCAAATATTAAAATTTCAATGTCAATAAATATAAAAATGATAATTTTAACAAATGTCAATATTGGCCTATGAATGATTGAAGCAGCTCAATTCCAAGCATTTGAGTCCTCAATATACTCTTTAACAGAATAGAAAGCATTCCGGCATAATTTACGTTTTATAAATAATTTAAATTTGGTAATGCTAAGTTCCTGAATCTGGCTAGGAAGTTTATTATAAAAGCGTATACATTGACATTTAAACGTAACAACTATTTTTTTTAAGCCTAGTTGAAGGAACAATATATTTGTCCTTGTTTCTTGTGTTAATATTGTGGATATCACTGTATTTTTTAAAGTGATTAATATTTTTATGCGCATACAACAGATTTTCATATACATATTGACAGGGCACAGTCATAATATTAATCTCTTTAAATTTGTCTCTGAGGGAGTGTCGGGGACTTAATTTATAAATAGAACGAATAGCCCTTTTTTGTAAAACAAAAATTGTTTGAATATCGGCGGCATTTCCCCACAATAGAATTCCGTACGACATCAAACTATGAAAATAGCTGAAGTAAACTAAACGGGCTGTTTCCAAATCCGTTAAACCACGAATTTTCCGAACGGCGTATGCTGCGGAGCTGAGTTTTTTAGACAATTTATCTATATGGGGGCCCCACTGAAGTTTGGCATCTAGTGTTATGCCTAAAAATACGGTGGAATCGTCTGGTCTCAGTTCTTCTCCCTTTAATAAAACACAAGTATCTACCTTTGCGACATTTGGTAACGTAAACTTAATTAGTTTAGTTTTCTTTTCATTGAGAAGTAAATTATTTACATTAAACCAATTAACTATTGACGCGAGAGCACTACTTATATCATCAGTTATCAGTTGCTGACGTTTAAGTTTAAATAAAAGTGAAGTATCGTCTGCAAACAGTACTACGTCATGTTTATCTTTAATGAGATAAGGCAAATCGTTAATGTAAATAAGGAACAAGAAAGGACCAAGAATTGAGCCCTGGGGCACGCCCATTCTTACTACAGAGCCAGGTGATCTTTCACCGTTAACGTCGACTCTTTGAATCCTATCACTCAGGTATGAGGTGAGAAGATCCAGAGAGGAGGCCCGGATTCCATAGTAGTGCAGTTTCCTGATTAAAGTTTCATGAAGAACGCAATCAAATGCCTTGGACAAATCACAAAAAATGCCCAATGCATCGAATTTGTCTTCCCATGCATCATAAATATGCCCTAAGAGTTCAACACCTGCATCGGTGGTTGAACGACCCCTTGTAAATCCAAACTGTTTTTTATGCAATAACTCCAATTTGTTAAAATAAAACTGCATTTGATTTAAAATTAATTTCTCAAAGATTTTACTAAAGGTAGGTAGCACTGAAATTGGTCTATAATTACTGGGGTCAGATGTGCTACCTGATTTAAACAATGGTATTATTTTGCTGTATTTCATTAAATCAGGAAACTCACCACTATCGATACAGTTATTAAAAATATTGGCTAAAGTAGGCGCTACAATATTTATAATAGACTTGACAAGTTCTACAGAATTACCCCATAGATCTGCAGTCTTTTTAATATTTAATGTATGAAAGACTTTAATGACATTTCTGCAAGTAACATGTTCAAAACAAAATTCAGAATCACAGGCCGGCACATTTTCTTTAAGCAAAGATTCTGCAGCTGCAGGTGATGAATTTAAAGATTTAGTAGTCGAAACGGGAATCTCTGCAAAAAATGTTTCAAAAGACGCGGCTACATTTGAATCTGATTTAATTATATTATCATCAATCATTAAGCAATAATCACTAATTCGGTTATTAGACTTACCCGTTTCGCTAATAATAATATTCCATGTCGTTTTTATTATATTATTACTATTTTTTATTTTTGAACTCAAATAGCGTGACTTGGCCATGTAACAGACTTTTTTAAACAATTTAGAATAATTCTTTACATATAAATTAAATTCAGCAGTGTTAACGTAAGTCCGTTCTTCATACAACTCAAATAGTCGTTTTCTACTTTTATAAATACCAATGGTGGCCCAGTCACCAAAAGAAACATTACTATTCACTGAAATAGTCTTCGGAACAAACGTGGTATCGAGAGTTTTTATAAGTTTGACCGCTATGTGTCTGTGGCTGTTTTTTAATTCATATGTACTTTCTAAAGTTTATCTTGGATATCACTGACATCCCGTGCCTCGGAAAGCACGTTAAGCCGTTGGCCCCGGTTGTCATTCGTAGAACTTTGACAGTCGTTACGGTTATGGCAGAAAGTCTGACCAGTCTAACCAAGAGGTATCGTGTCGCCCAGTTACTGGGTTGTGGAGGTCTGATAGGCAGTCGCTTCACGTAAAACATTGATATCCAGCTGAATCCGGTTATGCTGGAAGCCGAGCCCAACATAGTTGAGAAAAGGCTAGGGAGATGATGATGAGTCTGTGACACCGTTGCTATTATAAACCTTCGAACACACGTGATTCGAGACACAATAAAAAAACAATACGTACGACGACCGGGGCTTACGTGATTTCCATGGCACGGGATGCCCGACATGTTCAAAATGAACTTTAGACAACATAATATGAATTGAACGTTTATATACATACCATCTGAACCTTACATATTATTGTCACATTGGTACTTTCCTGTATTAAAACCGACTACCTCTCTCATAAGAGTCGGGCGCTAAACAAATGGCCTAGCACGACATAAGCTTTGTAATATATAAATTATAGTTTTAGACTGGAATTATTGTTAAAGAGAAAACAAACCAAAACAATGAACTCTAACCCCGATATGATCCACATAAAACAATCCAACGCAAATCTATTTTTACCGCAAAAACAAAATTTTATTCACCATCCAACCCTGCAACTCTAACCAAATATAGTTCGACGGAGCGTCATTCAACCCGTTTCTTTTTACGACCGTATATCGGAAGCTCGGCTATCGGAGGGTTAGTATTACAGAAGGACGAAACCGCTACAAGACTGATAAGCCGGTGCCGTGCCGGAAGCCGGCCGTCCGGTCCGTTGCCGGTTCGTGTCGGACCGGGACACTTCACAAGGATTTTTTATATTGCACGTGCTGTAAATATCCTGGTAAGGATGAGCGGTGGGAATGGTGGTGGTTCTGTATGTTTCTGTTTTAGGTTTTTACTTGCATGGGTGTTAGAAAACTATGAAATTCTTGATTTTGTTTTGCTATAGTGTGCATGTTATACAGGGCGTCCCGCGGCTATGCCACATGGAGGGAAAGTACCTTAAATCTTGTAGATAGAACATTTTACTGAAAGAAGACATTATTTGAATTTTAAAAACAATTTAAATTGCATTCATAGATTTTTAAATAATTAAATGGGTGGACCGGGAATCGAACTTGTTTCACGAGAAAAAATAATCACCCTGTAGTTTTATCATTCCGATCGAAAGGTTACATCATAAGGATTATTTTTTGCTAAATAACATAGTGTCACAAATAAAAGGAAGACCGTAAATTTTAACATTTGATGTAAATTTTTGTTTTGTGAAATTAAAAGCTTACTTTACTGTAAGGACATTCAATTGACAATCATAACTAGTTACTTAATTATTACTAATTAATCTACCCACTTGAGTAGTACGCATCATTTAAATAAATAAATATCCACCACAACAAGACCAAAAATTCGTCAGGGAACGAAATAATCAAAGGTTATCACTTTGTATTCAAGAAGAAGGGACTAGTTTTAAGCATTTGAAAAATTTACTAATTTTGCATTAAAAATGTTAAAATTCATGGTCTTTCTTATATTTTTGACACTATGTTATTTAGCAAAAAATAATCCTTGTGATGTAGCCTTCCGATCGGTAGGATAAAACTACAGGCTAATTAATTTTTTCGAGTAACAGGTTCGATTCCCGGTTCAACTATGTAATTATTTAAATATCTATGAATGCAGTTTAAAATGTTTTCAAAATTCAAATAATGTCTTCTTTTAGTAAAATGTTCTATCTACAATATTTAAGGTACTTTCCCTCCGTGTGGCATTGCCGTGGGACACCCTGTATATTATGCGTAAATCACTCTGCCCATTGATGTATAACCGCATGGAAGTACGTTCAATAGTTCTTGAGATTTCGCGAAAAGAGAGATTTACGTGACGTTATAATTATGTTAATGGATATGGGTACTAGCATCTCCCCGCGACTTCGTTCGTGTGGTAGTTCTAAAAAACATAAGACAACTCATGGCACTCAGTTTCCTTAAATCATCGAAAGTGACATACCTAATAGTTGCAGAGATTGGATCGTCCAAACAACGACAAATACAAAGTTTTCTTTCTATCTATCTTTTCATTTGTATTCTTAGATGTAACTCAATAAGTGAGACCATTATGGTTTGAAGAGAGGAAGCCCTGGATTAGGAAACCATAAAAGTTTTAATTTACTAGACTAGAAGTAAGTAAACTTTTCATCCAAGAATAATACAAAAAACAACTGCGCTGTATTTTTTTATTTATGTTATGTTAAAATTTAAAATATTTTTTTCTTTCTATAGTTTAATTTTATTACAATGCCATTCTCTCTAAGGAACCCCAAAAACCGCACAAGGCAACGACAGCATAAAAATATAAAAATGTAACTTTACTTTGTAAAGCTACACAGGAAGATCCTGTCAATAAATAGTTATGGATGTATGGATGTTTCAGGCCTACCTACGTCATCATGTCAGGCAGACAATGGCCTCTGCTAACTTTATCAGAGTGGTGACGTCACAAGTCTGTGGATGAAATAATATGGCGCCAGAACTTAGAACTTGAGTGATATTTATCTAGATGTATAAAATGGTAAAGTGACTGATTGATGTTTTTTTTTTTTTTGGGAGTTGGAAATCGTCAAATGACTTCTCCCGTCCTATGCGCGGCGGGAGGGCGTGTCAGACTTTTACTGACTAAAACCCACTCATGTTGCTTCGGTTGCCCTCTATGTTCCGGGGTCGCGGTAACTATTATAAACATTCCGCAGCATTGTTGATATACTAGGTGTATTTTTGGTATTGCTCAACCCGCTAGGAGATGATTCTACTCATAAAAACAAACAACTTTTATTATGGAACCAACTCTGAAATCGCGAAAAAAATATCAGCTGTTACTAACAAAAGTTCAATGCCCTCCGACCATAATGTTAGAAACAGCTGATATTTTTTTCGCGATTTCAGAGTTGGTTCCATAATAAAAGTTGTTTGTTTTCATGAGTAGAATCATCTCCTAGCAGGTTGAGCAATACCAAAAATACACCTTGTATTAAACGCACAACACAACCAAAACCGCTGGTCCTAGAGAGTACAGACATGAAGCTTTTGTTCTTTGTGAAAATTAAGTATCCACTATAAAAGATTTTTGGTTTCTACTAAAAGGGGGTGAAATAGGGGATGAAAGTTTTGACATCACGCGGGCAAAAGCAAGTTTTATATAAAAATAATATTGCATTGACACACTATCGGGAAAGATATAGGATAAAAATGGCGTCTGTAATGGTCGTACTTTACTTGGCATATTTGGCAAAATATTCGCTTTACTTGGATAATACAAATCTCTATTAATTTATGAGGAAAAGGTTAATATTTTGTTGCATCGAATACGCAAGAAGTGTATGTACCATATATTTTAAAACATAGCCTAGATTTTATGTGCCATTCGCAGAAACGTATAACCATGGTGCCATATATTGATGAAAAACGTTAACAACGAAATCATTCATTTCAGATTCAAAATACAAAACCTATAAAACAAAGATCCTTTATTCTGAGTGAAAAACGTTCGCAACGCATTCTGATTCCTTTAAGGAAATACGTCGACGTCCTCGTTTATTTTTATATCATCTTTATCTCTAAAACGAGCACAGGAATTCTCACGATACAGCCTTAAGTTCCGAGATAGGAACGCTTAGGTACACAGATTGGGAAACTCATTGAGTAAATCTTAGTTTGAGGTACCTACAGAATATAAAAGCTACAGAATCTTGAATCTGTAACATTGATAAGAAAATGTCTTTATTTAGATCTCGCAGCTTCTTAGTGAGTGTTAACTCTCAACTGCCGGAACGTAGATCTACGACACAAAAATTGTTACCGTAAACTGCCGGAACGCAGATCTACGGCGCAATTCTAGTATTTAAAAATTGTCTTTATTATCACTTAAAATAAGTAAACTAATCCTCTAAACTAATATATGAATGAAAATATGAACAGAAGAATCAAATACAAACGGTTACTGCCTTCATGAACGAATGAAAGGTCATTTTAAAATTATTTTTTCTAACGTGTCGGTACGTGTACGTGACTTTCTCTAAAAAAAAACCGGTCAAGTGCGAGTTGGACTCGCGCAACGAGGGTTCCGTTAATGGAAAGTACCCTATAGGTTTTGAATCCCTCGCAAATATCTAAATGCAATATAAACCGCCCTATCTTTTTATTGCGTTGATTTAGAAACTTGAGTTTTTCACTGCTTTAAGAGATAGCAGACCTAAGTATGTGATATTAATTTCAGCTTGATATCTTGACGCGTTTCTGTGAAAAAGGGTCATAAAATAAAATCATAAAATCATATTTATTTTGTAAATAGGTTATATATATAACACTTTTATATTGTTACATTATTATATTACTTGTTATATTATTTACATTAAAATATATACAACGCTCAGTTCTAAGCTATTTAATAATTGTGACAATAACAAGTTGGTTACTAGGATACCACAGATACCACATTACTCCCCTCCCATATAGAAGCACTGGAGCATCTTCATAAGCCGAATAAGCCGAACCGTGTTGGAAGACGTCGCGCTCGCCCGCTACGGCGTGGCGCTTGTGGGTCAGGCTGTTGCTGCTGATCAGCAGCTGCTTGCTGTTGCTGTTCTGCTTGCTGTTGCTGTTCTGCTTGCTGTTGTTGCTGTTCGGGTTGCTGTTGTGAGGCGGTGGAGCCATCACCTACCCCTGTGCGCTGGTCTCTGTTGATCACGTAGTAGGAACAGCAGCGTTGGTGACTGTTTGTGGGTGTATTGTCCTGAGGGCTAGAGTGTTGGTTGTTATTTCCACTGTTGTTGTGTTGTCGATTGTTATTCTCATCGATTGGGGAAACTCGGCCTCGGAGTTGGTCTATGTGTTTTCTTTTTACTTCTCCGCCCACCTCAACCAAGTAAGAATAAGGTCCTGTTCTGGATTTGATGACACCTGGTGCTGAGCCTTTTTCCAGGGGGTTGTTAACCCATACCAAATCCCCAGAGTTGAATGACCTGACAGGTCTGTCGTAAACCGGGTCTTGTAGTTGTTGCCTCAGTCTGGCTTTTTCTAGATTGGCTTCAATGTTTGGTTTTAAGAGATCTAGTGTTGTTCGCATTCTCCGGCCAAACATCAACTCGTATGGTGTTCGTTCTGTTGCACGTTGCGAAGTGTTTCGGTAACTTCGTAGGAAACTGCATAAACGTTCGTTTAGGTCTACTGATTTATTCATTGATAGCATCCTTTCTTTAAATGTTTTGACAGCTCTCTCGGCTAATCCGTTAGATCGTGGATGGTAAGGGGTTGTTTTAATATGTATAGTTCCAATTGTGTTGCAGAATTGGTGAAATTCGTTTGAAATAAACTGAGGACCATTATCACTTACTATGTATCGTGGTATTCCGTATGTTGCAAAGATATTCCTTAGTTTGTTGATAGTATTCAAGGCAAGGGGCACTCGGGTAACTGAGTGTACGGGCACGCGATCCCGCCTTCCCTGAGCTACCATAGTCCACATTCCGATTTTCCGTGGCTATGGTATCCCACCTCTCCTACTCCTTAATTCCTTCCTCATCCAAAACACATTCTACAGGCGGTTCCCTCCTGCTCAACCCACAAAGTCTGGCTCGGTGAGGAAGGCAGCACAACGCAGATATGCAATGTGATGTGGCGGACTCGGCGACTCAGCAAGGCAAGGTGGATGGCCTAGGGCGACAGTGGAGGGCGTAAAGTCACTGTCGGCCAGACACAGCATCCAACCCCTCCTTCAGTCGTAGCGGTTTTCCGTTCCACTGATTCAAGGAGGGCAAGGACGAGTGTGTGCGCCTGCGTATGCGCGAACGTTTGCGCACCTTAATATATCCTGCGTATTTGACCGCTTCCGTTAATGGACTCCGATTGAGTTAAGTCCTGTGGCGATGGGTAGAAGTAGAGAGGCCTAGACAGATGCAACTAGGCTTTGTCTGATACCTGCACATAGGCGGTCTCGGGGGTGTGAGTACATGCCGTGGTCGCTTCTGCGCTGCACTTTGGGGACGACAGCGTGGATTCGGCAGCGCCCGAGATGACAAAGCAGCCCTATTTAGGGAGACACTGCTTTCTCTGCTCAGCCAGAGAGGGGGCTAGAAAAGGTGCCCTAAAAAAATGTTCGTCCTATCTCGATAGGTGGTAGTAACCGCGGCTGCCATCGCATCACTTAAAATCGTGGTCGAAGGTATAAAGCATTCTGTCATTATAACAAAACACCTGTTATGACGTTTGGCGCGTGGAACGTGAGAACTCTCCTTGATCGAGATGGTAACGCCTGTCCTGAACGCAAGACCGCCATTGTAGCTCGGGAACTTCATCGCTATAACGTGGATGTGGCTGCTCTCAGCGAAACACATCTTGCCGATGAGGGAGAGATGGTAGAAGCAGGTGGTGGATACACTTTCTTTTGGAAAGGTACTGCTGCCTCCGAAACTCGGCGATCAGGTGTAGGATTTGCCATCAAGAATCACTTAGCAAACCAACTGAAGGAGTACCCTGTTCACATATCTGACCGCGTTACCACACTGCGCCTTCATCTGGACAAAGACAATTACCTTAATGTCATCAGTGTCTATGCGCCTACGTTAGACAAATCTGATGACATCAAGGACAAATTTTACGAGGAAGTGACCCTTAGCCTTAACCGCATAAACACCAGAGAGCAGGTACTTTTGCTGGGCGATTTCAATGCCAGGGTTGGCCGGGACTATGAGGCTTGGCCTGGAGTTTTGGGTAGACACGGTGTTGGCAACATGAACAGCAATGGTCAACTTTTGCTTACTCTTTGTGCTCAGTACGGCTTGGCGATTACAAACACTATGTTTAGACTTGCCGCCAAGCACAAGACGACGTGGATGCACCCAAGATCCAAACACTGGCATTTGATCGACTACGCTATTGTGAGGCAAAGAGATTTCAGCCAAGTGCAGATAACCCGCGCTATGCGAGGTGCGCACTGTTGGTCTGACCACCGACTTATTGTCACTAAGCTGCGAGCCCGCCTCCTCCGCCCGCGCAGGTCTCAGATTAGAAAGCTTGCGTATTTGAACGTGGAAAAGCTGAAAGATCGTGAGGTGAGGGAGAAATATGCTGACTCACTGTCTGGAAAGCTGTCATCCGCTGACGAAGTGGATAACGTTGATGCTGCTTGGAGAACTTTAGCATCTCATATTTTAGAAACCGCTTCAACTGTCCTGGGCAATAAATGCCGGCGCAATGAAGACTGGTTTGATGAGAATGATGAAGTTCTGCGGGCAGCACTTGATAAACATCGAGACCTACTGCGACGGCATACTAGGCGAAGAGGAAGCGTTGCGGACGTCAAAGCTAGTGACCAAGAAGTGTGTAAGCTGTCTCGACGAATTAAAGATAAGTGGTGGCGGGACAAAGCTTGTCACATGCAATGGCTCAATGACACAAACCAGCTTGGGGAGTTTTATAGTGAGGTGCGTAAGCTGATTGGCACATCCTACCATGCGAAGGTTCCTTTAAGGTCTCATGACGGTAGACACCTGTTGACAAGTAGAGAGGATGTGTTAAAACGCTGGGCGGAGCACTTTAACACCTTGCTTAATGTGGATCGATCAGCAGATTTGCACAGCATTAATTTAATGCCTCAACTCTCTTCTGCCTTTGAACTGGATGAGCCCCTGCTGCGTGACGAGGTTATTTCTGCCATCAGACAGCAACAAAACGACCGGGCGGCTGGCATTGACCTTATACCGGGAGAGCTGATAAAGTACGGTGGAGACGAGTTGCATACGTCGATGTGGCGAATGTTTGAACGCATGTGGGAGGAGGAGCGCGTTCCCGATACTTTTAAAGTGTCGCGAATTTGTGCTCTATATAAAAATAAGGGCAACCGGTCTGACTGCAACTCTTACCGCGGTATTTCACTTCTTTCGGCTCCTGGAATGTCTTTGCCAGAATTCTTCTAAACCGCCTAAAGGCCTTATCGGAAAAGATTCTGCCAGAAACCCAATTTGGCTTCCGACCTGACCGAGGTACATGTGAAGCGATTTTCGCCGTACGGCAAGTACAGGAAAAGAGTAGAGAACAGGGTCGTCAGCTCTACCTCTGCTTTGTTGACCTGGAGAAAGCTTTCGACAGCGTGCCTCGTGAAGCGCTTTGGGTGGTGCTGGGAAAGCTCGGGCACGGAAAAGTTTGTAAGACTTCTTAGACTACTGCATGACGACATGCAATGTTGTGTCGCCGTAGACGGTGAACAGACAGATTTTTTCCCCGTTACCTGTGGAGTGAAGCAAGGATGCGTGTTAGCACCTACTCTGTTTGCTTTATACTTTGCAGTGGTGGTTAGAGAAGTTTTACAAACAGTTTCCCAGGGGGTTCGCATTCGATTCCGCACGGACAGCAATCTTTTCAACTTGGCTAGACTTAAGGCTCGTACTAAGGTTTCGCATACGCTGATCTCCGAGATCATGTATGCTGATGATCTGTGCTTTCTAGCTGAATCCCCATATGGCCTGCAGCAGCTGATGTCCGTTTTCCACCAAGCCTGCCGTAAGTTCGGCCTAAAAATCAGTGTCAATAAGACAGAAGTCATGTCTGTAGATACTCACGGTCGTGAGTCACTGACCTTAAAGCTTGGCGAGGACGTGCTAAAGCAGGTGGATAAATTTCGCTACTTGGGGAGCACTGTAACATCCAAGTGTGACCTTGACGCTGAGATCAACAGCAGGATCGGTGCTGCAGCTGCAGCATTCGGCAAGCTGTGTTCCAAGGTCTTTAGCTCACATGACCTTAAGGTGGCCACCAAGGTCTCTGTTTATATGGCAATTGTGCTGCCAAACCTCTTATATTCTTCCGAGACGTGGTGTATGTATCGTCGCCACATACGTGCTCTTGATCGATTTCATTTAAAATGCCTCCGTATCATCATGAAGATCAGGTGGTCCGACAGAGTACGTAATACCGAAGTCCTACGGCGAGCCAATGTTAGTGGCATTGAGGCCTACATAATGCGCCGGCAACTTCGGTGGTGCGGTCACGTATCGCGGATGTCGGATGAAAGAGTGGCGAAGCGCATCTTTTATTCTGAGCTGGAGGAGGGCAAGCGTAAGCAGGGCGGACAACTCCTCCGGTACAAAGATGTCCAAAAGCGACATATGAAGAGATGCAATATAGAGCCTTCACAGTGGGAGAATTTGGCAGCACAACGGACACAATGGCGCAGAGTGGTTAACAACCATGTACGCGATTTCGAGGATCAACGTAAAGTTGACCTTGACGCCAAACGCGATCGGGTAAAGGCCCGTCCACCTGCTGCTATCCCCTACCATTTTCAACACGGCAAACTCACCTGCCCACAATGTGCTCGGTCTTTCTTAGCAAAGATAGGGTACATTAGCCATCTTCGGGCGCATGAGCGCCGAAATAATGAATAGGAGTTGAAGCGGTCGCCATGGCCGAAATCGGTCGGATAAGATGATGATGATGAGTATTCGAACTGGTAGTGTTCTTCATAGGAATTACTTCTAACCACTTGGTGTATGCGTCGATCACGATTAACCATGTAAAACCAAAAATTGGTCCAGCAAAATCGATGTGCAACCTTGACCATGCTTCTGCTGGTACTCCCCAGGAGTAAACTGGCGCTAGGTTATCATTTTTCCTTGATTGTTGGCACAGATTACATTGTTTGGTAAATGTTATGATGTCGTTGTTAATGTTAGGCCAATATACATGTAAGCGCGCTAATGATTGCATGGCCGTGATACCGCAATGCCCATCATGTAATACTTCTAAAATTTCTTGTTGTATTTGTTTTGGTATACATAATCTTCCGTTCCATAAAATAATTCCTTCTTCAAATGACAGCTCGTCACGTTTTTCATAATATGTATGAAGTTTGCTGTCAATGTTCTTTTTCTCTGGCCAGTGAGACGATATAAAGTTTTTAATTTCTCTAAGGATCGGATCTCTTAGAATCTCCTTACGTATGCGCTGTTTAGTTAGAGGTAGATTTTTGAGGCGAAGATGGAGAAGGTGTGCATGTTGTGGTAATCCGACCTTTTCTCGTTCTGATTGCTCCGTAGATGGAAGTGGTAAGCGCGATAATACGTCAGCTGGCGAGTTTTCTTTGGACGACAAGTGCTTGATGGTATAGTCGTAACTGTTTAAGATTATCGCCCATCTCAGAAGTCTATTGCTTGCTATCTTAGGGGTTTCTCTGTCGTGGCTAAATATGCGTTCTAATGGCTTGTGATCTGTTAAGAGTATAAATTTACGACCATAGAGGTATTGGTGAAATTTTGTTACTGCGTAAATTATACCCAATGCTTCTTTGTCTATTGTTGAATAGCGGCGTTCTACATCGTTCAGTGTTCTTGATGCAAATGCTATCGGTCTCATTTTGCCTTGTTCTTCATGGAAAAGGACAGCTCCTAGACCTTTATCAGAAGCATCACTAGATAGATAAAGGGGTAGATCGGCATTGTAGTGTGCTAATGTTTCGTTACTGGTGAGGATGTTCTTGAGTTCGTTTACGATTCGTGTGTCTGTTTCTGTCCAGTCCCAGTGGTTTCCTTTCTTGAGAAATCGGTGTAAGGGCGCACAGCGCGCATGCAGCATGTTAATAAAACGACCGTAATAAGTTATGGATCCTAAGAACGCTCTAAGCTCTTGTACGTTCGATGGCACAGGCATGTTTCTTATCGCTGTAACATGTTCCTTTGTTGGGTGGAGACCATTCTTGTCTATTCTGTGTCCCAGGTAAGTCACACTTTCTTGGAGCCATGAGCATTTTGTTATTTGGCTTTTCATGCCAGCTGCTTCTAGCCTCTTTAGTACTGTACGAACTCTTTCTAGATGTTCAGGTAAGGTTTTCGCTGTTATTAGTATGTCATCAAGATAACATACAACTCCATCGATGTCAGCTAGTATTTGATGCATAGTTCTCTGAAACACTGCTGGGGCAAAAGATATTCCAAATGGTAAACGTTTGTATTGGTAATATCCTTTATGAGTTGATATGGTTAGGTATTTTCTGGAATCAGGGTGGATTAACAGTTGTAGGTATGCGTCTTTAAGATCTATTTTAGTGAAAAATTCCCCCCCTGCCAGCTTTGATGTTATTTCTTCAAAACGGGGTAGTGGATAGTCGTCTGTTTGCACGTATCTATTGATAGTTACTTTGAAATCAGCACATATACGTATGTTTCCGTTTGATTTTAGAGCTATTACAATTGGTGACGCCCATTCTATTGGCGTATTCATTGTATCTACTGGTTCAATAACCCCTTCATTTACGAGTCTTTCTAGCTCTGCAGCAACTTGGTCTCTTAACGCTAGGGGTACCGGTCTTGGTCTAAATGCTTTCGGTTTGACGTCACTTGGTATGTAAATTTTAGCAAAATGACCTTTGACTGTTCCTAGATTTCCATCAAAAAGTGTTTGGAATTCATTCATTATTTTTTTTGTTAGTTTAGCGCGTTCCTGTTCTAAGTTTTTGTCCTGGTTTTCGTTTGTTTTTGTATGTTTGTGATTGTGTGGTTTTATATTGCACAGTTTAGAGCCTTCTGGCATGGGGATGTTAAATTCTATGCACCAATCTAGACCAAATAGAGGTATATCGTTTTCTATTGTTACATATGCTTCCATTAGTTTGATGGTGTTAAAAGCTTCAACCATAAGTTGACAAATACCGAGGGTTTCTATTTTTACTTCGGTATATGCGATAAGGTTTCGGCATTTGCGAAGTTTCGGTCGTCCCAATGATTGCCAGAGGTCTTTTCCTATGACCGAGTGTACTGCACCAGGATCGTATAGCATATCGACGTTTCGATCGTTAATTTTTGTTGGTATTATAACCTTTGTCGGCTTTTTCTTTGAATTTACCTGGAAGGTATTCAAACTGTCTTCGTCACTATTATCATTATTTTGATTTAGTTGTGAAGAGCAATTGCACTGTATTCTTCTCGTGTTTTTAAGTTTTGATGAAAGACACACTTTTGCAAAGTGGTTTTGTTTTCCGCAGGCAGAGCATTGTTGGCCTCGTGCTGGACAGTCGGTGAGTTTATTGTGGTATTTGTTTCCACAAAATATACATAGTTTGCTACTGCTTGTTTTATAATTGTTTCGCTGTTTGTTTTTATAAGGCCCTTTTGTGTTCGATACCTTATTGATAATGTTTTCCTCAATATTCGATGTTCCTTGTAAATTCATATTTTGGATCCGTTGTGATTGGATATTGGCCTGTTCAAGGTTTTTTGCAGTGGCTATTATATTGCTAAACTTGGCACTATTTTCGGGATGTTGGCGGATGAGCTCCTGCTGCCAGTGGTCATTGTTTATACCTATAACCAACTGGTCACGTAGCCGCTCATCAAGATTATTTCCGAACTCGCAATATCCAGCTTTCGCACGCAGTTCTTGGATATATTGTGCGATTGTTTTGTCCGGGTCTCGAGTAGAGGTGGCAAAGGAAACACGTTCAGCTAGGACATAAGTCTTTTTACCAAAATATTCGTTTAGTACACATTTTAGTTCTGTGTACGTTTTTGTTGTGACCGTTGTTGGTCTAAAATGATCGACAAGTACCTTAAAACATTGCGGTCCGATCCTGGATAGTAAGAGATTTTTACGTTGTGTTTCCTTGTCTGTTGCGTTCAGTCCGTGGAGTTCGAGCTCTATTTCAAATCTTTGTATATAGCATTCCCAGTCTTCGTTTTGTGAGAATACTTCGAAATGAAACTTATCGAGCGACATCTCGTCGCCAAAAATGTTATATTATTTACATTAAAATATATACAACGCTCAGTTCTAAGCTATTTAATAATTGTGACAATAACAAGTTGGTTACTAGGATACCACAGATACCACAGCAGACCTAAGTATGTGATATTAATTTCAGCTTGATATCTTGACGCGTTTCTGTGAAAAAGGGTCATAAAATAAAATCATAAAATCATATTTATTTTGTAAATAGGTTATATATATAACACTTTTACACGTCAATATTTTGTTTTTTTATTTATTTTAAGCGAACGATGGGGCCGGTGTTTCCTAGCTGGACTGCTCTGAGAAGAAACATCCGAAACAAACTCAGAGGTCAAAGTCTCTTTTAAAGTCCATACAATCGTATTGGTCAAAAATGTGCGAGAACCATGGAGGTTTATGTCTGAGGCACTCTCTTGATGAGAGGAGGACACAGATTTGAGTGGACCTGTCCAGACAGTGCAAGCATTTGTCAGTAATCGTTTAGCTCAACTAAAAACTAAGGAGCCCAACGTCTTGACGAACAGTACCAAAGTAAGGACATTTGGGTAGGCCGCATTAAATACTCAAACCGTCAGAAAGCATATTTAATAAAAAAAAAAAACCAACGACTTCCATAGTCCTCACATTCACAAAAAAAAAAAATGTCACAAAAACATATACACAATACTTTAAAAAGTACATATTAATGTCAAATAGTAATACATAAAAAAAAAAGATTATATACTTTAAAAAGTACACATCAATGTCAAATAGAAATACATAAAAAATATTATATACTTTAAAAAGTACACATAAATGTCAAAATAATAATTGAAATGTCAAAGAGAATAGAAATGTAAATAAAGTAAATAATGGCCAATGTATTAATCGAAACAGCTCAATCCCAAGCATTTGAATCCTCAATGTAATCCTTGACAGAGTAAAAAGCTTTCTGACAAAGTTTACGTTTTATAAATAATTTAAATTTAGTAATGCTAAGTTCTTGAATTTGTCTGGGTAGTTTATTATAAAAGCGTATACATTGACATTTAAACGAGCCACCTATTTTCTTAAGCCTAGTTGAAGGAACTATGTATTTGTCCTTATTTCTTGTATTTATATTATGGATATCACTGTATTTTTTAAACAAATTAATATTTTTATGCGCATACAACAAATTTTCATATATATATTGGCACGGCACAGTCATAATATTTACCTCTTTAAATTTGTCTCTGAGGGAGTGTCGAGGACTCAGTTTATAAATTGAACGAATAGCCCTTTTTTGCAAAACAAATATAGTCTGAATATCGGCTGCATTTCCCCACAATAGAATGCCGTACGACATCAAACTGTGAAAATAGCTAAAGTAAACTAATCGGGCTGTTTCCAAATCGGTTAAACCACGAATTTTTCTGACGGCATATGCTGCAGAGCTAAGTTTCTTAGATAATTTATCTATATCAACAAAGTGATTCTATAAGGGTTCCGTTTTTACCTTTTGAGGTACGGAACCCTAAAAAGTGATTTTTGTGTGAAAAAGTAACAGAAGGTAAGTAATTATTTGTGTAGTAATGTTTTTAGGGCCTAATTTATCATAATTATTTGTCTATCATAAACAGTCACAAGAATTACAAACTTTCGTCGTTTTCAAAGTAAAAAACTGATAAAAAGGGCGCGCGGCGCGGCAGTCGAGAGGAGAGCCTAATGTTAGTATCACCATCTCCCTAGCCTTTTTCCCAACTACGTTGGGGTCGGCTTCCAGCCTAACCGGATTCAGCTGGATATATTTTACGAGGAGCGACTGCATTATCAGACCTCCACAACCCAGTATTTGGCGACACGATACCCATTGGTTAGACTGGTCAGACTTTCTGGCTTTACTAGTAATGACTGTCAAAGTTCTATGAATGATAACCGGGACCAACGGCTTTACGTGCTTTCCGAGGCACGGGATGTCAGTGATGTCCAAGATGATCTTTAGAAAGTACATATAAATTGAAAAAGTCACATTGGCACTTGCCCGGATTTGAACCCACAACCTCTTAAACGAGAGGCGGGCGCCTTATCCATCATGAAGAGTCTAATGTTAGCGCTATCAGATTTAATAAAATATGTGTTTGAGAAGAGAATCGAATACGAATCGATTGACACTTCAGTTATCAAAATCGGTTAGGTATTTTATACGTTACGGTGGAACATACTAATAAACATATATTGGTAATATTCTATCTATTCGTTTGGGATTTACCGAAGGCGGTTCAAAAGAAGGATTTCGGACCTATATTTATCATTAGCTGTCCCCTGCGGTTTCCGTTTACATGGGTTTTTTTTTTTAGTAAAAACTATCAAATGTCCTTTTTCAGGCTATGGATTATCTCTGTACCAAATTTCATTTAAATTTGTTCAGTAGGTAGTTTTGACGTTAAAGCCAGACAGACAGGATTCTGGATTCAGAATTACTTGGAGATTACACCTTCACTGACGTGTGTGTAATCTCTAAAATAACTTTAGAAATAGTTGAACTCGCAACCTTTTAAATGAAGGGCAGGAAGTCTTAACCTCAGGGCTATTGCGACTGATTGTTGATATATCAACGCACAGCCCGAATCACTGATTTTAGAAACATAAAACTTGCGAGGGTATATTCTTTGTGAAGAGTAGGTAGCAACTAAGAAAGATTTTTTTGGAAATTCAACGCCTAAAGGGCTAACAGAGGCTGAATAATAGATGGGAATTCTACATTCACGCGGGCGAACCCGCGGGCGATGCTAGTATACCATAATTATAACCTTATTTAAAACTGCTCAAGTTGTTGATTCTATACCGTTAAAGCAATTATTACTTCCATATTTTGTTGAATAACAAAACACAAAGCTTATTAGTAAAACAATTTCCTCAATTTAACATACCAATAACTAGACAGATGATGTCGTGAACTCTTGTAATTGTTGTATAATACAATGTTTATATTTAATTGATATTTTTAATGCTTGGGAAGGTCGTCTATTGTACAAGTGATGAAGAACAGGTTCGTTTAAAAAACATTTAATTTGTCTTTCATCGTTAATTAAAACAATTTCTTAAATTAATTTCTTTATTTTCACAACACACAAAATAATTATACCTAAGTAGTTTTTCCTACTTTTTAGTTTTTGCACACGTTTATACTACTGAATTTTGGCTGAGATTGTCTCAAAACTCTTTAGAACTTTTAAGACCTAGCTTTTTTATTTTTAATCGTTACTGCACTATAAGATATTACATTTGCTGTCCCGAAAACGCAATTTCAACGATATATACGGGACATTTTGAAGATGAAAAAGTTTTTCATGACAAACAACTTGCCACTAGTTTCATGGACGTCACGGTCAAGTAGTAAAGGCGACCACTTCTCATGCAAGTGGTTGCTGGTTCAAAACCAGCCACAAGTACCATTCTGACTTTTTCAATTCCTATATGACTGTCAATCAATACATAGTTACATAGTATAAAACAAAGTAGCTTTCCGCGGCCTGTTCAATTATGTACGCTCAGATCTTTAGAACTTAGTAACGGATTTTGATGCGATTTTTTTAATAGATAGAGTAATAGGCGAGACGACAAAAAAAAAGTAATTAGCCCGTCAGATAGATTATTAAAAAAATTTGGACACGTATTTTTTCTTTTTTCTCGTAAACAAAGAATGACGAAGATACAGTATGTTAAAGTTGCGCATGACGTCACGATCACATACATATTTTGCATGACGGTGACGTCAAAAGCCCCCACTCCGGAACTTTGTTGCTCTTTATCTTTGCATTTTTTTATTAATTTGATCAAGCAAAAAATACCTGTCCCGTATTTTTGGCCGATCTATCAGACGGACTAAACAGAATGCCATTTTTTTAATGTTGTCGTCACCATTGTATTGGTATGTATTCAAGAGGTAGTAACTAGGGTAAGTAAATTCCGAGATTTTTAAAGATTTGTAATTCATATGGAAAATGGGGACGTGTCGCTAGATATTAAATCAGTTTTTGAGACAGTAACGCATCAGCAGTCCTTTGGTATTGCAGATGTCTATTAGCCCTGGGAGCATTCAAACCTTCGAGGACACGTGATTCGAGACACTATAGAAATACACTAGCAGCGTGTCAGCCGACTGTCGCTTGGATGTTGAAAGGTTAATATCACATGGACCACCAGCTTGTTTGGATCAGCTAAATGTAAATAAAATTGTTATCTAACGAAGTGTGTACAGTCACGAGCATAAACATGTATATGTCGCAGTCATCTGGTTAAATCAGCTATTTGATTGTATGACTAGCGCGTTCATTGAATGACGACAATTAATTGAATGACTAAACGACAACTCGTCAAGTTGTTTAATGTAACGTTCAACGACTTGACTGAACGTCATTTAGCATTGTCGTTTAATGGGATATAGTCGACGTTGTAATGTTTGTTTAGGGTGACCATAAGTTCGCAACTTAAAAACTTAACTTCCTTTACAAAAACAAAAATAAGGACATGACATGACACACTTTATTAAGATTTTAATTTAAAAAAAAAACTTTAAATCTAGCCGGCGGCGGCGTATCAATAGGTAAATCGATGCTGTCACACTATTTTATCAAGAATAAAGTCACTTTAAAGTAAATTTAATAAAAATAATATCAGAACAGTGCTATCTGCGCGAGCTATTTTACGCCATATTTGTTTTGGTGACTACTAACGCCGCAGTGGAAAAATAATGAACTAAATTACAATCACCTGACTGATATTACGTCCGCTCTGTTTAAAGGGCTATGCTTCAATCAGCTATCTAGTTGGACGTTGAGTGACGCTTGTTTAATCAGCTTTCGGCCAAGTCATTCAATTAAATGTTGCTATTCAATGAACGCGCTAGTCATACAATCAAATAGCTGATTCAACCAGATGACTGCGACATGTACACAACCTTCAAACAACCTTCAGAGGCTACCAGTAATATAATTATCTAACTTTACTTCACAATAGCACAGACATTCACACGATTATCTGCTTGTAATATCACTGCCTTTTTACTTACAAATGTACAGACGATCATCAAGATTCTACAACCTGTCTAATTTCTTCAATAGATTATCAACTTTATAATTTTTGGCTTTAGGTTCAAGATTGATTGGGAAAATATGGCAGTTTATATTTGCTGGCGTGTACTTAACTTGATTTATTATGTAATACTTCAATGTAAGTTAAATAACATGTAATTAACTATTTTAATTTAGATTTTAGGAGATGTTGTGTGTAGTAATTAGTATCAGATTAGAAATTGAATGGTCTTTTATAAAAATCTTTCACAAAAAAACTTCAAGTGCTTTTGCCTTTGCTCACGTTCTATATTCTTTCTCAACCTCCATGTATTAAATACTCATTTATTTATTGTACTAGCGACATTGTCTTTTTCTGCCAAATCCGATATTCACGCGGACGAAGTCTTGGGCAAAAGCTAGTAGTAAATATTTGGAAAAGAGGCACATGAGATATTTCAGCTTTGTACCTAAGACGGTAAAGTATCTGCGAGACGCAGATGTCTAGCTTCTATGACTCCTTCACATCAGGTGGATCGCTAGTGTGCTTACAGTCCAATAAAATAAAAAAAGAACTTATATTTATTTATTTATACTTCATGCACATCAAAAAAATGTACAATGGCGGACTTAATGCCAATTAAGTCTGCCATTGCTTTTAATGCTTAATTTTATACAGTTAATCATTCGAACAAACTTAATTCTAAGCACAATAGGAAGACAGCCCGACAGCCGGCAGTCGCTTGGTCGTCGAAAGGTTAAAGCAAACTTTCTAACATAACAGTAGCAGTTTTAGTCGTAAAGGTTTAGTAGTATTAGTAGTAGTTTCAACAGTTTACTAAAAACTTTCATTCTACTTTTTCTAACCAAAGGTTCACTCAAAAAACCTATGTCTGCAATACAAGTTTTTGCTATAAAATATGACTAACTTACATAAGAAATGAACAACGTCCGGATAGAAGGCAGCTACAATGACCTGATATGTAGTCGCATGTCTTTGGGACATTAACTCCTATCGCAGTATAAACCTTCCAATAAGAGAACGTACCTGGAAAGATAAGAAATTATCACATTAGTAATGTTGGAAGAAACTACGTAAACTAAGAAAGTAAAACTGTATGGAGTTAAGTGGTCAATTAAAAATGTATTGTTGCAAATGTTAGTCATTTGTTGTACTTAGTTTACTGCTTGTGCTTATACAAGCTTGACTAAAGCTTTTCATTAATTTTTCGTTCGGGAGACCAATACATTTAACCCTTATGTGAGTGACGAGGTACCCGGGTACCTTTTGCAATTTCAACCATGAATAAAATGATGAATCGGCCATGCTAAGCGGCTGTGAGTTCCTGAGAGCTCCTAACTATCTTTAAAATTACCCTTTTTATAAGTTTTAATTTTTCACACTTTATAAAGTTACTTATTTTGACCATATTATTTTTTACACACGTAACCGAGTGACGAGTACCCGGGTACCTTTATGTATATATGTAAAAATTAAATCAGTTATGACAATGCTTTTGACTTTCAATAAAAAACATATATACTCTGCTATAATATTTATTTGAAATTAAAGATATTAAACATAGAGAAAATATAATTTTGTGAACATATGTTGCATGTAGATTGCATGTTGTAGTTGCATGTACCGTATTTGTCTCACACAAGCTTTGCGAGTTTTTCTTTGCTTTTTTTGAGATTTCTGCAAATGAAACAACTATCTACTACAACAATGCGACCACTAGAGTCTAGTCTTGGTAAATTTAACGATCGTTAGAGTGGGCTTCGTTTATAATTCACGTCCAAGTACGTCTCGTATACCTAACTGATCTCTGTGTAACTTCGATATTACTATAGAATTTTTAGCTCTGCCTTCTATGGTAGATGGTAGTTTGACATAATTGAAAACTTGACTCTTTCAGAAACTTTCTCCTTCTGTCACTTGAGATAATTGTAGGGTTATTCTCCGTGTAGATAATATATTTATGTCGCCAAGACAGCAACATCGAAAATATTGAAGAAAAGCGCTAAGAACCATCGGCTTGACCTATGTTTGACTGTATATTCTCTCAGCAGCTTATACCTGTTGTCAACACTTTTTTAGTTTTGTTATAATATGAAATAAATTGAATTTAGCTGTTGCAATATTTTCAACAACAGGCAACATGTGCATCGACGACAACATTACTACAGCTTTGTTCTATCAAGGAACGTAGGAACAAATAGTTGCTTCTTTCTTTTTCATCTTTCTCTTAATATGTATTTCTCTAATTTCATCAGAATTATACCTATGACTGCGTAATCTTGCACGAGAATGCGTTCCTTCGCTATCCATTTTTATGAAAATACACAATAATATACACAGAAAGCTTAAATTCTGTGAAAGCATCTGCAACAAACTATTTCACTAATACACTAATTAATTATATTTTTGTTTACATTAAATTGACAACGAAAATATTACAATATACTTCCGTCGGTCAAATATATAGCCAATGTAAACATTGCACTTGTTAAGAAAGCTGATATTATGTAATAAGGGTACGCCTAAAAATATTTATGTATGTAGGTACCCAGGTACCTCGTCACTCCAAATGCTGTGTTTTGTTTGTCGCTCACATAAGGGTTAAATGCAACACAATTCATTTGACGTGCCTGTTGGTCTAGTCTAGTGGTTAGTGAACCTGACTGCTAAGCCGGAGGTCGTAGGTTCGATTCCTGCCCAGGACAAACTTTGTGTGATGAGCATTGCATTGTTTGTTCTGTGTCTGGGTGTAATTATAGTTTATAAGTATGTATTTATAAACTATATAAGTATGTATACCAGTTATCTGATTACCATAGTACAAGCTCTGCTTAGCTTGGGATCAGATGGCGGTGTGTGAGTTGTCCCAGGATATTTATTTGTATCCAAAAGCCATTCCAAATGTGCTGACCGTTTATATGATGTTATAGCTCCTTTGATATACGTCTTATAAATAATTCCGTGTGTCGAATGAAAGGATTTAGAATTTATTTATTTTTTTATTAGATACCTATTATAAACAGAAGTTATACGGTATCAATAAAAATAACAATCACAAATACATTACAGAATCACACAGTAATTTGTACTTAGAAAATAAGAGATTGGACACGTGTTTCGGGATTCGCATAAACAAAGAATAAGGTTGTATAAACACAAGAAAAATAAAACACAAGAACAAAATAACATCTACAAATTGAATGAAACACAAACTGGATTAAACACAATTCCAAATACAGAAAACAAAACAAGGACTAATGTAGGTACAGTGAATCAATTTACTGAACATAACGAGATTACCCTGACACTTGAAGTAGGTGAGGCTACGATTTATTAGAGTACAGCCGAACAGACAGACACAATATTCGAAGCTACACACATCAAAAGTGTCTAGGGATATTTCAATTAAACCTAAACCTAAAATTCTATTAACTTTTTGTTAAGACACCTACACATTAAAATAAACCTTGTTTAATAGCCTATCTAATCTGATAATAAACATTTAGATAAAATTAAATTTAAAAAAAAAATAGAAGATGAGGAAAAACTCAGACAAAATTTCAATCTCAACTTTATTTTTGAAACATCACATTCTAAACAAAAAAACTATTTTTTTTACAAAAATTGTTGAAAACATAAAATTAATAATCCGTGGATCCACTTAAGACTCTCCTGACACATCTGCAGCGGTTCTGCATACTCAAAACAAGGTGTCAATATCCTGTTGTGGAATACTGTCCCACGTCCTTTTAAGATGCTAGAAAAGCTGGTTTTCATCCTCAATATCTTCAGGGAAATTCCTAAGAGCTCTTCTGAGAAGCATTTCCCAGGCATGCTCAATAGGATTTAAGTCAGGGGATTGTGCAGGCCAGTCTAAAGCTTGGATATCATGCTATTGTAACCAACTTGTAACGATACGCGCCGTATGTGGACGGGCATTGTCGTGCATTAGCTGGAAATTTTGTCCCATTTGTTGTCTGTGGGGCAAGATTACAGGCTCTAGCACCTCATCTCGGTATTTTAGAGCAGTCATATTGCCTTGTATCCAAACGAGGTCCGTTCTACCGCCGAGACGAATTCCTGCCCAAACCATAATCGTGCCACTTTGATATGCATGAACTTGTTGTAGGTGCTGCAGTCGATTCCAACGTCCAGGTTCTCTCCAAACGCGTACTCTTCGCGAATCAGGATGAAATCCAAACCTGGATTCATCAGTGAAAAGCACAAGTGACCATTGAGAATGGTTCCAGTTTTCCTGTGAAATAGCCCATTGTAATCTTCTTCATCGATTGCCTCTCCTTAGCGCTGGTACCCGAACTGGCCTACGAGTACGTAGGTTGACTTCATGCAGTCGTCTTCTCAAAGTTTGACCGCTTAACAGCAAACCATACTCTCTCTGTAGCCTTTGAACCAATTGCATTGCCGTTACATTTGGTTGACTTCGTGCAGCATTTACTATGACTCCGTCCTGTACATGTGTTTTAATGCATTGAGGTCCTTGGTGCCGTTCCACCACTTCCCCCGTGACACGATAACGTGACCAAAGCCTGGATATAACGCTCTGACTGGTCCTCATGGCTTCAGAAACCGCAATTTGGGACAGTATTCCACAACAGGATATTGACACCCTTGTTTTGAGTATACAGAACCGCTGCAGGTGTGTCAGGAGAGTCTTAGGTGAATCCACGGATTATTAATTTTAAGTTTTCAACAACTTTTATAAAGAAAAAGTTGTTTTGTTTAGGTTTTGATGTTTCAAAAATAAAGTTAAGATTGAAATTTTGTTAGAGTTTTTTCTCTTCTTCTAAGTTTTTTTTAAATTTAACTTTATCTAAATGTTTATTATCTGATTAAATAGGCTATTAAACAAGGTTTATTTTAATGTGTAGGTGTCTTAACAAAAAGTTAATAGAATTTTAGGTTTAGGTTTAATTGAAATATCCCTAGACACTTTTGATGTGTGTATTAGAAAGGACGCTGCAATTAGGACCGACCCGGGTACACTGAAAATGAGCAAAGTAAGGTACTGTTGTTACCTGAGTTCAATAATTCGGTGATTGTTACTATGTACAGTTGAATTCCTATTTTTTAGGTGTACGTAAGATCAGAAGTCAATATAGCAGTGTTATGGGTAGAAAATGCTTGAGTTATTTAAAGCATGATAAGAAGAGATTTGAGTATCGGTTTGCAAGTAAACATCACCCTGGACAAGCAAAAATCAACAATTAAAATCTTAATCCACCTGGATTAATCAAACTTAAAACAGTGTAGGTATACAAATCCAAAAAATCACTCCTTTATATAAAATAAAATTCATCTTTGGGATTTCATTAAAATGATGATCCAATTATTCATAACTGTCAATAAAATGTTTGAATACTTATTGACACTGTGCATTCCAGATCACCCATTTATATTTACTTTTTTTATGTGTTTTCTTGTATAGTAAAGTTTGAGCAAAATCTGAACGTTCAAAATAGGGCAAAATCGAGAAGAAAAGAATCGATTACAAACAAACTTACATACATACATGTCATTAAAGTTGGCAGAATAACTGACGATGATAAAGATGACGATACAAATGTCAACCACGAACCCACAAAATCCCAAATATAATCCAGCTCAATAATTCACAGACACCAAGTAACAGCTAAAGCAACAAACGTCAAAGGTACTCGCCCAACGCCACAGCCCGAAAACTATCTAAATTAACATTAATTGATATAGTGGCCGACCTTATTTATGGACTACAATAAATTGGCGTCAATGGACATCGCCGTGATTTTCTCCAGGACCACAATTTGACCTCTGGTTGGGGGACTAATTCTTGTTTATTGTTTCAGTATTTTTATGGCCGGTAAAATTGCTGTTAGGGCTTAGTCGGGAGTAGAAAATAGTTGCAAAGTAGGCTGTTATTTTTAATATTTGAAGAAAAAAAGTTGGCATTTATCACCATATTATAGTAAAGTTTTTGTTTCATGGCTCTTTTTCTTGGAGAATTCTTTCTACATCGTTATTTTAAATTTATCTTGAAGGTACTCCTTGTCTCCATGTCTGATATCTGTACAAAATATTTTCTCGTCGGTCCCTATTACGTTTGAAGCATCACGTCTCATTTGCTCAAATTGTACTAGAGCTACGGGCTACCTAGTATTTTCTTGTACCTTTTCCATTTCTATGACTATCACCTCTCATTTAGTACGTAGAGTTTCCAGACTATTACCATTGTTTTCTTGTAGAACTGCGAGAAAATATGCAGCTGGCGATACATCTTGTAACCTAGATCCGTAAACACTAGTTTGAAACCTTAGGAGCGCTTTAATATAGTCGTTTTGTGTGATCGTGTTACACATCTTACGTAACATGTTAGAGAGTATAAGTAATCTGTGGTACCTAATTCGTGTTAAATATGTTTTTGAATTTGTCGAAGTATTTTTGAAACTACTACTGCCTACCTTTACTAACACAATAATCAATTATGAATTCACAAAAAAATGCTTTTTTTTCTAGTTTTACGTTCCCAGGACCGTCTAAACATTGCACCGCCTGGCGAGTTTAGCCCGTACTTAGAGCACTGAAGGAGCGTCAACCAAATTCCTCACTACGTTTGGCCAACCAAAATAGTTTTGAAAGACGACGATGTAACAAAACCCATTGTTATTCAGCACTATATAAGTAATTGTTTAACGAAAGTACGAGACTACTCGCTTCGTGTATCATGTTCTCAGTCATGTTTACATTTGTCGGAAACGTTGCACCTTATGCAACAGAGTGCATTCCTTCGGCAACATATTGCTTCCGAGAATTGGTTCAAGTATGCAGTGAAGAAATTGTTCGTGTATTGTTTTGACAATGCTTTTTTAATATTTGGTTGTTATAAGAGTGTTTACAGCTATATTTAACATTTGTGGAAATAAGTCGTCTTATGCATGGTAATTAATTTCATAAAAACCAAACATAGTGAAAATTATCAATAACCACTTTTTAACATGCACAAAATTATGAATTAGTACGGGAGTGTATCTAATTGCAATAGAAACGCATTGTATGGTTATTCATTAAAGATAATAATTATATTCCTAACCCTTTGACCTATTCGCTAAATGAAAAAAAAGCTGCATGGGAGCAATAAACAACATGGCAACAGAAATGCCACTTATCAAAAATAATTTGTGAAATGTTACCGCGGCCCCGGAACATAAAGGACAACCGAATGATTTCCCATTTCTTTTTGACAGTAAAAGTCTGACACTGTGCGGGTAGACGTCATGATGACTTCCCACACATAAAGAAAAGGTATCCAATGATATTAAAGTCGATTCAAAGCAACTTCCCTTAGACAAGTCACTCAAGAAGAATGGGTGTTGTCTCAGGTATTATCTCAATTTCGGTAACTTAAATTACCCTGGCGCCAAAGATCTTACTCATTTTTTACAACGGGACCTTTGTCATCCACAGAAGACAAGTTATCTCTTCAAACACAATAACATGTCTATGTATATGTTAGTGATGAACGTCTGTACGTCTGCGACATTCCTGAGCGATGATTAGAGAGAGACCTTCCGTTCTTGATTCCTGGAATATCTTCTGTGTCCATTGACTTTTGATTGCGTTAGGTAGCCGCTGTTTAGAAATTACTAATTGTCACTGTAATTGTCGTAATTAAAAATTGAACTTAGAACTTTGAATGATGTAACAACATTTAGTTCATAAAATTATACATACATAAGTAAGCAAACTTGTTTTCCTTTTAAGTCGGCGCAACACGTTTTCTTTTTCTAAGTCTTTTATCAATCGTTATGCGAGTACTCACTCTTTCTTCTTCTTTGTGCCATTTTTCACACATTTTCTCTCAGTCAAAAGCAACGTGCAGACTGCTGCAGAAAATTCATAATTGGTAAATGACTTCACAAAATATTTTTGCTCTTGGTTGTTCTGTCGCAAATACAACCCTATTCTTTTGATGATACACAGGTAAATGACACCAATGATGACTTAGAAAAAATGCTTATCCGCGTACTAGGTCACCGGACTCTTGCGGTAGAAAAATGACGTACCTATTTAAACAAATGCAATAAAACAGTCATTGACCTTTGTGTCAAATACCTATTCATAAAAACAGGTAATTTAACAATGAGTAAATTGAATTTCCTCATAGTTAAAATGAAAAATGTAACACAACATTTATATATCTAAATAGGACGTGGCGCTGTGACCGTAAATGAACTTTTTAATTAAATAATTTTAACTATATGGTTAATTATAAATAATTGAGTGTGTTTTTGTGACTGATTGCATTCTACTGGTTGTGCAATAGCTGGACACAATTGGTTTCTACGTCATAAGTAGCGAGTTCGGTTCCCGTTCGGAACAATTCTTATGACCTTTACCGCGGCCCAGAAACATAAGGGCCACCGAAGGAACAAGAGTGGGTTTTTGAGTCAGTAAAAGTCTAACACTCCCCCCCTCCCGACCCACTCAGGGCGGGACAAATCATTTGAAGATTTTCTATCCTCAAAAAAAAAACCCTAAGGGATGTAAAGAACACATTATAGACCCGTTAACTGTTCACATACCATCTTTCAGACTTAGCAGCTTTAAGTGAAAATTATTAGGTACTGGAAAACCACATTTATTTGACTTGTGAAACATCGCTGTGTAGTGATATTACTTATTTAAAGTAGGCACAATGTTTTGAGTGACTAACATCTAAAGGTAGAGTGTAATGTAAACTTACAATGATAATATTGAATACTGGGAATTTTGATTCAACTAAATTGCTTTTTAAAACTCACCTGTAAAGCTTTACGTTTAAAACTTGTTCATGAAAATGTGAAATTTAAATCTGAAAATCTTGAATCAAGATTTTCGAAGACCGCATGAGAAGAATTACTAATACCTATTCCAGGTCTGGATGCCTAAGACTTTTTATCTGCAATAACATATGCCTCATAGATGCCTTGCCATCCCAGAGGTGATGATATGTCTTTTGTGCCTGTAATTTCAACAGCACCCACGCCATGCACGCACAGACTATGAGAAAGCAAAGACATGCAAGATGTGAGGCAATATAAATACAAACTCTTAACTCTTGATAAACCTAATCTACTTTACGCAATGGCTTTGCCCTGACAAAGAAACATGTCCACTTCTGCACTTCATAGAAATTGATAACAAAACGAGGTCAACGTTTGTGTCATTGCCTTACTGTGTTCAAGGTTAGATTATAATAATACCAGCCTAATATGGACCAGCTGCAGAACAAAGACTATTGCTTTCTGAGTAGGTACGACCACCATGATTCTCTAAAGCATATCCTCTGCTTCTTTATCCTCATACTAATTTAAGTATAGATGTCCTGTCGATATAATCACTACTTTTTTTGAAAATGGGAAATCATCAAATGACTTCTCGCGCCCAGGTCGGAAGGGAGTGTCAGACGTTTACTGACTAAACCCCACGCTTGTTCCTTCGGTTGCCCTTTATGTTCCGGGGCTGCGGTAACTATTAGAACTATTCCGCAACCCTGTCCATTGGCCCTAGAGGGCCCCATCATTTACCGATAATAGAATTATGTCCAAAATATACTTTGAAAATACAGATACATAGGTATTATATTCTAAAAAGTTACGTAGTTACTTGTTCGGTACATAGAACCAGAAACTTTATGTTTATTAGCCAGATGCCTATACCTCAATAGAAACAAAACCAATCCCTTGGTCAACTCACTACAGACAACAAAGATCTTTGTACTGGAACAACTAGGTGTTGTGTAGCAATGATGATATCCATTCATACGATTGTGACGTCGACTTGTCTATTTATTTTATAGCAGTTTTATTGACTGAATAGGTGTAAGGTCAGCAGTAAATAACGAGCTTAAAGATGTTACTCTATTACCGCTTCCTCAATGGAGAATATACAGTACTAAACTTTATCAGTGAAAAAAATTATTCATTTTATACTGTTTTCAGGTATTGTGCCTATAGCGGCAACATCAAATTCATTAAAAATTATCATTTGTAAAAATTTAAACTTTTTTGCTATTACGGTTCATGAGATACAACCTGGAGATAGACGGATAGCGGAGTCTTAATAATGTAGCGCCACTTTAATCTTTGGATAATAATTTTAATATTCTTTTTCTTTCTAATTAGATATATAATATTTTACAATTTAAAAAAATCTAAAACTTTGGATAATCTTTCCCTAAAAAGACGCAGACATATCATAAGGGCTCAGCGTAGGATATCTGTAAATGTGTACCTTTGTGTACTATTTCCTAAGACCTAAACTTATGTAGGTAACCTATCTACATCTTTTACTTGCTAAATCAGTAGCACAAAAGATATTAAAGTGGACAAAAGGTACAGATTTTGTTTACAAAGCGTATTGGCTATTGAACTGAGAATTCCAAGTTTATCGTTTGCAACCACGAGGCCTAGATAAGATAAATACATTTCACAAAGGCATCGGCAGTTATTGTTTATCTCTGGAAAAACGAATGATGAAATCTCTATCTACTACCTACCCGTTCGACTTAGCTGTGCACCTCGCGCTGTGACGTAACACTGACAGAATGCTATAGCTAATAAACGAACGAGGCGAACACGGGGCGCCCGCGTGGGGAAGTGGTTGAGGGCAAGCATTCCAGCGAGGTGCATAGATAAGGCGTACGGTTTGTATAAAGGAAGACTTTATGATTACGATTACGTACGATACCTTTGATTTAATGCCTTATTAATCAACAGTAGCAACCGCTGGGTCTACGAGCATGAAATTTTGCATAAATGCAATTGGAAAAGATTTTTGGAAATTTATAATCAAGTAAGCTAGTCTCTAATAGAAGTGTTCTAATAACAGAGACACAGTCGTTTAAAAAAAACATTGCTTCTGTGCAGGAATTACTTCTATGGCACGTTGTTCTTACTCATTCAATGATTCCGAGAACACATACCTTTCTATGTAAAAATAGATAGTAAACACAAAAATACGTGAATAATTTGTGAGAACTTTACCTTGCTTTGTTAGCAAGGTCGGTGCCGTCTGCCTTGTCAATTTGATATAAATTTTAACCAGTTTAAATATTACCAAGAACTTTAAAAGGTGAACCACATTAATGGTATACTAGATCGACTGATTGTTGTAATATCAATGCACAACCCAAACACATGAAACTTGAAGGGTATGTTCCTTGAAGAGTAGGTAGCCATTAAGAAAGGATATTTAAAAATCCGACCCCTAAATCAGTAAAATAATCTGCCGGGGTTGCGAAATGTTTATAATAGTTACCGTTACCCCGGAACATAAAGGGCAACCCGCACCCAGGACGGGAGAAGTCATTTGACGATTTCCCACTCCCCAAAAAAAAAAGTATGTTCTTTGAAGAGTAGGTATTAAGAAAGGATATTTATAAATCCGATCCTCAAAGGAGTAAAATAATGGATGGAAGTTCAATATCGACACAGGCGAAAGCTAGTAATTGTATTAAAAAGACACTAAATACTTATAAAGTGCCTTTTTTGCGCGGCAAAAGGGACGTCACTCCTCTGATTTCCCGAAATCGGGCTGATACTGTAAACATCCTGTAAAAAAAACAATAACAATGCTCGATCCCGGAATCAATCTCAGACCCACAGCATGCCAATGCTTGCCGGGGTTGCGGAATAGTTATTATAGTTACCGCGACCCCGGAACATATAAGAGCAACCGAAGGAACAAGGGTGGGCGGGAAAAGTCATTTGATGATTTCCCATCTACAAAAAAAAAGACCCACAGCATCCGCGCTACGCCCACCAGACCAGTTCCAAAAAATTAGAACTATTACAAGATATATAATGTTAATTACAAGTAAATAACACCCGTGTGTTAATAACAAATATATTATTGCGTTCGCACGTCACGGAAAGCACGTCCAACTAAAAGATTGTTCGTTCGTGCAGACAAAATTAGATTTCTTTATCTTGCTTGGACTTCAATGAAGCTCCGGATAAATAAATGTATCTTTTCTACGTGTGATTTAGATAGTTGTAATTACAATGTTACCATACACACACATCGAACTTTCACTTTTATAATATTAGTTGGATTAGTAGGATCTTAATTACTCGGTCAGTGCCCTCTAGTCAGGCGTAGTACTAAAATTATTCTAATTAAAAGGTGTCTTGTGATGCAGATCCCGTGTGTGAGTCCGCCTGTTATGTATGAGGTTTCGGGATTGGAACCGAGGAAGTATACTTTTTCAATTCATATTTCCTTTCCAAAGTTCATCTTGGACATTACAAACATCGCTGAAAGAAAAAATCGTGAGTAAGCATTTATAGTCTAGGACTTGTAATTAAAATAAGTCTGAAAGCGCCAATCGCCTTGAACAAGCGTGGTGATCAATGCTCGTAATCTCTGCAGGAGAAGAGGCCTTTGCAATGTAGTATGATCATACTAGGCGGGTATCAATATTAAAAAAGTTGTGTTAATTTTTTTTTCACAATGTCTCTACCCCTACAATCATGCACCGAAAACAAGCTAAAAGTCTGCACATCAATGTCCTTTTAGTGTCCATTTCCTATCAGTACAAAAGCCCAGCATAACCCGCATTTCTTACAGGTCAAGTGGAATACATAACAGTTTGGTAACCACCCAAATAACGCATTGTATTCGGATACAACTGTGTCTGCCAGTTAATAACACACTGACAATGGACAAGGAAAAATGTTAAACAAAATGTTGTATTATTGAGTAATCTTTTGTAAGGCGTTTAATATTGTAATATTACTTACATGTTTGTATTTCATGCAGTGGGGAAAAAGAAAGATAAGGACTATGATAACAATACCAGTCTATAGGCGGAACCACATTACCGTGTCGTGGCGCGCCATGATGCTTACTGGCGTGGCGGTGGGTGTGCACACTTACGTGTCGTGTCGTGGCGCACTCTGGCGTTATTTCTGAACAGTACTTAACGAACCTTTGCAGCGTTCAAACGTACATAATGATTATTTTTGATGAAAACCTTCAATTTCTCTAAGCATTGAAATTTCTTAATAGCAAAAAAATAAACGAAAATACTGGGTTCACCCTATAAACAGAGGATTGTTAATTTTGTATAATTATTCGCTTATCCCTTTTTAAATAAACAATAAAGTAAATTACTATTTTATTGACTTTCAACGTTTCAGCAATTTCTTTCCAAACACCATTTACAAGTTCAATAAGATTGTCTGTAATTTTGCTGCAAATATTAATAAATCCAAAAGTGCCCGCCAGATGTTCGGTTCGCGCCACGAGCCACGCGCCGGTACAGAAACACATTTTGCCCGTGTGTCGTGTCGCGTCATAAACCCCCACCACCGCTCTGGCGCACGGTGGGCTGAAAATCGGCTTTCATAGACTTAGGGATTTCAATTTGCAAGTGCTTGTTTTTATGCCGGATATCGCTTCTATTAGTCATTACTATGTACAAAAATGACACCCGAGTTAATTCTACCCAAAAACGAAGGAAATATAATTTTTTTACGAAAAATTTGTATGAAGCTAGTATGAAAAATCGAATTATCTCCTAAACGGCATGTTTAACCGTAATATCCTTGGAGATGGTCATAGTGCTAATTATTTATGATTTTTTGGTTGGCGATAGGACGAAAAATTTAATGCCGTTTTTTTTTAAAAAATCGTCAAAATATTTTTATTTATTTTTACATGTAAAACGATCCCTTTTAGTGTCTAAGTTAAAAAGTTCGATATGTTATTAACCCAAATATTAAGAACACACGAAACAAGAAAAATAAAATAAAAAAATTGCTGTTTTTGACACATTTATATTAATTTAAATAAAAAAAGATTTATATTGAAGTAACATTATGAAGTTATATTTTATACAAAATAAGTTAATTTAAGGAATTAATACTAAGCATTCGTAAAATAAAGTAAAATAAATAAAAAAAATAAAACATATCATTAAATATTACAAAAAAACCCAAACACACTCAAATACAAATTTACAAATATGTACATATATATCTTTTTTACAAATTTTCCTTATCACTCTCGTTGTCAGACTCCAATTCTGAGTCAGCATCCAGATTGGATATATCCAAAAATTCGAACTCAGTTTCCTGAAATTGAATTAAGTCGAGAGTTTCAGCAAAAAAGCTCTGCTTTTTCTTGGCATCTAACTTAGGCCTTTGTGCACTTAGCAAAGGGTCCGAAGAAACAACAAGCATATTTAAAATGTCTTGATTGGAATCCTGCCTGCTTCTTTTCCGCGAATGATGTTCTCGAAACCTCCTAAAATCTTTGTTTCGAGACTCTGAGGCTTCTTCCGAGAGAGTCCCAATCGGCACAATATTATTTTTCTCGATTATGTCAGCCCCATGGATTAGTAACTTATGAACGGTTGACGACATGTAGAACCAGTCGTATAGTAATACGTACTTTTCTGCTGTTTTGCGAGCATAATCTCTAAATTTTATTATATCGATCTGCTCTCCAGATGTAATTGCTTGTAAAATTACAGCAAATCTTTTGATGAGGTCTTCATCCAAACCGGTTATAGCTGCGGTTTTATTAGAAAACTCAAAGAATTTTCTTGCAGTATTCCCGTCATTGGTGGTTCCCGAGCCTTGTTTTACTATATCAATCAACAGATTGAGCTCATCTTTGAATTTATTTTGAATTATTTTCTTTCTTGTCTGTAGCATTTCTTTGTGCTCATCACTTCTCGCTGCCCACCGTTTGAAGTCCAGTTTGTATGCAATGTGTAACAGACATTCCATACAATTTATACGGGCGTGTAGGGATGACAAGCCAAACTCATACAGGTCCGAACACACAATTTTTGATGTTACAGCATCTAAGCGGTTCATTTCTGTAGGCTTTGCTAAGCACAGGTAGCACGATGCATTTGATCTAGCTTCAGAAAGGTAAGTACAGACTTTAGCGTCGATCATCGTCATCATTAGTTGATGAGTCACCCTATTATTATTATTGCACTCTGTGGGGATAAGGGCCTCAATTTCTTCATCCATTTGTTTTTTCAGCCCAAGGACAACTGCTTCACTCTCCTTTACAAAAGTAAACTGAACTGGACGACAATACAAAACTGAGCATGGTTTTGGGTTCGTCCATAAAATGTTGTCTCCATCTGTCAGTTTTAGTGGCACCAAGGAGGTCATGAAAATGCTTGAATCATCTTCCTCACCCTCAATTTTCTGCTTGTATCGGCTTTGGTTAGAAGCACCGTCAAATCCCCACTTGGATATCAGCTTCAACTGCTTGTTATGCTCTTCGTTAGAAAGGCTTTGAAGGATTCTTGTAACCGTGATATCAAGTAAAGCTTGAAGTGTAATCCTAGCCGATGAATCAGTAACTGTCACTGATTGCTTCGGAGGGTAGCAATCAAGCTTAGTTTGTTGCACTTTATAGTAAGATGGATAAATATCTTTAGCACCTTCTCGAATGGCAGCCTCACGCAACGTAATATATTGCCACTTTGAGAATTTTAGCGAAAGAAGCAATCCAAGCGCCTTTTCTGGCGTAAATATGATTGTTTTCGCTGGTTTCTTAAGCGTTTCATTTAATTTAGCGGCTGCTTCAGGATTTTTCATCATGTATTCGATGACAGAGGCGATATCTCCATGCCCTTCTTCTTTTAAACGTGCTGCAGCTGCATATGCCAATTCACTGGAACCTTCGCCTGTGTGTTCATCAGATCTTCTCTTTTTTTGTTTACTTCCCAGGTCTTCGAATGGTTTACGGGATCTTTTCGTCATTGTTCCAATGGACGTTGATGTCGACGGTTCTGGAGAGACTGAGGGCGCTCTTGGTATCTCATCAACACTTGGTTCTTGATTAACTAAAGTTTGCACAAAACTCGGCCAATCAATATTTGCTCCCAACCAATTCTCGTACTTTCTCCTGAAATTATCAAGGAATCGGTTGGATTTCCCCCACCTTTGTAAAGCGGCTCGCGTAAATCTCCGACAAAATTCTTTGAGAACAACATAATCTTCGTCAGACAGGCAATCGCCTATGCGGGATACAACTGCACTAAACAATACTTCATGATCAAATGAAGTACTCTCACTTCGTAGAAGAACAAACAAGTCTAAATTGGTGATTAAACTTTCCATTTTAAGATTTTATAGTCGCAGATTTAGTGTTAGCAGTTACACAGTTGTGAACAAATTAAATTATAAAACAAAACTTTAGCCCTTTTATTGCAAAACGACAATAATTAGGTAACTACCCTCATTAGTTATCTCCTCATTAGCTAATGAAAATCTATAATTGTCACTAACTATTCTTAGAACTCATAGCACTGCTAATTAACAAATTAGCTTACTTATCAGGAAATGTTAAATATAATCCATTGTCGTGAGATATTGAAAATCATTAAATCACCTATTAAGACTCATTAGAAGACCTAATCAGTGTAGTTACTTAATCACTTCTTTTTGGACTCATTAGAAGACAATTGGTAATTTGGTTGTATGAAAAGTTTTAAAACTCATTTTGTGCTGATAAATATCTAGCTCAAACATAGTTGGCTACGTGTGGGTGTACTATAAACCTCTGCCAACTCCTTCGGAAATATAGGAGTGATGCTATTTTATGTTATGTGTAGTTAAAAGTCCGTGTTCTTCAACATAAACACCAAAAGGAATCGTTTCATACGTAAAAACAAATAAAAATATTTTGACGATTTTTAAAAAAAAACGGCATTAAATTTTTCGTCCAATTGCCAACCAAAAAATCATAAATAATTAGCACTATGACCATCTCCAAGGATATTACGGTTAAACATGCCGTTTAGGAGATAATTCGATTTTTCATACTAGCTTCATACAAATTTTTCGTAAAAAAATTATATTTCCTTCGTTTTTGGGTAGAATTAACTCGGGTGTCATTTTTGTACATAGTAATGACTAATAGAAGCGATATCCGGCATAAAAACAAGCACTTGCAAATTGAAATCCCTAAGTCTATGAAAGCCGATTTTCAGCCCACCGTGTGGCGCAATCGGTGGCGAGCAGTCGGCGACACCGCCGAACGTGTCGCGCCACGACACGCCATACAAGTGTGTCTCTAACCATACTAAATGTATGAAACCGATATGCTTCTGGCGCGCCACGACACGCCACGACACGGTAATGTGGTTCCGCCTTAAAGCTGTACAATTGCAGGAAAAAGAACTCCTATCTTATACTCAAGCTCAGGCTTAAGGATTTCCGACTTACTATATTAAATACTAGCTTTTTGATTAAAAAGTAGCCAATGTCTCTCCTTGGAGTTGAAGCTTAGTTGGTAATAAATTTCGTCAAAACGTATCACGGGTTTTTGTCGTAGAAACGTAACAAACGGGAGGATATTCGGTTACTTTTAATATAGTCAGGTTTGGATATAGTTAGGGTGAATTTGATCACTCTACTCTCTTATACTTTTTAGTATTACAGTATTTAATTCAGATAAACTGGATAATTAAACCAATGCATTACACAAGCATAAAGGCATATTTATTAGATCACCTACTACGATATACTTCTGACTCAGCATCTCTTAGTTTACAAATCACTATTAATTTGTTATTAACACTTTTAGATGTAAATTCACATATTAAATATCTGCTTTTCAGTCGTAAGTTTTGAACTCGTAAATGCGCGTACATCTATTTATACAAATTTATTTTATTTATTTATTTATTTATTTCACAACACAACTATCATAACAGGTTACCCCAAATCGGTAGTGTGGTCTTCTATAACATTTTTACTAACTAAATGTAATAACAAATGTTATATTATTATGTCACGTTATATTTATGTGAAAGTATGGACTTTGAGAGCGACTTGAGAGGCTTTTGATAAACTTCGACGGAGCGAAAATTGCGGAAAAAAATTAATTACTTAATCACAAATATGCTTTCTTTTCTGACCTCACAACTAGAAACAAACCTTAATATTTAGCTTTACAATTAAAAACACCAACACTGCAGTGTGTGTGATTAAAACAAGATGATGATGAACAAACAGAAAACGGTTATGTTAATAAGAATGATGACAAAACTAAACACGCTATAGTGACACCCACGTGGGAGTAGCTACCACATGCTAAGATTAAATACAAACTTAGTACGTCATTGTTATGCTGCGGACACACTGGCGGAGAGTTGTATAAAGTTGATTTTGAAATAAATAAAAAAATTATCTTAGGACAACTAACACACGGTCATCTGATCCCAAGCTAAGCAAAGCTTGTGTTATGGTAACCAGACAACTGATAAACATACTTGTATACTTTATGCATACATGTTATAGATAAATTACACCCAGACACATAACAAACTATCATGCTCATCACACAAAGTTTGTCCTGGGTGGGAATCGAACCCACGACCTCCGGCGGAGCAGTCAGGGTCACTAACCCACTAGACCAACAGGCCCGTCAATTCAAATTTTGAAGTGTAAGTTCATTTTTGGGGGACTGATTTTGATATTCACTGGCTACATTTTTTTCTGACGTCTGCGGGAGTAGGTAGCTAGGATGCTATGCTAGGATTTTAGTGCAAACGCACGTAATTAATGCTTTTTGTACTTACAGTGGTTTGTACGGAGTTGGCTTTGAAATATAAGTAAATTTTTAAATGGCTAGTTCAAATATTTAAGATTAAAACTCAACACGTCATCGATACGCGTTAGACTGACAAAGATTTTTACGTCGATGCAATCGATTGCGGGATATTTTAGGCCCGAGTCACACCGGAATGGCAGCGGCCGGCAGCGGCGCGGCGAGCACCTTCGGAGGCCGCGCGCCTCGCGCTTGTTCCGACGCTGGCGGCCGCTGCCATTTCGGTGTGACTCGGCCCTTACTCTGCTTGTTTGAAATTGTTTATTTAGGATCAATCAAAAAGTCAATGGATTTGGTTTGGTAAGTTTATGAGAAAATATAGAATTGCCCACTTCTTTATCTGAAATTAATGTTCGAATTTATACAAATTCTTCGGGATTCAAACTTACTACTTATTTAGTTTCATCGGTTCAGTCACGTAAGCGAAACAGGGAGATTTTCGTATTTTTAAAATAATATAGGAATATTTAAACTATACAAAAAAAAATCTTTTTTTTTTTGAAACAATATAATACGTATCTGTATAAAAAACAAAAATGAAATCACATTAAAAGACATGACAACATAATTTGTGCTAATCAATTTTCCGCCGAACAAAAACGTGTCATGAAATATTATAGCATTCTATTACAAAGAATTCTCGACAAACAAAGTAAACAGCCATTATTCACCAGTATTTAGTTCAGTAACTTATACCTAGACTTCTAAATATGGAGTGACTAGTACACAAATTTCCAGTATAAGCTGACCTCTCTTTGTAAAGAATTTCCTCATATTAAGAAGTCAGTTTATTCTGGATGTTGGCTAGATGTAGCCCTGTGTACACCATTTGCAGCTGATTATTACGTCATCTATAGAAGGTCAATTTAAAAGGGATTAATGTCAACGCCTTGCTTAGGTTTCTTTTAAAACTATAGCGCGCTTTCGTTTGCAATTACATGGTAATCGGTACACTAACACCTGTAGAAGAGTAACCCTGTCTATCTCCTGACTCCATCATCAGATCAGGTTGACATTACTATAGTTTTGTATTGTCACAAAAAAGCAACGTGTGTGCAAAATTTCATAAGAATCGGTTTAGTAGGAACAGTTGAAAAAACAGTTGCAAGATTTGAACCAAACAATGCAGTGTATTCCTGATTATCGTACTCTTGTCTAATCTGACACCGTCTTATCGGACATGCCCATCACCTTAGTCTTGTGACAAAGGGATAATGCTTTGCTTTTGACTATTTACAACAATTATGTTTGTGGTCCAATCTTATCACTTTGATTTAAAGGATTAAAAAATCCGAACAACAGAGGTTTTTGGCAGTACTCTATAATCCAAAGAATTTGACATCACCCTTCAAAGTTTTTCAGATATTTGGGTACACTGTATACAAGTTAAAACTAAATGAAATGGTTTAAAAACTCATACAACATGAACCCTGAAATTATCACACAAGGAGTATGATAATTTTTGGCTCCACCTTTCGACGTACAAGCGTCAGCCGGCTTTCGCGCTGCTATTTTTTTTCTATTGCGTGTGTGTATAAAGCGAATATAGGTACAACTTTTAAATTTAGAATTTTTTGAATTTTGAACCTATCGTCGGTGTGTCACCCCCTTAGAACATACAAATTTAATACTGGCCAGTTCTATTGAGACCGTATGATTCAAAGAGGCCCAAATATGGAACGCCCTCAAGGGCAGTCAGACACAGAAATGTTACAAAAAACTTATAAATCGTTCGTTAAGTTTTTGCCAGCTGTCACGGTTAGATGGGCACTGTGTAATTAATTTCAAATGATTTGTTGAAGAATATTAATCGCAGAATAGAAGTTTTTGTATTGGTTGTATGAATTTGTGTTTTTTCTTTTCTTCAAAAGTGTTTTTATGGCTGCTGCCCGCGGCTTTTTTATGAATGTGTGTATGAAAATTACACGATGATCTATTGAGTAGCTCAAAAAAGTTTCTGAGAATTCACAAAATCCAATATTTCACCCCATTGTTCAAACTAATTGTGTTAATTTCATGAAATGATAAGATTAGGTTCCAAGATTTCATCACTTATAAAATCTGGCCACATTTATAAAATGCCGGTAATGGCGCCTGCCTCTCATGCCAGAGGTTGAGGGATCGAATCCCGGCAAGTCCCAATGTGACTTTTTCAATTCATATATACTTTCTAAGGTTTATCCTGGACATCACAGATATGAGTGAAGGAAAACATCGTGAGAAAACCTGGACTAATGTCCGAAATTGCCAACCCGCCTTGAGCAAGCGTGGTGATCAATGCTCGAGCCTTCTCTGCATGAGAAGACTCCTTTGCCCTGCAGTGGAACAGTTATAGGCTGGTATTATAATGGTGTATATGTATAGCTTACAACTTTGCCAAACTCCATACAATGCTCTTAACGGTACACACGCGGAAACAGTAATTATAATAAATTGCATTCATAATTTCTATAATTATTCGCGACTTTTGAAACCGACTTTCAAAGAACCGTTACTGCCAGACGGTTAATACATAAAACCCGCATTTAATTGTTCCCAGTTAATGCCACTTTTGACGTAACTCGGATATTATTGGTGTTGTTTAGTTACTGTTAAATTAGTTTTACGAATGAGAAATAAGGAAGTCTAACTCTTAGTTCACAGTTTAAGTTTCTACTTACTGTAGTTATGTTTTAAGATATATTATCTAATTACATCACTTTAGTTGCTGTAATAGTTAATTGATGTTTATATTATGTCAACTATTTTATAGTTTCTGTACACCTAAATATAATTGGGTAGTTTACACCATTAACCAATAAATATTAGACACAATTTCTATGAAACATCTTTTAATTTCAGCCCAATAAATTCGGTTCATTTTCAATTTGCTATAAAATTTGATTTTTAGTTACTTTGAAATCAATAAATAGATAGTCAATTGAGTTGTTATTTTAGTGACGTCATAAGTTGCCATTGCCATACAAAATCTATTGGAGAATTGCGTTTTGACAGCTCATAAAAAGTGCGTCAATTGATAATGGTGGAAACTACCGTGTGTGGAAGGTCGTGTAATGTTCCTGTAATGGGGCTGCAGAGGTCTGCCGGACCTGTGCTGTACCGAAAGTGCTATAATAGGGATGACGACAACATTAAAAATATGGGATTCTGTTTAGTCCGTCTGATAGATCGGCCAAAAATACGGGACACGTATTTTTTGCTTGATCAAATTGATAAAGAAATAGAAAGATAAAGAGCAACAAAGTTCCGGAGTGGGGGTTTTTGACGTCACTGTCCTGCAAAATATGTATCTGATCGTTACGTCATGCGCAACTTTGACGCACTGTATCTTCGTCGTTTTTCGTTTACGAGAAAAAAGAAAAAATACGTGTCCAAAATTTTTTGATAATCTATCTGACGGACTAATTACTTTTTTTTTTGGTCGTCTCGCCTATTACTTGATTGAGATATAGCTGTGCATAACGCGTAATTTTATTATGAGGATTATGAGACGGTCTGTCAAGTCCTCATTGTTATCATATTCGAATCGTTAATCTTTCGACGACCCAGCGACAGTCGGTTGTGCTGGTGCTGTCTTTCTATTGTGTCTCGAATCACGTGTCTTCGAAGTATTAAACTTATTCAAGTAGGTTTTAATACGGTCATCAGCCAGTCTCTACAGACCCTACCAGACGAGATATTTTGGTCTCCGAGAGATGCCCTATAGGAAAGCTCATACAAAAGAAGTTTTATTATTATTTCTACTTTTACAGTCAAATATTACACTTTATAATACCAAATTGTGTAAGGAATTCTCTTCTATCCCAACCTTGACCAGTTATCAGGTAAAGTGGCTAACTGGTACATCCGAATCAAGCGAGATGACATCTTGACATCCATAATTGGATGTGATAAGCCTCGAAGGGCAAGTCGCGATGACATGAAATAGGTCTACACGATTTTTTTTAGTTTTTTATTGAATAAGAAGACATGTCACTGTCACAATTTAGATTTTGCTGACGTTGAATTATCGGTTATGTGTGAAATATAAAATGAGAATTCAGATCAAAGAGGCTATGTCAAAAAAAATTTGAATCATGGATCTCTAGAATAATAAGGTTTATTTGTATATTGATTATTGAAATAACATTTTAAAATGAAATGAAATGGTACAAAAAAGAAATTGTAAATTGGTAAAATAATTCCATTTTATTTCATTTAATTGCATAATGTTTATGTTGCATATTTTTCGCAGTGTGAATAGTGCCAATGGCGATGTTATAGTATAGGCAATAATAAATATATTTTCTATAAAATAATTATTATCGAGTAATAATGTGTTAGTTCATGACCTATCTCTTTTTATATATTATTTGCCAATCTATTAATTACATTAAAACGTGACAAATAAAAAAACAAACTTTGAATTTTGATAAGCCATTTGTGTGTCATTGTACCTAAGTTATTTTACGTATTTTTAAGGTTAAAGTATTTGTTTTAACTCTTTGATATAAATAGGTAATTGGACATAATATTTAAATACAATTTATATGGCCAAAACTTTAAATCTAGGTTAAGGCCGAAAAGGCCTACAATTTAATACTAATAAAACGTGGGCGTTTCTTTAAAAAACTATCATTATATTTATTGTGATACTGTAGCCAATGCATACCTAATATTGGACTATGGATATCAGTAGGATATATTTTATTTTTGTGATATTTCGTTAGTTAATATCGTGCATACAAAATAAACATCCAAAAAACTGAAAGCCTTTGCGAAGTAGGTTAAAATAGAGACAAGTTTTGCAATACCTCCCTCTTCTGAGTACATAATAAAAATAAAAAATTAAAATAGGACATTAGTAATTATTCAAAAACCCGAAAAAGTATTATATGAAAAACGTATTATTTCAATTTACCAATTGCATTCGAAATCTTTAGAAATAAAATAAAATTTTATGATTCATTGAACAAAAATGTCTTTTAAACATCCATATCATTGAAAAATGCATACGACCATTTATAAAACTATTCAAACGTATTCATACAAATACTAAACTATGCAAGTGCATCATAAATGTTCTATTATGTGGTAATCGTATCACATTCCTATTCAGACCTCGTAACACATAGGAACACCTATTGTTATGCCATTTACATAATTTTGATATAAGACAACACTGTTTTATACAAGTTATTTGGAGTTAGGGTTCCGTGCAACAATGTCAACTTGTGACTACACACCAAGGTTCAAGTCTGTTATGGTAAAAGTGTCTCAATTACCAGTCATTGGCCGCATATTTGACAACTTTGACAGTTTTTGTTAGGAAAATGTGTCAAAAGTTTGACGTTCATCATCATCTCCCTAGCCTTTTCCCAACTATGTTGGGGTCGGCTTCCTGCCTAACCGGATTCAGCTTAATACCAGTGTTTTACGTAATGCGACTGCCTGTCAGACCTCCAAAACCCACTTACTGGGCGATACGATACCTCTTGGTTAGACTGGTCAGACTTTGGCTTACAACCGGGACAAACGGCTTCACGTGCTTTCTGAGGCAAGGGATGTCAGTGATATCCAAATTAAAATTTAAAAAGTACATGTGAATTAAAAATGTTACATTGGTACTTTACTTTCCCGGATTTTATCATTAGGTACGTACCTAAAGGTGGTACCTTCTTCATCTGGATGACTGAGTGAAAGTGGCAGCAAGAAAGTAAAAAAAAAGATACCCAAATTATAATCAATTTCAACAGTATTTTCAAATGTACCATACAAAGTACGTTAAGAAAGAATTTCTCTCTCTCTCTCTCTTACATATATTTATAATGTCTTAATTTTTTGCGAACGGGCCTAAACGTCATTATTAAAGTAAAATTAATGAATTAAAGTCACCATTTTTGCCCTATAACGATAATACCATTTGCAGATAGACGTACGGAACTCTACATCCGTCTCATGACTCGCACACCAGGTTTTTACAATAATATTATCCCAACAATCTTATGATGTGATACAGTATTCATTGTATAATAATAATCGATATTCTTCACAGGTGTTTCTTCTTTGTTCCCGTATTAAAATATTACAGACTTGGAATCAAACAATAAAAGGAAAAACATTAAAGAAACATTGACATCACGGTGAGAATTTTAACAGGAAGGATAAAGAATGCAGTTGGTTTCAATTGATTATATTACCATTATAAAACATTTGTTATACGTTACTAGTTACGCCCCGCGATTTTGCCCATGTTAAGTTAACAGACGTGTTTAGCGGTGATAAAATAATTTCAAAATGACTCAAATAAAAAAAAATATAATGCCTAAAAAACAAAAGAAGTTGATTATTTTACATTTAAAGATTATTAATGGTAGTTAGGAAAAAGTTGTTATTTTTGTTTAGTCTTACCTATATAGTTAAGTTTTATTTTATTAATGACACATCTTTTCACATTTTAAATTCACATTGTATTTGACTCCCAATCTTGCCCAAAAGAGTATAATGTTAGTAAAACAATCACCATTTCTTCTATCTTCCAAAACTACAGCATGTTCAAATAATGTAATATAAATGCAAATGCAAAAAAAAGTATCAACCTACTCCATCCATACATTCCCACACCTCCCACATTAAAACTAAATCAATAACCAGAACATTTCTATCGAATAATGTTTTATTAACGATATAATATACACGAGGCTATAATAAATACGGCCGGTATATTAAATACGACTAGCGATATAAATCCACAGATGATATGAAAAGCAATAAAGGCTGAGATCACGTCTCGTTCCAGTTTTTGCTGTCTGTACATATTAAGGGGCAGGTTACACTGGACGTGAGAAGATGCGAAAGCCGTGAAAATAGCCAACGGCTACGACAAGCGTTGTTTTTCACGACAAAGCGCGTCCGAATCTCGCGTCGAAACATAATAGACTGTCAAATTTGTGTAGTGGCCGTAAGCGTGAGGTCCTTGGTTCGCTAATGTTTTATTGAATTTCTCAACATAATTTTTTTTCATATTACTAATGGTTTATAATCATGCTTGATCGGGTCGCGTTTACTTTACTCGACAAAACGGTCGCGTTCGTCCCCGGACACAAAGGGCTAAGAAGGAACATGGGTGGGTTTTAGTCAGTAGAAGTCCGCCCAGAGCGGAAGGAGTCATTTCATCATCGCAATTCCTGACGTAAGTGGAAAATATAACACTAAGTCACACTTTCAGTAAGTAAGGGTCTGACAGACCCTCCTGCCCGAGTGCACAGGACATCCATGAGAATTTTCCACCCCGAAACCAACCATAGCAATCTGATCACGTCCCTTAGTTGTTAGTGTGGCCGGGTCCTAAGTGCATAGCAGACTGTGCTTTAGTTATGTATGATTAATTCCTTATTTATTTTGTTTATTGATATAACTTTGTGGGTATAATAAAATTAGTTTTGACAGTTAGCAATGGGAGTTAGTTAGAGTTAGTAATATTAAACCTTCAAACACACTGATACAATAGGAAGACAATAGACAGTTTATTAATTTCTCCCAACTACCACACGTTCGTTTTCATCATACTCCGATGTCACTCTGCGGTCGATAGTGTGGCTTATACGTTTTCTCATTTATAGTATTATTAATTCTTTGTTAATGCTAAAATTTACAACTGTTTTTTGTCCCAATCAAATAAAATAGCAGACCGACAACCGGCTGTCGCTTGGTCGTTAAAAGGTTAATTGATTATAGTGACACTGATAGTCAAGGTTGATATGCGAAACAAATAAAAGCTTCTTTGAAATCCAATAGTAATTGTATAGTAATAAAGTAATGTAATTGTATTTTTGATTAAAACTTTTACAATAAATTGCAAATCTGTTCATAAAACACATTAATCATTTATACACTTTAGATACATCATTATTTATATCCAGGCAGTAAAAACATAACAACACTAGAAAGTCTAACTTTTACCCGCGAGCACTCATTTCAATGCAGAAAATAAATTAAAAGAATTAAAAAAAATATATTGTTGATAAGCGACGAAAACTTCAATTTAATATGGGACATGACTTATGTATTGATTTTATGGTAAAACTTTATTACATGGTATTTATAATTCACATTAAGTAATGTATATTTCCTAAAACTGGTTATTATAACAAAAGCATTGTACGTGGTCCGCCTATTCCTAGAAGATTTGACGTAATAAAATAAATAGACCAGAATCTGATACTGTTGATGTCAATATTTTGGTAAATGTACTTCGGGAAACTACTATTTCGCGGAATCTAACTTTTCGCACCGATTGCTTTTTGGACAATTGAGAGTTGAATGAAATCTATACCGGTATTAATAAAAAAGAGGAAATTTTTACGGCCTTCCTAAAAGAAGAAAGATCTATTTTTTTTAACCGACTTCAAAAAAGGAGGAGGTTCTCAATTCATCTGTATGTTTTTTTTGTATGTTTGTTACGCGATATCTCCGTCAATTGTGAACGGATTTTGATGGTTCTTTTTTTGTTTGAAAAGTCATGATTCAGGGGTGGTCCCATATAAATTTTGTGGCGATCGGTTCAGTGCTTCTCGAAAAATTCACCAAGAACCAAAAACTTGAAGATACGCACACATCATCTATGTAATATACATAGATGATGTGTGCGTATCTTCAAAAACTTGAAGATACGGCTGACTCAGCCAATTTGTTTATTTAGCTGATATCTAAACGAAATCAAACTCTGGGTTGAGAAATGGTTCTAATAGTTACCGCTGCCTGGAACATAAAGAGCAACCGAAGGACCAAGGGTAGGTTTTAGTCAGTAAAGGCCTGACATTCCCTCCCGCCCCGCCTAGGATGGGAGAAGTCATTTGACGATTTCCTACTTAACAAAAAAAAAACCAGTGCGTCACGCACGGTATTTCTAGCGACCTCACAAAAAAGTGGCACACATTCCTCATACCTTTTTTTACCTAACTTTCTGCTAACATTCCCTGGTTCCTATTAAAATGAAGTCTCAGTAATTGGCAAAGTTAGACCATTAAAGTTTTATTTTAAAGTTCAGGTCAGGGGAAATGTTAGGAACAAGAAGTTAGTTCAACTTTGAATTGTTTACTAATCACTTTTAAAAATGCGGAAAGTGTGTTTGCAATTTAACCTTTCGACGACCAAACGACAGCCGGCTGTCGCGCTACTATTGTCTTTCTATTGTGTCTCGAATCACGTGTGTTCAGAGGTTTAAGCAATTCGTGGTGAACAGTGGTGAACAATGCTCGCGCCTTCTCTGCGTAAGAAAAAGCCTTTGCAGTGGAATATTAATAGACTAGTGTAGATCAGTTTAATTATTTGTTTAAATTATTCATAGTTGTACTTCTCATAGCTGCGCAAAGGTTATTTATGCGTTTTTTGTGTAGTAGTAGGTAAGCATTGCCTTGCTTTCCAATCAAAAAGAATTGTAATTAAAACTAAACGTGAACAACGATTCTCATGCAAAAGTTTGTACGAATACAAAACCATCGTCACTTGATTTTTGTTATATTACTCGTTAATTAATGGCGGATTTATCATTAGTTTTTTAGAATATTTTCCTATTTAAACTTCAACAAAAAACAAAAAAATACTACATTAACAATAACATCGAACCTAGTTGCCCAACATAATCCTTTCATCCACTATTCCGAAATCGTAATACCTAATGCCTTTCAAAACAATAGACTACAAAAATCTTAAACCACTACAAGATCCAAGTAAACCCGTCTGTTCGCCAACGAAGGGATTTGGCAAAACAAAGAATCGTCATAGAGTTCCGGTCAGCAATTCATGGATACAATTTGGATCCAAATCACGTATAGTTTTATCCAGAACGGGACGGTTGGCCCACTGGGGCGGGATTATGAATACATACTAGGGTTTTGGAGATAAGTACCTGGTTGGTTTGTTTTTAAATAGAAAAAAATAAAGTGGCGTAGAAAAAGAATCTAGAGGCGAGTCTTTTAACTTATACACTGAGAATTTCCTGTGTTTACAAATACACAAGCAAATGCCTGTGACAATCAAACCCGCGACAAACTTTGAACTTGACGAATGTAGAGTTATTTGGTCTGAGTTCGTTAATCTTAGGAAATTGTGGGCCAGTTTAAAATAACTCTATCAAGGAGGCCAACTACGATTATCGAAAATAAAATTTAATTTTTTTGCATGGAAACTATTCTATTTCTAAGGACATAGGATCGTTTTTTCAGGTTATGGACTATCTTTGTACCAAATTTCATTTTAATCGGTGCAGTAGTTGTTGCATGAAAGAGAGACAGACAGACAGAGTTACTTTCGCATTAATAATTATAGAATAAAATAAAATGTTCTGTATTTCGTATACTTCCATAGAAGGGATATACGAAATTCAGAACATTTTATTTACCGACATAACTCATTATTAAAATTGCAGAAACAGCAAAAAAAGAATTAGTTACACAATGTGCATATTTCGCATCATATTCAACTCATGTGAGTAGTACACAAAATTTAGCATTCCCATGTAAAACGAATGAAACAACGCAAAACTAAATTAAATTCTCTCCGCTTTGTGGTAGTTAGTACGTAATGAAATGTTTCAATATAAACATTCCACGTCCATTAGAACATTTTAGTAGAAAATATTCATGATTACATACATGTTGTGAATTAGAATCGATTTCTTTCTAGAAGGTTTATTCTATTGCAATTTGTTTATCAGTATCGACAGTATCAATGACTGATTTTCCTAGCTTTATTTCCAATGTTGGATGTTTTTGATAGTGGTTTGCCTAAATTTAAAAGAATAATTATGAAAATTGTGTCTAAATTATAAAATTATATACATAACATTTACAAAACTTGCATTAACATTATACACACTTATAATTTAACTTAATATACATGATATGTAAAATGTTATGCACAAACAGTTCCGCAGGTAGGTATGTTTGTAATCAGTTTAGTTGGGATGGGTACATAAATTAGTTTTATCAATATTTTTTCTTACAGTCTTGTTTACTTTTTATAATAGTCATGCTGTGTACACATATTTAGGAATATAGTCTCGACCTAAACTTAAATACTTAATGTTCTCTATGCAATGTATTGTCTTTATTCTGTTTTATGTTCCTTAAATAAATAAATAAATGTGAGGGTCGTTTTCTAGTCTATTTTCTGTCTAGACTACTCTAAAAACATGCGAATCAAACTCATAGGTTAGGTTAGGTTAGGAAACAATCAAAGCAATCTGAATTTATTAATCAGATCATGTGAGGACCATTCAGGCTAATATAATCGAAGTGCATTTCAGTTACACACAAAATACTCAAATTATTGCATTCAATGATAAATTGATTGAATGACATTTTGAGCGCTGTCCAAATGAAACATGACAAGCCTCTGGGAATAGATTTTAATGGACTTGCAATTATAGAACATTTATTTAAACAATAATTTAGTATCCGTAGGGAATCTCGAATGTAAAACGCATTTTGTGATAATCGAATCGAAATTATTGTTGTAGTTGAATGTTATGTCAAACTGACAACTGCGATCCCTGTTCATGAGTCAATTGAGGATATAGTGAGCTGTTGATAATCTGGTAACTTGCTTAGAAGGCATTCCAGGGTCCTATCTTAAACATTGTGACTTTACGATAACATTGTCTTGCGGTCTGTAGGACCCACTTAGCAAGCCAAGCAAAAACTATGCATACCTACATTAATTCTCAAACTATTTTAAAATTTCCATCATTCTACTAATTTTATAAATGTGAAAGAGTTTGAGAGTATGGATGTCTGTTAGTCTTTCCTACAAAAACTACTAAAGCGGTTTGATTTAAACTTAGGCATGATTTCACGCTATAACCAAAAATCTAACTCAGATGAAACCGCGGGGGACAGCAGCTAAAAACTTACAAAGAATCAAACTGTCAAGCTGACACTAACAGCCTGCTTACCCCAGGGTCCGATCCTAAACAATGCAAGTGTACTACTACATTGTGGCGCGGTCTCTGACCCACTTAGCGCGCAGCAAGCCGCGCAGACGTAATCTAAGAGTGTGTGACGAAGAGAACTAATTAAGACAATAACCAGAGTAATTATGTCTATGGTTATGCGGTGGCAGTTAAGTAATGTTTGTTTGTGTTTACATTTTTGTCTATGACTTTATTGTTAGGCTATTGGGTAAATCATTTACCATTTTCGGCGGATTAAAAAAAAATTGATTAAGGTATAAGATAGAGTCCCAACTATATATTTTTTCAAATCTTTATTTATTAAAATTAAGTAGATATCTCGTTGAAAGTCGTGATGGTCCAGTGGTTAAGGCGCCCGCCTCTCATGTAAGATAAGAGGTTGTAGGTTTCAATCCGGGCAAGAATCTGACTTTTTTAATTCATATGTACTTCATCTTAACTTTATTTTGAACGTCACTGACACTCCGTGCCTTGGAAAGCACGTAAAGCCGTTGGTCCCGATTGTCATTATAGAACTTTGACAGTCGTTACGGACAGGCAGACCCCAGAAAGTTTGACCAGTCTAACCAAGGGGAATCGTGTCGCCCAGTAACTGGGTATAGTCGCTTCACGTAAAACACTGGTATCCAACTGAGTCCGGTTAGGCTGGAAGCCTAACCGAAAAGGCTAGGGAGATGATGATGATATAGAGATACTTTATACATAATTATATCAACAATTTTGCCGTATATATTTAATCTAACTAAATATTATTTGACGGGCCTGTTGGTCTAGTGGTAAGTAGCCCTGACTGCTAAGCCGGAGGTCGTGGGTTCGATTCCCATCCAGGACAAACTTTGTGTGATGAGCATGAATGTTTGTTCTGTGTCTGGGTGTAATTTATCTATAATATGTATATATTTATAAATTATATAAGTATGTTTATTAGTTATCTGGTTACCATAATACAAGCTCTGCTTAGTTTGGGATCAGATGACCGTGTGTGAGTTGTCCCAAGAAATTTATTTATTTATTTATAATATCAAAAATTTTGCCATATATTTAATCTAACTACATATGTTATACAACATATCAATCTCATCTTATTAAAAGTAAGCCAGAATAACAAAGCAGACTCCTCAACAACATTTTTGTAAACAAACCCTAAGGCCGGTTTTAGTGCTCGACCGACCGTCGGTGCGTACATCGGTCGCGCTTCTCATTTGTATGAAAATTGACATTTATACGCGTGCGTACCGTCGGTCGAGCACTGTGACGACTTGTGAATTTTCATACAAATGAGAAGCGCGACCGATGTACGCACCGACGGTCGGTCGAGCACTAAAACCGGCCTTAATATTTTGCAAAACATAACGTCTGTTATTAATGCCCGCCAGTAATACCAACATTAAGTTCTTATAGTACAACCACTTTCCCGCCCTTTATGCAGCTGACATTTCCCAAATGTCGGTGTTGGAACGTGATAAGAATTTCAAACGTGACGCGTATTGACCCGTATTTCTTTGGTGTTTTTATTTTGGAGTGCAGTTCACGAAGATTGTCATGTGTGTTCTTTTAGTTCGTATGCAATGCTTGTGTACTTGACTGTTTATGGTTTTTAATTTTTATTAGGCTTGATCCATTTGAATGTTGAATTCAATAAGTTTTAGGGCCAACTTTGTGTATGTTGGTATTCACATAATAAAATTGTCTACAATTCACAGATGTATACTAGGTATACCAGTGGCCCTAGTCTGCTATTACAATTGTGTCTCAATGATTGATTTTGACGTGTAACGTCAAACTTTTAACACATTTCCCATACAAAAACTGTCAAAGTTGTCAAATATCCGGCCGATGACTGGTCATTGAGACTTTTGAGACACGATTGTAATAGCAGACTAGGGTCTCAGTTCGAAATTCGCTCTAACAATTTCAACATTTTGTTGCATCTCGGATTATTCATTATTTCTCCTTTTTTTTCAAATCAATATAGGGTCATTGCGCCTGTTCGCGTCCATTTAGTGCAGTTGTCAACTTTGACGGCGATAATAAAATTGTTCTAAAACTATTTTTTATGAAAAAAATATGTGATGTGTTAGTTATATTAGTCCATTTTAAGATTTACTTGCAGTTTTGTTCGAAACCTTTAGTGTTTTTTTTTTAATAGAATAGTTTCGGAAATAGGCGTTTTACCCAGTTTGCGTCCAAAAAATCCAAATTGCGTCCACCCATGGACCACTTTGCGTCCAACCACTTAGAAAAGGAATAAAGGGGTAATATTTTATAGAATTTGTAAAAAAAGCTGAATTACAAAAACAACTTTATTTATGAATATACCTAAATTATAAAAAAATGGTCAGGTGTGAGTCGGACTCGTGCAACGAGGGTTCCGTTATTATTTTATTTTTGTAAAATACATTCAAATTTACGTTTTTCGGAGCTTTTCCTTGACTTATGCCACATGACAATGCTTCTTGCTAAATTTCATGATTCTTGGTCAATTGGAAGTACCCTATAGGTTTTGATTCCCTTGCAAATGTCTAAATAAGCAAGGGTATAATTTAAATGATCAACAAAAAAATCTTTTTGGCTACCAAAATGGATTAATGATCACCAAATTGTGTTAGGTTAGGTTAGAACTGTGACCACACAACGCCAGATCTACTAGTGATTCATATAAAGTTTCAGTTTTCAGTCAAATTCATATAAAAACCAAATTGGATTTAGTTCATAATATTTTAAGAAGCGTTATTTGGTGACCATTTATCCATTTTGGTAACCGTTTAGAACTTTTTTGGTAGTATAATTGGTACTTTTTTGGGCGGTGTTTAAACACAAGCCAATGTGCAATATAAATGGAAAGTAAACAGCCATACATTTTTGTTGCGTTGATTTAGAAATACGATTTTTTCACTGCTTTGAGAGTTAGCAGACCTATGTATGTGATATTAATTTCAGCTTGATATCACGACGCCTTTCTGAGAAAAAGGGTCTTGACAGACGGGTGGACGGAAGGACAGCAAAGTGATCATTAAGAGTTCCGTTTTTACCTTTACTAGGAACGGAAGTACGGAACCCTCAAAATTAACATTATTTTCATTAAAAAATTACTTTACAAAAAAATATACTTATACTTATTTCATCTCAACATTGATTGTAAGTAGTACCTAAATAATGATTGCACGTTTTACAATAAACAGTAAACAGTTCTTCGCCAGTCTTGATTAATAATCCGTTTGTCTGTCTGTCTCTCCTTCACGCCTAAACCACTGAACCGATTTGAATGAAATTTGGTACAGATATAGTCTGGGACCTGAGAAAGGACATAGGATAGATAGTTTTCATTCCGGAAACCCCCGGGAACGGGAAGACAATTGTATTAAACTAAAATACTTAGTGGTCGCAATTGGATTTATTATTATCCACTGTAGGTACAGTTTGCGTCCATTGCGGACGCAAAGTGAAAGTTTTGTAAATTCGATGTAGTGATTCGCGTCCACCTTATTTTAATCATTAAATGTAAAAAACCTAAGCAAATTCATGATTAACATTATTCCTTTTGTCATTATAAAAGTCTAGAAACAGCTATTAATCCTAAAATTCACATAAAACAATATTAAACTTATCATCGAACGCACCACTGCACACTATTTTTTATCTAGAAAACCGCGCCTTTGCGCTTCCTTGTTAAACAGCCGGAACTAAACATTTTTTTAAACAGGATTGGTTTATCGCACGGACCTTTTGACCTTATGTGCGTGTCTCTTGTACATTGAGGTATTACCGGAAATTACTATTCGTTTGACTGGTGTGTAAGTTTTCTTAATTTCGAGGATTTTTTGAAGGAGATCCGTAAAATGGACGCGAATTGGTCTATGGACGCGAACAGGCGAACTTACCCTACCCTGCCTACGTCACTTCCACAACTGAGACACCTTATATGTCAAATTCTGTTAAACGGCTGTGGAGCGTGCCATAGAATGAGACATATATACATATATACATCGCTCGAAAAACATAACTTTCCTTTCGGCAGTCGGGTAAGAAGCAGTACATCAAATCATGTTAATGGTCCGACTCGAGTATGAATACCTTAATTATGAAACAATATTTATTTATAACGTAATCCTACGCAAATAAAGTGCCATGAAAGTATAGGTGTATTTCTGGTCTTGCAAAACACGCTGATATGATCTGGTCTTGCAAAAATATCAGCTGTTTCTAACAAAAGTTCAATGCCCTCTTGACCATAATGTATGAAATAGCTGATATTTTTTCCAGATTTCAAAGTTGGTTCCATAATAAAAGTTGTTTGTTTTTACAAGTAGAATAATCTCCTAGCGGGTTTTGCAAGACCAAAAATACACGTAGTATAGTACAGTACAGCTGTATCTACTCACACATTCGCTAATTATCAATTAATCCATCCCACTGATTACATTACTCGGTCGTAAATCAAGTTCCGATTAACGTCATCAGGTTAATTACACGTTGAATTGTAGCATTGATATACCATCTTAATAGGTAGGTGTGACGTCATACACTGTCATGGCGTGGTTTGTATATTAATATTCTGGGAATATCCTGGGACACATCTGATCCCAAAATAAGCAAGCTGTACTATGGTAACCAGACAACTTACAAACACTTATATAATTTACTAGCTGTCCCCTGCGGTTCCACCCGCATTTTTCGTTACTGCTCCGCTCCCGTGGGTCCTAGCGTGATGGTATATATAGCCTATAGCATTCCTCGATAAATGGGCTATCTAACACTGAAAGAATTTTTCAAATCGGGCCAGTAGTTCCAGAGTTTACCCCCTACATACAAACTTATAAACCTACAAACTTACAAATTTTACCTCTTTATAATATTAGTATAGATAAATACATAATAATTTATATAATTTATATTACAGATAAATCACACCCACACACAGAACAAACAATTTTGCTCTTCACACAAAGTTAATAGAAAAAGCTAGACGTTATCAATAGCATTCTGGATTTTCCGTATTTAATACAGCGTAAAGTAATCCTCGTTTTTTTTTAATGAAAAAAATGTAACAAAAATTGTCTAATTAACTGCTAAATTGCTAAAAAAATATTAAAAAAATCATCTGCTTTAAACTCATGCTTAACATTTGCTTAAGTACGCAATGGGAGAAGGCATATACATATAGACATAGACCTATATCAGGCGTCCGTCACTCGCTCAAGGCCACGCGTTTTATGCCTGCCGCTTCGCGTACCGTCGACGATACAACGAACACCGGGCTGTCGCGCGCACGGCTGAGTGCTCGCGCGTCACAGGTACAGCGCTGACTATCAAAATGCCGAAACCACGTAATTATTGCGTGATTATTGTGCTATTCCTCTGTTTCCCAATTCTCCTGTTTCCCTTTTGATTATTTATTAAAATTATTCACGCGGTTTTGGATATTTTCGACACTAAAATATAATAATCGGGAATTCAAGGAACGAAAAATATGCATCAGTCATTTTATTAAACTAAAAAATATTTGATCAACAAATAAAAAAATAATAGTTTTTCTAAAACATTCGTTTTATTACCATTATCATCATACGTATAACCCTAGCACATTTACTGGACGACACGCACACACGTTAGTCGCGCGGCGGGCAAAAGAATCTCAACTCTCTTTGTGCGTACTTATGGTACATTTCTCCTCGCTGCAAATAGCTGGTATTATTATTATGATTTTGTAGGCTATTATAGCGTAGGTATTTGCGTTTTTGTATTGAAGTGAAGTATCTGTTACGTAGTAACTATTTATTAATCTGTGCCTATATGAAGATTCGACTTCAAACTGAATAACATACATATTACACACCGCACCGCAAATTCGGGCGTAAACAGTAAGTACATAGCTACCCGTTAGGGGAATAAAACAACGCTGACTAAAGAAATATAAACACAAAATAAAAGAGATCAAGACTACCCAGTTTCTGTTAAAGTGATTTTAAATATTCATCGAATAATCACTATTCCAAGCTCGTAAGCTTATATGGGACAAGCGAACGTTTTAATCCATAAAACGACAGTCCCACTTGGATAGGATATCCTGTCTAAACAGGAGAAAAAGAAAAAGAGTGACGCGGACACGCGTATGAAGGGTTCTGTACGATTATTCACGATAAACGGCAAAAAATTACGATTGTTGTAAAGAAGCCCCAATGTTTTTTTTTGGAGTGAGTAATCATTATATGACTGCTCCCGTCCTGGGTGCGGCGGGAGGGCGTGTCAGACTTTTACTGACTAAAATCTTTTCATGTTCCTTCAGTTGCCCTAAAGGGCAACAACAACTATTAAGAAGCCCCACTTAAATCTTTATTTTATTCAATTTTTATTATAGAATAGCAGCAACAGAAATGAATCGTTTGTGATTTTTTTACTGTATTACTTTCACTAAGTATTATCATCGGTTTATGAGATACAGCCCAGTGACAGTCACAGACAGTCAGATAAACAGACGGACGGGCAGCAGAGTCTTAGGGCTTGTTTCACAATCTCGAAATAGTCCTTATCTACAAGATGAATTCCAAAATGGAACAGATTTTGCATGCATTTATCTAAAAAATATTTTAATCACAACTTATCAGAAGAATGTATATGTATACCATACCAGGCGCTTAGTAATATTGTCACGTTTTACTTTTTGCGTACGGAACCCGAGAAATAACTTGAATCCCAGTGGTCGCTTCTCTTAAATAACTGATGAATCTCTTAGTGGGGATTTTTAATCCTTTAATGTGGAGTGGGCCCATTTTAATCAAGGATTTCGTTGGTTCTGGTAGCTTGAAGCTTTCAAATTAAATACTTTCATAAAAACTTTAATGAAGAGAGTGGTCATGGCGTATTTTTTTTCTGTCCTTTTTTATTTGTTACCTTTTTTGAAAGATTCGTGACGGCCCAGTGGATAAGGCGCCCGCCTCTCGTGTAAGAGGTTGTGGGTTTGAATCCGGGCAAGTACCAATGTAACTTTTTCAATTCATATGTACTTTCTAAAGTTTATCTTAGACATCCCGTGCCCCGGAAAGCACGTAAAGCCGTTGGTCCCGGTTGTCATTCGTAGAACTTTGACAGTCGTTACTGGTTAGCCAGAAACTCTGACCAGTCTAACCATGAGGTATCGTGTCACCCAGTTACTGGGTTGTGGAGGTCAGATAGTCGCTCCACGTAAAACACCGGTATTAAGTTGAATCCGGTTAGGCTGGCAGTCGACCCCAACACAGTTGGGAAAAGGCTAGGGAGATGAATGACTTTTTGAAAGATTAAATGTTAGTTAGTTTAGTAAATAATTAAATTAAATGCTTTGATTATACTTAAAAGGAAAAAAAACACAATAAACGTTTCTTGACACATCCTAGATTCCGCCATCACACCTATTTAATGCCTTCGCATCATAAACTTAACTCTATTAGTATAAAGGAACTCTACAAATTAATTTTATTAGTAATAAAATATGTATGTGTAGGTATACAATATATACCTGCTTGTTTATGACAATTTTAATTAACAGTCAGTTTTTAGTCAAGTTTATTTTGTACATTGTTGACATTTAAAAAAAACAAGGCGGAGATACACGTTCTTACTTATAATTATAAATGCTATTCAAAGTTAAGTAGAATTGCTTATTTATATGTATGTATGTCGCGTTTTGACGCCTAAACCTTTAAATCAATTTGTTCTTTGTCCTGCTTTCGGGATCGGATCGGGAAGGGATAGGAACGCATTTGCGAGGGCTCGCAATTGCAGATGCACTGATCACTTAACATACCAGCTGCAGTCAGCCTGTTTGTCAATAAGCTCACAATGGAATTAAAAAATATATTAACCACTAGTGCAGTCAGTAAAGTATATTTAATTTAGTTTACTTTTGTAAGTATGCATAGTCGTCAGATATAAGTGTTCTTGAACACAGATAAAATCGAACGATTATTATTTTTTGTTTGGAAAGAAAATTATTTTCTATTTTAAATATATATATTTTTTTAATCTATCAGCCCTGTATACCAATCAACATTGCCAACCGTACGTCATTCCAAGAAGCGACACAACTCAAACACCGTCTGTTTACCATGGTAACAAAGTCTACTTAAAAATTAAAATCCTTCACACTCACTGGGTCACCTAGTCGCCCACATTGGTGCACCGTCGTGAATATTGAAACGACTACTGATACATGTGGATTTAACTTCATTTGAACTCTCATGAATTATTTACCAAACGCACCAAACGCGTTATAGGGAATGGGAGCGTGGTATACTTGGGTATAAAAATTGAGGGCCAAACACTTCGACCCTCATTTTTTTTATTTTTACGTTTTAATTTTTGTGTTTTGATTTTGACGTTGATTGTACTTGATGCTGGTTAGCCGAGTGGTGGACCTATATTGAGCTACCTATTAAAAAAAATTTAATGTTTAAAGTTTAAACAGAAAGGTACACAATACAACTTGGATGTTTAATTTTCCGACATTTTAAATCATACTTTAGGACGACCTAAAAAAAAGGTCATGAAAAAATATATTACCAATTAATTAAAATAACAATTTATATAAAGCCTTTTAAAATAATATAACCAACTAAACCTTAAAATACCGTTCTAATTTAATTTCAAAAAGAGCTTCATTGCGTGCTTATATTTTATCATGTCAAGTTTTTAGTTTCTGCTTGTCTAATCCCGTCTGTTTAATTTTATGGTGTACGGCTGTCCATGACCTCTAGCCTAAAAAAGGCTATGTAAAAACTGCCGCATTAAACAGGCAAAGCGAAACAAAAACGATACATAAGAATACATTTTTACTAATTAAAATTCCATTAATTGTTTCTTATGCTATACCTGGCTGTCCAGTCATATAATAAATACTGCTATAGTACATCTTCGAAGGTCTACGGAAATCAAAACACAATTGGTGAAAAATAAAAACTATAAGAACGGATGAATGAATAATCTTCCATATGAAAATGATTGGAAAGAAAGGTTAAAATAAAAAAACTAAAAAGTTAAACATTTTTTATAAGAGAATCCGTTATTTTTAGATAAACATATTTAGTTACTTCAATGACAAAGGGGCGGAACTCTATTCTTTCCAAAAATCGGCAACCAACTTTTTTGCACTTGTTTTCAAAACAATGACACAGAATTTTCCCGGCTTTTATTTTTCTTTTTTTTCCGACGTAGCTTCTGTACAAACGACTGGCCAATGTTCCGCTGAGAGCGAACCCGTGTATGCTAGCCACCCATATCGGTACATTTCCGCTAAGCAACCTTAAGGAAATTGACCTAACTCCACGTTGTTCACGCGGTTTTACGGTAAAAATATCTTGCGTGTGTGTGAAGAAAAACAAAACGGGGTTTCTTACTTTTATTGTGAGGTAGTGTACGTTTTATGTACACGGGTTTTATCAGGTGAAGTTATAATTTGAATTGTGTCATTGTTTTCTTAATAAACGCTGTGTTAAGAAAACAATGAGTTAAGTTAAAATTAAGAGTGACGCGATATTTATTAATTTATTGACATTTACATGATTAGAACTAGTAACAGTCTATTACTTTCTATGAATCCTGCTGTTTACAAACATATAAACTATTCATAATAACAATTCAATACTATACACAAACAACCAGATTCTGATATGCAACCAAAATAGTCAAGTCAAAATTCAGAAATAAATGGAATACAATCTAAAAAGTTGTATAAACAACAAATTAACCAAGTCTATAGAGATTTGCTTGCAAAAATATTATACGCCTATATACATAGTATTAGTTTAATGTACATACATACGTGATATACTTCGCTGGTATGCTATGCGTCCCTCAGTGTACATTCGCGAAGAGAACTGATTTACCACTTATGAATTTTATTCATGCTAATAGTAATAAATTTGGAGATTTTGACGGTCGTATCGCATCCCGAAAATGGAAAGAGATATTTCTCACTTCGGATTTTCTTTGCTCAAAATAGTTTCTTTTGCCTTGAATATAATGTAGTTGTACCTATATTGTATTGTTATTTTTGTTTGATTGTTTGTCTTAAAAACAACCAGTCAGATTGAAACAACTGATTTTGTACCTAAGAGTCACACAAACACAGAATTGCATAAGCTATAATATCAAACTGTGATCCACGGGAGAAGAGCAGTAAAAAAATCGGTAACTAATAAAAAAAAACCAAGCAAGCACTTGGATGGTTTTTTGTCACTAAGTTCTTATAGGTGTTCTTAGAATCTTAAAGTAAAGAATTGTATTGTATTTTTCCTTAATTTTAGACTGATTAATTTCAGAGATAATAAGAGGGTGGTAGAGTAAAGAGTTATCGGACAGACAGACACACAAGTTATCCTAAAAGGGTTATATTTATTGAACTCAAAAAAGGATAATTACGTTTTATAAAATGCATTTCCTTCAAATTAAACTTCCTTTAACAATATTAATACAGACCAATTGTTAAAACACGATATTTTTCACACAAATGTCAGAAACATCATTACATTCAAATCATGGAGAAACTATCATTAGTAGACAAATCACCACAATGAAACTGTTGACGCCTAACCCTGCGACGGGCGGGGGGCCCGCTCGCCCCCTCCCTCTTCGTTACCGAGCCTATATAAGAGTGCACCGGATCATTTCACACCGCGACCGACCACTAGTTTTGTATTCATTTCCGCATATAAGGACAAGCAATATTGTAAAACTTTAAAAGTAATAAATCAGTTAGTATATTGGCATCCAGGATTTCTTTTCAGCTCCGCACACAATACCTGACACACCACAGTATAAGGTCTAGCCCTAGACATTTTGGTGCCGTGACCAGGATCAGGATATTGGAAATTGTATATACCAAAAGGAGAACAAATTGAAGGACAAGGCCAAGGATACAAGGAGATTAAAGGATAGAAGGAAGAGAGAGTATAGCAAAGGGACATTTAAACGCCAAATTTGGTGAGCCCATTCCTTTTTCTCCATCTACCTACTTACATTTTCCTATTGCCGATATTTGATAGATTTTGTGGTAAAGTTTCTGATATTCTGGTGTTTGTTTGTTCAAAACCTGAGGATTATTTCATTTAATTACACAACGTAGGATTTGTCGTATTCAGCAATGTCTTTAGCTTCCAAAAAAGCCGCAGAGCCAATAAAACGGCGAAGTTACATTAAGGGTAGATTGACAATTTTTAAATCGTATTTAGAGGATATTAACGATCTAGAAAAACTATCAGATCAGCAAATTTCAGAGCTACGATTGCGATTAACTAAATTAGAAGCGTGTTTCTCAACATTTGATGATTTACAGTCCGAGATTGAAATTGAATCTGAAGATACGAGCGAACAAATGAAAATTCGTTCTGAGATCGAAGGTCAATTTTATTCTTTAATTTCTGAAGGTCAATGCATTTTAGATAAATTAGAAATTAATTCTAAACGAAAAAGTCTAGTTCATCAATCCTTTAGACAATCTGGAAGTTTCGAAAGTGCAGATGCATTTACTAGTTCTATAAAATTACCTACCATAAAGTTACCCACGTTTGATGGGACTTATAGCAAATGGCTAGAGTACAGAGATACATACGACGCACTAATTCATAAAAACGAAAATATTGATCCAATTAATAAGTTTCATTACTTACGATCCTCATTAGAGGGTAGTGCGGCATTAATAATCAACTCATTATCGTTTTGTTCAGATAATTATATCCTTGCGTATGACTTATTGTGTCAACGATTTAACAATAAAAGACTTTTAATAAGTAATCATATGAAAGCATTATTAAATATGGAAAGTGTTACAAGGGAGTCTGAAAAATCATTGCGTTTTATGATTGATAATATAACTAAAAATCTAAGGGGTTTAAAGTCGTTGGAACAACCGGTAGAACATTGGGATACCATAATAATTCACTTAGCCGTAAATAAACTAGATAATGCAACTTCTAGGAAATGGGAGGAATATAAAAGTTCCATAGGAGATGTACCAACACTTCAAGAATTCTTTTGATTTTTACGTGATCGCGCTGACGTAATCGAATCGAGCAGGTCTAGTAAATTAAGTGGAAATAATAAAAATGAAAAGACTACGAACTTGATTGCGTCTGCTCAGGTTAACAGTAATCGTCCCTTGAATTGTGTCGTTTGTAAACAAGATCACCGCTTGTTCGAATGCACGAAGTTTATTTCTATGAGTTTGACAGAAAGAAACGAAGTTGTATCGAAAAATAAATTGTGTCTTAATTGTTTTAAACCCGGACATCGCGCGTTTAATTGTAAATCATCTGGCTGTCAAATATGCAAATATAAACATAATTCGTTGTTGCATAGAAATAAACCTCAAACAACAGATATAAATGTTAATTCGAACAGCAGTGTGCATCAGGCGATCATCGAACCGGGAACGACTTCAATGCCGTCCGAGTCGATCACTGCGCCTAAGTCACATGTGCCCGCGCCAGCGCAGCTCGCCGCGGAACCGGTTTCCTTGTCTACGATCGCCACTAGACACGTACTTCTTTCAACCGCGCTAGTTAAAGTATTTAGCAAATTAGATAATAAATATTATGTGGCACGCGCATTGCTGGATTCTGGTAGCCAAATATCGATTGTAACTGTAGATTTATGTAATAAATTAGGGTTGTCGCGCACAGGAACTGATGAAAGTTTGAGTATTTATGGTATAGGAAATAGTAAAGTACAAGTAGCAAATAGCTGTAAGTTATTAATAAACTCAATGCATAGCGATTTTTCGGTAGAAGTTCACTGCATGATCTTGCCAAAAATTACGAATAAGTTACCAAATGTAAAGGTAAAGGTAAATGAATTGAATATTCCCGGGGACATATTCGTGAATTTGGCGGATAGTAGATTTTATGAACCTGCCTACGTAGATATGTTAATAGGAGCAGATTTGTTTTGGGATATAGTGACCGGCCAGCAAGTAAAGTTAGATAAGGGTTTCCCCACATTGCAGAATTCCAAGTTAGGTTGGCTCGTCACTGGTCCAGTATATAGTAGGACTGCTCCACGGTATGAGTTAAAATGTAACTTAACGACAAGTTTAAGTGAACAATTAGAAAAATTTTGGAAAATTGAAGAAGTCTTAAATATTAATAAAAAACCGTATAGCTCTGATGAAGAAATTTGTGAAAAACATTTTGTAGAAAATACCTTTAGGTTGAGTGACGGTAGGTTTTGCGTGAAGATGCCATTTCACACCTCACCTTCCATACTAGGCGATTCGTTAGGGAAGGCTCAATCACGTTTTATTAATTTAGAGAAACGGTTTAAGAAACAACCTGATGTAAAGAGTTCCTATACAGAATTTATAAAGGAATATGAACTATTAAATCATTTGTCTGATACTAGGAAGCCTGCCTTTGCATACTATTTACCGCATCATCCCGTTATTCGCGAAAAAAGTGAGACCACGAAACTTCGTGTCGTTTTTAACGCGTCAGAGAAAACGAGTAGTGGATATTCGTTAAATGATATCCAAATGGTAGGTCCAGTTATTCAAGACGATTTATGCAGCATATTGCTTAGGTTTAGGCAACACAAATTCGTCATGACGTCAGACATTGAGAAAATGTATAGGCAAATATTAATATCGGAAAGTCAACGACATTTGCAAATGATAGTATGGAGGGATAGTGATAACGAACCGTTTAAGTATTTAAAGTTGAACACGGTTACCTACGGAACCGCGTCCGCTCCATTTTTAAGCACTCGTTGTCTTTTACAGTTATCACATGAGTGTGATGATTTAGAAATAAGGGAAATAATTGAACGCGATTTTTTTATGGATGATCTAATTACTGGGCATCAGACTGAGGAGGGGTTAAATAGAATTTGCCGAATTATTACTAAAAAATTAAGTTCGGCTGGATTCAACTTACGAAAATTTCGATCAAATGCATCTAAGTTATTTTGCGAAAATAAATCAAATGAAGTGCAATCCATTACTGAATTCAAAACGGTTACTAGCACTTTAGGTTTAACTTGGTCGCCTGAGTCTGATGTATTAAAATTTTGTGTACAAGTAGACAACCATGAAAAAATTACCAAGCGAAGTATATTATCTTCTATTGCAAAAATTTTCGATCCGCTAGGTCTTTTAAGTATTTTCGTGATTAAGGCTAAATTAATTTTACAGAAGTTGTGGTTAGAAAAATATGGATGGGACGACCCCGTAACAGAAGAAATACAAACTTTGTGGCGCAACTTTGTTAGAACCATGAATTCTCTCAACTGTGTAGAAGTACCTAGGCATGTCATGTGTGCCGAAGTAGTACATATAGAAATTCATTTTTTTTCTGATGCTTCTATGTGTGCATATGGGACATGCGCCTATGTGCGCTCAATCAATCGAAACGGAGATATTCATGTTCAATTACTCTGCGCGAAGTCAAGGGTCGCTCCATTAAAATGTCTAACTATACCTAAGCTCGAGTTATGCGGCGCGTTGTTGTCCGCCGAGTTGGGAGAAAAGGTGACTCACTCCTTACGTTGTAATGTGGTTCGTTGTGTCTACTGGACGGACTCGATGATCGTGCTCGGGTGGTTGCGTACCGATCGCGCAGTTTCAAAACAATTAAAGGTGTTCGTTGCAAATAGAGTAATTAAAATTAAAACATTAACGAAGGATTGTGAATGGCGCTACGTACCAACAGATGTAAACCCAGCTGATTACATTTCCCGAGGGGTAGATATAATGAATGATTCAGTGCAGAAATTATGGTGGAGTGGGCCACCCTTTCTATCGTCATCAGAGACTGATTGGCCGAATGTAGATAAGAATAAATTAAAAAATGTCCAGTTACCAGAAGTGAAACTTGTAAGCACGTTGGTAACAAATATAAACATTAAAAATGATTTAATTAAATTTGAACGTTATTCTAAGCTTAAGAGATTACAAAATACCATGGCCTACGTCCTTAGATTTATAAAGAATTGTAGAATTAAGCAACGTGAAAATAGAATTAATTGTAGTTATTTCACTGTTGATGAATGTAATGAGAGCATGTTTTATTTAGTTAAATTGTCGCAGTTAGATTCATTCAGTAGTGAGTATCATCAGTTATTAACCAATAAACCCTTAAGTAACAAAAGTAAATTATTATCTCTTAGTCCGTTTATGGATTCTAAACTTAAAGTTATGCGTGTAGGAGGTCGTATTCGTAACGCACCTCTTCCCTATGATAAAAAGCATCCCTTTCTGTTGGATTCCAATCACCGATTATCAAGGCTTATTTTTGAAAACGAACATATTAAGTTATTTCACGGTGGATGTCAATTAATAGTATCAGCTGTTCGAGAAAAATATTGGGTAATTAATGCTCGAAAAATAGCTAGGAGTGTAGTTCATAGTTGCATAGTTTGTAAGCGATTTAGGTTTAAGTCAATAGCGCCTATTATGGGCAACTTACCCAAGCAACGTTTAAAGCCAGGGACGCCTTTTGAAACTTCTGGAGTCGACTTAGCCGGTCCATATCTCATAACTGATAGGAAGGGTCGTGGTTGTAAAATCAGTAAATGTTACATGTGTTTATTTGTTTGTTTTACAACTAAGGCTCTGCATTTGGAAGTTGTCAGTGACTTGAGTACTGAAGCCTTTTTATTGGCTCTCAGGAGGTTTATTTCGCGGCGTTCAAAACCTAATGTAATATATTGCGATAATGCGACAAATTTTTTAGGCGCTAGCAATGAACTAAATAAGTTTTTATTAACAAATAAAGAACATATAAATACTTTCTGTTCAGATGAAGGTATGAAATTCTCATTCATACCCCCATATGCCCCAAATTTTGGAGGACTATGGGAGGCAGGGGTCAAATCGGCTAAATATCATGTGAAAAGAATATTAGGAAACAAGCACTTGACATTCGAAGAACTTTCCACATTATTCGTTCAAGTGGAAGCCATACTAAATTCCAGACCTTTATTTCCTATGTCTTCCGATCCTAATGATCTCCAACCCCTGACTCCTGGGCATTTTCTCGTCGGTAAACCATTGATAGCTCTTCCTTCTCCTGACTTGTCAAACATTAATTGCAATCGACTTCACAGATACGAACAATTAGAACATATGAGACAATGTTTTTGGATGAGATGGCAGCATGATTACGTCACTGAACTGCAGCATCGTACGAAATGGCGGAATGCGGATATAAAATTACAAATTGGAGATATGGTCATTATCAAAGATACCAACTTGCCTCCCTTGAAATGGAAAATAGGACGGATACAGGACTTGCACCCGGGCAAGGATGAAGTGGCCAGAGTAGCCGACGTCAGGACAGCGAATGGTACCGTTCGTCGTGCAGTAAACCGCTTGTGCCCCTTGTTCAACAGCGATAAGTGGTTGAAGGAGCAACCTTCAAGGGGGGAGGATGTTGACGCCTAACCCTGCGACGGGCGGGGGGCCCGCTCGCCCCCTCCCTCTTCGTTACCGAGCCTATATAAGAGTGCACCGGATCATTTCACACCGCGACCGACCACTAGTTTTGTATTCATTTCCGCATATAAGGACAAGCAATATTGTAAAACTTTAAAAGTAATAAATCAGTTAGTATATTGGCATCCAGGATTTCTTTTCAGCTCCGCACACAATACCTGACACACCACAGTATAAGGTCTAGCCCTAGACAGAAACATTATGGTAAGTAGGTACCGTCGACAAAAAAGTCGAGAAAGCAAAAATTACATGTTTTCGTTATACTGCTTATATCATTACTATTATAAAGAGAAAACATTATGGTGTATTTGTTTATCTATATACAACATTAATTTTAATATTGTTAAGCTTACTGACTGATTGCCTGACTGTTGATATTTCAACGCACATCCCACTGCTAGGGCCCTAGTCTGCTATTACAATCGTGTCTTACGTTTCCCATACAAAAACTGTTAACTTTGACAGTTTTTGTGTGGGAAATGTGTCAAAAGTTTGACGTTACACGTCAAAAATCGATCATTGGGACACGATTGTAACATGTTGTTAATATGAAACTTGCTGTGTGTGTTTGTTGTGAAGGGTAGGTAATCACTAAGAAAGGATTTGGAAAATCCAACCCTATAGGGCTGACGAAAGCAACGACATTCACGCGGGCGAAGCCACCACGGCGAAAGTTAGTGTAGAAAGTCTAAAATTGCTGAACCCAGTGATACTGAAGGGCCAGTTCCCTGACTATTCTAAGAAACAAACTCAGAGGTCAAATTTTTATCTTAACTGCCCCTTCTGCAGACCCTACAAGCTAAGCAGGCAACTCAATCAAACAAGCGATTAGCAATAGAACCTCGACTGCGATGTTATAAGCGATATCACGAAGTAATCAGTGACAGTGACACCGGAGCGACGCGGTCTGCGCCCGCGCATCGTCGTAGTGAAAGCTGCTCCTACTGAAATTGTGCGAGCGCCATCTTTCATTTTTAAAAAGAATGTGCTTTTTTACGTTGGTGGAGCAATTACAGGATGATGGTTTTTTGTAACATATAACAGTCAGGAATAATGCCATAATAATTTGTCTCTGGGATGGCTACACATCTGCGAGGTTTCTGAAATAGCAACGAATCTACGAAGCTTCTGGGATGGCAACAAATATGCGAGGCCTCTGAGATGGCAACAAATATGCGAGGCCTCTGGGATGGCAACCAATATGCGAGGCCTCTGGGATGGCTACACATCTAACATCTGGGATGGTAACGTACGAGGGCTCTGGCATGGTAACGCATCGGCGAGGTTTCTGAAATAGCAACGAATCTACGAGGCTTCTGGGATGGCAACCAATATGCGAGGCCTCTGGGATGGCTACACATCTAACATCTGGAATGGTAACGTACGAGGGCTCTGGCATGGTAACGCATCGGTGAGGTTTCTGAAATAGCAACGAATCTACGAGGCTTCTGGGATGGCAACCAATATGCGAGGCCTCTGGGATGGCTACACATCTAACATCTGGGATGGTAACGTACGAGGGCTCTGGCATGGTAACGCATCGGCGAGGTTTCTGAAATAGCAACGAATCTACGAGGCTTCTGGGATGGCAACCAATATGCGAGGCCTCTGGGATGGCTACACATCTAACATCTGGAATGGTAACGTACGAGGGCTCTGGCATGGTAACGCATCGGTGAGGTTTCTGAAATAGCAACGAATCTACGAGGCTTCTGGGATGGCTACCAATATGCGAGGCCTCTGGGATGGCTACACACGGGGCTTTTTGTTTGGCATACAACGATACAAAATTTTAATATGCCATACAACGATTTAAAAGTTTCAATTCTTGAAATAATTATGCTTTAAGATTTTTTTTATATCTCTATTTAATTTGTCTACGTAGTACCGTAATCTATATTATAAAATGGTAAACTGCCTAAATGACTGATTAATTAATGATATATCAGCACACCCTCAAACGGCTGGTCCGAGAATCATGAAACTTGGAGGGTGTGTTCTTTGTAAAGAGAAGATATCCACCAAGAAAGGATTGTTGGAAATTTGGGCCAAAAGAGTAAAATAGTGGCAGGAAGTTCGAAATTCACGCGGGCGAAGCCGCGGGCGAAAGCTATTAATACAATGAAAGATTAATACAGTTAACCTTTCGCCGACCAAGCGACAGCCGGCTGTCTTGCTGATTCCTTTGTGTCTCAAAAGACGTGTGTTCGAAGTATTAAAGAGCTTTCTAAAATAACTAAAAGGACTGCTACGTAGCCACGTCCGTCTGCTAGCAACTACAAACAAGAAGTGACATAAGTCAATACCGCGGATCAGTGACATTGAAACCGGCGCGTGCGCTGAAGTGAAAGCGGTACTGAAATGAGAACCGGTATTCGATACGTGATCGATTATGTGAGCAAAGAACTTGTCTGTTCGTGCGTTTAATTGTTTGTGAATAAATGTATTTGTTCGTTTAGTTACTGTGGTTGTTAGCGCAGTTGTTGATTTAATTGCAGTGGTTTTGTGGTAGTTGTTGTGGTTTTTATTTTAGACTAGCTGTTACTCGCGGTTTTGCTGTAGTTCTCGTTCCCGGGGATTTTTGGGATAAAAACTAACATATTTTTTCATTCAAATCGGTTCAATCGTTTTGGCGTGAAAGCGAGACAGACAGACAGACTTCAAAAACTGGCTCTATAAAAGGGTAACTGAATTGAATTCTCTTTCCTTCTAAATCAAATCACTGCTCAATACTATGAAATTCAGTAAAGAAAAAACCAAGATAATTACGCATCGTCTGAATTCAGTTCAGCATTTTTTTTCCTTTTTCACTTTCATTTCGATTGAAGACACTTTTTACATCAAATACAACTGTAATTTAAATTAAAAAAATAAAGCAATGACAGGTGAACTTAATGACGCTAACATTATCTTAGAAAGTATACTTGGCAAGCGGTCTAGAAACCTCAAAGCTTTATTAATACGAACGCTCGGACAAAAGCGTTGATTTTTTATTAGGAATTTTATTCGTTGGGAAAGTGTGTCTGTCTGTCTGTCTGTATGTTTGTCTTTCTTTCACGGCAAAACGGAGCGACGAATTGGCGTGATTTTTTAAGTGGAGATAGTTGAAGGGATGGAGTGTAACATAGGCTACTTTTTGTCTCTTTCTAACGCGAGCGAAGCCGCGGGCAAAAGTTAGTTGAAAATATTACTAAATAGTTATTAAACTTTCGAATACACGTGATTCGAGACACAATAGAAAGACAGCAGCGCTTGCGCTTGGTCGTTGAAATGTTAAAAATGTTCACTAGCGGCTTCGCCCGTGATGGTGTCGCACTTTCAACTACTATTTTACCCCTTTTGGGGTTGAATATTCAAAAATCCTTCCTTAGTGAATATCTAAGTACAATCGACAAAATGGAATCATGACCCACCATAAGCTTATTTTCCTACAGACATTTAAATACAATCAGGTCGACAATCGCGTAAACATGAATTAAAAATGTCACACGTCTAGTCTTATTATTTTGATAGCTTCAAACAATTTCTCGTCGAAATGGGTCATGATTCAATTTTGCCGATAGTACCTTTCACAGATAATATACCCTCCAAGTCTCATGACTGTAGGATCAACAGTTTCATCAGACAGGAGTTTGCGGCGCTAAGGACTAACGGTATTGGGCTGTGTGTTAATGTATCACACAGTCAGTTTACCATACTATGTAATTAGTATTATATAATCGAGTTAAACAATGTAGCAAAAGCATTTCAAAGATTGATAAGTACGACTAAAGTTGCAAGTATAACTTGACTGATAAGACGGTGACGACGATTGATAAGAACATTCTGAGAAAGCATATCATTACGAGTAGTATTGTGCTACCACGGGGCCTATTTATGTCGGAAAGGAGGCTTAATGATGTTACTGTTAACTACTGTGCCTTTTTTGAGATAAATAAATAAATAAAATTTTCTGTTTTGAATGGTGTAGGTGCCGGGGCAATATTAGTGCACACGGGAGTAGAGTAGTACCTATTTACTTATTTATTAGAGATAAAAAAACAGTTACATGCTGAGATATACAATAAATTCTTATCTTGAAAAAAAATTCCTAAACTTAACATAATGCTGGTGAAACCGAAAGACAGCTAGATACATTTGATCTTTGTCTCTACTGTACCTGCAATGCCCCAGGTATTCTGATGTCTGGGTGTAATTTGTCTATAATACATATAACTGCCAAGCTCAAGTGGAACTGGGCTGGTAGTGGTCACATCAGTAGCATGCTGGAGAAGCTCTGGGCAAAAGTAACCACACAATAGCAGTAAACGGTAATGCGGCAGACCCAGGCGGAGATGGCGGGACAAACTCGATAGTCATCTCAAGCATTGGCCTAAAACCGCACTAGATAGGGATAAGTGGAAGGAGGAAGAGGAGGCCCCTGTCCAGAGTGGGGCAGAGATGGCTGATAATAAATAATAATATTGTACTTAAATAGTATGTCTACCATTTCTCTAGTTAACATAACACAGGCTCTGCCTAGCTTGAAATCAGATATCCGTTTGTGAATTGTCCCAAGATATTATTTTTTTACAGGGGCGATTACCACTCAATATCAGAGAGACCCTCAACTAGTATGTCTTAGTCCAAAAAATCTCGCTTTACCGTTATTTGTTGTACATATCCATACCAATATAATATCGACCGTTAACCCTAAATTGCACATCTAAATCCGATCGCAGGAAAATACCCAGAAATGGGCAGTAACTCCTGTATCCATTAAACGACGGTAAAGTATTAAGTAGTAATGTTATATTATTCATCCATATTATTGTATTATCGTAAACACAAATGGCAAAGTGGACGATAAAATGACGCTATTACAATAAAAGGCTAGGCAGAAATCCATAACATTTTATTTAGGTAGTGGTTATTCCTGATAGATAGACACGTTATTTTGATATACTTTTCAATTATTATACTTTATTTGTTTATTTAGGTAAATACTTAAACAAACAAGCTATATATAATTAAAAAAATTAAAAAACACGACTGCCATGATAAAAAAGAACTAAAAGGCAAAAAGAATTTCTAAATTTCTATCTCCGTCCAAAATGGTAAACACCAGTTTCCAGTAACTTACTTCAATCAATAACGACAGATTTTCGTTCAAACTTTCATCCCCTATTTTACACACACAGGGGTTGAATTTTCAAATTTTTACTAACCTATGTTACTCGGAACTATGTACGGATTGTAACGATACATCATACATCTAAATCGGTTTAGGCATTAAGAAGTTATGGTGGAATAAAGAAACTCACATACATACATACATATATACATGAATCTTGAAAACATAACACTCCTTTTTTTGGGCAGTCGTGTAATAAAGTATAAAGCTGAAGAGTTCGTTTGTATTGAGCTAATCTCTGTAACTAGTCCGAATCTTAAATTTCTTTTTGTCTTAAATAGCCCATTTGTCGATGAAAGCGAAGAAACAACCAAAAATAGTAGTAAAACTGCGGGGGACAGCTAGTCTAAATATATTCTGTTAAATGTAGATTATTGTATTTCAAGCTATATCGCTTTAATTTCAATGATTAAGTTTCTTCTTATCTGCTAGAAAGTTATTGTGCCGTCTTAAGACATCCAGTCAAGATAATTGAGATTTATAACTCAGATTACTACAAATTCAAGTCTAGCTTTGACTAAAGGTACCTACCTAAGAAGTATCTTACTTGACTATTTATTTATTTATTTATTTATTTATTTCTTTGGGAAAACAAACAATTACACACAGTTTCTTATTTAATAAATCTTAAGTATCTAATGTTAGTAGCTTATGTGTAACTCACAACGTTATCCACAAGTTACCTTATGAATTTTTTTTTTTAATAAGAACTAAGTAGGCATGCGAGTGAACTTACAATAACCTTATAAAATTTATTAACATTACAGTCTGTTAATAATTTTTTTTTATCATTTTAACTTGTTAATTTTTTTATTACATTATTTCGAAATTTTTTAGGTGTTAAAGTAAATAGGTCTATGTCCGAAAAAAATGTGTTATAATTATTTGCCATGCGACGTAGAGGTGCGCGAACTCCAGCATTAGTGCGGCTTGATGGAATGGCAAATAGAGGGCGAGCGCGCACCTCACGTCTTACAACAGTTCTAGGTACAACATAACTTAAATTATTTACCAAATCAGGGCAGTCATATCTGCCGCTACATATGTCATATAAAAACATCATCTCTAAGTAAAGACGTCTAGACTTCAAGTCCATCAACTTAAAATCACTACAGGGCCCTTTAGAACTCAGACTATGTCGGCATCGGTATTGTGCAGCTTTGAGAAATTTGAGCTGCACATTTTCTAAGCTTCCTACATATTTTTTGTACAAAGGACTCCATATCGATACAGCGTATTCAAGTTGCGATCTGATAAGTGACTTATAAAGATGAGTGTAGGTATCAGGTCGCTTAAAGTCTAGGGTGGTCCTCATCACAAAACCGTACATGCGGTATGAGTTGCTGATAATTTTATGAATATGTTGATCAAGATGAAGTCCACTATCCAATAATACCCCCAGATCCTTCACCGATGTAACCTCGCTCAGTGGAGCATTACCGAGAGTGTACGCACGTTTTATAATATGTTTGTTTTTTGTGAATGTGATACACACACATTTAGAAGTACTTAACTGAATTTTGTTCTTGATACAGTACGCATAAAATCTATCCAAGTCGTCTTGAAGTAACTCACAGTCGATTCGAGTGCGCACTGCTCTATAAATTTTGAGATCGTCTGCGTAGAGTAAGAATTTTGAGTGCAAAAAACAATTCCATACGTCATTTATGAAGATAATAAAGAGCAAAGGACCTAAAATTGAGCCCTGGGGTACACCAGAGGACAGGGTGACTGATTTGGATTGATATCCTCTGACTACTACTCGTTGAGTTCTGTTTGTTACATACGATACAAACCAGCGAAGTAAATCTCCGCGAATCCCATTATATGCGAGCTTTCAAGAAGTAACTCGTGGTCCACCTTATCAAAAGCTTTCCGGTAGTCAGTGTACACGGCGTCAATTTGTACCTGTTGATCCATATTATTGAAGAGATAATTTGTGAAAGTTAGTAAATTTGTAACTGTAGATCTCCTTTGAACAAATCCGTGTTGTTGAGGTATTATAATGTTGTGTAGTGTCGGGTAAATTGCTCCATGTACAAGCCTCTCAAAAATCTTCGACAAGGCAGATAAGATTGAAATCGGTCGATAATTTTCAACATCTTGTTTAGAGCCGGTTTTATGTACGGGTGTTATATTAGCCATTTTCCAAACTTCTGGAAATGTTCCCTCAATAATACAATTGTTATATATGAAGTGTAACGCTGTGGAAATATTCGCGGCGACTTTTTTAAGAAAATAAGCCGGTAACCCGTCAGGACCAGGTCCCTTTGTTGTATCTAACGAATTAAGCTCTTTTAAAACTTGTTCATGGCTAAACGAAACGCGATCAATAACAACAGAATTGTCTGCAAAACTTTCAGGAGGTATCCATTGATTAATGTTTAATGTTGATGCTTCATAGACTGACTGAAAATAATCCGAGAATAAATCACAAATTATAGTTGGATCAGATGAGAGTTGACTTCTATAGTGCATTGAAACAGGTATACCCGTATTTGATTGACGGTTAGAAACATAGCTCCATAAATTTTTAACATTTTTTTTAATATTTTGCTCCACACAATCTATATAATTACGGTAATTATTGTTACATTCAGATTGAAATCTGCGTCTTAAGAATGAGAATTGTTCGTAGTCTGACAAGTTTTTATACGTCTTCCACTTAATCCACGCCTTATTTTTGGATTGAAAAATGCGAATTAGCGACTTAGAAAACCATATTGGGAATTTTGAAGATTTTTTAGACGTCTTAGGAGTGTGTTTTTTGATCAGGCCATACAAATTATCATAAAAGGCACTGACACACTCATTTGCAGATAAATTACAAAAAGCAGCCATCCAGTCATATTTCAGATAAATCGAGATTTATTTGTTCATAATTAGCTTTGTAAAAATTATATTTGTATGTTTTTGCTTGTGTGAGGGCCTTAAATGTGGACCTATATGCAACAGTAGCACAAAAAGGAGGGTGATGACCATCAAGGCAGTAATGTACAGGATGGGGTGTATATAGTACAATCAGTATTGCTGATTAATAAATCTAGAATACGACCATTTTTGTTCCTCGTATTATTGAATTGAGACGCATTGAGTAAAGAAATAAAATTACTCATATGTTCGTTAACTGTTGAAGGGCTGCTGTAAGAGCATTGCAAAGCCGAGACACTACCATGATTATTAGGCAACCAGCTAATATCTGGTAGGTTATAGTCTCCAAAAAGATAAAATATACTTGTATTTAAGTTGCTCAGAGTACTTTGAATAAGATTAAAGTGGCCCTGGTAAATGTCCTCAGAAGATTTGGGGGGAATATACACTGCGCTAATAACACAGTTTCCATCAGTTTTGTTCCCTGGTAATTGTATGAGAATGTGTTCAATATAAGGGCAGACTGGCTGTGCCAGGGATACAAGAGTGGACGCAAGACTTTTAAGTACTGCCACCAAAACCCCTCCACCCTCCCTTTTGTTGGTAGCTGCGCGGTTACGGTCGCACCGATAGACGTTGTAGCGGTTATCAATAAACTCACCGTCAGAAATATGTGGAGTAAGCCATGTTTCCGTCAGAATTATGATATCAAAGCAATTCGATAAAATATTCATATATAATATATTAAGTTTAGTGCGTACACCCCTACAATTTTGATAATAAACATTTAAATTATCCACAGTTGAAGGGTTGAGACTTTAAAAGGTAGAAATTAATAAGTTTATAGAGCGTCACTATCCCCATAATTGACATATGGATGAAGTCTAGACTACATATAGGGCATAAATACAATATGAAAAGATGTAGAGGCAGCGTGGACTGAGTGATAATTTTAACGTAATTACATGCAATAGTGTACCAGCTAATAGCAAAACGTGTTAAATAGAATATAAATTCAATTACACAACCTTTAAGAAAGACTAATATTATAATAAAATAATCCGTATGATAATATGAAAATAGTACACAAAAACAAATCCTTAAATGGTTAAATTTCGTTTTTACTTCCAGCATTTGTATTAGGAGTAATAGGTTTAATTTTAGAAATATCCTGAGTAGATCTAATTGCAATAGCAGGCATTCCATCAACCTCCCGTACGAGAATGGTGGCATGTTTAACCCAGACGAACTTGTACTTGTTTTTATTTGCGGCTTCTTTGCAGGCTCGAAACAACTGTTTGTTTTTTAGCGTGAGATGTTCATTCACATAAATTGATTGTACTGTTCCCGAAATTCCTAGCTGATCAGTTTTTACGCCCTTTGCCAGTCGAAATGCACTGAGGAGATTATCCCGCAATATCCGGGAGCTAAGCTTCACAATAATGTTTTTAGGTTTATTGTTATCTTTTCGTGCATGAGGAACACGGTGGATAGCAATTATGTCTCTTTGATTCAGTGAACAGTTGATTTTAGCGCTTATATTCTCCATAATTGTTATCAAGTTTTCAGATCGCCTTTCCGGAAGATTACGTATTTCCACGTTGCACTGTCGCGCCTGTTGCTCAAGTGTGTCAATTTTCGATTTTCGACTATTCCCAAGAGTAGACCTAATTGGTAATTGTGGACTAATTGTGTTATTAATTAAAACATTTTGAGCGTAATTTTAGTCAAAGATAGCGTCAGTTACTGTTGGTTAGCGCATTTAAACAACATTCTTTGTTATTATAAGTTAATAGCTAAAAAAATTCGCACTCGTGGTTATTTATTATTCTCGCCACTTCAGCCAACAAAACAGTTGATAGCTTCGTAACGGCTCAGTGATCACCTGTTTAAGATTTGATACATTTGATTAGTGCCTAATAGTGCCTTCTAGTGCCTCAGAACAAACAAAACACATAGCGGTACAAACAAAATACAAGCTCAACAAAAAATAGTGCTCCTTTCGTAGCGGGATGACACTTAAGCTAACGTTAGTTAGTGATCCCGAGTGCTTAACCTTAAAAAGCATGCCTTATGCATTAGATTCTTAAGTCAGCAGTTAAAATTCATAAATATTAGTAACTAGCTTCTGCCCGCGGCTTCGCTCGCGTTAGAAAGAGACAAAAAGTAGCCTATGTTACTCTCCATCTCTTCAACTATCTCCACTTAAAAAATCACGTCAATCCGTCGCTCCGTTTTGCCGTGAAAGAAAGACAAACAGACAGACAGACAGACATACACACTTTCCCATTTATAATATTAGTATGGAAGTATGGATAACCCACCTTCATCGGTAACAGGGTTCAAGCTAGCGGCAGGCAGAACTGACAAAGGAACTTCTGGACAATGTGCGTCTTATTCAGGAGTCAGTACTCCTGGAGCCTGAGGACAGAATCCGATCCTGGATCCAGCTACCTAGTGGTGAGAGCCTCCTCAGCTTTTGATCAATCTCTTCTCAACCAAATGCTTGAAGCATTTTTGAATCACTATTCATAAGGATGGTTATAGTAAAGAAAACCCGAGTTTTTCATAGATTTGTAACAACCGTGCGTAGCTGGGGTGGGTAGCTAGTAGTTATAATGCCATTGGCCATCAAAAATATTAGCACAATAATTTATGAATTTACACCCCACATGTTGACAACCGCGAGCCAAGTGGAAATATTTGGCCTGCATAACTATTAATTTCATATAGATAGGTATGAGCTACCTACCCACATACCTATAGATAAACTGTGTCAGATCTTAAATGATTTGTTTGACGTAAAATATAGCGAATTCTGTCATAATAAGTACCTCATCAAATTGATTGATTGCAGAACTTCATAATAATATTATTTTGTTATCATTTGGCACAAATAAGACAATGCATTTAAGTTTCAGTTTTAGTATTATTATAATTTTGATAATTATAACAAATCCGTTTTTTGTTGGTAGACAAAGATCTGAAAATTAAGTTTTATTTGTTACCTTGTTATAGAGATAGGGTGAAAGTTTTTTCTTGTCCACAGAAGCTAAAAGGTCAGAAAAAGGTTTGTCCGGTTAGAATAGAATAGAATCATTTATTTCAATTTCATTTATTTAGCAAGCACAAAGATAAATAGTGACACATAAAACTTTTTGACATTATTGTGTAATATTGTTAGTCGCAAATAGCAGCGGGTCCCATACTAGGCACAGCCTGTATCTTGGTGACCCAGTAACAGTTTGAGGTTAACATTAGCTGTTCTGCTAGCGCAAGATAATTGCATTTACATTATTATTTACAATATTAGTTAAGTACATCATCACAATAAAAAATTAAATATAAAAAAAAAGGAAATAAAATAAAAATAAAACAAAAAATTAATTAAAATAAGAAAATTAAATTTTATGGCTCCAGGCTAATTTTAATATGAATACGTTATTCCTACAGATATTCTAATAATAAAACTGATAATACCTTTCAATTAATTCTTGAGTTCGATGAACGTCGCATAGCCCATCGATTGTACCTAAGTGCGTACTATCTGCTTATCATCTGTCATTAGCGAGATATCAGCTTGATTATGATTACTGATAGTTAATAATGATGTACGTGTTTATTTATAGACTATTATTTGGTGACCATCGCCACTTGTAAAAGTTAAAAGCTCAAGAATATACATAGTAAGAAGTACTCTTTAAAAACAATACCCAACATGTGTCCCATAGCTGGATAAATGCCTCTTAACAAACCAGCAAAGTGCGAGTCCGACGCACACGATGGGTTCCGTGCTATCATCTATAATAGACAAGTTTCTACCTATTTATTAAGATCGAGTAAAAATTGCTTAAAAAGCACGTTTGTTGTATGGGGACCCAACTTAATATTTTATTTTTGTTATTTTTTAGTATTTGTTGTTATAGCGGCAATGAAAACACATCATTTGTGAAAATTTCAGCTTTCTAGCTATCACACTTTATGAGATACAGCCTGGAGACAGACAACTGAGGCTTAGTAATAGGGGCCCGTTTTATTTTTTGGGTACAGAACCCTAAAAAACCAGTCGCTTTTTGGTGCCTGTCTGCCTGTCGCTATATGTTTAGTTTTTTTTTTATTGAGTGTCTCATCCGGTTGGTTTTTATTACACGTGCATACTATGTAATAGAGAAAGGTAGGGAGTTAGTAAGATTATTTATATTTAGTATTAAGATTAAATTTTCAGATTAGTAACACCCGTGCGAAGCTGGGACGAGTTGCTAGTTATTTTTTATTCCTGATTTAAAAAACACCAAAGTAAAATAAAATTTCACTGTCATTTCTTCTTTTCTTTCAATGCACAGTATCTCAAAAAACCGTAACCACAGTAGCGTAGGTACGTAAATACCAAAATCGCCGATATTTTAATCTACGTGTCAATAAATCAACAAGAGTAATTCGGATTAATATTTATAGCATTAGTTACACCAGATATTTACTTGGCACGACCACGACGCAGCTTCGATTATAAATTACAAAATAGATTCGGAGTTCATTCACCTCACGAGTACCTACCTATGTATAGTGTATGTATGTCTGCGTTAAACATAACAATTGTTGGTGATTACTTCGACACGACCAACTGACGTGTAAGACCGAATTCTATTGAGAAAAGAAAAATAATGGATGTGGTATTTTATCGAACTTTCTAGTTTCTGTAGATGAATGTTCTAAAGTAGCTGACCCCAGCGGTTGTAGCGGTTGCGGCTTTGGTTTATCGCCTTCCTCAAGTTTATCTAACACTATAAAAAATACAATGAATACTCGCAGTTTCTGAAAAATAATATGTTTAACCAAAAAAATAATTCGTCAACTAGTACATACATATTGAACTAATATGTAGATATTGATAGTTTGTAAAAAATGATGATGTATTGCCTCATCATCATATTATAAAAGTAAAAAGATTTAAAAAAATGTTTAATATTGTTACAGACTGTATATTATAATAGACAAAAACGAATGGATTTGATGTCTTACTTAACTTTTTATTAAGTTGATGTGGAAAAATTGATGCTGCAATAATCTTATCCAAAATAACAGATTTGAAGAAATTTTTATATTTCTAACAGTGTATTAGTACAAAATAACGGAACATTGCCAAGCTATTACTACCTATTCATAAAAAGTGCATTATAAAATAACATTATCTGTCAGAGTACAACTCTAAATACATACCTATAATGGCTACCTTTACTGACAAAGTCCCGCTAACACTTGTCGGGTACTGAGCCATAAAAACGTTGGAGCCGTGGAGGAAACACCGTACGCCACAGATACCTCATCCGCAAATAGTTTTACTAGCTCAATGTAAACAGGTAAGTACGTCTTAGTATCAAGGTGTACCATCTGGCCCATGGCATTGAAGGACCGTGACGAATGTGATAATGCTCTTATTCGGACAAGCGTACTATTCAGAGCACGATTTATAAATACTTGATACGTAATTGCGGTACTAATACACTTATATGGATCTACGTAGGGACGAACAAGCGTTTTTTTAACACATAAGCCCTAATGACATTCTGATGCGCCACATAAGAAAGGCGTAAAAGGGAGTTTTTTTTTTCATAGAAACTTTTATAAACTATTTTGCAGCTAAAAACTGCTTCTGAGTGTTCCCTTAATAATACCAGCCTATGACTGTCCCACTGCAGGGCCTTGCCTCTTCTCATACAGAGAAGGCACGAGCATTGATCACCACGCTTGCTCAAGACGGGTTGGTGATTTCGGACTTATATTAACTAGAAGTCCAGGTTTCCTCACGATGTTTTCCTTCACCGATGTCTGTGATGTCTAAGATAAACTTTAGAAAGTACATATGAATTGAAAAAGTCACATTGGTACTTGCCCGGATTCGAACCCGCGACCACTTGCATGAGAGCCGGGCGCCTTAACCACTAGGCCATCACGACACTTCCCTTACATCAAGATATTTTTTTATGCTATTTTCATGTTTCTAGCTTCAGTCTTTCAAAAGCCTGTCGCTTCTATATCCACTAAGAAAAATTTTTTGGAAATTTCAACCCTTAAGGGTTAAAATGAGTGACACATAAAAGCTTCATGTCAAGTCAAGTCAGGGTGTCGTGGCTCTCAAGTAAGAATACACTGTCACGCACTTACTTCTTTTTTACTTCATATTTTATCATTCTTCACACACCCATCCATATTTTCTTAGTTCTTACTCTATCCCTTCCTCCCTTTACATTAATTAAGATTTTACCCTGTATTCCTGAATAATATTTCAAAAAATACGACTCAAAAAAAAACAAGTCTGATACCCAAAGCAAGCAAAAGAATTGTAGACCCTGATTTTTGAGTAAGTACATCACTTTTATTATTATACTATGTACTTAAAACGGCTCAAAATATTCTTGTAAACAACGAACCGTAAAACTTGAGAAATAAAATGTTTTTTTTTTTTTTTATTTATTAATAAGGTTTACCAACAATTGTATACACTTAGTAACAAAAAACATAACACAAATACAAACAAAGAGATAACAATGTAACAATCACTTATAGGTAAACTCCACGTGTACATCTAGACTGTAACATTCTTATAAAACTAAATTAAGTTTAAAAATGAGAGAAATATATATAAAAAAAAGTATTAACAATAAAACAAATCATTCTTTTTTTAAACATAATAAGAGGGTATTTTTCATTTTGCCGAGAGTGTCGTGATAAATATCTATTTGGTCGCTACATTGGTTTATAATTTTGCATAATCGTGAACATGGGGAGTTACTACCAAGAATCGTTTTCCTAAAAGGAGGACAGAGTGGTGTGATAGGAATGCGTGGACACCTAGGGGGGACACGGAATTTAAAAAGAGACAATAACTGGGGTGAGTCTAAGTTGTGTGTGAAAATTTTGCATGCAAACATTGCATCATTAATGTGTCTGCGATTAGCTAAAGTTTTCATGTTGAAGTGACTTAACCTGCTATTATAAGATTTAATGGTTTTAGCTATACCATTGGAGAACGCTAAGTGCCAAAGAAAGCGTTTTTGGATACGCTCTAATCGCAGAGAATGAACTGCATAGTGAGGTCGCCAGACTACACTGCAGTATTCTAAAATATTACGGACAAGGCTATTGTAGAGTAAAATTTTTGTTTTGTTACTTTTAAATGATTTACAATTCCGTAATACAAAACCTAGCATTTTAGAGGCCGTTTTTATTATTTTATCCATGTGAGGAACAAACGTCAGTTTTTTGTCGAAAAGGACACCGAGGTCACGTATGGTGTCGACTTCATTGATTTTATTATCACCAATAGAATAATCCGAAGATATTATGTTTTTGTTACTTTTCCGCGAAAACTTTATGTGGTAACACTTTTTAATATTAAGATACATCTTGTTCTTAAGACACCATTGTACAAGTCTGTCAAGGTCATGCTGCAGATGTAATGCATCTTCGCTGCAGGTAACTAACTGATTTTACTGCCTTTAGGTCATCAGCATACAAAAACACTCTAGAGTGGTGAAAGCACTTGGTGATGTCATTTATAAAGGAATTGAAAAGGATAGGCCCTAAATGGGATCCTTGAGGGACCCCAGACGAGATTTTTTGATATGCTGATTGGTAACCGTTAACAACCACGTAATATTGTCTGTCAGCTAAATATGATGCCAGCCAGTCAAGAAGAGCGCCTGAAATGCCATAAGAGCGTAACTTTTGTGTGAGAATATCATGCGGAACTTTATCAAAAGCTTTCGTAAAATCTGTATAAATTACGTCTGCTTGGTGACCAGCATCAACTGTTCCAATCAACAATTCAGTAAAAGGGACTAGATTGGTAGCAGTTGATCGTCGTGACACGAAGCCATGATGTTCAAGAACGTTTACCTTTATTTTATTGGCAGCAGCATTAAACGCTGATGTTTACTGAAATTTTCCTTACCTGAAACAAAAACAAAATATTCATTAGGTATTGAATTTTATATTGATTACGTTTATTTTTAGCTTTGACTTGAGGAGTGTTTGTTTAACCCGGCGTCATGGGGGTGGAAAAGTGTTACACGGACGTTGGGGTGGGTCTCACCGACCCGTTTTTTAATGTCAAAATTATTCCAATACTGTATAAATAATAAAGTTAATATTATTCGTGTTTAGTTATTTAGGTATCTAAGTAAATAAATGAAACACAAATATCATGTTATATTTATGTTTTAATCACATAAATAGAACTTTAAAAATATAACGACAAATGTCAACAAAATTTTCTCTTGTATTAAAATCTAATTTTATTATTAATTAACAATCAGTCTCAATGTTTTAATGGCCCTTTTTTGTAGGAAACTAAATTGCCCTAAGAAAAAATCAAAAATCACTTTATATCTTTGGTACAGTCAGCACAAAAAGGTACTATATGTTCTCCACAAATATATTAGTTGCAACTCTCGCAGATGTAGTTTGTCTTACGGTCTTTATTGGCTGAACACACTTGGCACCTTTTGCGATCTTCTTCGTCACACGAATCCTGGTCTGACAACTCAGAATCAGAGTCAGATTCTTGTAAAAGTGCAAGAATACGCTGTTGTTCTCCCTCTTTATGATCCATTTTTTACTAAGTAAGTACCTACAAAAATACAAATAAAATACTTTAAATCATATAAAAGCAAATACAATTATAAACAACAACAAAAAATCAATTACAAAAGGATAAAAACACAGATAATAAGTAAAACAATATCTAAACAATATGGCGCGAAATTGTTACACCGACTGCGGGGATGGGTCTAACATACCTATTTCAATTTTGTGCACTTGTAACTCCCGCTGCGGATGTGCCACGACCAACATGTTGCTTGAGTTGCATAGAACAACTCAACAGCTCCAGCTACTGAGAAGAAAGGCAATGTCGCACTCCTAGTAACCGAACTAGAAGCGCAATAAAATGTGACGGGTCCCACAGACCCAACCCCCATGACGCCGGGTTAAAAGGGATGTTTCATTTAAGGTAGGTACATTTCCTCTTTATTTCAAAGTTTACCATAATAAAACACCTATTTTTACAGGTATATTTCTGAAAATATTATGTTGTATACGTTTTATAACCACCATAACCTATTCGTTTTGTAACGCCAACATTACACGTACGCGAAAAGATACAATAACAACCACTTTAAGAATGTAGAAAAATACTTAATTTATTTATTAAAACTTTGTGCACAGATTGTAAAAAAACACCGGTACAAAGACGGACGTATTCTCTTAACATAGATTACTTTAACAAATAGAATTAATAATGATGCTTTAAATGTACTAGGAATCCGAAACAAACATAGTGTCTCAATTTCACGTCCCTAACCCAAGGCAAAATCTAAATTAACACTGTCACACTGACAATTCTAACTACTTGAATATTCTAAGCTCTAACGAGCCCTTTAATTCCCTATACTACTCGCGGTTACCACGTAAGGTAGGGCACAGACTTGCTTTTTACGAAAGACGACTATTTTTGTGTAAAAATAAAACACACTAATGGCGAGATTTAAACAAACGTTACTAAGCACTGACTTTGGCTTAGCCATGTTCCCGTCTCTATCGTACACTTGACGTTTGGCAGTTGTGTAACAGTGACAGTTATAGTGCTAAGCCAAAGTCAGTGCTTAGTTACGTCTATTTATGTCGCCATATATCTCGAGAGCGCAGTAAAACTAGAAATTATAGCAAAATAAGAGCTCTCTTAATTACCGTGTATGTTGGCCTCACAAAGGTTGGCCTAGACAAATTTATTTCTGACACCTTCGCGGTAAATAGTCCTATATTACTTTTAAATACCCTTATAATAACAGTAGGTATTAGCAAAAGTGCATGTCGTCAAAAATGAATAAGGACGTTCACTAGACTACAACTAAGATTGCTCCTCGTATTGTTTCTAATTTAAGGCACATAGGACTAGTGCAAATTCCTTTCCTATTAAGCCCTTTTTGGCCTCACATCGATTTCCTTTTTACTTCTATAATTTTTATTTGATATTTTTTGTTTAAGTCCAAATAAAACGTTTGATTTCTTTCTTTGTAATCCAGCAATTGTGTTTTTAATTATGGAACCACTTTACTATTCCTAAAAACTGCTCCTCTAACAAAACCTTCTTGGAAAAAAGCTCTGTGACTTTTCCAGAATGTTATGTCTTTCCCTAGACAGCTTTGTCGCGTAGTCTGCGCACTGTCTTACAGGACTAACAGCCAATCACTTAGTAATGGCTACTAGAGAATTAATTGAAGCGCCCGCTGTAGCCCACTCGTTCATTTCATTAATTTGATAGAGCCTGTAAGCACTTGCTTTATGCCAGGGGATTGACAATTAAGACGAGGCTTTTTTGGCGCCATTTTGCGGTTAAGGGTAATTAATTAAACATGTGTATACAGTTCTCCATATATGTATTTTGTTCTCAATATGAGTGGAAGTAGGCCGAAAATATAATAGAAAATAACATAATATAAATATTGCATGAACATATGGGAATACTAAATATCAATACTAATTTGTATCAGTTCCATTAAATCCGTACTAATATTATAAATGCGAAAGTAACTCTGTCTGTCTGTCTGTCTTTCTGTCTGTCTGTCTGTCTGTCTGTCTGTCTTTTCTTCACGCCTAAACCACTGAACCGATTTGAATGAAATTTGTTATAGACATAGTCTGGGACCCGAGAAAGGACATAGGATAGTTTTCATCCCGGAAATCTCCCGGGCCGAAGTCGCGGGCAAAAGCTAGTATGTGATAAAAACAGAACCTAAATACTACAAAATAATTTATTTTAATAAAGTTGAAAGCTAGTTTGTTTTTTTAAAGCACTCTAAACCAGTAGTTGGTCATTGGTCCGAAGAAAAAATAAATATTGAGTTTTGTATAGCACATTGATCGGTAAAAGCCTATACATATAACTTCATGCTATAACCCACAGGAGCTAAGCAATAATGAAAGATTTGAAGAATAAATTAAACTACAAATAACTTCGTATCACATGACGTCACTCCCGTTTTTATTAAGACCAATCAATAATAAATCCTAGTAATAATTGCTCAAATATAGTTATACAAAAACTATAGTGTATGGCAAAAACTGATATGAATACGGGGCAACGACACTTGTCACTTCACTGAAACCGCATATTAAGTAATTGAATATAGTAGTAATTAAAATCTATACTTATAGAGTATTTCAGGAGTTCTATTTATTTATTTATTTATTTAATTCTTAGTACGTAGTGTACAGGCGGACTTAATGCCGTAGGCATTCTCTGCCAGTCTACCTTCAGGTGGTGCAGAGAAATTATGAGGTAGATGCACTAAAAGTGTGAAAGAATAAAATGATGAATGAAATAAAGTATTATATTATGACTAAGTAATAAATAATAAACATACTCATACATTTACTTAAATTGTACTTAAATATGATGATATTTACATACCTATCTATAAATAAATATCAATAATGCTTCCTTCGTTTTTCAGATTAGATTCACAAGCAAACGAGTTTTTTATTTAATGAATGACGAAAGTTATTAATTACATTACCAAAGCGCTCGCAGATACGTTGCTGTCTTAGAGACAAAGATATATCTCATGCGCCTGTAATAACTAACACCCTTCAACCGAAACACAGAATCAAAATAATAGATTTACTAGTTTTCAAATTTTAGAGAAGGTATATATATATCTGTATTTCTTTAGGAAATACAAAAACTAACCGTGAATAGTAAAAAATAATATTACGACTGTTACTGATCGTAACTACTTGAATTAAAGGCGCTGGATTAGGTAGCCACAGTTTATTAATACCAAAAAACATAAAATCCAACTAACGGCACTCAACTAGTTTTACTAACTGTCTGTACTTTAGAATTTAGAACACAAATAATAATACAAAAAGGTGATCCAAAAAGGTGATGTGAAGAAGTTCGGTTCGTAACAACGACTAATTTTACAGTCTTCCGATCAATGCGGTAGCTGAACTTCACTATGTATAAAATGGAATAAACCTGCAATACTCAAAATAATTAAATCATTATCACGATTAATAAAATAGACTTTAGTCATAATTAAAGCAAATAATTGAAGATGATCTTTTTTTTTTTTGGAGAGTGGGAAATCATCCAATGACTGCTCTCGTCCTGGGTTGCGGCGGGAGGGCGTGTCAGACTTTTACTGACTAAAACCCACTCATGTTCCTTCGATTGCCCTTTATGTTCCAGGGTCACGGTAACTATTATAAACATTCCGCAACCCCAAAGATGATCTTAACTTTGTTTTGTTATGGCAATTTCTTCAAATACATCTTGATAAAATTACTGAGACGCAGGAACTGCCACATAAATAATTTACAATTACTATTTCAGACTATACGGCTCCTGAAATTCATGAGTCCTAAAATCCCAGAAATTCTAATTTAAAATACTAAATCATCTCGGTTTACTGGGAAACGCGAGTCAGCCGGATTTCTAGACGCCTAAGTGAGATCTAAGGTATGTCGACTGTAAATAACGCCAAGATCTTGGGAATCCTTTATGGAAAGTAATCAGTAACTTGTGTGTGTTCGTTGTAGTTTTATACCTAGCCTAGCTTCGCTTAGTGATGAATAAGCTAGGCTGGGCATTAACCTTTCAACGACCAACTGACAGCCGGCTGTCGGGCTGCTATTGTATTTCCATTGTTTATCGAATCACGTGTGTTTGAAGGTTTAATAGACTAGAATTTATTGGATGGAGCGAGCTTACCCAGTAGATGCCTATGCACTCGTTTCTTAAATACTTCCGGGTTATATGAATTTGGAAACACAGACGCCGGCAGGGAGTTCCATTCCTTTGCGGTGCGCATTATGAGCGATTTTGAGAAGCGCTGCGTGCGGATATGAGGAATATCAACCAAGAAAGGGTGGTATACCGCCGTACGTCTGGATAATAGATATTTTAATTTCTAAAAAGCATTTTTTGTAGAATCCTGTCCTCTTATCAAAATATGCTAGCATTTGATGAATAATTTCGCCTCCTAAAAGGTTGTGACAGAAGTAAATTAAAAATAAGGCATTATTATGGCAAGTTATAATTTGACGATGACAGCCCTAGGCAGACATGTCCGTTTTTGTGTACTCATTAACATGTATATAACCGTGGCCTGAAGGCATATAGTAAATACTTTTATATTTGTATAATTACTAGTACAGTATAGCTATTAACTATTTAACTATGTATAAGTAGTCAAAATAATGTCGCCATATATTATGTTAGAATAGAATTGCAACGTGAAAAAATTGCTATACTTACAAGGTTAAACGGTTGTGTAAATTAAAATTTTTACAAAACCTTACCCTCGAAATTTTAAGATTGCGACTGCTGCCAACATAAGTGGCGATAGTTTCAGAAGGGCTTAACCAATTCTGAAGAAACATCGCGGCGCTACAGACATAACGCCATAGCAGTCAAACTTATTACCCCTCTTTATGGGGGTTAAAAAAAGAGCGACATATCATCTTTGTCCCTAGAATGAAAAGGCATCGCAAGGAGAGCCCTTGTAGGAATTGCAGATGTCTATAGGAGTCGGTGACAACTTAACACTAGATGGGCGGGTACTTTATTTGTTATTCAATATTACAATAACTACAATGTCAAAGTCTTAAACAACACAACGATGCCCCCAAGGTCAAAGTGTATGAAACAAAAGACAATTTTTTGACTGAGGAAAAATTCCAACGCTTCTAGAATCACGTACTGAATTTATGATAAAAGTTTTCGGGGTCCCTTTCTCTATGTATAATCTAGAACACTTGTCCGTTTCTAAAGGGTGTCCAGCGGGAATTTTTCAACTTTGAAATTTCACATAAAAAAAACTACATGGATTTTATTTATTTTTATTAAAACTAAATGTACTACATTAATGCGGATTTCATTTTTTAAAAACTATATCATCTAAATGATGACCGTTTTTTTTGTACGCACTCCTGTAGTCGAACCCTTAAATTTGCAATTACGCGACGGCAAAGCTCTAGAGTAATGCTTTGAATTTCACGGCGAATATTGACCTGCAGGGCTTGAATTGTCCGGGGATTGTTCTCATAAACTTTCAATTTAAGGTAACCCCATAGAAAAAAGTCGCAGGGCGTGAGGTCGGGCGACCTGGGTGGCCATGAGATGTCTCCGTACTTGCAGATCAGTTTATTTGGAAGAATTGTTCTTAACTTTTCCATCGACACTCTAGCTGTATGCGGAGTGGCACCGTCTTGCTGAAATTGTGTCCTATTGTTGTAACCTGAATACTGCTTCAATTGCGGTAGCAGAAATTCGTCTATCATACGGCAATACACCGGAGCAGTGACTGTTTCTCCTTGGTTAAAAAAATAGGGCCCAATTACACCGCTAGCCGAAATGGCACACCAAACTGTGGTTTTCAAGCAATGTAAACGTTTCTGGTGGCGTTCTCTTGGGTTGTTTGGGCACCAGTATCTCATATTCTGTTTATTTACATATCCATCAATGTGGAAATCTGCTTCATCACTAAACAAATGTTTCCCAACGTGGTAGGTGTTCGAAAGCGTTCCAGCATTGTTCTTGCGAAGGTTTCTCGCAATGGATAGTCGCTTTCCTTTAGACCCTGAACAATTTGCATTTTGTATGGATGGAGCCTTAATTTCTTCTGCAAAATAACATGCACTGTTGACTTTTTGATTCCTGTGGAGGCTGCAATTTTCCTAATTGACTTGCGTGGATTCCTAATGATTTCATTTCGAACTTCAGACACATGTTCGGGCGTTGCTGCTGATGTTGATGGCCCTGGAGGAGTTCTGTTGAGCGTTGTCCCTTCTTGCCTAAACCTTTGTACCCACGAACAAATAAGTTGCGTGCTTGGCCCATCACTTAAACGCCGAATATTAAATGAGTACAAAACGTTCGACGCGCGCGAACCAACGATTTACCATTCTTTAGATATTGCTTAACCGCGAACGAGTGGTGCGCTCCTGTCCAGTGACTCATGGCTACTAACAAATCCGCAAGTACCGCGCTTTCATTGACACCTCTCCCGCTCACCTCACCCCGCTATTATTTCGATAATTGCAGTTTAAAGTTGAAAAATTCCCGCTGGACACCCTATATAACATATGTATTTAATATGCTAATATAAGTTTTTGTGTGTCAAAAAACTCTGAAACAAGCCTGAGTTGAAAGATCAGGGTATAATATGAAACCCAGTATAGTTTAGGCTATAATATTATCACGCTATAAGACCCACGTGGTGTAATCGGGAATCATCATCTCCCTAGCCTTTTCCCAACTATGTTCTAGTCGGTTTCCAACCTAACCGGATTCAGCTGGACACCATTATTTTATCACACCTCCACAACCCAGTTATTGGCCGACACGATATCCCTTGGCTAGACTGGTTAGACTTTCTGGTTGCCCATAACGACGGTCGCTCTACGAATGACAAACGAGAACAAAGGCTTTACGTATCTTCCGAGCCACGGGATCTTAGGGCGAGATAAAGAGACGTTACTTAGCACGATCTTTGGCTAAACACTATAGCTGTCACTATTACACAACTGTCAAATGTCGAGTGCACGTGGAACACAGCGAAGCCAAAGAAGGATCTATAGACAGAAAAGTTTTTAACTCCGAGTAGGGGGTGTAAGTGGTACCATCACCTCCAGGGTCAAAGCCAACCTAACCTGCACGTGGTGCACCCTTCTGATTCACTGACGAGGCTCTGACGGCCCAGGTCTCTTCACTAGGAGACCTTCGCAGTCGCACTGCATATATTTTATGTTATAATTCTTTCTTCGATTGAGATATTGTAAAATAAATAAACCAGGCCATGGCAGAATTGTGGTGTCTTTTCCACAAATGCCATTAATCAAGAGTTGAAGTTGAATTCTCAGCAGTATGGGTTGTGTTGTGCGTTGATAGATCTTTTACCTAGGTAACTAAAGATAAGGATTTAAACTAAATAAAACACACTCTAAAATGGTGTAATGTTCTGTAAAGCAAGCTGTTTGTATGTTTTACTGGCGCCGGCGCCGTGTAGTGTGTTGACCATCTGCGGGTAAAATGCAACACTCAGGAATGACGCATTGTTTGTGTATCAAGTAGCTACTGGATGCCCATTTATAACTCGTAGAGGATAGGATATCGTGTTCAGTTTTGTACGGAAATTGAAAGATTTTTGAAGTGCAGGGAAGAATTTAGACATATCGCTACCTAGAGGTAAGTATTCTCCAAATAAATAGGGAAATAGTTGAAATATGTCAGATGATAAGGCCATAAATATACGTTTCTTACCATCTACCTTATGCAAGTGAACACACTTGTTTATTATAAAAGTTTCTAAGCAATCGTATTAGTTAGCAAAACAATATTTACTTTCTTTGTACTACAACCTACAACTACCAAACCATGAGTATAAGAATTACGTTATCTTAAGTAGTAATTAGAGGTAAGTATATATAAGTCGTACTAATCCCGTGTCAAGCTCTTACATCGCGATGTAGTATATCAGTTGTAATTCACAATTTTGGCGATATAGATATAGATCTTTGTCACCACAAGTACATTCCTCATTCTACCTAAAAGCCTCTATGTTGTAAATTGAACAGCATATAGACTCCTAATACGAAACGGTAGACGACCATTGAACCGCCATTGGTTGTCTATACGATGCCAATATTTTTTTATCTTGTGATTTTTTATCTAACTAATCTAAGCCGCACGTGTGTTTCTAATCTTTATTACGCAATAACATGTACGGTCAGTAAAAGAGATATGTTACCAGGGCCATAAGATATAATTAAGAATTTCTTGAACACCGATTGATGTATCCAATGAAATTTAAATGGATTGAAGAACAAAATATTACTTTCTACAATATTTGAAATTTTAATATATCCATTGGTTAATGAAACAGCTTTAATTAATTGTATCTGACGGCCCTGGTAACATATCTCTTTTGCTGACTGTACAATGTACATGGCCTTACTAAATGTGTTTTTTTAATACATAGGCGCGGTGTATATGAGAGTATTTATTTATTTTTGTAGCTTGTCTTATATAGCTTTACTATAAATTGTGATTTAGTAAAATTATTTTTTTAAATTATATCATACGCCATGAGAATGTGATAATTCAATAAAATATTTAATCTACATTTCTTAAACTGTTTAATTTTGTTCTTTATCTACATTATTTTCCCAAATAAAAGCAACAAAAAATATAATGTAATAACTTGAGTGAGCGCCCGTAGTTCTTTAGTATCTTCTACATTGGTTTTGGAATGCGGGATCAGTGTTACCTTTTTAACTAAACAATCGACTCTTAGGCGATTTATAAGTAAATGGTAAGCTTTGAAAAAGTGCATAAATATAACCTATTGTTCTGTATATAGCTAACCTTAAGTAGATATAAAATTCTAGTGTCACAATGTCAGTTACCTTACTCCTCCGAAATGGCTTAACCGATTTTTACCAAATTTTATATGCATATTCAGTAGGTCTGAGAGTCGGCTACTATCTATTTGTCATACCCTTACTTAAGTGATAAGGGTTGTTCACCCTTAACATTTTTAACACGGGTGAAACCGTGGGAGGCAGCTAGTAAGTTAAAGTTGTCACACAATTTGCCGTCACTACTTTACAAGCTTCGTAAAACTAACCTTATGTGTACCAGCCTTAAGGACCGTTATCGAAATGATTGGCTATCAATATTATAAGTGTATAGTTTGCATATTGAAACATTCTATCAAAGGGTAATTTAGTTAAATGATTTAATATGGAAAATTGATATGTATCATGGGTCTTATAATGTATTATGGCGTACTTATGTGAGCTTACTATTATGATATAATAATGGTTGTATGAATTATGGCATATACATTAAAAACTGCTATAACCAAAACGAGTTTATGAGCGATCTAGTTCACGACAAAGTAAAAAATTATCTGATTTGTCTATACGTAAAGGCGTTTTTTGTATAGTTTCTAAACCATACAAAAAACCCCTTTGTGTTTGATGTTAAAATGTCGCTGCAGTCTGTATCTTAAGAACTATAATTGTGTACCCATATTTGAAGAATATTACCCCATTCTATAAGTTCTAAAGCTGCATTAATTTTATGAAAACAAAAATGTCTGTAAGATGTAATTTCTTATTCATTATTTTTGGGAACCAAAAGGTTGTGTTGTTGAATGTGTCAAGATCATTGTTTTTTAAATGTATCAGAATATAGCTAATACAACTTCTAGATCAAGCCATCCTCCTGCCGGGGTTGCGGAATAGTTCTAAAAGTTATAAACGGCAACCAAAGGAACAAGGGTGGGTTTTAGTCAGTAAAAGTCTGACACTAAGGGCGGGAGATGTCATTTGATGATTTCCCATGCATAAAAAAAATACACACACACAACATCCTACCATTTACCTCTCTAAAATAAAAACTGTATTTTTTCTATTACTTTGAGAATTCATCTTCAAAATAGCTTCTCATCATAATGATAAGTTACTTGGCCACTGTAGCTTACCAAGACTTGGCAGACAAACCTAGGCAATTAACTAGCATATTTGGCATGAACTATTGTAACCGCAACAATCGGTCGTTAAGTTGTTAAAATAAACGTTGCTATATTAGTGAGAATACATGAGGCATACAAATGATGTACGGATAACAGACGCTAGCTAGTACCTCAACCTGTCTCTCTTTAACAGATTTTTATTAACTTTTTAGCACAGGATTAGGCTCGAGGTTGAATGGCAATTTTGAAGCTAAACTTTTTGGAAGCTTATAAACATGTTAGCGCTGTCGCCCTATATGAAAAAAAAAGCTATAATAGTTACCGTGACCCTGGAACAAAAAGGGCAATCGAAGGAACATGAGTGGGTTTTAGTCAGTAAAAGTGACACGCCCTCCCGCCGCAACAAGGACGGGAACAGTCATTTGATGATTTCCCACTCACCACAAAAAAAGGTATATTTTTAAAACGTTGCCCCACGAGAAGAATTTCTCTTGTATTGTGGGTTTTACACAGTTACACACACAAATCAGACTGAAGACAAATCACAGTATAAGTAGGCTTTTCAAATATTTGTTCCGTCAAAATATCGAATCTACAACACGCAGCTTATGTACCGTAAGAATATAGAGATTATGCCGAATTGCAATATTTATTCCTCAGATAAAAGTCATCTAAATCAATCAAAACAAAAGACAAAGAAACAATCGAAATAGACGTAGAAAATACTTTCTAACCGTTCATAAAAATGATCCGCCTTTTCTAAATTCAAACAAGAATCCGATATAACCCGTTCACTGCCACTTGACGGCCATCTCTCCATATCTCACGATCCCACGCCAATTCCGACAATGTTGAGAAAAAGATACCATACTAAGAGTGCTAAGAGTCTGATATGGACATATAACTTGAGCAAAAACCCATCGATTCATGGGAAAGTGACCCCTGTCCCTTTCCACTGGGCACTGGAAACCGGTCCCATTGACCACCGACAAGAATTCCCATGACAACATATCGATGTAATTTCTGAATAATGAGAAAAAGTACGGAGACACGACACTGTTGCGTTGGAGGGTTAATTATTTACGTAATTCGTGTTTCGTAATGCTTGCGTCATTGCGTGTGCTATTGGCAATTTACAATACACGAGATTTGAGAGATTGGGTAATTACTTTTTATTCGACTATGGGGGACAAAAAGGATGTATGTATGTGTAGATAATTAGATATATTTATCCGTTACTAAAACTTATAAATTTCTTACTATGATTAAATTTTAAAAAATATTAAGTTTAAAAAAATCTAAGATGGCGACTACCAAACGTTAAAATATTGCTTGAGATCTATCTTTAGTTTAAGATAGATATGTTAAAAAACTACAGTAGAACAGTAATCAAAAAGTAAGAGATAAGAAAATATTTCAGACAGCAATCAAAATAAAAATGGTGTTGCTTTCGCACGCGGCTTTGCCTGTGTGGACGTCAAACATCTATCTACTATTTTTCCCTTTAAGAGGACGAACTTCCAAAAATGCTTTATATATTAAAATCAAAGCTTTTATTTAACTTAAATAGGCCAATTACAGGCATTTATGATTTGTCAAAGAGTCAGTCGTTTGTTCCATAAAAAGTTGATCTCCAAGCAAGAAACTCCGAGGCACAGATGCTCTTTTCAAATATCGTGTTTACACAATGTTGGTTACATTAATTGCGTCGTAAATTTAATTAATCAGAAAGTTTATCATTATACAGATTTATTCGTGGATATTCCTGGAATCAGGTCCAGTTTAATAAAATAATTTTCATATGATGGTGGAATAATTGCTAGCTGGTATTGAAGCAGACTGGACGCGTTCAATTAAAATGCTATTTTTATAACGTCCATATTGTGACTGTTTTAATTGCGTTCCGTATTTCTTTTTTTTTATTGTTTTGATTTTCTGAAAATGACTGAAGTTCTATATTATTCAGTGACAAGCTGTCTGTGAACTTTAATCTACTTCTCATATTTCAATCCACATTTTTCGCCTTGAGTAGCTACCTACATGTCCTCCATATGTCCTCCAAATTCAAGTCTCTAGGACGAGCGGTATGGACTGTGCGTTGATATAATTAAAAAAATTATAAATAATCAACATTCAGTCAGTTTACCATTTTATAAATAAACTAGCTGTTCCTCGCGGTTGCACCCGCGTTACGTTAGGTTTTTGGTTACTGCCTCGCTCCCGTGGGACATGGCGTGATATTATATAGCCTATGTTACTCAGGGATAACTTAGCTTTCGAATGGCGAAAGGATTTTTAAAATCGGTCCAGTAGTTTTTGAGCCTATTCATTACAATCAAACAAACAATCATACAAAGTTTTCCTCTTTATAATACATATTAGTGTAGAAAAGGAGATGGATGAACGATCAAAAGCTCCACAAGCTTGACTTTAGAGTAGAGGTAGGGGGGCAGCCACCTATGTTGTTCCTCAATGACGACGCCTTTGAATATGTAAGACAAAGTTTCCCTAAATATTGCATAGCTTAGTATAACAAAATTCTCATACTGGACAAACAGTTTATGACAGTATAGGCTATGATTATTATAAGTCTAAATTTAAAATTATAAAAACCTTCTCCCCCGAGTTATTAAAAGCACAACACTGTAACTAACAAAAGAGTTCATAATTTCGAAACAATTAAAAAACAATTTTAAGAACCATAGATTGATAACCAACTTTCATATAAAAATAACCGTATTCAAATCAGTTCCCGTTTAAGAGCTACGTGCTATAGACAATCACAGAGGCCACACAGGTACAAACAGGGTCAACCCTACAAATTAGCAAAAAATATCAAAACCACACATTTATGCTCAAAACCATTCACACTATCACTGCCGGGCTCCCAAGAGTAATAATCGAATAAATTGGGAAGCTCTCAATTGCCAACGAGTTGAGAAAAAAAGACCCAACTTTCTGATTTGATGGGATTTTTTCAAATCGATCCAACGTTCATACTGTAGTAGGTATTCTTTCGCCGTTTTCTGTCGCCGTGACGTGAATATCATTATTTTCACCCTCAAAATATGGCAGGGTTTTGCAGTATGGCATTAATTTATTCGAATGCAAATTGCTTTCCCTTTTTCTATCTGGTTGATGTTTTATCGATTGTCGCCTGATTCATATTCCTGTTGAAGTTTTTATGAAGTGGAAATTTCTAATTAATTGAGCTTAGTTCAAACGAGCTGGCCCAATTATATTCAAGTAATTAAATTTGTCAAATATGTACATTGCGAACACATTATGCAACTAGTTGCATAATGTGTATAATAATAGTAATGTTGCTAGCAACGGGATTCAATATGCGTAACGTGTAACACAAGTATTAAGGCGTACAGACATGTAACATGCAATGTAACAAAATTCTCATAGTGTAGCTTGCGCACACGAACCGTGAGCATTACGCGCGAACATTGTATGAATGTGGACGGCAAATTCTTTTATTGTGTAAGTCTGTACACTTCTTTACAAATTATGAAAATTCTAGGCATTTTTCTCTAATTCATGTGATAAATGTAAAAACCTTTTACATTTGTCATATTACTAGCTTTTGCCTTAAACTTCTATCCCCTATTTTACCCCTTTTGTTTTGGGGTTTTTTCAAAAATCCTTTCTTGTGTATACTCTTCAAAAATAACATACACTCCAAGTTTCATGTCTCCAGGACCAGCGGATTAGACTGTGCATAAATCACCCAGCCATTCAATCAGTTTACCATTTTAAATATACAGATTATTAAGTAGGATTAAATCAGTTTGAGTCAATCAAGTCCAAATAAGTGAGACTCTTCTCCCAGATTATAATTAGGTCTCGTTTGAAATTAGCACGTTGTCTTGCCGTGCTCGCCATAACTAAATGATAGCACCTCTTCCAAGTAATCTAATTGAGCTCTTTTTGCCTTGTTGACGTGGGCTATCAAAAGGCTGCCAATTCGTCGAAGAGTTTTAACAAGAAACAGTTAAACAAAAGGTAAAACAGTTGTTATAAAAGTACCTAATATATTTAGAGCAAATTTTGAAGACACTAAATCCAGTGGACACTAAATCCAGTGGATACTTATTCATTTATCAATAGTTTATCAAAATATTAATATTTACATTAAAAGAAAAAACATTTAAAATTATAAAAATTAGTAGCTCGCCGGTATTGGGAACAGGGTTCAATCAAGCTACCGGTGGTCAGGGCTCCAGAAGGAGAAACCTCCTGAGTAGTGCTGCCTTCTGAATCAAGCGCTTGATCCAACCATTCAACGAGAGCCTATTTAGATGTTGGTCAAAGCTGTACACAATATCACAATACATTTTGAGCGTCGGTAAGCGTTCCATGTCCGTTTAATTTTGTACAATATCGTCGCTTTCTATGCATAAGCAGAATAAATATGCGTAGTTCTTAATACTCTTTCACCCCACAAACACCGCTAATCTCAAACTATTCAAATAAATCACTTACAAATATTCAAGGTGTCAGTCTGTCAGAAAATTGAAGCTCGTTGCTATCAAGTTGAGTACATTCGTTTCTCCCTGAGAATAGCTCTTGTTAATGTCGGCAAAACAAAAAAGCCTGTTGCATCAAAGTCGCGAGTCGCTAACAAAAACCACCATCTACACAAATGCAGGTTTGTTGAGAAATGCCCTATATTCCACACACTTTACGTAACCGACCATTCTATCCAAATCATGACACTATCTCAGAAACACAATACATTGCTGGTATTAACAGCTGCGTCGTGAACAAACTGCGCGTAAAAGCGGCAGCCGATGTCAAACAAGTGTAAAATGTGTTTGTTTGCGAGCTTCTGGTTAGAAGGTATCAAGAGTTGGGTTTCACGCGTGTGTTAAGAGAAACATCTAAAGACAATATTTCTAAGATGTAAGGAAGAAACGAAATTAAACCAAGTGGGTGAGTTATTTATGTTGCAAGCGTGGGAGTTAAGATTTATATTACACTTACTAGCTTTTGCCTGCGGCTTCGCGCGCGCAGATGTTGTACATCATACAATTTCAATAAGCTTCGATTTTCATATCAGTTCACTAAACAATCGAAAATTAATATCTACGATTCAAAGCAGTAAAGTACCGCCAGAGAGCTATTACAGTAGGTACATTATCTCATTAAGTACACTTTATTTGTCAAAAGTTTACAATCATACATGACATATACAAATCAAAGATCACATTACAATTATATCGTGAAGCAAGGCCGATGCAAAGAGCACCGGAGTTATTTAGTCGTCCGTGACATACCGAGAAATATGACCTTTGAGCTGAATGGTATCTTCAGCTCATATTCCATGCAGAATGTCAGCGGAATTCGCTGATATTTGCAAGATTCTTATGGAAGTAGGCGTTTTTGATGATTTAATACAATGTTAACCGAATATGAGAGAAAGTTAATAGTTGGAGTCACAAATTATCATTCTTTTCAGCGATTATGTCAGAGTAATCGATGTCCTAAATAAAAGTAATAGCTGTTTCCGTAGATGTGCTTTGAAAAGGACTGATTATCATACAAGCTTCCATGTTTTGTTTTTGGAAATAAAAGTTTATTTTTGGAAATAAAAGTTGAAACCATAAAGATGCTCCTAAGGGGTCAAGTTTCCAGAGTTTTCTTAGTAGTCCTTCTTGTAATTTTGACCTTTATCTTGCTGCTGATTCACTCCAACCTCAATTGATATTTTCACTCAATTTGATAATCACTTTAACTCCCATACAACCTACGTTACATTATGTATAAACACACAGTGAAACCAATCATCACAATAACATATTATAACATCTAGTGGTAAGAATTACCAGTTCAACGGACATAGACACAAACACAACACGTCTTGATGTCATAGTTCATTGTCAACATACCATTACAAGTTTGTAATATCGGGTTACTGTACGTGATCTGCAAGAGACCATGTTTAGCAGGTAACCATAATATGGATCGTGCCCCGAACAGATGGAACGATGACATTGAAATGAATAAGGTTGATAATGATTTTGTTGATGATGATAACGATACTGATGGTGGTGATGATGACGTCGATGATGATATTAATGAAGAAGATAACAGTGTCGTCTTGATGTCATAGTTCACGGTCAACGATACCATTAATATCGTTTGTAATATCGGACATCACAGTACGTGCTCTGCAATAGAGACCATGTTTGAGTAAGTAACCATAATATGGATCGTGCCCCAGCCAGATATAACGATGACATTGAACTGAATAAAGTTGATTATGATTTTGTTAATGATGATGATAATAATAATGAAGATCATAGTATAACTATTTAATCAGGACCAGAAAACTGATGAACAAAAGTACAAACCAGAAACTACCATCAGTGCAGGTTTAACAACACTAGAGGTCGATCGATGGATATTATATTCTATTATTATATTTAATAAAAAATGCATTTATATTTGTCTGTTATCCGTCTATACAATTTTTTGTTTAGAAAACGTGAAACTATTCACGATTTCACCTTTAACATTCGAACTTTGTGTCAGAAATGTTATTTTATCATGGGTATATGTTGGTATTAATTAATAATGAAGTTAAGAAATTAATAATTGTGTTTAACGAGTATGGCAATGGCAACATTTGGTTTTGTTTTTATTTATGGTACGTCATTGATCGATTGTCATTTCGATTGTCATTTGTCAATTTATCAAAGATTAGAAATTAAGAACAGATGCATAATATTGTTATTTATTTCTATTTGCACTGTAGCATGGTGATGGTTGATTAAGTAAATGTGTCCTTTTTAATCTTATTTAAATGGTAAACTGACCTACTGACTGACTGAGTGATATCAACGCACAGTCTAAACCGCTGGTGCTAGAGGCATGATACTAGGAGGGTGTATTTTTCGTGAACTCCACCAAGAAAGGACTTTTGAAAATTCGACTCCCAAAGGGTAGAAATAGTGTTCCCATAATTCACCAAATCCATAAAGTATGAAAACACGTCGCGTCGTCCGTGACATATTCCGAGAAACACGACCCTCCCG